>OX382195.1:10697500-11395000 GCA_947507515.1 Eulithis testata
TAATGTATTTTTTGTATTTTTCGACGTCTCATTCATGAGAACCGCAAGCCTTGACAAAGGACCTCGATCGTTTAACCTGTAAGGTCTTTTCAGTGAAAATATCGTTAAATTTTCTTTTTAGAATAGATCATCATTTCATTTCAAAAGCCTCGTCACAAGACAATAAACGTGGGTTACAAAGGGCGACAGCGAAGCCTGGATACGTCACGAAATAGAGGTGGGATATTATTCTACTTTATCGTTCTAAAATGTGGTTATGTTTGAGGTTTAGGGTATGAGTGCCGGTGCTATTACGGTCACATGAGACTTAACACATTTGTGTCTTAGAGTGATGGAGGCAGTGGCATTGTGACACAGGGCACTAATCTGTGAGGTGATGCTTTGTTTATTTTTTTATAGTTAGAGGCCGTTTAACATTACGCGCGCCATCTAGTTTGCTTCAAGTCAAATGCATTCTTCGTCCAAAGCCGTCCAAACATCGTATGGAGTTGTGTTTTGAAGATCACAGTCCATTTTGTATCTCACCGTTCCTGAACGCCACTTTTAACATTCTTTGGCTAATGATTTACGATCTTAAAATCTAATCAAAATATTGGTTGGTATAGACTTTATCGACTTGAAATAAACACTAGATTAGGTACGTCTCTAGTAAGTTAGGTCTAATGTCACGAGGGTGAGATTGTTGACAGATTGAACAGTGTTTGTGTCTGCGGTATTGTAAGCCTTTACACTTTTATTATTATTATTATTATTATGGACTCCCGTTTCCGCATTTAGACTCAAAGTTGGTCCATTATACGTGGGGTGAAGCCTTTACACTTACATACCTACATCAAAATTACTGCTCGACGAGATAAGTACCTTGACTGATATTATTTCAAACTAGCTGATACCCGCGATTTCGTACGCGTGCGAAACTTTCCAAGAAAATATCTGTCAACCAGCTTACGATGAACTTCCTAGCAAATGGCTGCTTTTGGTTTAGAGAGTTCAAGCTGTATTTAAAAATCCACGTCTTTGATTTCAATAAAATATAGCCTATGTTTCAATCCGGAAAAGGAGCTTCTGAATGGTATAAGTTTCATTGAAATTTGTCCAGTAGTTTAGGCGTGATCCGCGAACAGACAAACAGACAAACTCGATTTTTGGAATCAAAATCGTTTATTTAGTAGATCTGCATATTTACGAGATATCTTTAATTTTAATTTTTGGCTTTCTACAGTTCTTTTATAGTATAGATAGATATTTTACTTGACACTGGCAAAATTGTCTATCGAAATGACGAAAAGATGCCATATATGTCTAGAAGAAGAGATAAGTATATAGTATTAAACTACACTGAGATTCGAGAGCAAAGATTACGGGCCATCTATAAAAACTTGAATTTCTATGAATGTTACTCTCTGCTTATTAAATTAGTTTCGACTAATAGGTCGAGCTTCGACTATTGCTAGGTTAATAAATGACATGATTATAGTAGGTGCGAAATAACACCGCAATACAGATCATTCACCTACCTTCACCACGATGTCGCAAAATTCCATTTATGTATGGTAAACAAACAGTACTACGAGATTCGAGCGATTACCGTCTTAGCGACAGGTTTGTATGGAAAGCCACAGAATTAGCCAGTCATAAATTGATTTTGCGACATCGTGGTGAAGGTGGGTGAATGACCTGTATTGCGGTGTTATTTGGCACTTACTATACCAAGAAGATGATTAGCCAGCTTATTGTCTTTGGGGAAAAACCAGTGGAGCATTATTTTTATCTGAGTTACTAGTAATCTTAAGTTGGTATTTACAAACAATCTTTTTTGGAAATTCCAGAGCAAACACTTGATAGCCTATCACCTTATTAACTGTTATGATAACTTTGACTTATTTTTCAATTTGGCCTCATATTTAGATAGCAAATTCATCAGACTTGCTGATATTCTGGCATATGTCAAGAATATTTAGACCTTTTGTATACTCAAATGTTTGAAATTTCAATAAAAATTTGTTAATAAATTAATAGAAGTCAGGAAAAGTACAGCTAAAAATCTAAAAATATTAAGGCGCTAAAAAATCGTTACTCAAATATAGATTTGAGTATATTTTCATACAAAAATCTATGCTTGAGTCCTGATCAGTGCTTGAGCAGTAAATCAACATACGAGCCTCCTCCTTACTAATGCCATAAAAACAAGTTACAAGATAGTACGGCCTGCTACGCGCTACAGCGTAGCAAGAAAACCTGCTACGCTCGTAGCGCTCTTAGTGCTACGAGCTTCGCTACCATTTTTGACCGATCTCATTGAACATTTTGGCTGCAGTATTTCCTATCCTATTGCGAAGAGAAAAGTTATTAACAACACGTTGACAATTCTATAATTAGTCCGGTTAAAAATTTTACTCGACGTCAAAGGTTTTTGAACTTTGACCTCGAGTAAATTTTTTTCCTTACACGTCAATGATGGGGAACTTACATATTTTGTTTATAATTATGTTTTGAACAATTTTACTGATTTTTCAGCTTGTTGGGACTTTATGCACCTTCACCCTCATTTTTTGGTCTAAATTGACCGGACTAAATCTTTTACAATTAGTTTCATGTACTCACAATTTGGCTGATATTCATTTTAACCGTAGCGTTGGAACAGAACCACTTTGTGCAAGTCCTGACTCTACCAGCTGTCTAGCCAAAACGAAGACTAATGGTGGCCTCTTTACTAGAGTTAGTCTTTTCATACAAACTAACGAGCCAGGCCTTCTGATCAAACCACAACTAATAAAACCGAATATAATCAAATACCAATAGATTGTGTTTAATTGGGTAAGTATACCTACTTGGAGTAATAGGATTGCTCGGCCTTGCTGGGCGAACAGATTCCTATGGCTTCCTATCATGTTACGATATTACAACCACTGCTAATACCTCTCGCTATGGCTAAGCTGTCAAAATGGCAAAGTCTTTTTTTGACTTGACTTTTGTTATTTCAAAAATTTCATTTGACACTGGCGAAATTGTCTGTCGAAATGACGGACAGAGGCCATATAGATAAAGAAGAAGAAGAAGACTAACTTGACATTCCACAATTGTTAGTAGGTAAATATAGGATAACACTCTAGGGCCCTAACTTACGAGTGTAACAGACGACGTTCAATTCAGTGCCAACAATGGTTTGAGCGATCTGCGGCTTAACTGAGACGTCACTCTTCCGCCGGATCAAAGTGACCTAAACATATGAAAAACTACGGATAAGCTGCGTTTTAGCTAACACGTTTATTAGTAGAATTGGTTCATTAAAATTATGTACAACTAACAAAAACGAATTAATAGATGTTTTTAGGAAGGTTCGTAGGTTTTTGTAAAATTGCTGAAATCTAAACTAGAATACATCTGTCTGAAAGTAAAAAATGGCTAAATTTGCATTTTGCTGTTAACAAATAGCCCATACTTGTGATTCTGTAAATCGCCAGCTAGGTTAATAAAATAATAAATATTCACGGACACTTAACACAACGCATTCTAGTCCCAAAATAAGCAAAGCTTGTACGATGGGAACTAGATGGCTGATAGAACACATACATACATATTTTTTAGGTACTTCTCAAAAGTCCTAAAAATGTTTTTTTAAAAGAATTATTTTTATAAAATGTATAAATGTGCTTACACTGTCTACCCATCGTACTACTACCCATCGTAAATGCATATTTATGAATGGGGAAAAAATCTCGACACACAGTCATTAGTAAAGCATTACTTACCTTCTGGTACAAGTTAAAGGCATTAACGCACAAAACCTCTTTTTAATCGAATAATAAATAAGTAAAATGAGCCTTTATTCCTTTTGAACACTTTATTTTTTCCTGACTATGCAAAGTTAGTTTTTTGGCCACCCTCTGAGATTGACTGATTATCCCAATGTAAATTGTAATAATTATAGAAGGGCTCGATTTGGATAAAAATAAGAATTGTTATGAGGTAAAGGATTAAAATAAACAAAAAAAAAATTTTAAACCAAATACATATTATTATTATTTTTCAAAAAACATCCGACTTTATTGATATTTTTTAATGTTAGTCATTCCTAGTTTTTTTTCTTTAATTCTATATTGTACACTAAAATAACACATAAAAGACAGAAATAGATAACATGTACAAAGGCGAGCTTAACCCTAAAAACAGTTTTCTTACAGCAAACCTTTGAGGCTAGAGAGAGGTGACTATAGAGGTAGGTCCGTGTACATACATAAATTTATAATCTACTAAAATACTAACTGAACTATGTTAAAATATATATACTAATCATAGAATACATATACCTACATATTATATACTAAGAATAACACATAAAGAAAATACATACCTTTTAAATAATACATACATACAATACATATACTTACAGTATCTTTACAGAGATAGATAATGCTCTTTAACTTTGCTCTTAAATATGTTTAGCGATGGACTAGCTCGGATACTATGGGGTAGAGCATTCCACAGCTTAACTGCAGATTTTTTTTATCTATAAGAATCTTATGCTTTGTGCCACCCCTACCAAGGGTCGTAATGGCCGCGTGCGCTTGACAAGGGCACGCCCCGACTTACTTTGTTCTAAATGTATTGTGTACCGCGCTTCCTCTGATATCAGCGATGCCGCTCATTTATCCTGATGTTAGGTATCGCTAACCACATTTTTGTTCACTGGAGGCTTGAATCTGTAACGGGGAAAAACAAAAACATCTGTATCCTATAACCCCCGACAACTGAGAGCCAGGAAAATAAACAAAAGTTCGGTTCTTACCCGCACTTCCCAAACGGACGACGAACATAATGATGATGAAAAACTGATATTAAGGTTGAACAAGTCGCACACCTTTCCATACAAACGTGGAAGGGTAACCACTCCACTGTTTGACGGTAACCAACCAAAACTAAGGATTATATCAATTTATCTCGTCATAATCTATGTCTGTATAAACCCGAAACCGTAAAAAAAGTATTCATTTAAAAAATACAAGCTAAAAATACTTTCCATACGAAAGTTTAGAAGCTGCATACAGACATAGATTATGACGAGATAAATTGATATAATCCTTAGTTTTGGTTGGTCAACGTCAAACAGTGGAGTGGTTACCCTTCCACGTTTGTATGGAAAGGTGTGCGACTGACTGCGACTTGTTCAACCTTAAACGTCAGTTTCATGCAAAAGTTGTCTAAACTCGATGTGAGCTTGGAGTAGTTACACCGTGTTTTGCTTTTTTGCATTGACAAACAGATTCAAATTCGATCAAAAAAACAAAACACGGTGTAACTATAACATGGATAGTGATTCTACTTTTCTGATTTTATCGAACGCTTTGATTTATGTAGTCTTCTTGGGAAGGATTTTCCAACTGTCACTAGAAGCAGTGACGTCACTGGAGATGAAACAGGTTTGTGCTTGACGCTTTGTGCCAAAGATTTACAGAAGATCTTTGTTTCATGCCTATTGAGAGACGCAATTCTTATCTTTTGTTGTGGAATTATGTCGAAGAGGGCCATATTTTTCTTTCGTCCTGATTTTTTTTTCAATTCTTTTAAACGTCCTTTTATGATAGTTTATAATGAAAATTATAAATCCAACGTGTTGTCCTTTGTTTCAGGTAAACTATGAATGGTTTCATCCGAGCGAGGGTGTTCAGATAGTGGAGTAAGTTTTAATTGGGTTTTAGCAAACTTCCAACTATTAGGAGGCAATTAGATAGAGGTGGTGTTAGTAGCGATAACGGCGCATTTTATCAGCATAATTAATTACATTATTCTTTGAGTAATGTCTAAAATCTTTTGCGTAATTTTATAATGTATGTGTCAAAGAATTACAGTAACATCGACAAAGTAAAATCCATTGGGTCTATTTTGTTTTTGCCCAGCATCCATACAGGTCTAGATGCCATCAGCCAAAAATTCGAACGAAGTAAGAGAGATAACGAGACGAAGCGAGTATTTTTTGAAGTGAAAATTTCTTTAGCACCTTAGATTTGAAATTCGATGAAACGAAAACGGTGACAAACGTTGACGGTGACAACTTTTTACTTTTTATTTTGAGTTGAAACTTAGTACTGCATATTGATTAAGTATTCTTTGCAGGTTTCACTTCTACCACGTGTGAATTTCCCACATTTTTTTGTAAATATGAGCCACCCAGAGTAGCCGATTCATCAAGCTGGACTGCATACAGAAATATTCTATTATTTTTTTATCAGAAATAGCTTCAAAATATGCAGACACGTAAATTAAGTGGTATTTCAGAAACCTCAAACTGAAGCTATCGAACGCACCGCAAGCTTTAATGCTGAAACTCGACCGCAAACAGTAATTCGCAGGAATTTGCAATAATTAATAGCATATAAGTACCACGCATCTGTTAAATATATTAAATTATGGGCATGTATACGTATATTTGTCAGTTTTTTTTTCTAAATTAGTAAAGCACTGTCCCTAAGTCTTATTTGATTTTTTAGGGAGAGGTAGGTACTAGGACAATAATTGATTTAAGAAGTACTTTTAGATTTTTAGCACTATATTCAAAATTCTTGAGGATTAACCTCTTTTTAATATTCAACTGTAATTTTAGCGAGGCTTTAAAAAATGCTCTAGCATTGTCACTTGCATGACAACGAAAAGAGATGACATCAGATGTAGCAATCATTTTATTTAGCTCAGCTTTAGAAGACCAATATGAATATACCCCTAAGGTAGATAGATACAACCATATACAGCGATCAATTGAAACAAAACTGCGAATTAAGGGTCCGTTCGTTCACACAGACCGGCTCGGAGAGCATCGGCGCGCATTTTTCTTTTCACACAGACCGCATCGTATACGCTTGAGGTTGGTCGGAGCAGAGCCGCCAACCATTTCACATAGACCGGCTGGAACGATCTGAAAGCGGATGCGCTCGAAAACGGCTGGGCGAACGAGAAAAAGTACGCGACCGGTCAGCTCCTCTTATTATTTCACACCAAGCGCGTTCAAGCGTTCTTAATGACAAAAGCAGTGCACATGCAAAAATAAACCATACTACAAATACTAAAAACTCTGTTTTCAACGTGATAAAAATCTGCTCTCCTCTCCGAGCCGGTCTGTGTGAACGGACCCTATAGGCAATAATAAGCGGATAAAACTTATTTCGGGACTGAAAGCAATTAATCAAAAGTCCAAACCATTTTACGGCGACTACAATAAAACAAAACGTCGTAAAAAAAATATTAATCACTGCGTGCCACGTCTTTATAAATACTATGGAACAAAAATAGCTATCGTTTTCCTCAGCGTTGTTTTTTTACAAATCGATTTTATGACATCAGTTTTATTGCTTCCGAATTGATTGTTGAATGTGCTATTTAAATTTTTTGCGTGAATCGCAAAAATATGGGATTGAGAAACATCTCAAATAGCTACGGGAGAGTATAAATAGACTAAAATTCATCTAAAACAGGAGAACCACATTTATTCACAAAAAAATTACGATTAATACAGTATTTACAATATTTGCAAAATACACGCCATAAAACAGTTGAGCGAACTACAAACCGTAAGAGCGCCTGTAGACGTCCGTTTTTTTCACCGGATAAGGGACCGTCATAAACATCTATCCTATAATAGATCGCCGGACCGATGTCCGGCGCGTGTACACACATCCATCAGAAATCATACACCACCGCAAATCCGGCAAAAAACATGGTCCGGTATACCCGGCGAAAAGAACGGACGTCTACAAGCGCCCTTAAACTATTTTTAGAAAACTAAAGAAAGAGGAGTGTAGGACGTCCTCCGGCTAGCGTGACCGATCTGCGTGACGCTAGCCGGAGGCGCTAGCGTGACGCTAGCGTGACGTGATCTGCGAAATGTAGCTGGCAAACACTGTATGAGAGGAGACGAAGACGGGGCTCAGTGGCGCGTCTTGGGAGAGACCTACGTCCAGCAGTAGACCGATATAGGTTGATGATGATGATGAAAAGAAAGAGACGACGTATGGTTTGTCTTCTCCGGCTCCCAATCCTTACATCGAGTGTTTGTTTTACCCTAAAATCACTGCCCACTTTTTACGCAGTTGGTTAAAAGCACACAAAACAAATGCTTGGTCACCCTAGTGTCGTGTAATTCGCTATCCCGCAATAATGTAGATTAATTGTTCTAAAGTTATACTCGTTAATTACTTTTATGATTTGCGGTTTAGGCTTTGTTGAACTTAAAATGTGTGCTTTTTGTTATAAATAGTGAATTCATAAAAAGTTGAGCATCCGGCAAGGGCAACCATGCACGCAATATGACCTAACCTAATAGTTCCTTAAGGTTGAACCAGTCGCAGTCAGTCGCACTTCTAAACTTTCGTAGGAAAGTATTTTTAGCTTGTATTTGTTAAATAAATAAATAAACAATAAATATTCACGGACACTTAACACAACGCCTTCTAGTCCCAAACTAAGCAAAGCTTGTACGATGGAAACTAGATGGCTGATAGAATACATACATACATTTTTTTTTGTAAATACATACTTATAATACATAGAAACACCCAGACACAGAACAAACATCTATGTTTGCCAAACAAAATGTTTGTTCTTGGTGGGGATCGAACCCACGACCCACAGCACGGAAAGCAGAGCTACTACCGACTGAGCCATGACGCCTGTCATGGCTCAGTCAATGAATATGTAGGGACATGTAGGTATGAATGTGAATTGTGTATGTCAGCGATTTAGAGTGCATGAGAAAGGTATGAACGAGTGGTCGTCAGTTACTGCGCACTGGCGATCGGTGTGGTTGTTGGTATTTAGCAAGAGGGGAAAGTTAATAAAACCGGATTCATAAAAGTGTGTTTTCAAGAGTAACTCCCAAACCACACAAATACTTTTTTTACGGTTTGGGCTGTATACAGACATAGATTATGACGAGATAAATTGATATAATCCTTAGTTTTGGTTGGTCACCGTCAAACAGTGGAGTGGTTACCCTTCCACGTTTGTATGGAAAGGTGTGCGACTGACAGCGACTTGTTCAACCTTAAGTACCTATTATAATATATGATCTGTGGTATAGGTAATTGTTTTGTCAGTTTACTGTGTCTACCTGTTACTGGGTCCCAGAGAATCACTAAGAAATAAGTTTAAGGAAATAAATATAATGACAGTACCTTGCCAGTACATCTATGAAAACTTATTGTATGTTCAAAAAAATATCAATCTATTCAACAAAAAAAGTGATAATCATAATGTTAACACTAGAAATAAAGACAAACCCGCTGTTCCCACCATTAGGCACACAAAAATTAGTAAATCTTTCAAAGGGCAATGTGTACGCTTCTTTAACAAAATCCCAAGTGATGTGTCTCAGTTGTCGATTGGCAAGTTCAAAAACGTAATAAAACAGAGACTTCTTTTAAAAGCATACTATAAAATATCTGATTATTTAGAAGACAAACAAGCTTGGGACGAACAAGCTCCAACTCATCCAATAAAAAAAAATGTAATCATTCCTAATCATACAAAACGTAATGACGATTCAAAGTGATCAGTGAGATTTTATTGAATAAAAGATTTTTGACTTTGACTTTGACTTTGACTTTGACTTTGACTTTGACTTTGACTTTGACTTTGACTTTGACTTTGACTTTGACTTTGACTTTGACTTTGACTTTGACTTTGACTTTGACTTTGACTTTGACTTTGACTTTGACTTTGACTTTGACTTTGACTTTGACTTTGACTTTGACTTTGACTTTGACTTTGACTTTGACTTTGACTTTGACTTTGACTTTGACTTTGACTTTGACTTTGACTTTGACTTTGACTTTGACTTTGACTTTGACTTTGACTTTGACTTTGACTTTGACTTTGACTTTGACTTTGACTTTGACTTTGACTTTGACTTTGACTTTGACTTTGACTTTGACTTTGACTTTGACTTTGACTTTGACTTTGACTTTGATTTTGACTGTGGATGAGAAAAACCGTAGCCGTGGCTTGTTTCAACATAAAGTTATTCTATAACATATACCTACTTGTAGTCCTTAACATCATTCTACCTTGTGGTTTTAAGTGGTATAAACAAAACCCTCCTGCTTCTCCGTAGTCGAGTAAAAATACTTAGGTACGAATGGTACGATAAATGGACTGAGTAAGAGATGTCCTGAGTAAGATAGGAACACTGATATCAACAAAAAATAATGGAGGACGAAAACTTTTGATAAACCCACTTACCGTGGGATAAGGGTGGGAAGATGATAATAGACAAGTACATTTTCTGCTACACTAGGTAGTTTTGTATGAGCTAGTGCTCACAGCTGGGCCTCAACTCCAAATAATGACTATAGTAGGTGCCAAATAACACCGCAATACAGGTCATTCACCCGCCTTCACCACGATGTCGCAAAATACAATAAGGTGCATTGGGGTAATTGCGAAAATGGGTATATTCCGAAAATCCATAAAATCTAGTAACATAATGCGATATTTTCTTGTTGGCAACATTGGTCTAGACGCCATCTTGATTGGCATCGCCGTGACAGTCCTATATATCCTCGTGCCAACAGGAAAATATCGCATTATGTTACTTGATTTTATGGATTTTCGGAATATACCCATTTTCGCAATTACCCCAATGCACCTTACTACGAGATTCGAGCGATACCGTCTTAGCGATAGATTTGTATGGTAAGCGACAGAATTAGCCATTCATAAATTGAATTTTGCGACATCGTGGTGAAGGTGGGTAAATGACCTGTATTGTGGTGTTATTTGGCACCTTCTATAGGAACATTCGGTAGTAACGTTTCAATCATTTACAGAGCCCTGAGTCCGTGCATTTGTTTTGACTTTCGACTCGGGTATAGGACACGCAAACGCATTCGCAAAGCGAGAAATTTTGTATGAAAAGTGGATAAGTGCCTCTAGCAGGGGTTTTGCAACTATTCTCCATACAAAAAATGCGAGTTTCTCCATTCCCGCTTGTCGCAAATCAATATTACAAAACTCAGAGTTGGCCGCAAGCTTGAACTTAGCCTGTTTGGCAGTAGTTTAGTTTGTACAAGCTATAATTCTACTAAAAGTAGTAGTACTACTAGGAAGTAGTAGTTTTGGCTTTAGCTGAACACTTCTTTTATCATGTGAAAACTTTATCAGAGCGCTTTTGAGTTTCAGAAGTCTCACACGAACTAAGTCAACTAAAAAAGTTATCCGATTTTATGTACTAAGTTTTTTTATACTTACTAGAACATAAAATCGAGTGTTTACGAAGGGTGTTTAATAAGGGCATTTCACACGAAGTCATTGCCCGAAGTCTCTGAGAAAAGTTATGACTCTTACTTTTTTACTTACCAAGTTTTCTCTATGTACATTAGTGTCAAGTATTTACGAACAGAGTTTAATAAGGGCATTTTCACACGAAGGCGTCGCTCGACAAGCCATTTTTATCGCCTTCCACTCTGTCAAGCGGGATAAGCGAGATCGCACCTTCAAGGTAAATAGGGTTATCGACTAACCTTAGAGTGGATAAAATATTACCAAGCGAAAAACGATGAGTATCTAAAACAACGAGGATCACTATGCTTGGTCTTCTTTTTTCTTTTTATATATATATGGATCGCATGTTTGGATCAATTAATAATTCGTTTGCATGAAATATTTTTTGCGACTAGGAATATTTTAGTATGTTCTGTGCAGGTGTATTAAAAAAAGGGAATTAAATTATCAAGAAAACGATGTACTTTCCGTTACTAAAACAAATGTATAAAACACAAATTGAATAAAAAGTCTGAATTCACATAGCAAGCAAGCTCGTATGAGTTAGTGGCCAACTCTGGTGACGGAGTTTTTAGGCCGCCTTAAGGCCTCCGTCGTGGCTTAACGACTGCTAAAGCCGGGACCGACAGTTTAACGTGCCCTCCGAAGCACGGAAGCGCTTAGATGTAAATACCACTAACGGTCACCCATCCAGATAGTGACCGCACAAAATGTTGCTTAACTTAGACAATCAGTGACGATTGGCTAAGCAAGCCTAGCCACGAGCGCTTCACGCTGAATTCACATGTAAATATAACATTAAAATGAATTGGTTGTGTCATCCGCTGTAGCTGACAATATATTTAAAGTTAAAAAAAGTATTTACGATTTTGTTTTCTGTTGGTTCTTCACGATACCATTTAAAAAATAACTAATACTACCAGAAAAGTTTAAATCACGCTAGCCAAAATTGCAAAAATAAAAACTCGAATGTCGATTTTTTTAATAAATTCAAAGGGCATTTGTTTTTTTACCTGACAAAGCAAAAATTACAATAGTTTTTGATCTGAATGCCGTGATATTTAATTTTTTCGCGTAATAAATCCTGCCAGCTTGTTTATTTATGTAGTGGAACGCCTACAACTTTGTTCACGTCAAAACAATATTATAAACAACTTTATTTTGAGAACTATCACCTTCCATCATTACCGCTGACTGTGTTTGAAAGGTTTGATGACTTTTAGACTTAATAATGAGATTACTAATATTAAAGATATATTTGTATTTAGTATTTTTAAAACTAACATATTCCTGGTTTACCTGTTATAGAACTAACAATCTACTTATAAAGGGTTGAGTAGTGAGTAGTCTTGAGTGTTTTGAACATCAAGATCCCTGAGGAAGTATCTAACTTAAAATATTACATAGATGAGTATATTTTTTTTGCCTAAGTGACAGCCCTGACTTCAGAAAGATGTATTTTACGTGAGAACGAGGCACATGTACTTTTGCGAAATTCGACTATTACCTGTTTGCCTTAGATCATGCGGTGACACTTAAGGGTGCGTCTACACTTATTTAAAAGAATTGCTAGCACTGAACTTATAAATTTATAGAAAAAAAAATTAAGTGAGTATCATGAGCAACGACTTACCGAAGTCTTTTAAAATTTATACACAAAAAAATGTGTGCATCTGGTATGAATAATTGAAGTTGAACTTTAGTTAAACTGAAAGCATCTAAGCACTGGTCTGGCTACACTTGGGCCGGAATACTGAAACCTCACTCAAATTTAAGCACCACTTAAAATTGCACTGCCTCTGTTTGACATTACTCATTTGTCAGAGATGGCAATAATATAAGCGTGAACTTAATTTTAGTCGCGTTTGAGTTTTCGGCCGCTAGTATATCAAAATAGTCTCGTAGAACCTCACATATTTCCAGTCGAGAATTCTCGCAATCTCACCTGTCCCGGTACTGTGTCGCAAATGGAATTCCATTTTACAGTGTATCACGGGCTTTAGGGACTCCGAGATGGGTATTGAAGCATTATGCTCTCAATTTGCGCCTACCCTTATCTTTATGTTGCTATACACCTGTTTTTATGAACTCTTGCGATGTATTTATTAGGATATCGTGCTGGTATTGAAGTCCTTTTCAGGTGTTATTTTAGAGGTTATGGAGCTGTTGAGGAAACATTTACATTGATGATGTGAAATTAAAATGTATTTTCACGATCTAGTTTTATATTGCTCTCCTTATATTAGAATCTCTTGCTTGCTTGTAGAAATAGAAAATAATTTATTTGCAACACAAGTAAAATGTGAAGTAGGTAGACTAAACTAAAACATAAGATATAAAAATAAACAAATAAAAGAAACCAAAACGTAGCTAAAAGAATACCCAATTATAATAACAAAACTAATCAGAGTGCTGCAAAATGGATGTAGATGCAGGTACTTTTTCTTTCATCCAGCGGGCCTCAGATGCGCACCGCGAGATATTTGTCATGTCGTTCTGTCAAAATGTACCAATTTCTGAACTATTGCATTATCTGTGGTAATGTTGTCGAGAAACCGCGCCTTTGAATTTTGAACTTTTGACATTTCTGCTTGTCGACTATTATCTCGTCCTCAGAGAGGTACGACGACTAAGAAGTGTCAAAAGTGTACATTATGGCGCGTTTTGTCGACACCATTAGGTACCACAGATAATGCAATAGTTCCTAAATTGGTACAAAATGCTTACATTTTGACAGAACGACATGACAAATATCTCGCGGTGCGCATCTTAGGCCCGCAGGTCTCTTTATTTTTATCTTTTTATTTTAATTAATACCTATGTTTCTTTCTTCGTAAGTACTTTTCCGTATGCTAGGGAAAAACAGCTGTACACATCACTTTTACTTGTCTCATACCTACAGCATTTTTGTGCGGTTTTCTACGTATCAAAGGTTAAAAAAGGACAAAAATAAAGTATATTTATTCAATTCAATTCAATTCAATTCAAAGACTTTATTTCAGCCTTCATACACACGTTAAGTAGGTATTACAGCGATATTAGAAGTAACACATTTATTTATATTAGGTTGAACGGCGCACAAAAATGAGACACAGAAACAGTAGAAACAGTCAGGTGCGCAGTGTGCGCCGTACCCAGTGCCTCATAAACACTAAGTCCACATCCAGTCGGTTTGCTATTAACTTTAGATAGGTGTTGATGCTGCCTCGCACCCGGCGCATCAGGGATGCTGCTCTACTACGGATGATCGCATAAAAGTCATCTACATCACGGCATTGCAATAACACAAACAATAAAACTCTTACTAAAAACTCCCAAAATACCAACTGGAAGATGTCACGTGTATCGCTACGATTATTCCCCCGAACACAGCCCCGAACATACAACGCGGGTTTTTCCGTCTATTGGACAAATTTCTTAGCAAACGAAACCAATTTAGTGTATCGGTTTCATAAACTTTATCCTCGGCACGCGTGACACGTATTCACCGATATTGCTTGCTTTTATCCTCGAACAGGAATTTTGTAAGGATCATACGTAAAAACTCTTGGGAACAAAGCCGTTAAATTGTTAGCCATCTTTCTAGGCTAAGTTGTTTCCACGCACCATGTACTTCCATCACTGCAAAAAAAGTAGTCTGTTACTAACGTGCTTGTGCTGTTTGCAAGCTTTTGTGGAAGCGACCAAGTCTTGAAAGGCAAAAAAGCACAGTAGTTTTCTACTTCGCCTGTTTAACGGTTGCATTACAAAAGGCCAGGAGTGCAAAATTTTTAATGATCTCCATTTTAAATAGATTGCTAATAGCGACATCGTTTACAGTCGTTCGTTGTATTTTTGGTTTCTCAGAATTACTGAAAATGTAATTTAAAACCAGAAGTTGTTTTGGTGAAAATTGGATCTTAGCGTTTCTGCGCCTAAAATAATAATAAAACGGTAAAGTTCCGAAATAACATCGGAAATATTGTATTTTCTCAGAGGTTTTATAATAATATTATTGAGATTCGAACCCGTGAGAATATTCTCTTGTTACCCTTGCGATATCTACATTTACAACATTTTGGAATAAGTTACAAAAATTTCTAAAAATACTTGAGCTCGGGTTAACTTAATTTCGGATTATTATAATTACTATAAGATCTATATTTAAGCGCTGGGCAAGCTTCCTTCATTTAAAACCATGTTCCATGCACTCCATGGAGGCATGGGTATAAAGTTGCTCCTGGCTCTGTTTAAATCATTTAGATACAAAAGCCTGATTATTTTGTATATCAACATGAACTAAATGAAACGATCTATTTATATCTGCTAGTTATCATACTTACAAGTAAGGATATTAAGTATTCCCCACCACACGTATTACATCATAGAAGCTCATGATAAGGAGGCAGATCTGATTCACAGGGGACGTGATAAGTTCGGAGTGTCACACATTGACCCACTTTCAACTTTCTGGGGGGCAAGGATGACTATCGATTTACATTGGCTGCATTGGCTTTTGGTAAATTAAAGCTCATTCATATTTTAATCACTCGATATTTCAATTCAGTGATGTCTCAATTTGAATCGATTATGTTGATCCGAATGCCGCTCGTTTCATAATGGCATTCATTCGAGCCGATGTGCTATCGAGTTAAATAAGTGTTGATTGGTATAATGAGTGCTTTGTGAATAACATTGTGTGTTTGGTATGAGGCGAGTGTTATTTTTTTCACTATTTTGCTGTTGATTGGATTCATGAACTTTTCACGTACATTGTACTTTAAATAATATTATGAATAGTTCCGATATTTTATACTCCATGACAATGTTATACAAGAAGAGCTCATACATAGATACCTTTATAAATCGTACTAGCTTCTGCCTGCGACTTCAACCGCGTCCCGTTCGTGCCATAAATTTTTCAAGATAAATGTAAATTACCAACTATTTTTTCTTTATTTTTACTACTTTTATTGCTTAGTTTATAACCAAAACTGGTAACCAAAAGTTACCAAAATTGCAAAATAGAATAGGCCCAACACTGTTCTTTGGAAATCTATAGGACCTTGTAAAGCAATTGATTTCTTCAGATTGCGATATAATCAATATTTTCTCCAAACATTTCTCTTCTTATCTGTGCAATGTTAATCCATACCGATTCAAATGCGCAATGTAACGCGTATTTCCAAGTCACATGTTAATTTATTTGCTCTTCTTGATCAAAGCGGATTTTGTAAACCACGTCACGGTATCGATAGGGGATTAGCAACACTATCGGGTTCGTTAGGAATGTATGGAGTAGGTTTTAGGTGACGTGATACGAATATTAGGAGAGTAAATATTTATACCGGGTGTGGATGCATGAACAATATTATATTAATTATATTTGTTTGTATATTTTAAAATAATAGCACTGACTTTCATAAGTAAGTATTTGCCTAATATTTTTTAAAGTTATATTTCTAATGCGACTTCCAACAAGGTTGAGTTATGCTTTTAACGCTACTCCATACGGAGACCCACACAAAACCCAAAACGCTTCGATAGCGCGTTCTAGGATCCGGACAAACTTAGCAGCGCCATCTAGTTCTGATTTAAGCAAAATGACCATAGAACCTTTTCTAACTAAATAAGTACTGCAATTTGGTTAAGTACATAAAAATAAATACTTAATTATTTCACATTAAACACAGAGTGACAGTGAATGCGTGGCACTCGAAGTATAACTTCTTCCGCGCGTAGGGACTCCACGCACTGGTTTTTTTTGGTGAATCTATACGTGTTTTAACAGCAAACACAAACAGAGGGGTTACTTATAAAACACATTTTTAAAGTTGTTTATTTGTAGCTTATCAGTGAAATTAAAACAAAAAGCAAGTTTCAAACACTTTTATACGATTAGTAATAATTGTCTCTACCAGATTTTACATTTAATGTACAATCTCATTTAATGTACAACATATAATCTCACTCTGTATGTTGTTGAATAATATATTTAACCTAGTTTCATAAAAGTAGTTTGAATCTTAAAACGCGTCAAGTAAACTATTACCAGTAAAATCGATTATTAAAATTTAACTGGCACAGAATTGCTTAACTTACTCAATTAATTTAAGCACTATAGCAAATTACGAATAAATTAATTCAGCACATTCAGAAAATCGTTAAACTTAATTGTATTAACTATTAACAGCTGAATAAGCGAACGCTTGATTAAAATAAGAATAAGAATACTGAACCAATTCAAGAAACTTTTACACTTTATTCGCAAAGAAAATTACAACTAATACAGTATTTGCAAAAAACTATTTTACCATAGATACCAACTTAGTTACATTATTTTTGAGTGCCATAATAAGCTATTGTGATAAAATATATTTATAAAGCTCCTTAGAATGCTTTAAATATGTATTTATTTAAAAAAAGTATATATTTAAAGTATTATCAGCAATCTAGTTCCCAATGTACAAGCTCTGCTTAGTTTGGGACTAGAGGGCTTTGTGTGTAACTTCCAAGAATATTTTATTTGAAGAATTTGTTCATATTGATGGATTCCCCCTAAAGTATTGGGGGGTGAATATATATATACAAAATTTACAGCTCAATTAAAAAAAAATATACAATAAAACCCTCAGGTTTCTTCGTAAGCATTATTTTCTCTCGCTACATCGGTTTTTCTGAAACGCTAGGAAAAGTCTGAAGTGATCGCTTTAGAAATAAAATGAATAAAGAAAACTTGGGAAAGTTTAAGTAATAGCATGGTGTAGGGGCTTTTTAATCGGGTATGAACAAGCAAATAATCATTACTGCAATTATGGAATGAGTACAATAATCAACGGAGCTTATAGTTTTTCCATGATAATTCGTGTTTCACATCCACCCTTATTTTGCCATTGTTTTCGACTGACACGTCTCGCTGCCTTCGCTCGTCGTGTCATCGGCGGTCTTCTATTTTCAAACACTCTGGTCAGAGCAAACCAATACTCTTTAAAGCTCAAAGAGGTTGGTTCTACGCTGCACTGCTAACACTAATAATATTGCGTAGATCATAATTTCATGATTGGTTGTAGTCAGGCTCTTGTATCAGAATACAGGCGGTCTCAAGTGGCCTAGGTACCAGTACCTGTTTCATGCGTGTTTTGTAAATATTGTGGAATTTATTATTATAAAAGAATCCGTTAATTTCTCGTGACACTACAGCTTGGCACTACCAGTAGCGCTATAGAAAATGTTTCTCTCCCGTGATATTACTATTTTTGATAGCTGGTATACACACATTATATATCCGGGCCCAAAGTAAAAATTATTAAGAAAAAGTTTAGCTTTCAAAAAAATAGTAAGAACCACTACAACTACTACTACTACTAACAGTAGAAATTCATGACTACAACACAAATAATTCCATTTATTTATAAAAGACGTGATTTATAAATAAGGTAACAATTCATCATGGCAAAAAAATTTTTTTAAAATATTTTTGTGTTCATAAAAACTTATGAACAAATAATCTAATTAAAAAAAATCTTTAAAAAAAAAAAAAAGGTGTAAAAGTTATTACTATTACTATTCATTCATGAATTTTCTTTACGTGAACTCTACTCCAGAAAAGTCAAAGTCAAAGTCAAAGTCAAAAATCTTTTATTCAATAAAATCTCACTGGGGCCTTATTCACTATGACCAATACAAGCGCGTTACGCAGCACGACAAGACAGCGGCGTGAAATCGCCCTATGCCTATGCCGTATTTCCTATGCCATAAATATCATTCCTTACGGTGACGTCATACGGTTACGGCAAGGAATCTCCTAAGTCATACAGAATAATGCCCCTGATCACTTTGAATCGTCATTACGTTTTGTATGATTAGGTATGATTACATTTTTTTTATTGGATGAGTTGGAGCTAGTTCGTCCCAAGCTTGTTTGTCTTCTAAATAATCAGATATTTTATAGTATGCTTTTAAAAGAAGTCTCTGTTTTATTACGTTTTTGAACTTGCCAATCGACAACTGAGACATATCACTTGGGATTTTGTTGAAGAAGCGTACACATTGCCCTTTGAATGATTTACTAATTTTTGTGAGCCTAGTGGTGGGAACAGCTAGTTTGTCTTTATTTCTAGTGTCATGTCATTATGATTATCACTTTTTTTGTTGAATAGATTGATATTTTTTTGAACATACAATAAGTTTTCATAGATGTACTGGCAAGGTACTGTCATTATAATTTATTTCCTTAAACTTATTTCTTAGTGATTCTCTGGGTTATAAATTGCACGAATAGCCCTCTTCTGCAACACAAATATGGTGTTTATGTCTGCAGCACTCCCCCACAACAAAATGCCGTAAGACATCAAAGATCTCTACTATGCTCTATAGCTAGTAACTATAACTCTAAGGATTCTTTTTCCAGATCGCTGTATCCCAGCCACAGGCTCAGGTTCAACCAACGTGCTGTGATCGATATCCACTAGATAAAATGGAAAAGATCTTTGCCTTAATTATGCTACGGGAAGATTTTAGCTTGCTTTCTAGATAGTTAAGCTTTAATTCCGTAAAATATTTACGTCTATTTCCGTTGAACTAAAACTTTTGATAAATGCAAGCTGCATTTCGAATTTGTTATGGAAACAGATAAAAAATACCTTTTCATCCCACCATCTCGGAAAGAGTATTTTTGCTCTTCAATATCTGAGTGCAAAAGCCGTTTTTATTCTCTAGAGGATAAAGTAAATTGAATTTAGAACATCGTGTGCACTAAGTTTGTGAATTAAAAAAAACATTAAACCTATTTACTGCTACCTCTATGGTGCCGAATATATCATACAACTTTTTTTTAATTTGTTAAAAACTCAAACTCGGAATCTTCTTGGTGTTCTTTTTTCAATTTGCTAGTCATTTCCTCGCTGAGGTGGAATGAAAAGTTACGTGTTGCACTCGAGTGCAAAGATTTTTCACCTCGTGCTCTTTTGATTCCCTCGCTAACGCTCAGGATTCTAATTTTGAATCACACGCGGTTAAAAAGCAACTTTGCACTCTTGTATAACAAATAACTATTTAGGTTGGCTCGCACGACAATCGCAAAACGTGTTTTGCAGCTATCAAGTCATTTATGTCAAATTCGAAATAACGTACACACAGAGGCCATAAATTAAAGAAAAAGAAGTGAGGACGAGTTTTGTCATTGTTTGAAACGACACATAGCACTTGTATTTTAATAGTTTTTCTTGTGTTATTGTGAGTATTGTTGTTTAATTTTGGTGGAATTTTAACCAATAATACTTAGGTCGTAACATAAAGTGTGAGCCATTGGAATAAATGTGTGTAAAGTGATTTTTCTGAATGTAAAAATTCGTGTTCGGTTTTGAAGAGAAAATCCACCATTTTCTTTTCAAAACAAACGACAGCCGACTTGACGAATTACTTGCCTTGACTTATATTATAACAACTAAATCACTTGACATTGGCAAAATTGCCTGTCGAAATGACGGGTAGAGGCCATTATTGAAGAGAAGAAGAAGAAGAAAGAAAAAGAATTCATTTGAAAACGGGTGTTGTGTATAGAAAAAATTATAAGGTGATAAAATTAAATCAAATTGTCTCAATCTACCACGGTACTAGTTCGAGCGACACGAGTAAATCACAAAATCTTAGCAGAAATGACTTCAGTACGTTTAAATAAATCATTTTAGTACAATTCAGTACATATATCACAGTGAAACTGTCACAACGCTCTGCACCGGAAGCGAGCGCGAGTGTGACGTGTTAACGAGTACTTCCGGTGGCACCTTCCGCGCCGGAACTGACGTGTGCTGGTATTATTTCATTTACTTATGATGTAGCCTAGCTGTTCTTAATTAACACCAAAAATTACACTCATAGACCAAATCCTATACAAGGGATTCTAGCAAAGTATGAGAAACTAAGAGTAGTACCAACTTGACTTTCTACAGTAGTTAAGGTATTGAAAAGTTGCAAGTATCGTATCCTCATTAAGTAGTTTATGAACTCTACTCTCTAGTGTCAACTTGGCAGGAAACATGTTACAAACAAACCGACAGAGGCGCCTATAATTTTGAGTTGAAAAAAATATTTAGATGTAACGTATTTCAAGCGGGCGAATCCGCGCTTGGAAACTAGTTCTTATGGCATCGTAGAGTCATGTGCAAGCTACGAGCGTAGGATGAATGACTACGGCGTAGCTTTTCGTGCTATTTTCGTAGATTGGCTACGAAAGTACATACTTACTTGTTACTTGTTCGGCGGACTTGTTTCCGCAACTAGGCCACAGGTGGGCCCTTTTTGCGTGATAGGTGGCGGCAGTCACTCCAGCCACCCGATATCCTCCAGGAAGGCCAGCAGCTCGCTAATGCTGGTGCAGGCTTCCCGAGGGGTCCCCGGTGTACCGAGGTAGTGTGCTCGTTGAGGCGCCACACTGTCACACTCCAGGAGCACGTGCGAAAGTACATATTTACTACCGACAAATTGTATCGACGACGTTTTATTCATATCTCTCCTGTAGGAGCCGTCGCCCGCGGCGTTACGCGCGTTGTAGACCCTTTGCAGTGTGACTTCTCAAAATTCGTTTCTTAGTGCACCCCTACACTATATAAGGATCTACCCTCCAAATTTTATACCTCTTGGACTAATAGTTTAGGCTGTGCGTTGATTGTCAGTCAGCTTCAAAAGAGTTTTATACAAGGTGTAACATAATTACTCTACAAGCCCGAAGGGGGCGTAATTAGACCGACCACCTGAGTGCTTGGACATGTGTAAAGGGTGAATTAATCATAATTGAAATTTTCATACAAAATTACAAATTTTATTATTTTAGAAATTTGCGACCACCCTAAGTGTTGGTTTACTATTTGCGTAAACCTGTACACACGCATGCAAAGGTAGGTAACGACGTTGCACGCACACTTTAGCTGTATGTAGGTACATTTTAAGCAAAACTTACGAGCTCATTTCATGAGTTAAAAACTTCCGAGATCTCAAATGTCGTGGAACAAACAACCTGTAAAATACCTCCCTTTCGGACTTATAGGGTAATTACGTTACACCGTGTATAATTAGAAGAAGATATTGATCCCGGGCTTATGTGCTATAGATTACGTTATTAAAATGTGAATAGTATAATGAGGTCATGCCCTCATTCCTATCCCAGGAAACCCTCCTGAAACTCATAAATAAGTTTGGTTGATGAGTACATGAAATCCTGTAAAACTCTGAGAACATCATCATTATCAGCCTGAGAAAGTCCAGTACTTTAGATTTGACTATTTATTTATTCATCGTGAATTTAGTTTAATGAATTTCTTATACAACAGTGATAGCTACTATAAATAACTACGCCTCATTTAACGTCTGGCTCGAGCATACATCATTCATAGCTGAAGTCAAATGGGACGCAAATCCACAAGGTAATTCCCAAAACGCCGGTTATTTGCGGGAATTATTGTTTTTAAACTGCTCTCATTTGTAACTCAGAGCAAAGGTCACGACCTCACAACAGCTGTTACAAATGTGCTGGCAAGTAATTTGCCGTCACTTGCTCGTAAAGAATTAAGTAAATTGCACTTGAATAATGCTGGCTCTTAAGTTATGGGCGTAAGTATAACTTCAAACAATATGTAATAGTCATCATCAACTTGTAGAATTCCACTGCCATATATTTCTGTGTTCAAAGAGTTTTGATGTTCGTTTTATATTGTTTTGACTGTGTTTTTGTTTTGAGTTAGTAAAATTCATTTAGTAGGTGCCAAATAACACGGTAATACAGGTCATTCACCCACCATCACCACGATGTCGCAAAATTCAATTTATATATATATATAAATTGAATTTTGCCGTGTTATTTGGCACCTACTATATGAATTATATGGCTAATTCTGTCGCTTTCCATACAAACCTGTCGCTAAGACGGTATCACTCGAATCTCGTTAGTACTGTTTGTTTACCATACATCAATTGAATTTTGCGACATCATGGTGAAGGTGGGTGAATGACCTGTATTGCGGTGTTATTTGGCACCTACTATAGCGAAATATTATTCCCATGTTGTGTTAAGTGTCCGTGAATATTTATTTATTTATTATGTAAAAGTTTAGATTTGGCAAATTTTCGATTGAAACTAATGATAATAAAGTAAGCTCTCTCTATGTAGACAAATATTATTACACAAAACGTAATAGAATATTAAATTATGTCGTAATGAGAAGGGAAAGCAAATACGAAACCGAAATAGCTAGATTCATATTTTGTTGTTCGTCAGGACTCGTTTTGATGGCGATGACGTTCGCTTTCCATATTTTTTTTCTTTTTTGTGTCTTGCAGTAAAGTAAGAAGTCTTTGTAAAATGGAGTTCTTAAACGTTTGCGTTGTAAGTGTAATACTCTTGGGCACTGACGACTTTAACGTCCTCGTTTAAATATTTGTATAGCTTGCAGCGGTAGCTTTTTCATTTTTCTGTTTGTTTAGGCAGTGCACCGACCTATACCTTTTTGTTGTTTCTTTAAAACAACTGCATGTGCTCAATCAAGGAATCAATCAAATCAAAAAATCAAAAATGTTTATTTGGAACAAAAATACAATGAAGACAAGAACAAAAATAGAGAACGATGATAGCTACAATAGTTATAAACTGTGTCGTATCTATCAACGCCCACCTCCAAAAACGTCGGCATAGAGCGTTCCTCATTGGGAATTGTACGGAAAAAGGGCTTAAAAAGAAACTTATAATAAAATTAGGTGAACAAAATGAACAAAACTAATATAAAAGAGACGTGTAGGCATTTATAATATATATGAAGGTAAATGTATTGAGTACAAAATGATGTGAGAGGGTGTGTATGTAAGGGTGAGAATGTAAGTGTATGGTGTAAGAGGGTGAGGGTGTAAGTGTATTGAGTTAGGGTGTGTGTGTATGTTGTGTGGATACGTAAGAGTGTCTCAGACTATCACTGTCAGAAGGTTTTCAGTTTGAGTGTAGGAAAGAGGTTGGAGCCAAGCAAGCAATTTGTATTTGCATTTTTGTAAGGTAAGGGGGTAAATATTTAGGAGTATAAAATCATGTGTGCATGCATAGATGCATAGCCAAGCGACGTAACTTATTGTACTACAATTGTCATTTACGTGCTAGACACACCACGCCGTCAAACTTATAACTATTTCTTTTTAGATCATTTGAAATTAACAATTTAATAAAAGCCATTATACCTAATCCGAATGCCGCTGGTAGTTAGCCGAGTGCATGTTCTATGCGGAAAAATGTGCGCATTGCCAATACTCTCAAACGGTGGGAGAAAACATCGTGAGGAAACCCGCGGCTTACTCAGCTCCGCACATTGACCTTGTCTTGCCTGTGGATTAGGTCGATTAGGCTGAGAGGAAAACTATGTCCCAGGCACTGCTGTGTCCTGTTCATAGAGGCATGGGTAAAAAGTGGCCCCTGACGCTGTATAAATCATTTACATAGATTAAATGCAAGGGCTTAATTATTAATATTCTACCGAGTGCTATTACCGTACCCTATTATTATTGAGACCTACGTCCAGCAGCGGACTGATGTAGGTAGATGATGAGGATGAGTGCTATTACAGTTGTGGTCAGTAGTGGACATTCTGCCGACATCGGATCGCACAATTATTTATTCGATTTCAAAGATTCTATTTCGTATTTATACTGAAATATTGTTTTATTGTTTCAGGTATGAGAAGATGGATGTCTACGTATAAAAAGGCACTTTGTAAAGGGTGAAAGAATACGAAGAACGTTGTTTTACAATAAATCATTTGTCATGAAAAAATCCTAATTCATCATCTAAAAAGATACAAGAAGTTCAAATAAAAGCCCACTTGAGTATGATAAATTGCACTGCACAAATCAAACCGAAAGAAAATCACATTTTACTGTTATTTCTTTGAAGCAGGCACGCGTGAGTAGATACGCTATCAACAAAGGACTTCTTAATTTTTTTCTCTCTTCACAACGTACAAAGCTTTTCATCTCCCCGAGATAAACGGAAATACGCCGTATTGTCTGTCACTAAGAGCTACATTGTGCGGAAAATACGCAAAGTGAAATTTCCATTTGAACGAAGCTGCTTTTGCCGGAGATATATAGCTTTGCGAAGGCGAGAATTGACACAATATTGTCCTTTGAGATAGAACTCGGGGTCCTTTCGTCGTGAATACGCAACGTTACAGTGAAATTCTTCAGTGGCCATGAAGTTAAGTAACACCTCGGCTGCCAAACGTTTTATGATCTCTTAAATACCTAGGTAAGGTATTCAGTTATTTATAAAACACCTCACATAGGTTTATTTACTGTTGACACACGTACAATTTTTTTCAAGGTTGGCTATCTGTTTCCTGGTCAGACTAGAGAAATGAAAAATAACAATTTCGATCATAAATAAGAAACCCAGCTGTAAGCGTGTTTCATTGTAAAAAGATCGTCAGACGAAATGTTTTAAAGAATGACTCATGGGATATACCCGATGTTTGTTCCAGATGTAACGTAGGTACGTATAAAACTGTATTTTACTATAGAAACCATTCGAAATTAGAAGCAAATGGGAAACCCCAAGATTCTTACAAACGTACTATAGTTTGTGGTTTCACCTTGACCGAGAATACAATGACACAGCGAAACAAACAACTGCGATTATATCGATTGGAAAAACTAAAGTGATAAAATAGTTCAGGGCAAGCTTGCTTGGTCATGCCTAACTAATCAACTAAGAAAAGTTTTTGAACAGTCATCCGCCTGGGTTACTACCAGGGGCATTCTCATTCAGCTTTCGTGCTTTGAAAGAAAATTACTGGCCCCAGTAATTTCCCGTCAGTGATGACTGACGAAGACGGCTGTTCTAACCGGTCCAGTGCTGTAAGACTAGTAAGTGTGCTAAAGACAGTGGTTACAACTTACGGCTTAACTTGTGCCATCATTTTCATTCGAGCCAGCATCACATTACAAAACCATAGACAGTCACTTGTTTCAATAAACTTCTAGAAAAGGCGATCCCAAAGCTCCATAACTAAATTCTGCCACTAGCTCATACGAACTAACTCAATGTGAGATTCCCGTAACGAGTGAAAAAATAAATTCACTCCTAAACCCTTCCAATCATTTTTCAGTCGAGCAAATCCTAGAAATGACAGATGCTCAGTGCGAAGGTCGCGCTCCGCCGGCGATCCATCATTAATTCGCACTGACAGGGGTCCATTTAACCGACCAGCCGGTGATTTATTCCCGTGTCCGGCTTTGAAACCGGATACTAGACAGATACATCCCTGCAATCCAACCGGTTTTACCGTCATTACGCTGAGCTTTGAAAATTCGATGTTGTGGTTTAAATCGACTCATTCATCATTCAATCAGTAATCTTCTATGTTCATCTTTGTGCCTTCCACTGTAACTGGTGATCTGACACAGGTTTTGTATGTCTACCTTTGGCACCAGTCGCAGATGCTTCAGTTTTCTTAGAAAAAGTAAAATTGACGATTTAATTTGAAAATCAAGGTAACTTTGTTTACTTCACCTAATTCTCACATTTCCAAATTAATCTTCATCGATCAAAGCCCTAAAATATGTACCTAAAGGTAATATTATCAGAGTGGTTGGATTTATTTATTCATTACACAAGCCGTCTGTAATGTAAACGGGATCGGCCCACAAGTTTAGCAATCGTAAGCTAAATTGATTCAAATCTCGCAGCACCCAAAAGGTTTAAGTAAAAATAAACAGAAACGCGGATTTTCCCATGATTTGTGTGTTTCAAATTTGCATTTCCTCAACTCATTTAAATGAAGACGGTGTAGGATAAAGTCTTGCCAATATTCATGAGTTATTGATAGCGTGTTAGGTACTTATAAGATGTCTGCGTAACTTTTCATAGCATCTAGAGGTTTTTGTTATCTTATAGCTTTTGATGCTTACAATGTGGTCCGCAATATAGCGCGTTCCCTGTAATCATCACCATCAAACACGAATTTTACTAATCCTCTCTTATCACTTATAAGACCCTCCATTAAAAGCTTTCTAGTTCTCGTAATACTGCAGTGAGTACTGTAGAACTGTAGCGCACATTCCCAAACCGTTTAGTACTCTTAAATCTTGTTACGGCACTCAGTAAAGCAGCTCACCAACTTTCTCTCTCCGCCTCGATTTAACAGTTGTTTATACGTAGAGTAATTAAACTCGTATAATGTCACAGTTCAAATGGAATCGCTAGAACTCTTAGTTGAACGTCTGACTAGTTAAGTTTTGCAATTACCCGCATCTTGTACCTATGTCTATTGGATGAAGTACAGTTGATATCTTCCTAGTCCAATTGAACATACCTTGTACGTATAGTATTATATTATAATCTGTGCTTGTACTATGAATCTAGGTATTTTTTAGTTTTCGGTAGAGTCGTTGTCAATTAATAATGTTGGCGACGCCTCTATCGTACATACTTCTTTATAGTTTATCTTTACTTTATTTATGAATCAATTGTAACGGCTCCTAAACTACTGGGTAAAGTTTCTTCGTGTACGAAACCGTGGAGGAAGCTAATCTCTATTCACAGTGAATTTGACTTACCTATGACTAACTTCAAGGCTGAATGCACTCGCTAATTCAGCGAGTGGAAGCTCACAAGTGGCTCGTTTGGGTTCCTTCACGTGCCGGGATATAACTGGGACGTAAAACTTGGATTTGGGCCACCGACTGTTATCGGGTCATGATCGCGCTCGTAAACATTGTTTGTTGCTTTAAACATTGGACTGTGGTATTTCCAGTGGCATTTTTTATGACTAAATGTAGATGATTTTTTTGGGTCCAACTTCATAAGAATGAATATAAAAACCGATTATAAAATATGTATTTTGTTGCTTTCACTACCTATTTAAAATTGTTCATTGCGAAATAATATCGAACTGATTATTTTAACATCTCAATTTACTAAAATACAAATTGGTATCCAATTTCAGACCCTTCAATTATAGCTTCAATGTTTTGTAGGCTTATTTTACAGGCGGGTAATATAAAAAGTAAACCTTTATTATTTCGGTATCCATCTCGTGCTTTGTTCGGAGAACTTAGTAACCTACACTATGCAACAAAAGAGTAGGCAATTTTATGAGTGTTCGCCAAGTTATATTTTACAAATTCTTTGGTTTTGTTTTAAATAGCTTATTACAAATCATTTATTATATACCAGATTCTACTTTCAAAGCTTCAATTATATAATCAGTCACTAGCTCCTTGGCGTCATCAGCTGCTATGAAATCAACATGCGTGAAGCTTTCTCTCGGCACTTTCCTTGCGACTGTATTCGGCATATCACCGACCATGGCCAGGACATCTCGCTCATCCAGTAGATCGTCGTTTAGCGTGTAGTGCATCGTAGTCTTTATTGTGATAAGGCTAAGGTCGTATTTGGGAGGGTCTCTGGTGCCGTAGACTACGAGGTTGCCTACAGTTCCGTATGACCACCTGGCGAAGGTTAGATCTCGGATGTTCTGTCCGTAATGTGCCACTTGTTTTAAGGCGGCTCCTGCTGGTTCGTACCCATATAGTGCTGAAAGAGGGGCTATGCCTTCTGCCTGTAAATAAAATAAAAACTGTATTTATAGTGTAGTGCAGAAACTGGTGTGTTGATAGTAGTTAGTTCGTTTGCTAAGTCTTTTTGTACATAAACGCACTGGTTTTATCACTACCAATTCAAACAATCTTGTAAATGGGCAGTAATTTAATTTACTAACACGATGTCACTGCATAGACACCATTTCTATTAAAACTCTAAGTCCATTTGAAAAGTTACTTACAATGAAGTGTTTGATTCCAATTTGGTCGCAAATATGTTGGTACTGGACATCTCCGAAGCATCGGTCGGCTGTGCTCTTCCAGGGTAGGATACCATCGGATATCGAAGGTATTTTGAAGCTAGGGGAAAATAACTCAACAAATCCGATGTTTACTGCTGAATACTAGAAATTAAAAATGGTAGGTCAGGTATTTTGTGTGTAAGAAAGCTAGTTTCAGCTACTGACCAGCTCTGAATGATCTTTTGACCACGCAAAGCTGCCTTATTTGAAGCCCTGGTCTACACACTCTTCAACTTGATGCATAGGATAGAGCGGCTTTGAAGGCAAGAGATGACGAATCACCAAAATGAAACTTATCCGCACATACCACCTTGGCATACGGAATCTTTGATAAGGTCGAGCTGATAAGTTATAAATATTTTAGGAACTTACATAAATGACGGTCGTATATTGAGCAAGCGTTCTTAGTATAAACGATGGAAAATGGCTTTGGTATCCAACTCCAGCCAAAAGATGAGCTGAAGCGATCTTCTCGTTATACTCCGGCAGCATAGAGTTCAGTATCAAAAACACGGTTCCTCCTTGAGAGTGCCCTATGTAATGCAGCTGGGATCTCCCAGTGTGTTCCAAGGCATAGTCGATCATAGCTGGTAGGTCGTTGGTGGCAATTTGCTCGAAGCTGAAGTCAAAGAATTCTAATTTTTCTTGACTATCATCAGGGTTCAAAGATACGTGATGGCGTGAGTTTTTTGTTCCTTTTGCGTTTCCCATCCACACGTCAAAACCAGCATCCGCTAAGTTATAAGCTGAAATAAACATGTATTGATTTTATACTTTTTTTACTAAGGCCAGCCACCCACCAAATTGACCTAAGATATTGATAAGATCGGTGGATTGAGGAAGCTTTTCTTGGAAATTCATGGAAGAAGCCAGCAGTGGATTTCTGCCGGCATGATTAGGTCTCGTATTGCGACTTGGTGCTCAAGCACGAATCCGGACTCAAGGATAGATTTTATATAAGAATCTGTACATACTCAAATATAATTATTAAAATAGGACACCCAACACGAGTTTTTTTTTTTTATTTTTTTTTTTATGCCATAGCTGGCAGACGAGCAGGCGGGCCACCTGATGGAAAGTGGTCACCGCCGCCCATGGACACCTGCAACACCAGAGGTGAGGCTAGTGCGCTGCCGGCCTTTTAAGAGGAGATAAACCCGCCTTTTAAAGGACCCCATCTCAGTTTACACATTATGAAAAAATAGGGTTACAAAAACTAGTGTTTCCATAATTATAGGGCGTCACAGCGCCTGTAGAGTAATGTATGTTTGAGTAATGTATTCTTTAACAGAACACGAGTCTTGTCTGATTGTTTAGGACACTGGGATATCAAGTGACTTCTGTTATCATAATTATGCGCGGGCTAGATTAAAATTACTTCGATCAGTAGATAAGCTATCTAGCAATTATCATATTGATCAAACACAGTAATGGCCTCTGGCTGTCACAGGAAGTAAATCTTGACTGGTGCACTTGGAGGCCAGGCAGGCGACCAAGGATTGATTATAAATTTTACATTTACTGTTTGGTTTTCAATGACTTCTATCAAGTATGTCGTAGTGTTAGGCCCGTATTCCGTAGCCTTACTCAAGCACTGATCCGTACTCAAGCATAGATTTTTGTATGAAAATCTCTACTTAAATCTATGCTTGAGTAACGATTTCTGTCTCGGAATACGGACCTTAGAGTACATATTTGCATATAGCCGTCTGCAAATGGAGCCAATGTTTGTTGATGCAAAAAAGACTAGAGCAAAAAAGATTTTGATCAATTCTTCATAAAAGTTCCACCAGGAAATTAAAACTGCGTTTTGACTCTAGTAGATTTTATTAAGAGCATTATCCTGTTCTTTAACCAAAAATTTTCTTTGCTCTACTAAGTGGATAAAATCAGGAGGTACTCGCAAGACTTTAGCAGTAAATAATATTTTTACTTTTGCTATTTTATACAAAACATACCTGGCGAAAGTTCAGGTCCAAGTATAAGCCAGGAGTTGGATGCTGCTAGTAGACCGTGCATCAAGAACACCACAGGCTTGTCTGAGGAGTAGACCTGGTCCCTCCCGTGAGGTATCCTATGCATTTCCAGAATGTACCCATCTTTTGTGATCACATGATGAACTTCTGCTGGGAAACCATCTCTTCGGATGTTTTCTGGCTGGAATAACAGATAACCATCACATAACACTTTCGTATAAATTGTTATAGGTATTTTGAACCTATGACTCCAACCCTCTAATTAATAAACAGACGATGAACAGTGTGCAAAAATGTTTGAACCAGCGTTCGGCTATCGCAGTGCCTGAATCGCTTTTTAGAAAAGTATCAACATCGTTTATAATAAGTTCGAGGGTAATTTGACTTAGCAGAGTTGCTCCGTGCCTCCAGAAAATGCACGTTGCTGGTTTTTCAATTCGCTCACTAAGGGCTCCGCTATCAGCTGCTTTTCAGCTTAACACTATCACAAGAAAATCAGTAAACTGCATCTGTTAGGGCCAAATACTGAAACGTCACTCAAATTTAAACACCACTTAAAATTGTCCGGCCTCTGTTTGACATTACTCGTTGGTAAGAGATGGTAATAATTTAAGTATGAACTTAAATATAAGTAGAGTTTGAGTATTCGGCCGTTAGTTGCGCAAAAGTGACAGTGAAAGCATTATTTTTTTACATAAAAAAGATCAGTTAGCGAATATATACTTTACCGAAGTCTCTACTGTAAATGAATAAGTATCTATCTATACTATTATAATACTGTAAAAAAAGCCAAAAATTAAATTAATGTTATAGATAAACTAAATATGCAGATCTACTAAATAAACGATTCTGATTCGAAAAATCGAGTTTGTCTGTTTGTCTGTTTATCTGTTGGTCTGTTTGTCTGTTTGTTTGTTCGCGGATCAAGCCTAAACTACTGGACTAATTTCAATGACGCTTAGTCTTGCTGACGTTTCGGAAAGAATATTTTGGAACAAATTGTCCCAATTGACACTTTTCATTTTAATATTTTTGTTACTGACGATTCGGACACCATCCAATCTAGTATAGTATTATACAATCTGTGATCCAAACTACTGGACCAATTTCAATGAAATTTAGACTTGCTGACGTTTCGGAAAGAATATTTTGGGACAAATTGTCCCAATTGACATTTTTCATTTTAATTTTTTTTGTTACTGACGATTCGGACACCATCCAATCTAGTATAGTATTATATAATCTGTGATTCAATGGAAGCTGTTGAGTACAGTCAGGTAAACAATTTTTAAGCAAAATATGATATAGCTATTTAAATTGGTTCGATTTCCATACTAATTTATTTTACCAATTATGGGCGAACAGAGTATTATTTTACATTGAAACAACATTTTATACCATTTGGAAGCTCTTTTTCCGGATTGAAACATATGCTATATTTTATTGAAATCAAAGACGTGAATTCTTAGATACAGCTAGACGTTGTACAATTTTTTTTTCTGAAACAGAATATAATCTATGTAGGTCTATGAGGAATAAAACGAGGTGAAAACTTTAGAAATAAAACTGTATTCGCAAAACGAAATAAAGAAAGGAGCCAATGCGCGCGCGACGTGCGCGGGGCTCGTAGGAATCACGACAACTGAACTGACCCGCGTCGCTAACACGCCCCACCCCAGTGTTGCTAACAACACTCATCAGCCAACGGGATCCGTGCGACGCGTGCTGCTGATCGGGTAAGTACTCCATTCATTGTTTTAACTTTTATCATTCTGACTCTTTTGTCTTTTCCAGGGCATACTTCTTGTATTAAACCCTTCGGCCACTTATTCCTGGGCCCATTTGGGTCAACTAAATAGACCAGATCACCCACTTGTAGTGGTCTCTGTTCTTGGTTCCACTTTTTTCGAGGTAGCAGGTCGGGTAAAACCTCTTTTACCCATCTGTTCCAGAACATATCCGCTAATCGCTGGGAGATTCGCCATTGTTTTCTTAGGTATAGGTCAGAATCATCAAATTTTCCTATTTGCGGTGAATCTGAGGATGTCCCAAGTAAGAAGTGTTTTGGTGTCAAGGTTTCAACACTTCCAGGTTCTACAGATACATGGGTCAGCGGTCGACTATTAACTATGTTCTCTATCTCGGCCAGTAACGTGCTCAGTACTTCATCTCTTGGAGATCTTTCTTTGAGTACAACCCTAAGTGACGTCTTGACGCTGCGGATGAGGCGCTCCCATGCCCCACCCCAGTGTGGGCTTGCAGGCGGTATGAATGTCCATTTAGTGCCATGATTTGAAGCCTCGTTTGTCAGATCAATCTCATCTAAGTCCTGTATAGACTTTTTCAGCTCGGCATGTGCTCCTCGAAGATTGGTTCCATTGTCAGAAAAGAGCTGCTGTGGCCATCCTCGCCGCGCGGCCATGCGGCGCAGCGCCATAATGAAGGATTCAGTGGTCAGCGTGGCAACTATTTCTATGTGAATGGCCCTCACAGTGAGACACGTGAAAAGTACTCCATATCGTTGTTCATGTCGTCTCCCAACAGTGACCCCTAGGGGGCCAAACAGATCAACTCCACAAAAGGTAAATGGACGTTGATGATGAGCCATTCTAGCATAAGGTAAGTCACCAATTCTTGGTATCTCCGGTTTACATTTTCTCAATCTGCATAACATACATTTTTTTACCACGTTTTTTACGGTAGGTCGTAGTCGTATGACCCAGTATTTTTGCTTAATTTCATTTACTACCATTTCTTGGTTTCCATGAGCAGCGTTTACGTGGTAGTGTCTCACTATCAGACGAGTTATATAACTTTCTCCATCTAATATTACAGGTCTCTTCACGTCGGGCAGCACGTCGGCAGCAGCGTCAATCCGGCCAGCAGCGCGCAGGATTCCGTGATCGTCAAGGTAAGGGGACAAGGTAAGTAGTTTACTCGTAGTAGGTAGGTCCATAGAACTTCTTAGTAGCGTTATTTCTTCACCAAACGACTGAGCTTGCGAGTATCGTAGTAGGAGACACTCCGCTTTTTCCATGACGTCATCATTTAGATTGTAGGTACGCTGTCTTGGACCAAACTTCCGGTTTACGGCCTCAAGTCCCTTGTCAATGAAGGTAAGTACTCGCGACGTTGCTCGAAGTAATCGTAGCCACGAAGAAAACTTGGTAGGTTCGGGTACAGGTAAGTCATAGTTTTGCATGTTTACGACATTTACAACTTCTAATTGCGATTCATTGTCCACAGGTGCAAGTACATCCAGCGGCCATTTCTCACATTCCTCTTGCAAAAATGTAGGCCCGTGCAACCATTCATTTTGTAAGACTGAGCAGTCATAACTTTCTCTCGTAGCGATATCGGCAACGTTTAGTTTAGTCGGCACATATCGCCATTCATTTATGTTTGTGAGGTCATCTATTTCTCCCAATCGGTTTGCTACATAAGTTTTGTAGTTGCGAGAATCATTTCGAATCCACTGTAATACCGTAGTTGAATCGCTCCAAAATACTCGCTGTTCAGCGGTCATCGTGTGTTCTTTAGAAATTGTGTCTGCCAATCTAGCCGCCAACACAGCAGCCTGTAATTCCAGGCGCGGCACTGTTATTGGTTTATTTCCCGCAACACGGCATTTACTAGCAATAAACGCTACGCGCGTTTTAAACCGGTTATCTATCCACCTCCAGTATGCGACCGCGCAGAATGCTTTTGTAGATGCATCGCAAAATATATGCATCTGTAGGTTCATATAGCCAGTTCTATTATGAAGCGCTTGACACGTAGCAGGCGGCGTAGCACACGTAGGCGTCGTAGCACGATCCTGTTTTGCTACGAGCGTAGCACTTTCAATGGTCGGAGGCTTGAGGTGCGACTGCGACGGCAGGCAAGTTCCACTCTCCGTCTCGCTCATGTTTACCGTAGCTGCTGGGTAGTACCTCGGCAATCTAACTTCATTTATTGTTTTTAATAAACTTATCCATTTGAGCCACTTAGAATAAATTTCATCGTTAACGGGATCGTCCCAGGTGATATCTAGGCGCCATGTCTCTTGTAGAATGATTTTTCCATTGACTGTGTATGGCGATAAAAATCCATAAACATCAAATATCGACATGACAACACGTAGCATCTCTCTTTTAGAAGGAATCTTCTGTCCATTCATTATTTCTACAGGGACCTTTTTAAATGATACATCGAACCTCAAAGTATCGTCATTGGTGTGCCATAGAAGTCCGAGTGTTCGTTCTCCGTCATATTGCTGTCCCGTTTTGAACCTTACAGCCGACGCCCCGAGAGTCTCTTTTGGCACGCTGTCTAGTACCGCTTCACTGTTACTAATCCAGTTGCGTATTTGAAAACCGCCTTGTGCATGGATGTAAGTAATATCTTTTATCAATTGAATTGCGATTTGCTCGTCTGGTACGCTATGTATATAGTCATCCATATAGTGTTGTGTATATATAGCTGCAGCGGCTGTAGGCATTGTAGACTCGAAGCGTTGAGCATTCTTGTTTTTAACAAATTGAGCGATAAACGGTGAACAATTAGCGCCAAATATTAGTGATGTCATCACATACGTTTTTATCGGTTCTTGTAACATTTCAGGGTTGAAATTTTGTGCAGGGTTGCCTCTGTAGATGAACCGTAGTGCATTTTGATCTTTCGGGCACACTGTTACGATTAAAAACATGTCTTTTATATCTCCCATTACGGCTATCTTATTTTCTCTGAATCGCAACATTATTCCGAATAGTGACATAAGTAGGTCAGGCCCTTTTAATAGATAGTCATTGAGCGATAACCCTGAAGCTGTGGCTGCGGCATCGAATACCAATCGTAGCTTTTTTTTATTGGGATTATCAACCCCAAAATGCGGTAAATACCACATCTTTTGTGTAGCATCGGTATTTACTAATTCTTTTGCATAATCGTTCTGTAGCAAATGTTGTACACGCTCGTGGTACCTGTGCGCGTATTCCGGGTTTTTTCTCATCTTATGTTCCACTCCTCGAAGACGGGTCATAGCCATAGGTAGTGAGTCAGGCATCACGCAATTGTTGTCCTTCCAGGGTAAGCCTACCTGCCACCGGCCGTTGATGAGCGTGGTAGTCTGTTCTAAATACTTCCGGGCACGTTCGTCTTCGGAGTTTTGTCTTGGTTTAGCAGCAGAAACTCCCATAGACTCAATAGAAAAGTAATAACGTACATCATCATGGAGTTCACGAAGGTTACAAACATCATCATGGAAAGGACTGACCTTGTCGGTGCTCAACAAGAGCGTAGAATGATTCTCGTGCGCCGGGGTACGTGCATTCGGCACCCTGCCGTGCAGGCACCAGCCCAGCGGCGTGCGAGTGGCGCACGGTTCTTGCGCTCCACCCACAATCACTTCTAAAGGCAACAGCAAATGATAATTGTCCTGTCCAATTAGCACTTCCGGTTTGGTGAGGCCGGAACTCAGTTCACCACTTAGTTTATGTAAATACTCATAGTTCTCACATTTAACTGAAGTTAAATCTTGTTTAGGCAAGCTTAGTTCGTTAACACTGCGTACACTGATGCTATATTTATCACCTTGTACATTTGATAAACTCATGTCCAATAGTTCCGTGTCACACAATAGTTCCGTATTGTCCCAGGCACCGCGCACTCGCATAGAAAGCTTGCGGCCGCGCAGACCCGCGCGCGTCGCTAGTCTCGCGCTGATCATAGACACGGTGGAGCCGTCATCGAGCAAAGCACTACACTTGAAATTACCGTTAGGTCCATTAATCACTATAGGTACCACTTTTAATAGCACTGAACAGTTTTGAGCAGTATTTATGTGATTAATATTTTCCACTGGGGTTTCAGTCTCTGTCGTTTCCGGTGGCGTCACCGTGGCGGTGGCGGTGGTGGTGGTGCTGCTGTTATTTTGTCGTAAGCTCGTGGGGTTATGTAGGAGACGGTGGTGCAGCTCGCCGCAGCCGTCGACGTCACAGGCGGCGGCTGGACAAGTTTGCCGATCGTGCTGAAATAGTAGGCACTTGAAGCAAATACCTACTCGCTTTACAAAGGCCCAGCGATCCTTGCGTAATGACCTTTTAAACTTCTTGCAGTTTATCAGTTTATGTGTAGGTGACTCACGACAAAAACGGCACTTTTGTTCACTTTGTTCAGTTTGCACTAAAACAGTCTGGCTCTGAGAAGAATTATTATTTTCACTGTATTTACGTTTGTTGTCATATCGTACGGTAATCAGGCTAGCACTGCATGTAGATATTTTGATAGCTTCTGCGCTTAGAAATTCCGATAGTATATCTAGTCTAGCTTTCTTACGTTCAGTTATAAGCGGATAACTATAGTCCGCCCACTTAGACAATAGCACGGTAGGTAATTTAGAGAGTATTATGTTCACGACACCAACACCGTGTAGGTACTCTTCACGTTTTAGTTCACGTACCGATGCCACATAGTTTTTTATTTTAACTGAAAATGTAACTATGTCCTTGTAGTATTCTTGTGGTAAGGGGTTGAGCTTTTTGACGTCATTCAATATTCTTGAAATAATAACGTCCGGGTTTCCATACTGTAGCTCGAGGGTAGATATTACGACGTCGGGCGATGTAGTGCTAATCAGCAGCGCTGACACTGCTTCTTTAGCGGAGCCACGTAGACACTTGCGTAATCTCCATAGGTTTTCTTTTTCACTAAAGTTGCATATTTTAGTTGATTCTTCGTATGCGTTCTTGAACGACAGCCATTCCATTGGGTCACCAAAAAATAAAGGAAGTTCTTTTGGTGTGCTGATGCGGCTAAGTAGGTTGGCGTTGTGGCTAGTGGATGCTGTAGATGCAACCAAGTCCCTCAGTGCGCTGGCCAATTGCTGAACTGGACCGTTAGTGCCGTCGACATCCGGCGGCGGAAACAGGAGACCTTTATGTGTACCATGATCGCTGGCCTTCTGCTTCTCCAGTTCTTGGTGGCTGCGCTCGAGCCACTGCTCAATATCCTTGCCATCACCTTGGCTATCGGACTCCGATGCGTGCGGACTGTACTGGTGTTCCACGGCTGCTAAGTCAGCCGCTAATTTCTTGTCGATTAATTCCATTTGAATACGAGCCTTTTCCTTTGCAGCTTCCATTTCGAGCTTTTTCTTTTGTGCAAGTATCGCAGATGATGAAGATGAAGATTTTCGAGTTTTGAATGATTTCGATGTCTGGGACGGCATAGTAAGTATTTTTTCATCAACTTTTAAGCTTTCGGCACTAGTTCCAGGTTTTTCTACATCCATCACTTTCAAATTCACTTCACTGCATTCCGTTTTGTTCTGCGGTTGCACTTTTTCCTTCATTTGACCTTCATGACGCGTCGTACTGCGTGTGCTAACCATCTTTTTGTTCGGAGGCGTTTGGAACATTGAAGATTCGGCTCGATAGGACCAATGTAAGCTATGTAGGTCTATGAGGAATAAAACGAGGTGAAAACTTTAGAAATAAAACTGTATTCGCAAAACGAAATAAAGAAAGGAGCCAATGCGCGCGCGACGTGCGCGGGGCTCGTAGGAATCACGACAACTGAACTGACCCGCGTCGCTAACACTATGTTTATATAAAAAAAAACTTACCGTTTCATAAATATTATAGTTTGAGGCATTGGAAGCCACTGTGCACACTAAACACGCCACTAGCAAAAGGAACTTTATCATAATGCCACGTAGAATTAAACTTGTATTTTTATTTCACACCTCTTTTATATATTTTGTACTATCATTAATCGTATATCTGACCTAATAATCATGATAAATTATGTACAGTAAATTACGCATAGGAATACTATTTAAATATTATGTTTAGAATATTTTTATGATAAAATAATAAACATTACGTTAGAGTCGAAAAATCGGAGGAACTAATTATCTTTGGTTGCTTACTAAAAAGTAATATCGCTATATTCCGGTTTTAAGGATATGGATGTCGGTGCTTGTCGGTGCAATAACATCCACATGAAACTTTTATCTTTGCGTCTCAGAGTGATGGACGCAGTGGATTGCTTCACAGAGCACGCCATCAATGGACATTATGGACATGCTCGGTATGGTAATGCATAGTTATAGACTGAAGTAAGTTGTTTTAACAGGTGGGCTATCAGCTTGTTCCATTACTTTTTCTCATTTTATTTAAATGTATTTTAAAACTCTTCTTACTTTAGTTTGATAAGCCAGTGGTGTATGTTTAGGTACTAACGATACAAAATCACTATTCGCGGAAAAACGCTACTGAGTTGATGAATGAATGATACAGTCAATTATGTATGTAGATTGCTATCTTTTCCAATATTCCGATTGTATCAAATCATACACTATAACACCCGTGTTTATTTTAAATTCACATAATTAATCTGATACATTTTATAAGTATACGAGTATTTATAAAAATCTCTTGCACGATAGTTACTATCACTTATTGTGGACTACACTTATTTTTTGCATTTATACACTTCATCAAACACGGTTTTTTTTTCAAAATTAAGATTTTCTTATTATTTATTATTGTACACAATATTCCTTCAAATATGAGAATCTAAAAAATATCGCAGGTATCATCCCGTCATTACGCATGGTAAAAAGTGGCAGCCGATGCTTTGTGTATTAGGTTACTTATAGCAATCCAGAGTCCCGTTTCAAAGCTCTAATAACATACTCAGTCACAAGTTCTCTAGCATCAGTTGCTGCTACAAAGTCTTCATGAAGGAAGGTCTCTCGTGCCACTTTCCTCACTTCAGTATTAGGCATATCTCCAGCCATAGCTAAAACATCCCTTTCATCCAGCAGATTATCATTCACTGTGTAATGCATAGTGACATTAACTGTAATCAAACCCAGGTTGTATACGGGAGGGTTTCTTGAACCGTATACGATTAGATTTTGAATAAAGTTGTAAGACCATCGCGCGAAAGATTTGTCTCTGATGTTTTGGCCGTAGTGAGCGAATTGCTTGAGGGCTGCCCCTGCTGCCTCGTAGTTATCGAAGATGGAGCTTTCTGCGTCCCTTGTAATGGTTTCACCCTAAAAAGGATACAAACAATGGGTACAAACTAGCTGTCTTTCTGAGGATTCCTGTTTTGCTACTTCTCGAAAAGTTAATAGACACTTCAACTTGTGATTTCAATCTTCCAAAAACTGTAACTATCAATACCTTAAAAGTACCTAAACTTATTAACTTTTACCTAAGGCAAAAATTTTATGACGATAATATTTTAAGCTACCAACGTAATCCACAAAATTCGATATTTATGACGGTGATAACCAACCCGTACCGGATAAATGATTCCTGATAATCCATATTTGAGGTTATGGCATATTTGTTTGCGACTAACCGCATCTGGTTTCCTCTAACCGGTATAGCTAAATTTTTTCAGAACCAAGTTCTGTCTAATAAAGTTTCACAAAGGCATTATTTAAGCAGAGATTTAAAAAAAAGTATATTGTCAGCATGCAGACTGATTGTGACTATGACCATCTAAACCATTAAGTCAGCTTGTAGGAAAAATTTGCACGCGCTGGTGTGTATAAGAAAATGTCTGTCTCACAATATGCGCTATGCTTATGATTTAGTACTTACCATCAGAGTGCTGACCCCTATAAGCTGGCACAGGTACTTCTGAGCAGCATTTCCTACGCAGTTGCCGGCTTGGCGACCGCTCTGATTATTCTCTTCTGGCGGGTACAATTCAACTATTCCATTGAGGAGGGCAAAATTCTGGTAAAAAAGAAACCAAAATTTTTATAGAAATTTTATGGATGGAGATAAGAGCTAGCTTTAATTTTACGTCTAGACTTGTGGAAAAGCTTTACAATCGCTTCTGAAAACTAAGACTTTACCTCCATTCGTATGATTTTATACCCAGATTATTTAAAAGTACTTACGTAAATAGTATCCGTGAGCCGAGCAGCCAAAGAGAGATCAGAGTTGGGAAAGTGGTTCATATATCCAACACCAGCCCAAAGGTGCGCCGATTCAAACTTCTCATTGTACTCCGGTATCATAGAGTTCAGGACTAAGAACGCAGTCCCTCCTTGGGAATGCCCGATGTAGTGGAGCTTCTCCTTCCCAGTACTGGTCAATGTGTAGTCTATCATAGCAGGCAGGTCAAGCATCGCGATTTCTTCCCAGCTGAAGTCGAAAAAGTCGAATTTCTCCTTATCATCGTCCGGGTTGAGGGTCACGTGGTAGCGGGAGTTCTTGTTCCCACGAGCGTTTCCCATCCAGACGTCGAAACCGGCATCTGCTAGGTTGTATGCTGGGGAGAAAAAAAGATTATCCCACTTACTATTATAAAGGTCAAATTTTAGATATTTGTGTTTCAATCACGCTATAATTACTTTTCCGATTTGGATGAAACTTGGAACATATAGTTCGTAGGCTGGATCAACACAAGGGCTTCTTTTTATCCCGGAAAATAAACAGGATCAAACGGGACGCGGACGAAGTCGCGGGCGGAAATTACTCATCAACAACTATGACTTATTATTATATCAGTCACCTTTTGGAGAACCATCTCACCTGGAAGAGGCAGAGGATTAAGTTAAACTCCTACCGGCCAAACTTAATTTTGGATAGGTTGTCCAAGACGACAAAGTTATAAACGAAAAAAGGTCTCTAATATAATACATAGTAACACCCAGACACAGAACAAACATCTATGTTTGCCACACACAAATGTTTGTTCTCCGTGGGGATCGAACCCACTATCCACAGCACGGTAGTCAGAGCTACTACCGACTGAGCCATGCCATGACGCCTGTCTGATGGTGCGTAGTCTTTCCACTGACAAGGTATACCTGGTGCAAGTTCTGGTCCAAGCATAACGTAGCAATTAGACGCAGCCAGAAGACCATGCATGAGGAATACTACAGGCCGGTCTGAGGAGTAAACTTGGTCCTTTCCATGGGGGATCCTATGCATTTCAAGGATGTATCCATCACTTGTTGTCACGTGGTGGGTTTCTGCGGGGTATCCATGGTATTCTACGCTTTTTGCCTGTAAGAGATTAGTAACCACTTAAAATGGCTCCGTTTTGTAGCTTTTTTGTAGAGAAAAGTAAGCGAGTTCTAACAACTCTAAAGTTATAGCTATGAGGAGAACATAGTAGGATATGTGTCCTCCTACGAAAAGGGAAGATTTTCCACGCCGAGCGACCTTTGGCTCGGGGTCCGAGGACCAATGTATTCGGTAGTATTATTTATGTTCAAACTCCGTGATAACTTCGTTTGCGCGATCTAGGATATTTCTCATGTTAGTTCTTATGTAGCGAGATAGATGGCGCTACAGCTACAAATAACAACTTTTTTGCTGAACTTAAAAATTACCCTTGTAATGTAACACATTTATTGCAATTTACCAATATTTATCCAATTTACTAGTTTTAACACGATTGTTAATCCAATATACCAGATTTTACTTAAAAGACTGTTCACCTACTTCCATACTTTTATATTTCTTACACTTTGTTTTTATACAATCCCTCACTTACTGTTTCATAAATGCTAAAAGTCTGTGAACTGTATGCCAGCGTCCACACACTCACACAAACAACCAAAAATAATTTAAACATATTTGGTACAATCGCATTACTATGCTTTACTCTACTGCGATTCTGCTAGGATTCACCAAATATTTATAACTTTTACGCTATCTATTATTTACGGTTTAGCTACTGGTTATTTTATTATCAAGTTTAGTGGAGCTATTTTTTATTGGCGGGATTATTGTTTATAACTGCCGATTATTGACTTTAAACGCAATCGTTTATCAATATACAATAACATGTAGAGTATATTGACCCAGTACAAAACAAATTCAATGTCAAGATTGCAATACTTTAGTTTTAGTTTAGGTACATACGCATTAGGCGGTCAAAGTTGAGCAGTCCAGTCGGTTATGCAGTCCTACGTCCAAGGTATTTTATTGGTCTACGGTTATTTATCGGTTTGTCTTTTCGCCTAACATTATCCATTTTATAGTATTTGACATGTAAGTTATGCGCAAAGTGATCCTGCTAGATGTCTTAGGTGTCGACTTCATAGAATAGTGTTTGAAAACACAGACTTCAGAGTTTAACAAGCTTTCTCACTTTGACGCTGCAAAATAAAAAAATATAGCGTAATACCTATATCTATAAAAAACATCTGCGTAATTTGATTTTAAGACAAAAATTTTAAGATAAAATACAATGCTAGGATTAGGTTAGGAGTCATAGATTATGTAGAAAAACAGTATCTTATCAGTTATTAGCCGCTAGAAACAGTAGTTACTTAGTTATGCCATAAAACATATTTTTACGTATGTTTCCTATTAAAAGCCTAATGAGTTTAGCTTAGCCTGTTGGCAAGTATAGAGAAAACGAACATATCACAGTTTCAACCTGACTAAGTTGAGGGGTAAAGAAGTTTGGAGTTGTTATTCACATTGCGAGTATCCAAATTATTCACACTGGTGTATGATTAATAACTTTATTTGGTAACTAGCAGCGCCTCGCGGTTTCACCCGCGTAATTCCCGTTCCCGTGGGAATTCCGGGATAAAATATAGCCTATGTTCATCAGGGATAATGTAGGATTCTAATGGTAAAAGAATTTTTTTAATCGGTCCAGTAGTTTCGGAGCCTATTCAATTCATACAAACAAACAAACAAACAAAAAATCAAACCTTTCCTCTTTATAATATTTGTATAGATGTAATTTTACCTACTTGTTTTCAAACAGATAATTGTGAAATTTCCATCAACAAAGAGAGACATAAGCCGATTACCTACACATTGTCTACCAATTCTACGTTTGAAATTGTCACCCTTTGTAGGGTTGTAAATCACTGTCAGCTGTATGCTGACATTGCTGACACAATCATATTACCGCTCTCGTAGGTACCTCTACCTACATCAATTGTACAACTTTTTATAACATATTTGCTCGTAAAGGGTCTCTTATTTCACCAATTTCAGTATCGTGATGTATGTCATTACGCACTCATGCGTTATGGTAATGTAAAACGTATGGTTTATCAAGATGCTCCCACTAAAACGAACGGGGTGGGGGGAGGGTGGCGCGGGCGCTCTACGATAAAAAATAAGCATTTAATTCTTTTACAAATTGTTCAAATTTTTCTAACTGCTTCAACAAGTGAATAAAGATTTATTCTTTGAAGAAAGTCCGAGTTTTATTTTTTTCCTCGCAAATGTGTTATAAAACGTCGTATGACATACGTGCGCTTTGAATAATTACAGCCTTTGCTTTCTTGTAGTCCTCGCCTACGGCTCGGGCTGGCAATATCACCTCGGCTGTAATTTTCAACTTACCGCACTCATATCATAATGTACTATTAGTAAAGCTTGCAAAAATTAAGGAAAATGATTAGTATAGTGCAGTTGTATTAGGTAAATGAGTTCGATTTGTAACTGTAAAAAGGATTGGGTGTTGTATTGCTATAAGTAAAGAAAACTATGCAGGTGATTATTGTTGATAATTATTTATTGTTTACAAACAATAAAGCACATGCAAATCGACGTAAACTACAGCAATCGTTGCTCACAATTTGATTATCGTTTTATGTAATGCGTTTTACACGTGTGCTATCGTATGCAAAGATCACACAAAACATTTTTGATATAAGTAAATGCAATGCTACTTCGTTCTGGATAGTGGGGGTGGAACCTGTATAATTTTATCTATACCAATAAGACAATATTGTCGAAACTTTTTCTTGAATAAAAAAAAAAGAAAGAAACTGTAGCGAGTTAATCTACATTATTTTTGGTTCAAAATTGTACTACACGTACAAAAATGTTTTGCAAAAGTACCATCGCTGTTAATTCTATTATAGAAAATGTAATTTTATTTCAATATAGAAACGTTGTCGTATAAATAGATTTGCTTATTTACAATAGTAAGTGACATTCCTTTGGCCCTCTGAACTATCGAGGACTTTATTTTTCCGGCTTTTCTTAGGACGGACAACCCTATATCAAAATTAACGTGGGTTTTCGCCACGCACGAAACTCAAAACTTAAAGCCACGACATTTACCAGTACCTACGTAATCAAGTCTTGCGGCATTGTTCCAAATAGGGGCTCTTTGTGTGTTATGAAGATTATTATAAGGATACGTGTGCGGGGTCATTACCCCCAACCCTCAAACGTGTAATTCGCTTACATTAGTAACGTTGTTGGTAACAATTTGGCTTAATAAACCTACCGAGGGAGAAAAATTAGCTACGCAAACCTTTACGTAAATAAAGATTTTCTTGAGAAAATAAGACTGAGTAGAACTCTAAGGAACTTAGTTGTTATTGTTTTGGGCTCGGCGCGTGGAACAAGTTTGGTTTCATATCAGTAAAACAAATATATCTACAAATATATCTTAGTTATAATGGATATTGTATACGAGTACTACTCAACAAATAATAAAACACAAAAAAAAACTATTTTGCGAGTTTTGCATCGGCACCTCATCAGTCACCGGCGCTGTTAGTACAGACAGAGTTCAACGCAAAAATATAATTGCAGTAAGTAGTAATTAGTTTATGTATGACTGTACCTAAGATATAACGGATATTGTATACAAGTACTACTCGTAGGTACGATACTACACTATTTTTTATGGAGCAAATAAAAAACGTGCTGTAAGACTCCGGTGCAATCGTTATCTCATAAAAACCGGCTAGGTAGGTTTTCCGGGCCCTGATTTTTGACTCCAAAAACCTGCCACGTTTTCTGAACGGTTTTCATACTAAATCATAGGTATCCTGTGACTAAATAGTGACATTAGCGCGTTTCAGCTCGTTTTGTGCCGTCAAAAGCATCTTGTTTTCGTATATCTGTAGCCACGTCGCCTTGCCACGAAAGTAGTTCAGAGCTTACGATATGAGGACTGGGCCATAGAGTTCAACACAAAAATATCATCTTGTCTTATCTTATATATAAAATTCTAGTGTCACAATGTTCGTTCCCGTATTCCTCCGAAACGGCTTGACCGATTCTCATGAAATTTTGTGTGCATATTGAGTAGGTCTGAGAATCGGCCAACATCTATTTTTCATACCCCTTAGTGATAAGGGTTGCACGCGAGCAAAGCCGCGGGCGACAGCTAGTTTAGATATAATTATAACGCTATGGCATAATTTGGCAATTCAAAAAGTCGTTGCTGAAATAATTTCCGAGATAGAAAAGTAATTTGAATGGAAGTTCCGCAAGCGGTAACATTAGTAAAGTTATTAAAGGCGTAATATTTCAACAGAATTTCCATGAAACGACCTCAAGTCCACCCTTTATGAAGAAACATAGGAATCTCGGGTTTAATTCTAAAGCCTTTGCGATGAAATGCGGGTGCGGCTTAAAAAAATAACTATAGTCAACAAAACTCCAAGTAAACATCATCATCGACCTATATCAGCCCACTGCTGTACGTAGGTCTCTCAAGACGTGCCACTGAGCCCGGTCTTCCATAGAAACCATACTTTTGTAGCCAGTTTTACTTGACTTAACAGGCAAGACATGTGTACTGGATTCACAGAAAGCGATCTTCACTATTTAATTCAAATCAAAACTCCTCAGAATCCAATTATAAGTAAGTAAGTACAACAATTTCACGCATCGGTGAGAGACTGGCTATAGTTATTTGGCGTCACTGTAGCAGTCAAGCATAATGTTTGTTGCTACCGCCACAAGCTTATATTAAACTAGCTGTGTCCCACGGCTTTGCTCGCGTGGTAGCAGCATACGCATTATTTGGTTAAAATCTTTGATCCTAATTTTAGACCCTTTAGGGTGCGACTTTTCAAAATTGCTTTCTTAGTGCACCCCTACACTATATCACAGATTATATAATACTATGACTATACAGTACTACCCTTCAAATTTCATACGTTTAGGACTTATAGTTAAGGCTGCGCGTTGATTGTCAGTCAGCTTCAAAAGAGTTGTAGGTATATGTTTAGAAGAAGAAGAAGAAGAAGATGTCCTAGGTGATCGGTGGATCAGCAGTTAACTGCTTTCCCACTCAGCACGATAAATCCGATGACCCCCACACCGCACTATAGATTCCCTTCGCTCTGTGTAGCAAAAGCACCGATCCGATTTAAATGAATTAAAACTTTTTAATGGTCTAAAAGAAGTTCTACACGAAACAAATAAACTTGGCCTATGAATAACGAGCGAAGTTTCTGATGACGAGGCAATTGAACAAGTGGTTTTTAAGGTTTATGCCAATGGTTCATTCGGTCCCTTGACTTCTACAAGGTAATTTGCGTCGGGTAATTTATAGAGACTTTTATGGAGCGTCCTGATTTATAAGAGGCTTTTGATGTGTCATGTTTAAGTGTAAAATAATGGCGTATAATAAAGATTCTTGTTAGAAATTTTGGGAGCTTGATTTTTAATGAAAACGAATTATGATCAAAGGAAAACAAGAGTTTTCATTGCGAATATAATTAATACAGTGAAATCGAAGGACCGAGGTGTGATAATTTGAAAATATATTTTCAAAACACTCCTTAATATTGCGTTATTCTTACATTAAAATATCCTAGCGATAAAGCTGTTTCATAATAATAAAGAACTTACAAATGAATAATTCATACTAACTAATGAGTTAGATATCTAAGTACCACAAAAGTATCTCAAATGAGTACCTGCCCTAATTTCAACTTAACACAATTGACTATCCCTATTCATGCCATTCAGTAGAGTATGTAAGTTCTACGTGATTCTGCGTGGTGCTACGTAGTGGACGTATATCGGGTCACGTTCAGTCTCTCCACGCTGTCCCGTGAAAAAAGCAATTGAACGTTCCAATACAGAGTTTAGAGTTTGTCTGAGGATTTTTAATTCTAGATAATGTCCCGTTTTCAATAGCTTTACCTAATTGAAAATAAAAAATGGAATGGTTGGCTTTTCTTTAGCATTTAGATTTAATTTTATTTCACAGGTTTTTCTGTGTACTAATAAAGCCAGGTTGTCGTAAGCTTTTGTGAAATATTTGTAAAGAATAAATCCGAATTTATTAAACCAAATTTTAAGAAATCTAAATTAATTAGGACGGACATATTTTATTTTTAAAATATGAATAAGTACAAAAACAGTAAGTTGTTCGGATTTAAGATATTATTTTTACTTGTGCCTATCTACGAACTGGTTATTCATTAGAAAGTATATCTACTTACTTATTCCATTTGAAACCTAATTAAAGTCTAGAACACTTCTGCATAATTAATGGTCAACTTCTTAACTAAGTTGCTTTTCTTTTAGCTCATTTGATATTCTAGTGGACCGTACTGTCAACTGGCTAACCTGTCTGTCAACTGGCTTACCTGCCTATCAACTAAACTTCTATTCAGGATTACTTCGATGGCCAATTAATATTTGAGCAGTCTATCAAGCACATCTATCAATTATCAGATCAGGGTAAACTTAGGAATAAGTTATGGCTTTGTGAGATCTTACCCTAGTGACTGACAGACGAACACACAGAATTCGTAGCTCTAATCGTTGTTTAGGTTCAGATGTGTGGTAAAAATAGAGTCTTACACGAATTGACCATGTATTTCCAGTAAATTTTAAATCCGTATTATAAAATTCATTTCATTTATTTCAGAACCAAACATCACAGCTGAGTCACAGTCACAAAAATTTACAAATAATAAGGTTTACAAGATTTCATTTTTTCTGAAACTTGTGTCATTTATAAGCCACTTACGCAGCCGTCAGCCGACATGAGCCTTCCCTTCTACGAGTAGAGGGATCATGGAAAACTTTGATGGATGATGTGTGCTGAACCTTGAAAGCGCCTTTATAATAATGTTAGCAAACACGAAATTGCTGATCTGTCGTGTGTCTATGTTTGTGTAGGCGCTTGTAAAATTTAACAAAAAGCCTGGTAACAAACGTTATTTTCTTGCTGTAATAAAAATATCTTCGCAATAAGTACTTGTTAGTATTCTAGCAACGGTGAATCTGCAATGTATTTAATACTAAGAAGCCTAAGGGTCTACCTTTTAAAAGTAATCATGGTGAAGCCATTCACTTTAATGTACCAAAATTTCGATAAAATGAAGCGAATATCTCAATTCTGGAGTCATTTGCAATAAACTCATTTTTATGAACCTCTAAGGAGCACGTGTTCTGCGATAAGCACTCGCCCACTTTTCATTTCTCCCACCCTCGTTTACAAAATACTCAAATTTTTATTCAATGTTTTGAAAATTCCAATGTTTTTTTGCAAGGGGTAACTGTTGAATCCCCTCCATTACTTTGACACAGCGTGGTCACTTGAAAATATGTGTAATAAAATAACTAGTATTCACTACAACCTACGAACCCTCATAGTACCCACAAGTTACTTATCTCTATGAAATAGCCATAAACTAAGCGCTTGGGACATTATTACCCCTATTTACTAGATAGTGGCACAATAGTGACTCAGACACTGTCGGTAACAAATGTGTCGACGCAGTAACTCCTGATGGATGGATGAGAAAGGATTGAGATAAGCTTTGAATGATGCAGTACTGTTAGCTACGAGGCGTTGATAGAAGAGTGATCTATTACGTTGGCTAGAGACATCTTTTTTACGTTCTACGGTATTTTACATATTAAAAAAATCGAGGAAAAGTGGAGATATTGCTATAGTTACCGCGATGGACTGGATTTTCACATCGTTGATTTTTATAGCAGCAGCGATAAGGAAAATAATAACTCTAAAACTCGTCGTGCTTTTGGCCCTTATAATGGAAATGCCTCTGCTGTGCCTGTGCGTGCATCATTCTTCTAAGGCCTGAGCTAACGTAACAAGAACAGCCGATATCCTCTATCTTGGGAAAGTGAGCGCCCAATCAACTATCTCTAGTCACAGAATAGCTTATAATACTGAGAGTAGAAATGAGTACTTACACGCAATCAGAAACTCTTCCAAGAAGGTATTTACTCAATTTCATTTTGATAATAGTTCGTTGCAGTCAATGTCAAACGCTGTCTGATTTTTTATTTGTTTTGGTTGAAGTTGATTTTTTCATGTTTTGATGTTTTATTTATGTTTTAAACTATTTAAATATCTGTTGGGTATTTGTATTTTGTTATCTAAAGCAAAATGACTATTATTATCGATGACTCTGAAGAAATCCCATGCTCTCATTGCGCGCTTCTCCGCAAATCCTTCATTATGATCGCGGTATCAGCTGTCCTGCCCATGGTGATCTTCGCCGCTTTACTGCTACTTTGTACTACTGGATCCATGGATGCTTATATGAAGAACTATACTACCATGGTCGTAGAGTTCATTTTCGGACTGCTCTACGTCCAGCTTTTCGTGGCCACTTCTATTTTGATCGTCAGCTTCATAAAGAGAAGGCATCCAATTCTGAAGTATCATTACTGGTACGTTCTGTTCCATATTGCAGTTATGGCTGTGTTTATCTGCTCGTGTTTTGCGATGACTGCTGTGAATGAAGCCTACGCGTTATGTGGGCTGGTGTTCTTTTGTGGTGGACTGTACTTTTACGGGGTGTGCAAGTTTTTGGATACGAATCGGTATGTTTGGAAAAATTTAAGAAGAGCCTATTGATCTACCTAACTTGATAATAAAGTTATGTTACCCTGTCGTATTTTTGTTTTTATTCATAAAAAAATACTAGCTACATAAATAAACCGCATTCCTTTCTTTTATTTAAAAAACCGTATTTTAATTATGGCCCATTTAGGATATAAGTACCGTATCTGGTCACTACATGGACAATAATGAACATTTATATTTCATCTAGGTATTACAAACAGCTAAGATAGTAGGTATACTTATAACTGTTTCGTTTCTTTTTTTGTTTGGTACCTCACCTTAGCCGAAGTTACTCCGCCTCAAAGGTCGTTACACCAAGAAAATCCCGCAAGAAACTGTAATCTGATCTAATTTGGCTGCCTGATCTAGCATCGGCGTCACGTCTGAAATCCAATGCTCTTGATGAGAGGCTAATCTTGGCTATAGAATTAATTTAGCCAATTAGAAACAGACGCGATACAATACAGGGTGCTCAGTTGCGTACTGTTGTGTAGATAATAATAACGAATTATTCGCCAAAGATACAGCTCTGCTGTACTTGTGAAAATGTTCGCCTTTATACCTTGTTTCATATTCATTACAGTACTGCAAAAGAGAAAAGTGTTAGTGATGAATCTGATAGCAGCTTTTAAAGCCATATGTAGGCATCCAGCATCTAAAAGGATACTAGTAGTAATATTGATAGATGCTGGTTTTATAAAACATTTTTTTTATCTGTATAAATAAGGGACAGAGCGGGATTATTTTAGTGCGGCCTTTCTCACTTTTTTTACAGTCTTATTTATTAGTCCTCATGTGATAAGGGTAAGATACTGTGTTCTGTGAGACTCAGAACCACCGTATGTCACAGCCCTCCGCTACTACTACGTAGCTTATTATTACCAGTGACGCTCATTTATTTCTATGAACAGCCATGCCTATGTATCATCATCATCATCATATCAACGTGTAAAAGTCCACTGCTAGACATACGTCTCTGAAGAATTCGAGAAGTATAGCTAAGCGTTTGGCTGCTAGCACAGCTGATAGTACGTGTAGCTGGAGCCTAAGGTGGAGTACGCTTAGCCATAATCCAGTTCACTCCTTTCTTGAAAGATAGATAAATGAATAAATAAATAAATATTCCCGGACACCTTAACACAACGCCTTCTAGTCCCAAACTAAGCAAAGCTTGTACGATGGAAACTAGATGGCTGATAGAATACATACATACATTTTTTTTTGTAAATACATACTTATAATACATAGAAGATAGATAGTTTATTTGACATACACACAGAAAAATACAGAACGGACGTAGAAAATATAGCAAACATAAAGATACCTACAAGAAACAAACAAAATAATAGTTAAGTAACAGCTACAGGTAACATAACGTAACAAGTGGGTACTAGCTAGTCTCAGCTTATTGCTGTCTAACAGGGCAGATGGTTCCACCCTGCTAAATAGCGTTGGTTTTCAGGCAGGGCCAAATAATAGGGCGACGTCACAAGTAAATATAATAAAATGAATAAACATGTTTAAAAAATAAATAATTAAAACTCTTAGGATATACCGTTTGAGAAATACTGACGGTGGTAAGGTCGGCATATTATTTTTTACATGGCCTTCTTGTATGACGCAATAAAACTATTTAATTTTAATTAAAGCATGAGTTAGCTCAACAACCGTAAATAATTTGACGCAGCCATGTCCCTAAACAAAATTCATCTTCATTCAGTGAGTGAGACAACAGATAAATTCACGTCCAAAACGAAGCTGTTTTCTAGCTGGAAGAGGTCAGCTTGAACATTTTTTACCACAGAACAAAATGAAGAACTTTTTATATTTGGTTGTGGTGTTTTTGGGTTGAGTTACATAACAATTATTTAAAATCGACAGATATTCAAAACATGGATGAAGCAGATAATCTACTACCTTATTATTGACCTATGAATACGCTTCGTTTAATAAAATCAACAAACAAAATATTTGTATCAGAATAATTTTGTCTTTTCGATCGCTTTTCTCATATTACATATTGTGCGTCAGTATTATTTTCATTCAATATTCAATTTGTTGGATAAAATACGTTGTTTTTGTGATCAAGCTATCTTTACTGAGCTATGTACGTAATGAAACAGGTAGATAATTAAGTTTATTGTTATACAGAACAGGAGCAAATTGAAATCGTTGAGTGAGAAGTGATTCGATAAAACCGAAGTAAATCTACATATTACCGAATCTTATTATTATGTCGGAACTCATTCTTACCAAGTAGCTGCGGTAGGTACTAGCAGCGTCATACTAATCAGGCTACTAATACTAGGCTCAATAATCCGATAATCAGTAGCAACGGACTACCTGAGACGATTAGTCCGATCATGGAACTAAATCATCGGATTATTGTTACTACGTCCTTGTTGATGGAATTTAGTATTTTTGTCGTGTAATTTTTTCATTTTAACATCAGGTTCTTAGTAACGTTTCACTTGACATGATAAGCTGCATCTTCAAAACCTACCAATGGAGTTTAGATAAAAAATTCTAGTTTGAGCTCTTTCCTGACATATTTACCTATGTAGTATTTCATCAAATATTGATATAAAATTTATTATTTCGTAAAATATTATTTACTTTTTACAGAGTATCGGTGTTTGTCTTTTTCCTTAAAAAAATGTCTGAATTCTTGATTAATTTTATATCACTGACTATACTATACTGTAAGGGCGCTGATTATAAGCATTTGGTGTTCAGCTTATTCGGATGCTAATGAGTTTTACTTCAGTTTGATGAGCACGGAAAATAATGAGAAATATTCAAACTGGATCAACCGCCCTGGTAAATTACAAGCTCTACTGCGAAGCCAAAATGAGAATGGACATTGTTACTTTTTTAATACGACCAAAACTTATGGAATATTCTGCATTGATCGAGCGAGCGAAAAGAGCGAAAATCTTAGTGTCGACTCGTATGTTTGTTTGATCCTCAGATTAGGTTATGTAACGCTCCCCGCCCCAGCTTAACCTAATTTTTTTTTTCTCTAACTAAGCTAACTGACTTAACTAAACTAAGAGAAAGATTAACTAAAAGACTAAAAGAGAGAGAGATTAACTTAAAAGAGATAGATGAACCTGATATTAACCTAAAAGAGAGATATTAACCTAACCAGAGAGAGATGAACCTAAATCAATTTAACCTAAGCAATTTAATCTAATTTTAACTACGTTGCTTTACTTTAATCTTATGACTTATAACTAACTTAATAACTAACTTATTCTAATGGCCTTGTGATCGTATAGTGGTTGTGATTAGGACGCCTACTATTATGAACCGATAGGAACTCAGATACTTTAAAGGAATTATGTTGAGACCTCATTTAGTTAACCTATGAATCTACCTAATATGAAGTAACGTTTTCCTATCTACACTAATCCTTATTATCTATCTAATCGTTGCTAATAAGATTAAACCGTAGGTAGAAGTTTAGTTAATCGCGAGGGTTATTCCTAGTATTGTAGCCTAATAAATAAAATATAATAGGTTAATTAAAAGGAACATATTATGTAGATCCTAGATAATTAGAGGCAACAGAAGTTATCTTAAGCAGGTACGACTCATTATCAATGAGATTCTTTCATGAATTTTATATAGAATGGAAGACCTAAACCGCATCAAGTACTAGTTTTAGGAAGAAGTATATGTTCAGAATTATGATATATTTGGCTTTGCTGGAATACATGTAAATAGAAAAGCTATATTTCCTACAGTAGAAATCTACTTATAAAAATTAATATCAAATATATAAAATGATTCTAAAGTCTCAGAATATAAGTTTATTATAACTTTGTTACTAGAATGATGTTAAATAGTGCACTATGAAGCTAATGTATTTACAATAGTATGTAATTACATCAGAGAGACGCCCCGCCAACCGCGCCATCTAGTGATTCTCGACACCAAACTACGAATACATATTATTCACATGTATTCGTAATAAACCCCCTCTTCACAGTACACTATACTTTAGCGGATGTATGATTAAGAATAGAGGAATGCGTAAAATCTATTTTTTTACTATTTCACTAAACTGAATCCAACATCAGTGCTACTATGGATTACAAAGATCATGAAACTAAATTATCTTTAAATAACTTTAGTTACTCAAAGCCAAGGTAGTCCCATGCAATTATATGCTGCAGTTAAGAGCAGCCTGTTAGATAACCACTTCTAACAACTGAATCTAAATTTAAGTAACCTTCCTAGTTCATGGTTCACTCAAACCAATCTTTCTAGATAGCCAAAGTCAAAGCCAAGATAAAAGGCAATAGAAGTAGATAAGGTCAGTCACATAGCTAATATAAAGTAACCCTAGCTTGAATCGGCCTAGGGTACTTCGACAACGGAAGTGTCTAGCTTGACCACATATACTTCATGTAAATTAATAGGTATCGGACTAGATAGAATAAATCATAGACTCTTTGTAGGTAGTTATCATCCCTTTTCCATAAGTTCAGAATAACCACGAGACACGCGCTCTAGAGTTAGATAAATAGTATCTGTACAGACCTTAAAACATTTGAGAATGACTTTTCCTTATAGTTTCTCCTTCAAGCACATAGTTTGAGGAAACCAATCAGACAGGTCAGCAAAAGACAAAAGGTTGAAGCTAAATGTCACTATAAAACAAATAGTCAATGCAAGACTACAAGGCAAGTAGGAATAATGGTTCTTTTTAAATTTAATAAATACATTACTGAATTTGAAAGATATAAGAGAGAGAGCTACTCAAGCTGTCTCAATGGCACAATAAATATTACCACTAGGATAATAAGTGACTTCACTAGAATTAAATTCAAAGTTGAACAATAAAAGTCATTTAATAAAATTAATCTGATATGGTAGATAAGACTACCTATTGTAGCGTATGCATCTGTTCTAATCCAGACTTAATATCCGAAAGTAAAATAAGGTAAAGTTAGGTTAATTGTAAAAGCTTAAGTTTCTAAGATCATAAGGTTCAAAGTCTGAAATTCAAACTAGGGTTTAAAATCCTAAGGTCTTAAAGGTTAAAAGGTTTAAAGTCTAAAGCTTAAAAGTCGCAGCTGTTTCTCAAAATTCGAATTTGTCAAATATTCAAAGTCGCTATCGCTTAACACATAGGAGATAAGACGCTGTTTTATAATGTAGTACGTAGTAATATGTAGGAACAGGCGTATGTATGTACTTATCTAACTATAGCTCGTCTTATAAGTAGATATGTATTATGAGGGTAAGTACGTAGAAGTAGTCGTAACTAAGTATTGATCCTATCTACTAGTGTATGTAAAAGTAAGTAAGTAAGAATATGTAATTAAGGCATTAAAATAAACTTCTAGAAAAATAGCTGTACTATCAAAGTAGTAAGTATGTAAGGACAAATGTAGTATGTAAATATATAACTACAATAATTCTCCTTACTTTCATTGTTGGACGCAATATTAATTGAACGCTCACACTATGAAATATAAAACGAGTAATAGGAAACACTAAAGATAACACACAATATCTCAGGTAAATCAAAATAAGTAGTACACACACATTAGGGAAAAATAAAACACAAAATATTTTTTTTTTTTAACCAATTAGGTACACATAAACACAGTAAAGCTTCTGTAAAATGCAGGTATATTTGAAAATATAAAATTCCTCGAGTTAATCCACGTTGAATCTTCATCTGGAACAAATGCTAGAACCTAGGGAACCCTAACTCTGTAAATTCCCCATATCTCTTTCTTCTTGCTCCAGATCTTCAGGAAGTTTCATTCCCTACAAGATCCTGCTTGCTGTAAACCTAAGGAGAAATAACATCTAAAATCTAACTCACTAAAATAGTGCTGTAAACGCAGGTTTCATCTTTAAGTGGAAGATTATTTATTGGATAATATAACTTGGATCGAACAAGATTACAATTATCCTAGAATTCCTCTGCCATCTTTGTACTTGCTGCTTGAACCTAAGGAGAAATACATCTAAACTCTAACTCACTAAAATAGTGCTGTAAATGCAGGTTTCATCTTTAAGTGAAAGATTATTTATTGGATAATGTAACTTGGATCGAACAAGATTACAATTATCCTAGAATTTCTCTGCCATCTTTGTACTTGTTGCTTGAACTAAATGTTTGCCTAGAACATGTATCGAGCAAGCCTGTACATTAATTTTCTATTCTAAAGATCCTGAAACAAACACACAGATATAATTCAAAGACTTACCTTGATTCCTTCATGACGGAAACCATTCATGAATCTCGTACTATGTGGCTTTTCCTTTCTCCCTACAGCTAATGCAAACCTATCCTACTTAAATACCTAGCCACATTTCCTATCTCCAATCAAGATGGAATCCTTTCTTGATTTACGCACAAGATAACGCATACTACCTTCCTATAGCTAAGGCCAGTCCTATCCTATTGTGTAATAAGTAATTATGTAACTAATAGTTCACTTTATACATAAGTATCTATGCAATGTATGAGAGTAAGTAGAAATCAAAGTAACCATCACTAAGTATCGATCATATTTAGTAGTGTGTGTAAGAGTAAGTAAGAATAAATAACCAGGGTAGTAATATACGCTTCCTTGAAATCCGTAAAGTAATGCACTCAATATCCTCAATGTAAAGAAGTAAAAGGTACTTATCTACACATACTCGTAGTAGAAGGTAGTTAAATAAATCTCTAAATGCGTAGATATTCAGTAAAACCAGTCAAATATAGTTCGTTTAAAAGTAAGAAGATAAAATCACACACAAAAGAGTTCAATAGAAAATGAGCAATATAAAACGAGAGGAAATAAAATACCCTCAAAATATAATGCGTGTCTTGAATCAAAACCATTTAAAAAAAGCAGCGTAGATTCTAGATCTGAATGTCAGCTTATTCCTCGGAAATTCTAAATCTGAAAACCCCCAGATTCCCTATTCCTCGGAAGAATCCTATACCTGAAAAACCCAGCTTTCCTATCGAAACACATGATTTGAACACACAGTTGAAATATAAAAGACTTACCCTGATCTCCCACATCTTATCCTGACCTGGACCCTGGATCTGTGTGATGGCTCCGCTGTCAGCTCCGCAGGTAGCTCAGCATGTAGCTCAGCATGTAGCTCAGCATGTAGATCAGCATGGCAGTCCAGCATGTAGCTCAGCATGGCAGTCCAGCATGTAGCTCAGCATGGCAGTCCAGCATGTAGCTCAGCATGGCAGTCCAGCATGTAGCGAAGACTTCATTGATGGAGGCGCCGTCAGCAATTCCTAGAAATAGGGACACATAATAAATACAATGAAAGCAAGAGAAGGTCTTCTTCCGAAATCTTCGTTCCATTCCCTTTCCACTGTGGCATCTGCCTGACTCAGTCATGTAGGTACTCCTTCCTCCTTGGTAGATGTTTACTCTTCGACGGCTCGAACCCAAAAAAGTCCCATTTCTAGATGTACCTGTCTTTTATACCCTCTGATTACGTACGCCACAAAGCCACTGCCTACTTCATAGTTAGTATGCGATCCACGTCCGTTTTAGCTGCCTGCCAAAAATACCGCCTTCCAAAAACGATGCCTACCAATTCCGATGCCTACCATTTCGTCCGGCATCCGAAATTGCCCCCAGATACAACTCAATGTATACCTAAGTTGGTTCATATAGTCTATAATAGTATTGTTTTTTGGATGTTTCTTTTGGTTCTAGACCGTTTTCTGAATAAAAGATGGTGTCTAAAGACACTAATAGCTTGTATCTACTCTCCTTGAAAATATCTACATTCTACGTTACGTTTTTCATACTGTATTTATCTAAATTCCCTACTATATCGTAATGAAGAAGCAGACCTTTATGAGACTCCGAACATAGATAGTTTAAAGCATTTACTAGCAATTTATTCAGTTTCCAACTCTCAAATGTACCTAGATTTTCCAATCTCATAGTCTATTTTGAGAGGAAAACCGCCTGACATTTTTATGAGAGCAATTCGCAAGTGTCATTGCGATTAAAATTGTAAATGAATTATTACTAGGTAAACACAATTAGTGAATATAATTTAATTGCTACAACTATGTATACCTTCTATTAACTATTATATTGAACCTTTCTAGTTAAACTCGTCTAGTTAATATTATTCATTCTTTATACTATGAAGTTATCAGTTGCTACAGATTCAGTATGTCACACTGAAGATAGTTTTATCGTTCGTTGAAAATTAACCGAATCTAGCTAAATTAAAGGTTAAATTAACTAAATAATTTGTGGGATACCCAAGGAACACGGACAGTCTTTCTGGACCGTTACAGCCGACCCCAAAGTTATACGAGGTGATTAACTTATGAACCGGAGTAAAACTTTCCCAAATTAATTTCATTAATTAAAATAAAACACAAATTATTTCTCTCTTGAACAGTCATTATTGGTACAAATTTTATTTGTTGATTTCTAGTTCCAGACAAATATTTTGCAATGACTTGCATAGATTAGATCTATGCTAGCCATCACATAAGTAATGTTTTTTTTTTTTATTTGATGTGTAAAATTTAAACCGAAACCCCAAAATGATGTGAGTTTGATGCCGGTTTATAGCTATAAATGAATACAACCATGAAATATTATCTTTGCAGCGAGAAAAATTGTTAAACTGTGTAACGGAAGTCTGTTGTCTCAATCCAGACTCAATCCTAGTGATATAATGTATTTAGCTCTTTAGCCCGTCTATTGACTCTCGCAATTCGTAACTGAGTTTATCATACATCACCCTTCACAGTCCAAATTAGATCCTCAAAGGCGTGCAACCATAACTTAACATGATCGAAACATCCAACGTAAAACCGATCTCAAAATAACAACAAATTGCAATTCGGAGCATGTGCAGTGTGCTTAGTCAGAACCTACTTTGTATAGTGTGAACTTGTATGAAATCAGCCGAAACTGATGAAATTGTCAACTGACCTAACCTAACACCAATAACTCCTTCATACAAATTGTTTGTCAAATGTAAAGTTTGTCCAGATTTAGAAATCAAAAAATATTGTCCTATTCCAAGATTCTGTTGAAATCTTGAGCCCCTCAAACAGTTAAAATTAACATAATTCTCACTCGTTCATCACACAATGTCTCGTTCCCAAATTTTACTAAGATTCATTCAACCTTTCAGAACTCCAACATCCGTAGTCATTCATTATACCCGCAAAATCAACAGATCGTATAGAAGTAAGACTGTTAAGAAATTGGTACCATATTTGTTTATAATTTATTACTTGCTAAATTTCCCAAAATGCCCCAACCCAAGAGTAAAATATGAACAAGAGAAAGATAATTCGTATTAAAATTTAGAATTTTTTTTACACATTTACAATAACTAAGCAACTTATTTCCACAAAATGTGAAATCTGAAGTAAAGTTAGTAAAGACACCTCACCTCTGATTTTAACTTATTACATAATTAGAACTACCTAAAGTAAAGTGGCGCATGTTCATTCAAATTGACGCAAGTTTATTCTAAATGGCATAATACGCAAAGTTAATTTTCAAAATGTACACTAAAATGTTTAAATAAAATTTAGTAATATCAATTTTAGTACGCCAAAATGCCAACGCTCAGCTACAGAATTGATACAATCTAAAAATTGCAGATGTATGCAATCTCAAAACCAATATCAGCTTCTCTAATTCGCATAAATCTGTAAAATAAATTTAATAAATATACACTTGAATTAAGGACACTGCTACTGAAGAAATAGTTGAAGATTTTTACCACAACCTAGAAATGTCCATTACTACTATACCAAACTGATAACATTTATACCAAGGCGATTTCAATCCAGAAACAAAACCTGCAAAACTACGACTTCAATTAGTTATGGTCTCTGTAATGCTTGAAAGTATCAACGACGTAGTCAAATTACCAACAGAAGAAACCTAGTGTGTAGCGACATAGCGACATTTCAAAAATACACGATGTACGTATAACGTGATCAGCTGCTAAAACTAAAACAAAGCTTTTTAAAGTACGGTTGGGGTGCACATAACGGGACGCTATGGAGTTAGGTTAGGTTAGGGTTAAGTTAGAGTTAAGTTAGAGTTAGGTTAAAGTTAGGTTAGAGTTAGGTTAGAGTTAGGTTAGAGTTAGGTTAGAGTTAGGTTAGAGTTAGGTTTTTTTTTTTTTTTTTTTTTGTTGGCAAATATATTTCATTTGAAGCAAACTTAATATATTTTATGTGAATTAAGCAAATTTAGCCAAGCATAGTATTTTGAAAGTATGATTTCACTTTATAAAAAAAACTATAGCCATTGTAACATTCTTGTATATAGTTATTCAGATGGGAATCGAACATATCTTAGTCTAAATTGATAACGTATTATAATAATCCAATGATATCTAATGCGACTAATTAAATCCTCAAAGTTATCTAATTAATTTAAATCTGCAAGAAAACGTAGTAAGTATTATCTAATTTTAATGTTGGTCGAATCAGTATGTTATGAAAATAAATACGAATATCTCATTATTAATATTTGTAATTATCCTAAAAATATTATCAAATTTTGTCAAACTGTTAGTAAAACGAACATACAACCTTGCTCAACATAGAGACAGATAAATTAGATCATTATTTTTCTTACTATTCCTACTTACTATCTATTCCTACTTTCTCCATCTGAATTTTGTAAACACCTTTTCTGTTCCATCAAAAACATACGACCCCCCTGTTTTTTAAAATTACAGTCCAGCTACTTCTAATTTACAAAAAAAACATGTTTTGTAATTTGGAGTTGTCTATACTGGTTTTTCAGCTTGTAAATTAATAAAATACTACAGATAATGAAAGTTAATATGAAATAAAATTAGAACTAATGTCAAAGTATGCTCTAATTGCTAATCATGTATATAATATGTTTGTGAACAACTTGTCGCGTGATCCTGATTCAGTAGACTAATCTAATCTAACCTATAAATGCCACAAGAAACTAAGCAAACCGTGAGTGTTCAGTGGTTTAACTTTTACTATAGTGTATTATTATTAATTGGGTAGTAAGCTATTTTGTGTCTGTAGACGTTTATATAAAATAGTAGACAACCCTTTTAGATTGTAGTTAGAAGTTGTCAGTTAGTTCAAATGAGAAGAATAGTTTTGGTAACTAGGAAATTGAAACTTAAAAGAATAGGTTTAGGGTTAATAAAAAATCGTATCTGTTGTTCAGATAAAACTAGTTTTTTTTTTTTTTTAATAACTGCTTAGCTTTAATTAGACTCGAAATTTTGTTTATGGTTTAATAGCTATTTAGTTATGATTATTGGTAGATACGAGTAGTTTCAATATTAGCTAAAGTAAGATAATAAATTTAAATCCGATCCGATGATTATGTGCTTTATGTTTATTAATTTTCATTATCAAGAAACTAAACCATCAGAAATGGGACATTTACTTATTTATATATTATAGGCAATGTATCATAACATTAAAATGCTGTTAATATAGGTAGGCAAACGTAAAATATGTTCAATTCGAACATATAATAATAATTTGAATAACCTAATTGTAACTTAGCTAGGGCGGGTGAAATCTAAATCTTATTTTTACGCTTAATTAGGTATAACTCAAGGTGAAAATTGTGGACATCTCATTCAAATGTTTCCAATGTACATACAGTCTATCTGACCATAGCTACGTAAAGAGCTAAACTTAGTCTTGGATAAGTATATTTATTATGATAATTATAACTGTCTTTCTTTTTACGACCCCATTTACATAGACACCTTATCAATTTAAGTATATATAAAAGACTATCTTTAGAGAATGCTAATTACATGAAAAGTCTCACACGCCTCTGCCTAAGATAAGAACCTTTAATCCAAAAAGTTCAAAGTTATAGTTTAAAGTTAAAATTCAATGTTAAAATCTAAAGTAAAAGTTTAAAGTTTAAGATTAAAGTTAAAGTTTAAAGTTAAAAATCAAAGTTAAAGTTTAAAGTTAAAATTCAAAGTTAAAGTTTAAAGTTAAAACTCAAAGTTAAATTTAAAGTAAAAGTTTAAAGTTAAAATTCAAAGTTAAAGTTTAAAGTTAAAGATAAAATTCAAAGTTAAAGTTTAAAGTTAAAATTCAAAGTTAAGATTCTAAGGTAAAAGTTTAAAGTTTAAGTTTAAAGTTAAAATTCAAAGTTAAAGTTTAAAGTCAAAATTCAATGTTAAAATTTAAAGTAAATTTACAGTTTAAGTTTAAGGTTAAAAATCATAGTTGAAGTTTAAATTCAAAGTTTAAAGTAAATTTACAGTTTAAGTTTAAAGTTAAAAATCAAAGTTAAAGTTAAAGTTTAAAGTTAGAATCAAAGTTAAAGTTTAAAACTAAAATTCAAAGTTAAAGTTTAAAGTTAGAATCAAAGTTTAAATTCAAAGTTAAAATTTAAAGTTAAAATTAAAAATTAAAATTTAAAGTTAAAATTCAAAGTTAAAATTTAAAGTTAAAATGCAAGGTAAATTTACAGTTAAAATTCAAAGTTAAAATTTAAAGTTAAAATTTAAAGTTAAAGTTCAAAGTTAAAATTCAAAGTTAAAATTCAAAGTTAAAATATACAGTTAAAGTTTACAGTTAAGGTTTATAGGTTAAAGTTAATGTCCAAATTTAAAATTTAAAGTTAAAATTCTAAGTTAAAGTTTAGAGTTAAAATTCAAATTTAAAGTTTAAAGTAAACCTTCAAAGTTAAAATCTAAAATTAAAATTCCAACTCAAAATTCAAAGTTAAAGTTCAAAGTTAAAATTCAAAGTTAAAATTCAAAGTTAAGATTTAAAGTTAAAATTCAAAGTTAAAATTCAAAGTTAAAATTCAAAGTTAAAATTCAAAGTTAAAATTTAAAGTTAATTTACAGTTTAAAGTTAATAGTTAAAATTCAAAGTTAAAATTTAAAGTTAATTTGCAGTTTAAAGTTAATTTACAGTTTAAAGTTAATAGTTAAAATTCAAAGTTAAAATTTAAAGTTAAAATTCAAAGTTAAAATTTAAAGTTAAAGTCAAAGATTCTAAATTTACGGTTTAAGTTTAAAGTTAAAATTCAAAGTTAAAATTAAGAGTTAAAATTCAAAGTTTAAATTCAAAGTTTAAATTCAAAGTTAAGATTTAAAGTTAAAATTTAAAGATAAAATTCAAAGTCAAGATTCAAAGTTAAAATTCAATGTTAAAATTCAAAGTTAAAATTCAAAGTTAAAATTCAAAGTTAAAATTTAAAGTTAAAATTAGAAGTTAAAATTCAAAGTTAAAATTCAAAGTTAAAATACAAAGTTAAAATTTAAAGTTAAAATTCAAAGTTAAAATTCAAAGTTAAAGTTTAAGGTTAAAATTCAAAGTTAAAGCTTAAAGTTAAAATACAAAGTTTAAAATTCAAGGTCAAAATTCAAAGTTAAAATTTACAGTTATTTTACAGTTTAAGTTTAAAGTTAAGATTCAATGTTAAAGTTCAAAACTAAAGTTCAAAGTTAAAATTTAAAGTCAAGATTCAAAGTTAAAATTCAATGTTAAAATTCAAAGTTAAAATTCAAAGTTAAAATTTAAGGTAAAAGTTCAAAGTTAAAATTTACAGTTAAGGTTTACAGTTAAAGTTTACAGTTAAGGTTCAAAGTTAAAGTTTAAAAGTTAAAGTTCAAAATTAAAAGTTTAAAGTTAAAATTCAACGTTAAAATTTAAAGTGAATAGTTTAAAGTTAATAGTTTAAAGATAAAATTTCAATATCTAAGGTTTAAAGTTCAAAGGTTCTAAAATCCTAAAGTAAGTATGAATAAATAAACATGGTAGTACAATAAACTTGTCTATGTTGAAGTAAGTCTAATAAAAATAACCTATAAATCTAGATCATAATTGCTTAGCATCAAAAAGGTAAATAACTGAAGTACCTGAACTATTAATGTTGTAAGTATGTAAGAACCGGTGTAGTAAGTTGTTATCTACCTATAACTCACTTTGTAAGTAAGAATGTAGTAGAAAGTAAATGAAAGTAAAAATAACTGTTACTAAGTATTGATATAAGGTATACTAAAGTAAACTTCTAAAAGGGTAAGTAGCTGCACTATCTGAGTAGTAGGTATGTAAAAACAAGCTCAATTGTGATATGTAATTATCTCACTATAGTCCACTAAGTACTACTGTAAAAGTGGTGTACAATAAAGAGTTTTCTATCTATCTAGTACGAGGATAAGTAGAAATAAAAGTAGCCGTGACTAAGTAATGATTCTACCTACTAGCATTCAAGAAACCAGTCAAGTATTAGTTCTCAGACAATAGGTATCTCAGAACTAACCCTATTTTTATGCTAGACTTATTCCTCTATGAAAGTTGAATACTTATAACCTAAATTACCTACTATTAATTATATTACTAAAATTTTATCTTGTTACCTATTAGTTAACCTATTAGTTTACCTAATAGTTTACCTATTAGTTTACCTATTAGTTTACCTATTAGTTTACCTATTAGTTTTCCTAATAGTTTACCTAACAGTTTACCTAACAGTAATTTCTCAACTAATATTTTAGTAAAACTACTTCTTTAAATAAGATAGGGTTAAACTCAATCATTCAATGGTGATCCCACGCTAATATAATAAATGAACCTATAAGTAACTAATCTGTAAATAGAACTTATTTACTTACGACCTTCCTCTAGCTCTTGAAATCTCGAATCTATAAATAATTATTTTGAAATCCTAAGTCATTTATTTACGACCCCCCGCTCATAAAAGTATAAAACTATAAATACCTATTTGTAAATCCTACATTATCTATTTACGACCCCACGCATTTACAAATATTGATGTTACTTAATCTTACCTCACCAACGCAATAATATGAAACGCAATTAATTCCTTTACACTACCTATTTACTACCTATACGTATTAGTTTTGTCTAATTGAAACGAATAAAATCTAGAATAAAACTTCTAAACAGAATGAACTAAAATTAACCGATTTACCTAATAAACAGTTATAATCTAAATAAAATTAAGAAATCTCAACACAAAACCCCATCCTTTATTACGGCAACAAATTGTGCGAAAAAATCGCACTATACAAGATTAAAGTAAGCAACAAATTAAATGAAACATGAATTTAATGGAAATAAAATATGAATTTCGAAAATATAAAGTATGATTTGAATATAAAAATGATTTAAACTACTGTAAATAACCTAAAATCGATATCCTGGTCACGGCACCAAATTGTAACGCTCCCCGCCCCAGCTTAACCTAATTTTTTTTTTCTCTAACTAAGCTAACTGACTTAACTAAACTAAGAGAAAGATTAACTAAAAGACTAAAAGAGAGAGAGATTAACTTAAAAGAGATAGATGAACCTGATATTAACCTAAAAGAGAGATATTAACCTAACCAGAGAGAGATGAACCTAAATCAATTTAACCTAAGCAATTTAATCTAATTTTAACTACGTTGCTTTACTTTAATCTTATGACTTATAACTAACTTAATAACTAACTTATTCTAATGGCCTTGTGATCGTATAGTGGTTGTGATTAGGACGCCTACTATTATGAACCGATAGGAACTCAGATACTTTAAAGGAATTATGTTGAGACCTCATTTAGTTAACCTATGAATCTACCTAATATGAAGTAACGTTTTCCTATCTACACTAATCCTTATTATCTATCTAATCGTTGCTAATAAGATTAAACCGTAGGTAGAAGTTTAGTTAATCGCGAGGGTTATTCCTAGTATTGTAGCCTAATAAATAAAATATAATAGGTTAATTAAAAGGAACATATTATGTAGATCCTAGATAATTAGAGGCAACAGAAGTTATCTTAAGCAGGTACGACTCATTATCAATGAGATTCTTTCATGAATTTTATATAGAATGGAAGACCTAAACCGCATCAAGTACTAGTTTTAGGAAGAAGTATATGTTCAGAATTATGATATATTTGGCTTTGCTGGAATACATGTAAATAGAAAAGCTATATTTCCTACAGTAGAAATCTACTTATAAAAATTAATATCAAATATATAAAATGATTCTAAAGTCTCAGAATATAAGTTTATTATAACTTTGTTACTAGAATGATGTTAAATAGTGCACTATGAAGCTAATGTATTTACAATAGTATGTAATTACATCAGAGAGACGCCCCGCCAACCGCGCCATCTAGTGATTCTCGACACCAAACTACGAATACATATTATTCACATGTATTCGTAATAAACCCCCTCTTCACAGTACACTATACTTTAGCGGATGTATGATTAAGAATAGAGGAATGCGTAAAATCTATTTTTTTACTATTTCACTAAACTGAATCCAACATCAGTGCTACTATGGATTACAAAGATCATGAAACTAAATTATCTTTAAATAACTTTAGTTACTCAAAGCCAAGGTAGTCCCATGCAATTATATGCTGCAGTTAAGAGCAGCCTGTTAGATAACCACTTCTAACAACTGAATCTAAATTTAAGTAACCTTCCTAGTTCATGGTTCACTCAAACCAATCTTTCTAGATAGCCAAAGTCAAAGCCAAGATAAAAGGCAATAGAAGTAGATAAGGTCAGTCACATAGCTAATATAAAGTAACCCTAGCTTGAATCGGCCTAGGGTACTTCGACAACGGAAGTGTCTAGCTTGACCACATATACTTCATGTAAATTAATAGGTATCGGACTAGATAGAATAAATCATAGACTCTTTGTAGGTAGTTATCATCCCTTTTCCATAAGTTCAGAATAACCACGAGACACGCGCTCTAGAGTTAGATAAATAGTATCTGTACAGACCTTAAAACATTTGAGAATGACTTTTCCTTATAGTTTCTCCTTCAAGCACATAGTTTGAGGAAACCAATCAGACAGGTCAGCAAAAGACAAAAGGTTGAAGCTAAATGTCACTATAAAACAAATAGTCAATGCAAGACTACAAGGCAAGTAGGAATAATGGTTCTTTTTAAATTTAATAAATACATTACTGAATTTGAAAGATATAAGAGAGAGAGCTACTCAAGCTGTCTCAATGGCACAATAAATATTACCACTAGGATAATAAGTGACTTCACTAGAATTAAATTCAAAGTTGAACAATAAAAGTCATTTAATAAAATTAATCTGATATGGTAGATAAGACTACCTATTGTAGCGTATGCATCTGTTCTAATCCAGACTTAATATCCGAAAGTAAAATAAGGTAAAGTTAGGTTAATTGTAAAAGCTTAAGTTTCTAAGATCATAAGGTTCAAAGTCTGAAATTCAAACTAGGGTTTAAAATCCTAAGGTCTTAAAGGTTAAAAGGTTTAAAGTCTAAAGCTTAAAAGTCGCAGCTGTTTCTCAAAATTCGAATTTGTCAAATATTCAAAGTCGCTATCGCTTAACACATAGGAGATAAGACGCTGTTTTATAATGTAGTACGTAGTAATATGTAGGAACAGGCGTATGTATGTACTTATCTAACTATAGCTCGTCTTATAAGTAGATATGTATTATGAGGGTAAGTACGTAGAAGTAGTCGTAACTAAGTATTGATCCTATCTACTAGTGTATGTAAAAGTAAGTAAGTAAGAATATGTAATTAAGGCATTAAAATAAACTTCTAGAAAAATAGCTGTACTATCAAAGTAGTAAGTATGTAAGGACAAATGTAGTATGTAAATATATAACTACAATAATTCTCCTTACTTTCATTGTTGGACGCAATATTAATTGAACGCTCACACTATGAAATATAAAACGAGTAATAGGAAACACTAAAGATAACACACAATATCTCAGGTAAATCAAAATAAGTAGTACACACACATTAGGGAAAAATAAAACACAAAATATTTTTTTTTTTTAACCAATTAGGTACACATAAACACAGTAAAGCTTCTGTAAAATGCAGGTATATTTGAAAATATAAAATTCCTCGAGTTAATCCACGTTGAATCTTCATCTGGAACAAATGCTAGAACCTAGGGAACCCTAACTCTGTAAATTCCCCATATCTCTTTCTTCTTGCTCCAGATCTTCAGGAAGTTTCATTCCCTACAAGATCCTGCTTGCTGTAAACCTAAGGAGAAATAACATCTAAAATCTAACTCACTAAAATAGTGCTGTAAACGCAGGTTTCATCTTTAAGTGGAAGATTATTTATTGGATAATATAACTTGGATCGAACAAGATTACAATTATCCTAGAATTCCTCTGCCATCTTTGTACTTGCTGCTTGAACCTAAGGAGAAATACATCTAAACTCTAACTCACTAAAATAGTGCTGTAAATGCAGGTTTCATCTTTAAGTGAAAGATTATTTATTGGATAATGTAACTTGGATCGAACAAGATTACAATTATCCTAGAATTTCTCTGCCATCTTTGTACTTGTTGCTTGAACTAAATGTTTGCCTAGAACATGTATCGAGCAAGCCTGTACATTAATTTTCTATTCTAAAGATCCTGAAACAAACACACAGATATAATTCAAAGACTTACCTTGATTCCTTCATGACGGAAACCATTCATGAATCTCGTACTATGTGGCTTTTCCTTTCTCCCTACAGCTAATGCAAACCTATCCTACTTAAATACCTAGCCACATTTCCTATCTCCAATCAAGATGGAATCCTTTCTTGATTTACGCACAAGATAACGCATACTACCTTCCTATAGCTAAGGCCAGTCCTATCCTATTGTGTAATAAGTAATTATGTAACTAATAGTTCACTTTATACATAAGTATCTATGCAATGTATGAGAGTAAGTAGAAATCAAAGTAACCATCACTAAGTATCGATCATATTTAGTAGTGTGTGTAAGAGTAAGTAAGAATAAATAACCAGGGTAGTAATATACGCTTCCTTGAAATCCGTAAAGTAATGCACTCAATATCCTCAATGTAAAGAAGTAAAAGGTACTTATCTACACATACTCGTAGTAGAAGGTAGTTAAATAAATCTCTAAATGCGTAGATATTCAGTAAAACCAGTCAAATATAGTTCGTTTAAAAGTAAGAAGATAAAATCACACACAAAAGAGTTCAATAGAAAATGAGCAATATAAAACGAGAGGAAATAAAATACCCTCAAAATATAATGCGTGTCTTGAATCAAAACCATTTAAAAAAAGCAGCGTAGATTCTAGATCTGAATGTCAGCTTATTCCTCGGAAATTCTAAATCTGAAAACCCCCAGATTCCCTATTCCTCGGAAGAATCCTATACCTGAAAAACCCAGCTTTCCTATCGAAACACATGATTTGAACACACAGTTGAAATATAAAAGACTTACCCTGATCTCCCACATCTTATCCTGACCTGGACCCTGGATCTGTGTGATGGCTCCGCTGTCAGCTCCGCAGGTAGCTCAGCATGTAGCTCAGCATGTAGCTCAGCATGTAGATCAGCATGGCAGTCCAGCATGTAGCTCAGCATGGCAGTCCAGCATGTAGCTCAGCATGGCAGTCCAGCATGTAGCTCAGCATGGCAGTCCAGCATGTAGCGAAGACTTCATTGATGGAGGCGCCGTCAGCAATTCCTAGAAATAGGGACACATAATAAATACAATGAAAGCAAGAGAAGGTCTTCTTCCGAAATCTTCGTTCCATTCCCTTTCCACTGTGGCATCTGCCTGACTCAGTCATGTAGGTACTCCTTCCTCCTTGGTAGATGTTTACTCTTCGACGGCTCGAACCCAAAAAAGTCCCATTTCTAGATGTACCTGTCTTTTATACCCTCTGATTACGTACGCCACAAAGCCACTGCCTACTTCATAGTTAGTATGCGATCCACGTCCGTTTTAGCTGCCTGCCAAAAATACCGCCTTCCAAAAACGATGCCTACCAATTCCGATGCCTACCATTTCGTCCGGCATCCGAAATTGCCCCCAGATACAACTCAATGTATACCTAAGTTGGTTCATATAGTCTATAATAGTATTGTTTTTTGGATGTTTCTTTTGGTTCTAGACCGTTTTCTGAATAAAAGATGGTGTCTAAAGACACTAATAGCTTGTATCTACTCTCCTTGAAAATATCTACATTCTACGTTACGTTTTTCATACTGTATTTATCTAAATTCCCTACTATATCGTAATGAAGAAGCAGACCTTTATGAGACTCCGAACATAGATAGTTTAAAGCATTTACTAGCAATTTATTCAGTTTCCAACTCTCAAATGTACCTAGATTTTCCAATCTCATAGTCTATTTTGAGAGGAAAACCGCCTGACATTTTTATGAGAGCAATTCGCAAGTGTCATTGCGATTAAAATTGTAAATGAATTATTACTAGGTAAACACAATTAGTGAATATAATTTAATTGCTACAACTATGTATACCTTCTATTAACTATTATATTGAACCTTTCTAGTTAAACTCGTCTAGTTAATATTATTCATTCTTTATACTATGAAGTTATCAGTTGCTACAGATTCAGTATGTCACACTGAAGATAGTTTTATCGTTCGTTGAAAATTAACCGAATCTAGCTAAATTAAAGGTTAAATTAACTAAATAATTTGTGGGATACCCAAGGAACACGGACAGTCTTTCTGGACCGTTACAGTTAGAATAAGGTTTTAATATGCTGAGGTTATTTATAGCATATAACACAACTTTTTTTAAGATAGACTGGTAAGGTTATGAGATTAATCGATTAAAGGGTTATATCGATACGATTTGCAAATTTTTTTGCCATAGATGAAAAAAAATGCATAGGTATTTTGTAAACATCGAGTTCGGGGCAAAAAACTGGTTTAGTACGAGTGTGTAAGAAACATTATCAATAAAAAAAACATTTAACGGATATTTTAGATCAATAGTTGAAGCATTATATTAGACTACTATTTTGTGCTTTGTATTCGAGTGGTACCTGTAACGAGTAGTCTACGTGTACCTTTAGAGTACTTGTAATACGAATATAAGTACTCTACATAGCCACATAAAGACTGTCCCCGTTTTCTTCTTTATATCAGGCGTTTGAGGACCAATTTCAAGATGATGTATTTTATAATCAGATTTAGGACAAGGAGCGACGCTAACTTTATGAATTTGCATAAAGTTAGTGGGTAGCTATCAAACTAACCTATTACTTTGACCTGTATTTTATGTACATTTTATGGCAGTCTTGAGGTTATTTCAAATCAAACATGTGTTACAAAGTCGGCTATAAAAGTAGTATGGTACTTTCGCCTGTGTGCTTTTTAAATCATTTGGGTAATGATAGGGTTGTAAAAATTACGACCAAACTTTTACAATTCCATTACACTTGGCGGTAATGTTAGATTTCTTACAACGTGTAACAACAACAAATTGTTCTCGTAGGCTTGTTGCAGTTTTAAAAAAGCATTTTAAAATTTAATGGACTTCGTTGGATAATAAAACTTGGTGGCGGCCGTAACTTCCTAAAAGGGAAGTGTTTGCGCGCTCAACAAATTGGGGTAACTTTTTAACCTACCCTCATCAAATCATGTTTCGCAACAAGGGCTCCTTCACGGGCTTAAAACAGAATTTTTTATGCGGTATCTCTTGAATTTTCACGTAAAACAACCACGGCCTGCGTTTGTATTGAAGATTGGAGAAATAAAGTTGACGTGTTAGCGGTTTCAAGCTTTAGGCTCGTATGCTGATAAAGAAATCTTTACTCAAGTATAGATTTGAGTAGAGATCTTTACTCAAGTATAGATTTGAGTAGAGATCTTTAATCAAGTATATATTTCAGTAGAGATCTTTACTCAAGTATAGATTTCAGTAGAGATCTTTACTCAAGTATAGATTTGAGTAGAGATCTTTACTCAAGTATAGATTTGAGTAGAGATCTTTACTCAAGTATAGATTTGAGTAGAGATCTTTACTCAAGTATAGATTTGAGTAGAGATCTTTACTCAAGTATAGATTTGAGTAGAGATCTTTACTCAAGTATATATTTCAGTAGAGATCTTTACTCAAGTAGGTATAGATTTGAGTAGAGATTTTCATACAACAATCTGTTTGAGTCCGGATCAGTGCTTGAGCAGTAAATCAACATACGGGCCTTAGTGTTCACTATCAAAACATTCAACTGACTGACGATTAAATAATAATATTCTTCCGTTTAATTCTTCCAGGATTTTTATTCTGCGTTTGCTTCAAAGAAAAGTATCACAAGCATCAAGCAGGAACCGTTTAGGAATCAGTCGCTGGGTAATTATAAGGACAATGGGTTGTTTTGCCAGTGTATAGAAGCGTTTTTATGCGTCACAACACGTGCTGACATAATTATAGATTTCTATAGGTACTAACGAATTTTGGCACTTGAAACCACAAAAACGTGGCAGACCGTCTTAAAACTACAAAACGCATACAAAATTGCTATAAAATCTTTTATTTGTGTGAATGTGCCAGCAAAATAAACAATGTTCTGTCTTGACATGGTTTCGCATTCACCTTGAGACGAAAATACCACGTGTCAACAAGAAAGAATACACGGAAAAACACGTTTGATTCCCGACAGTATTTTTTTTTTAAACTTTCATTTTCTAATATTATTTCTTGATAGCAAGTTTATAAGCATAGAGGTAGGTATAGTACTTATTTAAGCTCAATATAGTCAGACAATATCGCCATCATAGCGGGCAAAAAATTTAATGAGACTGGCACGGGGTCGTAAAGAGTGTTACAAACGAGAGGCCTATATCCAGCAGTGGGTAAAGCACAGGCCGTGGAGGATGATGATGATGATGATGATAGGTAGTTAGTTAAGAATCCTTTTTAATGTTACCTTATCATCCTTATTATAGGTAGTCATAGTCATACATCATAGTGAAATATTTAAAAGTTCCAAACAAATAAGCGATACATGCATCAATATGTTCATACATAAATAAAATTGAGTTCACACTACACGCATTTCGTTGATATTTTTAATCTCGTTATAACCCTTTGCTGCCGGTATATTTTTTCGTCGAAAATCAGCGTAATGAATATTCATATTTCGGCTCGATATGAATTCGGTGCTGTTATAATTGCATCCACAGTAACCACGGCAATGAAGTTATAAAAAAAGAAAAGCCAGGTAACATTTGTACGTCGATGATTTTTATGCGAACGACCCTTTCAATCGGCTCAGGTATTTTTTTATTTCCACTGTTTTAAGTGGCCTCAAAAAGCGACATGATTCAATTCACTTTTTTGTAAATAAAGTGGTGATTCGCCTGGCACTTTGGTTTGTCGCTTTAGGGCAATAATTTAGCTTTTTGAGCACTGACTTAACATGGTGAGGTAATATTTTTTTTTAAATCTAATTTATATTTTATATCGCTAGTTGACTCAGGTTGTTTTATAAATTTGTGGGTTGAAACTAAAATCTTAAAAACAGTCGGTGAGAAATTGAAACCATTATTATTACTTTTAGCTTGTGGTGCGAAAAATTTGGTGCGAAACAGCGCTACACCATTATAATATGGGAGTTATTTCGAGGTTTAGTTTTGAAATAAAAAAAAAATAGTCCTCTATGCACACCGTGTGTTGTGTATTTACACTTTTTGACAAACCTAAAAAATTTAAATAAAACACGAATAAACACATTATAGCACGCCTAATAACTCAGCAGAAAAAAAATCAAGAAAAAAACAAGAGTATGTTACCACGTAATACCTACTCGTAAAATTTGGGTTCTATAAAAATTGTTCACTTATTGAACAAAACACAAAAGAAAGCCTACTCCCACACTACACTTGACATCAACTGACATTCGATTGGTAACTAAATTCGTTTGTCCCGACGTTTCGACTGAGGTGACCACATCGATTGCTGTGTCTCCATGCAATTAACCCACCCTTAATAGCTTTTCAGTTTTACTAGCGTCTAGCAAGTGGTACTTTTGTGAACTTTCTGTGACTTTATTGACTTTTTTGTAGTTTGGAATCACTGTGCAGTGCATTATTGCATGAGAGTCATTTATTTAATACATAGAACTTTGTAAACAAATGTTGCCAAGTACGAATCCATGAGCTGTAATTTTTTTTAAATAAAAAAACATTTAATGTAACAATTTTCAGATTGCCGAATTACCTAAATTAAAACTTGAGTTTTGTTGTGTCCTAGTAGTTAGTTACAGTAACGACTATGTAGGTACATAATGTACAAACTCACAAACACAACCGACTCTGTACAACTACTAGAGCATTTTGTGCAATTACTTTACTACAAGCTATTTATAATTAAGCTATTATAACCAACCCTTTATTACATGTACAAAAAGGGTAACTTAAAAGCACATAGTGTTCACTAGACAAAAACGACTGCATACACAAGAGCATATTGTCATAACTCGTAAATTTAATAATCAGTTTTTAGACACCGAGCTCACAAAGTGTACATGGCAACTCATGAACAGGTACAAAGAAGTAAATTAATAAAGCCAGGCCATCGATCGGCGATACTTCGAGATTAGGCATTCTGCACGCGCGGCTCAAATGACCGTAACAGGCACTACGCCCGCACGCCCGTGCCACCAATTAACTTGCCGCGCCGTAAATACGTGTGTGGACTGCCTTATATTGCATTTTATGTTGCCAGTAAATAAAGCTTTTCTTTAGCTTTTTAAGGTTAGTTTATTTCTTGGAATTCTTACAGTCGTTTTTGGGAAAGGAAATCTATTTTTTGTGATAAAGAACTTTCAAACTTGTTCTATTTCTTTTATTATATTTTGCCTATATTTTTGGCTTTTTATCTTGGCACATTTGAAAAACATAACACGATCAAGTCACTTGCAAAAGAACTATCAAATTCGGAAAGTATTATTTTCGTACGATTCTTCACTTGATAAAACCTAAAAGACGTAGGTAAATTACATGGTTATATTTTGAAACCACCTCACCTGGCAACTTCACTGAGCAAATCAATTCACCAACATTCAGCCCCCTGTCAGTTCATATCCGATTAACCTCAGACCGACACTGAGACAGGCTATAAGAACGAAGTTCGAGTGAAAAAACTTTCTGCTCTTTGTAAACTTGAAAAACTTGGAAGTCTTGGTTGTAATTCTGATAACTTTCCACTCGGTTAGTTGTACTTTAAGCTTTTGTTTATTTACGCATGGCAACACTGAACAACGATTTTGGAACTCGAAATGTGTGAGAAATGTGTTTTAAATGAAGGCACGCAAAAACATTTATCGGTATTTTTGTGGAAATACTCAATCAGCAGGTCTAGCCAGCGATAATGATATGTGTCCAATATACTTTAAGCTTTTGTTTATTTACGCATGGCAACACTGAACAACGATTTTGGAACTCGAAATGTGTGAGAAATGTGTTTTAAATGAAGGCACGCAAAAACATTTATCGGTATTTTTGTGGAAATACTCAATCAGCAGGTCTAGCCAGCGATAATGATATGTGTCCAATATTATTCTTTGAATATTTCACATTTAACATATTCGCCAAAGCACATTGCATTACCAAAAATATAAGATCTGCACGACGTAAGGTAATACCTACTCAAGCACATTAAGCAAGGTGAGATGTAGGCTACAGTCCTACCGAGGCAGAAAAAAGCTCGATTAATTCCATCTAATCCTACATTACCATTCTTTTCTCGGGAAATGATAAGATCCCAAGTAAAACTTGGGAAAAGATTCCGTCTAAAACCATTGATATTTTTATTGTACTAGATGCGTTACCTGCGATAAATGGCAAGAGAAAAAGGTAATTGCCTGACTTATATTTAGTTGCGCACCAAGTTTCTCTTCACTATTTCTAGTAACATGTTTTACTACTACAAAATAATGGAACAAGCCGATGGCCCACCAGATGTTAAGTGGTGTAACTATGCATTGCCTCACTGAGCACATCCACAGGTGTGACTTATGACGGTTTTATATATTTTATGTACTTACGTACGAATCCAAGACATGAAAATTATTTACGGCGTGTTTTGTTGCAGTGATGAAGTGAGGTATAACGCGTCTTGCGAAAAAAGACCACTGTCTGAAACTCGAGGAGAAAAAATAAAAATCTTGCTCGAACCTATTTTCGAGCACAGCATTTCCGAATTAAGGATCTTCAGATCCTGGGACTCAGTTAAACGTCTCTTAGGGATTATCCAGAATATTAAGGCGGTGCTGAGAAAACTTTTTTTGATCACAAGCTGAGGACTATTCGATGTAACTTCTGTATTTTAGTGAATAGCATAGCTACTTACAAACTATTTACGGAATAGTTAAACATATTCAAATCAAAATAACAATATTTCGTAGGAAGTACTCGAGAGCGAAAATTCCGGGTCTACTATGAAATCTTGTACATGTGTTTGAAATAAAATAAATATTACTTATGTGATTTTTAGCTGTCTCTCATTAGAAAAAGCGGCACGCCTTTTTGGCTTCCAATTTTTATAATATTAAATACTTAGGTATTTTGGGTGTAAAATATAAATTATGCAACATACTGTTCTGACTTCTTATAGTGTAGAATATATTCATATTAACTGTGGGGAGTTTATAGAGTAAAACTTAAATTAGATACGCTTCAATAGAGAATCGAATTAATACGGTATGAGTTTCAACCTCGATTTTGTATGGTTCAGAACTAGACATATAATTTCTAGTAAGTTCCATGGGCTCTGGGCAGGCTAGGTAGCTTAAAAAATCGGGGAACAAAGGTTCTGGCATGGCAATACTGAAACGTAAGGCGACGCGTTGGTCTGAATGAACCGATAAATTTAAGTTCTGTTCGCATGCAGATTTGTTCTATAATTCTTGATACTTGAGAAGTAAACACATTACAACAGTTTTATAATTCAACATAGAATTCAGTGTTATAGTATTAAGTATCAAAATTACAAACTATTTCTACAGAACAATCGGAGTTCCTGTCCTCTATTAAAACCTCAATGCCTAAAGTTGTGCAAATAACCATACTGCAATACCCGTGATTCTTCCTTACTATTTCCCCAAAACCACTACGTTATTTTACACTTTATAGCAATAATAATAGAGTTGAAAATAGTAAAGCAAGACTATGATCCCAACAGTATTTAATGTTGTGTAAGGACAATTGAATTTAATTGCTTTTTGGACGGTCAAATAGGAAAATTACTTGGGGATCTTCCTTGTTAATTTCAAAAGCTGCTTTGTTCGCCGTTCGTGACTAATTGAAAGCCTTCTTGTAAGTCTAGAGCCTCATTTAATTCGTACTAATGATTGTTTATTTTTATTGTTTTGGGTGCGTGTGGACAGGACCTAAATGTTACTGGGAGCGGTTGTGTAGCCAAAGCTTTCGCAAGTTGACATTTACAATCGCTGAAAGGTTAAAATTTCAGCGAATCTGCATTACGTTTCAACCATTTATGATGTTGGTTCACTTACTTAATCAAACGTTTCAATGTGACTCCTAAGTAAACAGGTACTTCTGTTGTTAACTCTGAATAAAGCCAAGTTATGAAAGCTCTTGGCTTCAAATAGAATATCTCGATCAAAGTACTTTTGCTTTTGAACCAAATTGATTCTAAAATATCAATCCAAAGTTCAAATTTCAAACCGAATACAGCTCGACCAAACATCGATTCCAATTATCATTCATTGATGTGTATCGGACGGACATTGTAATCGATTCCACTCTATTACAGATACTACCGCGATTCGATGATCGGTCACTAACACTCGCTTGAACCGATTCGTCGTTTAAATATTGATCGATTTGGTTAGTTCATCAAAGTTTGCTACTTAGAGAGCGGTGATCGTAATGTTACGTTACGGAGTCCTAAGTCAAATTCATTCACAGTTACCTTATTGGCAAGGTCTCCGTAGACTTAAATCAGTAAATAATGAATGGTGTCCGCAGGTTTAGTCAGCTCCGCACGTATTGACGAGGTCTTTCCTGTGGATATGGCTGACTAGGCTGAGAGGATGGTATAGGTGCTGGGCAAGCCTACTCCATCTAAACATTGTCCCAGGTACTAGTGTCCCGTTAAGTGTAGGCATAGATTGCCTCCTGACGCTGTATAAATCATCCTTATTATTCTTACGGTGGCCATAACAGTCAGAGCAAGGGCTTTACACAAGCGAGTAATCTACTGTCTATTCAACTCTATTCATATTGTCATTACTATAACTACTACATAGTATAGTAGGGTTTAACTACAGCAGATGGTTATTCAGACTGAGATTCTGGGTTGCTTACATGGAATTTGCAATTGCGTATGGAAGATCTTAATCTTGGAATTATACAATCTCATCTGCTTCATCTATATACCACCGTGTTGGTTGTCCTAATTAAATTAAATAAAAAACGGATTGGTCCAAAATCACGTCATATTTGTACTGTTCGTATAACTGTTTAGAATTATGTAATTTTTATACATTTAATTTACCAATTCTTTCAACTCCACAATTACCTAAACTAACTACTTCAAAATGTGATCCAACCATTTCTTCTGGCTGTATTTTTAAAACTCTCTATTGGCTTTCATTGTAGGTATACTCCATATTTTTCCGATATTCCATAAGTCGTCAGTAGCGATACGAATTTTTCAAGCACCCAACTCTGACTTCTGTTATTCATTGCTTTTATTGCAGAACTTGCCTCCATAAAATGTTCAGTTAAAGATGTAATATGTCACGTATTTACGGTTGTTCCCTGCTTTGAGCCAGTGATGTTCCTTTTACGGGTTTTACGGAATCGGATTTTTGACGTGAAAAACATTTTTTTAACAAAATCGATTTAAATCTTGCATAACGTCAGTTCGAGTATGACAATGAGAGTGTGGTGTTAAAATGGTTTTTTTTTTAATTCAATGCTTAATTTTTACTAGTTATCATAAAAATACCAACAAAATTGCAATATTTAAAAAAATGCTATTGAAAAGTACTTTTTTGTAGACTTCAGAAAAATCTTGGAAAATATGGATATTTTCGAGGTGCGTAAGATACGTGATGAAAATGAATATGAATAACAAATAACAATTAACCAGGAATCTAATTATCCCTCACCCAGTTAATCCTGACGTAGGCTCGGAATAATTTCGGTTTGGCCTTTACTGACAAGCAGTTTCAAATTCAATTCGATTAACTGAAGGCCGCCTAGTTGCACTACTTTAGTCATTCAAAGTAAAATGTAATTTATGCATAACATCACAAGAACTATTTTTAAACATCTGCCTGTTTGTAAACTTTGTAGTCGTTACATTTCAGTCGATGGGTGTGTAGTTTTCAACACAGTGAGTGTTCATTAAAAGACTATTGGTCGAATACTCAAACGCCACTCAAGTTAAGTTCACGCTTAAATTATTGCCAAAATGAGTAATGTCAAACAGAGGCAGAGCAATTTGAAGTGGTGCTCAAATTTGAATGACGTTTGAGTATTCCAGCCTATACCAAATACATTATGATAACGGTAAAAACTGACACGATAAAAACTGTATAAAATCAGAATACGGAAAACATTACAGCACTAGTGAATAAAGAAAATCTCAATAAGCGAATCCGCAACATTCGATACTTATGATACACGTTATTGCCTGGCTTCTGATTTGTTAGAACTACAAAAAAAGTTCTTTATGTATAATACTTCTAAGTGGACTAATATTTTTTACTATGGTCCATATATCCATAATAGTCCATGTTTTATGGACTGGTGTAAACATAGGTACTAATAACCAGGTTTTTAGGACGCCGATGTGAAAGTATTAAACTGTACTGAGAAATGAAGGCAAAATATAATAAAGGAAATGTTCTTAAAGCTGTAGTTCCTATGCACAAGTCTGTATCAATCATACGATCTTATGTTAGTAGTTTCAAATTAGTAGCATTGTGTTACCCATCAATATTATATAAAATACTAGCTTCCGCCCGCGACTTCGTTCGCGTCTCCATTAGATCCCGTTAATTTTCCGGGATAAAAAGTATCCTATGATACTTCTAATACCTCCAAAAATATGTGTACAAAGTTTCATGATGATCGTATAACTAGTTTTTGCGTGAAAGCGTAACAAATAAACTTACATTCACATTTATAATATTGGTAGGAAGTATGTAAGTAAGTACCTACGAAATTTCAAAATCTTGTAGGATGGGGTAGGATGTAAAAGAGGTAGTCAGTGGCATGATAAGATATTACATTCCACGACACAAAGCATTCCATTCAAGCCCATCTCTTCAGTGTAGTGAAACATATTATGTATAAATTCATCATTTTCTACCACCGACCGTGTTGTCTGGAAAAAAATGCTCTTAAACGATGAGATAGCTCACTGTATACCTACTCGTACTAGAGCTTTCAAAATACTTAAAAAAAATGTACAAATATTTATATGTTCATTCATTCCCTTATAAAATAGTGACTACCTAGTCTAAAAAGGCTACATTCCTACGCTACTTGACTAGAATATCTTCTCTTTATAATCGTAATAAATATTCCGGGCACGGGTCACGGCGATTGAGCATGGCCCTCCATGGCCCTTCAGCAAGAAGTGCAATTAGGATGGGGCCGCGTCGGGTTCAAATTGGATCCTATTTTGATGTAGGATCTAACGCTGATATATTGATCAAAAAGTGAGAAAGACAAGTGAATCGCTTTTATTGGAAGTTTTTTGTTAGCGAGAAGATGAACCGTTTATGTGTTGCTTAGAAAATAAAATAGCCAAAGTTTATTTGGTAACACATGTCTACTGTTGTTAATTAAATGTGATCTAACGTGTTTTTTTTTGTTTCAGGTAAAAAATTTGCATTTAAACAAATACCATTACCTATCATAATATGAGTTGAATGCCTGATGACCTAAACCAGCAAAGCAGGCAACCAGTAAGTAACATTTACATTAGGTTTATGTTGTTAATAAATATCACAATAAACTGGGGTTGATTCGAGTCATATTACGCGTCAGCGACAGCTCGTCTTCCGAACGTTGTACTGTCACCGCGCAGTGTATCTCGGATACGCTGCTGTTACATACGTTTACTATTGTCTGTTGTCATAAACAGATAAAGCGTCTGGTTCATAGAAAATAATGGAGTGAAAAGTGCGAGTGCATAATATAATGTATATGATATCCTCAGACGGCTCTAAAGACCGTCCACAAAGTATCTGGCTATAGCATACTCGATAGTTACTAAGCTCAAACTCGAGTACAGATAAGCCCAGCTTTTAATGTAGCCTTAATGTGCTGATGTTTTTTTAGCAGATTAGGGAACGTTTTTTGCGAAGAATGTTGAGTAAACCAGCAACTTCAAAATAGAGCATTCAAAATAGATAAAGTACCTATGAGGCTACCGACTAATGGATCAGGATTTGGGTGTTTGCACAGTTGCCAATACCGACACGTACACAATACCACAGGCGATACTGTACCTCTCACGACAAATCTGACAGTCGCCGCGTTAGCGTATTCGAGTTATATTGCGCGCCAGCTCAACTATGGGGCATTATTCTGTATGACTTAGGAGATTCCTTGCCGTAACCGTTTGACGTCACCGTAAGGAATGACATTTATGGCATAGGAAATACGGCCTAGGCATAGGGCGATTTCACGCCGCTGTCTTGTCGTGCTGCGTAACGCGCTTGTATTGGTCATAGTGAATAAGGCCCCTGCCAAGCGTTGTAGTGTCACCGCGTGTATCTTGGATACGCTACCGTTATACGATGTTTGCGATTGTCACATTTATTCGTTATCAAGGCACAGGGTATGTCAGTGGAACGAATGTAAATATCGCTGTCGGCGACAACACGGTGCACAATCGTTTATTAGGTAAACCAGGTAAGAAAATCCACTGCCTGCTTTACAGGTGTAAAGGACTTGTACCCAGGGGATCGAGTGTAGCCGGTGCTGGCCGCTCTACAATCTCCTGCGGTGCATTTTGGACGATCAGATTTGGTGCATTCAGTCTGCTTGTCAAACAATCAGTTTTGTCAAACAAAATCACTCGCCCGTGCCCCTGTAAACTTCTAGTTCGAGGTTCGAAGGAGTGGTCTGATTGAATTTTTTTACCTATAGATGGTCTCCGATATTGTGCAGGCAAATGTCCTACTCGATCAATCGTATCATCGCAACACCGTGAGACTGTGGTCAAACGTTAGCATATTGTGTAAAAAAAGTATCGTATCGGAGACAGTGTCAAAACCTCTTTTGGAACAGCCTTGTTTACCTTAGATTAGCTGCTGAAAGGAGATAAAATGAAAGTAAAGCCTAAGAAGCAGAGACAGAGGCTGATAATATAAATGAACAAGCGTAATAACTGTTCATGGCTGTAATTTCGTAGTATGGTATCATCAAATCTCTCTTGGTACATAATTTCAAAGTACTTCCAGAGTTAGAAGCTTGTCCATTAATATAAAGCCAGCGTAACATTTGAACTTTCGCATTTGTAATAGAGTAGAATTTATTTATGCCCGTGACTTTACTTGCATTGTATCTAGAAAAGAAGTTACATCTATGTATTTACTTTTTTTTTTATATAAGCTATTCCAGCCCGTCTACAGACTATAATAAAGATTCAAGTCATCTATAAAAACTTAAATATATAATAACTTAGATTCTTAGATTCTTTATTGCACACAGAAAAATATGAACAAACAAGTTAAAACTAAAGATATGTACAAAGGCGAGCTTTACCCTAATAAGAGTTAACTTAAATATCGTGAAAGTTTTCACCCAAATCGATATGATTGATTCTCAAATTTTACCTAACCCTACTATACTACTAATAATAGTATACTAGGATCTTATTAGCTTTACAAATAGTTTTCCAAACGTATCTTATTACAACTTAACTGAGAGATTATGTTCAATTTATTTAATGAGAAATGCCAAGAAATCAAAAAATAAAAGAGGTTTCATTTTACATAGTACTGATACCTAGACTTTTTTTTTTTTTTTTTTTTTTTTTTAGCCTTAAGGCGGCCTAAAAACTCGGTCACCAGAGTTGGACACTAACTCATACGAGCTTGCTTGCTTGCTTACAACTAGACAAAAAATTTATCTTAGAATAAGAAAAATCAGTTATGAGTCATAAAAAAAGATGGACAATCTAGTCAACACAAAGAGCAATTATAACAGCAACCACAATCAATCTATCCCGCCATTCCTGTAAACTAACAAACGATTCCCGACTTCAAAGAGCCCGCCGGTATTTATTAATCTGTGTTGCTTTTGTTCACCGATTCATGCCGTTTGAAGTTTGTAATCTGTTTCAATGTTGGTGAACTTCAATCGCTATGGTTATTAACCGACCGAAAACTGGAGGGTGTTGTAAGATTTATTGTGTTGTGTGTCTGTCTGTTTGGTTGTTAGTCTGTGCCCTCGAAGCTTTGAAAGTAGTCCTCCGATTTGAATGGGGGGTTTTTACGAAAGCTGATTTAGCTAGGTTTGTTGCAGTTTGAAACATTCAGCTCATCTCAATGTATTTAACGTTATTGTGGAACCCGTACTCCAAGGTCTGATGATGACTTATGTTTCCAGTAGATTAGGTTGAAAGTTGAGTGGCTCTATTGCACAGCGTCGATCAGTCTGAGACGTATCTGTACTTTCACTGGCCATACTATAACCCTACAAAGCGGAACACTGCAATGCGAGCATCACGGTTTGGCGGCACATGACGATAGTAGGTAATTGATAGTGCTTCGGCGAGTTCTTTCGCAAAGAGCCCTACAACTACTAAATAGCCTTTAGCAGTTGCAGTTTGTTCAGATTATGCAGTCATTTATTTCAGTCGTTGAAATCGCAAAGCGTGTTAAAAAGTTATCTAAAGCAGAGCTACCGAGTGGCTATAAAAACGAACTGAGAGAAAATATGAAAATGATTTGGAACGCTCGCCGGCGCTATCATTAAGCGAATTTATATTTTTACAGCACAGTAGAAATGAAAACAGTGAGGTTGGATATTTAGGTACAGGTCCGACATGGTTTAATCATTCTAACCTTAAATGGGGGTGGGCGGGTGCTTTGTGCATCAAAAAAAATATGAAATTCGACCTCTGCAAATTTAGAGCTATAAAATCGTGTCGGGTCCCATATATAGACATAAGATTTGCGCTCGAACTTACTCGAAGTAAACTTCTGCGTAAATAAGTAAATTCCGTCATGATCATAGTAAATTCTGTTTACACGGTTAAAAGTTCTTTGAAACAAGAGAAGACGTTACAGTTTCCGTACTGTTCGGAAACTTTATTGTGGCAGAAGAGTTGTCGCGATCAGAGCAAGTGTCGCTAAGTGCTATTAAGCGCCCTCTGAAGTCTTACATTGTTGTGCTAACGGTTGCAATTTCAAATGTGATGAAGATACAATCTAGCTTCGTAAGAACCCTTTAGAATCGCTCGTTTGTTTTGGCCTGTCAAGTCATTCTAGGTCAAAAGGTTTTGTTATACTGTTCTAGGTATGTTTTAGTCTGGTATTTTATATGTGCCCTTCAGACGGTTTAGCTGAATGCCAACTTTCTGAATATATTGTGTAGTTTATAACTCCTCATACATTTGATCGCCCGCCAGTGGCGAATCCAGGATTTTAGTTCGGGAAGGGATTAATCTAAGATTTTCCTTTCGGATGGGCTTGATCCAGACCAATTGTTGTTGACATGAAGTGTTTGTAGGGGAGGGTTGGGGGGGCTTGAGCCCCTATCCTGGTTCTGCTAGTGTTGCTAATTTTCTCAAACTTATCTGAAGGTTACAGCAGTGAGTGACTTCACTGAACAAATGAGAGAGTGATTCAATATGTCTTTGCACAAAATAGTTAACAGCGATAAAGTATAATGAAACTCGGCGGGTAACTCCCAATTGTTCTATAGAACTGTTTTACGTCTAGAACTGTTAAAACTTTTTTATCCTTAATATCTGGTAACTTCCATTTGGGTATGACTATTGAAACGAAAACTAGCCCTAAGTCCTACCATGGAACTACAGGGATAAAAACAGTTTTAAAAACAGTCCTATAGAACAAATGGGAGTTACCCAACTCGGCGTCTCGTCATACCTATGCAGTATTATATAATCTGTGCCTATACCGTGATGGGGTCTTGTAGAGTAAGCCAATTTTTTTTTATGTATTAAAACAATTAGACTTGCTAATTGTTTTAATACACAAACGCTGATCTCCGCTAAACAAACTCCAAGATTACGAGGCGTTATGTAAATAGATTTGCAGAATATAATTATTCAGCTCAGACCCACGCATTCATTTGAGGGTATTCAACAACTTTCAAACTCAATTTGAGTTCTCCTTGGTAAAGCTAAGGTGGCGTGTGCTAGGTTGAGTCACGAAGTCGTATAGGTACGAGTACCTACTTTGGACGTGATATAACGTTGGTAATTGTTATAATCTTCAAAAGTTGGTACATATACGTAAAATGTACATAATAAATGAATAAGTATTCTTGGACATATAAAAAAACGCTGTTTAGTCTCAAACTAAGCTAAGCTTGTACTATGGGATAGATTGCTGATAGCGTACCTACTTACATACATTTGTTTTGTAAATACATACTTATAATAATAGTAACGTCCATAATTATAGCCTTAACACGAAAATTGTTGTAGATGTTTTTTAGTAATTTCTGTACTACTTAGTAAAATGTCTTACGAGAACTGTTCTTACCTTTCTAAACTACGCCGTTTTATTGCAAAACGTGTACACCTACTTACAAGTAGTTAGAAAGGTACTGCAATAGGTATGAACTTACCTTATGATTATGATCGATGATAACTGGGCACAGTTATGATGCACATAACTGTGCCAGAAGGAATTTTATAAACTTCGTTTCCACTCGAGTTATTCCAATAAAACTCACTCCGTAAAAAATCTTACCATTCCTATAAAAACCAAGTTTAAAGCAGTTTCTAATCTCTATTATCTTAAAACATACTTCACGCAAGTATGGTAACTTGCTAGTTAAGTTTAGCAGTAAAAGATCATAAAAGTATTCTCTTTAATTTATTTTGTAACATAGAACGCTGATGTCGTGTTCAACTTTTCTTAGATTTCCACGATAACTTTTAAAGAAAACTGATTATTATGTAAAATACAGATAAAGATAGTTTTATACTAGTAGCTTTGACAACAGTTAATGCTGTGGAGACTTGGACGAATTAGTGTGTTAATTCGTCCAAGTGTAGAGAAAATGTAATTTGTAAGCGTAGTACCGATATAACCGGTATCGCGATAGCCCGTTTTTTTTGGCTATTTCTTACAAAGCTAAGGTTAACTATTAGAAGAGGTAGTTATTTCAGTTCTATGATTTATCTTATCTACCAAATAAAAAATCTCTAGGCGTAATTGGGGATATATGTGGCTCAACTACACCTTTACTTACAATGACTAGGTAATAAAGATAAAACTTTTAATTGGGATTTTTTTATAGTTAGAAAAACACCTTGAGATGAATTGATTTCCTCCCTTTTGACGGCGGTTAAAAATACAGACATTGATAATTATATCAGACTGCAAAAATTTAGGTGTCAGTAGCAAACAGCAAAAACCAAACAAATGGTCGTAAAATGGTGTGCAACATTAACAAACAGTTAAAACCCATTGAAAAAGTAACACCGTCAACGCATGCCTAAAGTTTAGTTTCATTTCCCGTCGCCGGCATACGGCATGGCGCGGCATTTCCGCTCAAATCTTGCAGAGCCACGTTACTTACAGGGGCATTATTCTGTATGACTTAGGAGATTCCTTGCCGTTACCGTATGACGTCACCGTAAGGAATGACATTTATGGCATAGGAAATACGGCATAGGCATAGGGCGATTTCACGCCGCTGTCTTGTCGTGCTGCGTAACGCGCTTGTATTGGTCATAGTGAATAAGGCCCCTGATTGGCTGTCTCCGTACCACGTGTTCACTGCCTAATGTACCCCTTCCTGCATTTTCTACTTTTAAAATCCAAGGGGATAAGCACAGAAGAATCTGTCAGTCGCCGCGTACATACACCCAACGTACTATACTAGGTGCCAAATAACACCGCAATACAGGTCAATTTATGAATGGTAAACAAACAGTACTACGAGATTCGAGCGATTACCGTCTTAGCGACAGGTTTGTATGGAAAGCGACAGAATTAGCCATTCATAAATTGAATTTTGCGATATCGTGGTGAAGGTGGGTGAATGGCCTGTATTGCGGTGTTATTTGGCACCTACTATAGTTAGATTGCGCATCAACGCTAGCTCGAGTGCCGAACGTTATTGCGTCACCGCACAGTGTATCTCGAATTCGTTACGATACGTTTACGATTGTTACATTTATTTGTGATGAAGTCTCCGTAATGTCAGTCGAGTATCCCAATACGAAGGTGCGTCCCCTTATGTAATAAAAGGAATCTTTTGGGATAATACGACTTGAAACTTTTTAATTTTCGCTTGGTGGTTAGGAAAAGCTCAAAATAGTTATTTATTAAAAATAGGGGGGATGTGTGTTCAGTTTGGTGATGAAATCTTTTCACTTGAACTCTTAAATGTGAAACTTAGTAAGCCTCTTATCTGAAAATCTATATAATTTAACTTTACATGGCTGAAGTAGTCAAGTAATTTTGCCAAGAATTTCCCGAGTAGGTATTGGTTCCCAGTATTGCAAATCAAATAAGAAACACAAATTCGGCCTCTTTATAGACCCCCGAAGCTTACCTACACCCGAAATTACCTTTCTTTATTTCCATGACAAAACGAAAGGGCTTTTTGTGCCGAAGTTTTTGTATTTGGTTGTAGGCAATACGAACTTCAACCACGATAAATTTTACCTGGATCTAGTGATATTTTACTGTGCATTGTACTGACTACTGTAGTTCGAGAGACATGGGTGGTTTTCTCACATCAATCACAGAGCAGAGTAGTAAGTACGTAGGTACCCAAGTTTGAATGAGCTTAAAGAATTCTTACATTAAATATTATTATAATTATTTAAAAAAAAATGTATTTATGTATTCTATCAGCCATCTAGTTCCCATAGTACAAGCTTTGCTTAGTTTGGGACTAGAAGGCGTTGTGTTAAATGTCCGTGAATATTTATTTTATTTTATTTATTTTACTAAACAGATTACGTGAGAATTTTATTAAAGGCTCGCTTTTGTTTAATGACTGCTAGGCCGGAATACTGAAACGTCACTCAAATTTAAGCACCACTTAAAATTTCTCTGCCTCTGTTTGACATTACTCATTTTTTTTAAATATATTTACTGGGTTGGATCTATTTACTGGATTATATTATATACAACCTATATACACAAAATAAAACAAAACTTAATCTAACTAAACCTACTTCTGCTAACCTATATAGCATCTTGGCTTCAATTTGTAAGAGGTGGCAATAATTTAAGCGTGAATTTAATTTAAGTGGCGTTTGAGTGTTCGGCCGCTAGAGTCTTAAGTAAAGAGATTAGGGGACCTTCTAAAACAGACCGATATGCTGTTTCAGAAGATCTATTGGTCTTTGAAAAGACTTGGTTTGATCAGTTTCAGTGGTTTTTACGGTGGTAGTACTTCCCCGGAGTATCTCTTTCACAAGAAGCTCTCTACTTACTACCTACGTCTTCCGTAAAGTCAAAAGTTCCGTATATATATTTACTTAGCCAGTTTGTTTTCTAGTTTAAATTTTTAATCCACTTTTCGTTCTTTTCTTTTTAGGTCATTTCATAACTTAGGGTAATGCTTTTTTTTTCGTATAAAGTCTGATCACATGCTTTGTATGTATGATGATATGGTGGAAGCTTCACTGGTTTCTGAGCTATTTTGAGTTTTATATCTTTAATTATTATTGTACTGTTTGTTTCCCTAATAAAATAAAATAAAAAAATAAAATAAAATAAATATACAGTTATGAATTTATTCTCGTAAAAAAATCCCTGTTGTCTCCGGAACTTCGACTAGTTTTATTTGGCGGCGTCAACTTTTTAATTTCGTTCGGGAGTTGCAAAATTTTCCAGTCGCAATATGCGGAGTTACAATTGTTATGGGATCTCTGTTTGTTTGTTCTTTTTCAACTTTTCGGCTTTAGCTGAATTGATTTTGGAGTGCTGTGGTGAGCCTCAACGGAACGTGTCATGTATTGAATTTAAAATTAGACGTTCTAAATTTTTTTTGTTCAAAAAAGTTGAAGCATAATTCAATAGTGTTTCAATTTGTTTCCACCCCTGGAAAATGTTAACCTGGAACAGTCACGCGATGTGGAAGTGTCTGTGTTTCCTGATAAATTTCGTAGATTTTTAACTTGGCCACAGATTATATAATACTATACGACTTGGCTGATGAAATGACTGTCCACGCCACGTACTGTCATACCGTCATTTTACCCATAGGACAATGCCTTAATCTAATACGTTAGTATATCCGAGATACATTGCGCGTTGACACTGCATCGTTTGGCAGTCGAGCTAGCATTGACGCGCAATATGACTCAAATACGTTAGGTTTACGTAATGCTGCGACTGTCAGTTTTGTTCGTTATGAACCCTCAGAGAGAACCGCCCGCTTACACATTTTACCAAGCGCTAAGATAACCTCCCCAAATACCTACCGGATATGAACAACAAAACAGATAATTTCTCAAGTCCCGATCGCCAGTCTACAACAAACGCTAAAATGCCTAGAGTTTAACCTGCCCGATCATTAATTAGCAAACTTCGGCCATCACACTGCCAAGTGGAAAGGAATTCGGAACTTGCATCGACTCTGAATATTTCGAAGCTCAGAATCAAGAAATACTGGTGTTTTGTATGAACAGTGAGCAGGCACAGAGGATGAACATAGATAGATAACTCTATTATTGTTCATCAGATAAACAGAAAGTAGGTAGGTACAAGAAACACATGACGTCAAAAATATCACTGAGAGTGATCTCTTCCAGATAACCGAAGCGAGATAAATGAAGCTGGTATTAAGCTAAAAGCTTTCGTGGTATAATTCAAGATCAAGATTTAATATGACACCGCCAATGATCGGGACCAGGGGAAAATTTTGGGGGAGACCTCTGCCATAAATAAAAATTGAGAAATAAGTGTGCAAGGTGTCCTTATAGAATTGGTTATTGACACTATGATTTGTTTTGTAACTTGATTGGTTCGGGATGCAAGATTCCCACGAATGACAATGCTTTATAAAATTTCTTCAAGTATATCAAATTAGTTTACTAGTATTTTTCGTTCTATAACTAAGTCGTATAGTTCTCTGATTTCAGTACAGGCAACCAGTTATTGGAAACTCGCTGAATTTCATTTTAGTGTAAAACTGTAGGTATTTTAACCGACATTTTTTCTGGCATCAAAATATACAGACATAATTTTTGTAATCCTTACCTATAATTTAGTTGTCCGAAGAACAATTTTCATTTTTATCTTTTTACATAAGTATAATTCAAACGGATTAGATGGAGTACTCGATTTTTTTAATGGACTAGCAAAAGTACTTCTGAAGAAAAAACTATTTGATAAAGAATGGATCTACAGGACTGGAGCAGTATAAGTCATGAAGAATGCCTCTAAGCTGTCGGCACCAGCTAAAACAAGAAACCTTCGTTGGCATGCTCATACGCGGCTGCTGACTCGGGCACTGCACTATGCAACCGATTATCTACGCTCAAACAAAGAGATAAGTACCATTTCCCTTTGATCTCACACAACAGAGCTCAACCATAAACCATTTTTATATCCTTGACAGATTTCGTATACTTCAACCATAACTTTTGCTCTTTATTTAAAACAACTCGCGAGTTTGCGGTAAACAAAAAGTTAGTAGAGTGCTTATGGCAAGGGTTTCTAAGGTAGCAGCAGCCGTTATATTACGATCAATTTAATCAGGTGTTTACTAGCCATAACAATTTGTTAAACTTGGTTAAACACAGGATGATGAAAACGATGGCATAAATAAAAGTCACAAACCCAATGCAAAGCTTGTAATAAAAAGTTCCACGTACCTAATTATGGCTTATTCCAGAAATCCCTGTGAGTTTCCCCTGCGAGGATTTCTGGACGTTTTGTCCAAAAATCCCCTTAGCGTCCCCTGTGACTGCCAGCAGGGGGTTTTTAAACTTATTGAACAAAAGTCATCTTCCGGCAGGAGCACGAGATTTCTGGAATAAGCCCTAACTACAACGGTTCACTATCGGCCTAGTGCGCGTTACCAACCCGACCCGACCAAACTATCGGCCGGCCAGCAAGTTTCTGAAGGGGTCTTAAAATAGTTTTAGCCGAGAACAAAATCTTGAATCGGTTTTGTACTGTAACGGCCGTCACAAAACGGCTGCCGAACGAGTTAAAACCCCTACCTCTCCTTCCCAATAGCGCACCGATGCGTATTGATCGGTGAGACGGTTGACAGCCAACTTTTCCCATTAGAACTTTGCACGTGGATATTATTCGGTTCGAGTGTTCGTATGCTTATGAACCTGACAAAAGATTTACGACAATCTCAACGCGATGATGATTGATGAAACAAGTTTTAAGATATTTCTACTTAAGTATACCTATGACTTTATACTAAGGGCCGTAAGATCAATATTGGTTTAAACCACGAAATAGAGTTTAACCTCCAGTCTCCGATTATTTCATAAGATCAATGGTAGTTAATCGACCATCGGTAGCTGAAACTGACAGAGATGACAGTAGATTAATCCATCGATCAAATGTAATCGTAGTTCACGAAACCCATAGTTTAAACTGCTTTTGATCTTACGGCCCTAAGTGGAGGTATTTTTTGGCTTCGGCTATTAGCTATTTTTGCACTTGCTTTTGTTTTTACGCATTTTTATACAGCTTACTGATGGAACAAGCCGATGGCCCACCTGATGTAAGCGGTAACTACTGCCTGTAACGATGCATTGCGCCACACGCTGCGCCCACCACTCCAGAGACATAAAGGTGTTTTCAGTAACATGGTGGTTTTTCTTATTGAATCTAAAGTTTTTTAAACAATTTTTACAGTGTATGTTTTTGTAAGTATTTTGTCATTCATGTTTTTTACCGAAGAATGTGTGAGTGTGAACCACACACATAACATCATTTTAGTTTATAGGAGCTAAATTTACCTACGTACTTGAACATAAACAAAAAAATTTTTAGATTTTTTAATGACGTCATGTTCTGTAGAACGTTTGGGGTCCACTCAGTAGAAAATAATGCTTTTTTATTTATATGTAGAGGTCACTTTCTTGTTATATCGTAAAGCAATAAAAATTGTGAATTTAGTAAATAATTCCAAGGGTTCTCCTTAGATCCGCCCTTGCATATGAATGAAGCACATCCAACCTTTTTTAACAAAATTACCGGACTAAAGACAGAAAGGAAATAAACTGAATATTTATTTCTGTTACGAAAATTCTGGAGTGAACAGATAAACCGGCGAAAGAATCACGCTATTAATCCTTTTGTGTCAGTTAGCCAAAAAACTATGTCATTATGAATCTTGATTGGTTTTTTAATAGATTTTGATTGCGATTGTCTTTGAAATATCTAACAAAATTTCAGCTTTAATAATTATACTCATAAATTTTGGTTGTTTTATTCCACCAAAGAGCCATTATTTTATCAAAAGTTACGTCAGGGATGCACAGACTTATTAAGACTAGGGGCCACTCGGGCAAATTATGAACTGATGGCGGGCCGCCAGAAGTATAGGTAATTAAAGACAATAAAGAATTGATAATAATGTATTAAAATTGAAAAAGAATTTACTAATTTGAATCGTGGCACTGCATAGTGCTTATCTTTTTTATATTTGGCTCAAATTTACTTGTAGCAACACGTAAAACTGCTTCCAAACTTTCATTTGCAAGGCGGTTCCGATTTTTTGTTTTATTATTATTTAGTATTAAAAAGGTTTGTTCACATATATAGGTAGAACGAGTAGAACCAAATAAGCTGGCACATTTCAGAGCGTTTATGCGCAACTCTTTGTACGTATTTTTACACTTTTTTTTGGCTTTATTCTAAAATAGAATTGAATATTTTTCGAATGTACGAGAGTATTATTTTTGCTGTCGGCGGGCAACCAGTATTCGACCGGCGGGCCGCGTGCGGCCCGCGGGCCGTGGTCTGTGCATCCCTGAGTTACGTGATCATTCAAGTAAAATAACACAATAAGTAGTCATGTCTACTATGCACAGGGCGAGTAGACATGACTACTAGTCGATCGGTATCATGTTTTTTCATACAATAAAATTTGGAATAATGCGTGAGTACAACTACAGGTTGGTAGTCTTCGCTTTCATGAACAGCGGGCTTAAGGTGCGCACCGCGAGATATTTGTCATGCCGTTCTGTCAAAATGTAAGCATTTTGTACCAGTTTAGGAACTATTGCATTATCTGTGTCCTAATGGTGTTGACAAAACGCGCCATAATGTACACTTTTGACACTTCTTAGTCGTCATACCTCTCCGAGGACGAGATAAAAGTCATGCAGAAATGTCAAAAGTTGAAAATTCAAAGGCGCGGATTCTCGACAACATTACCACAGATAATGCAATAGTTCCTAAACTGGTCCAAAATGCTTACATTTTGACAGAACGACATGACAAATATCTCGCGGTGCGCATCTTAGGCCCGCAGGAGGCGTGATCACTTGTCAAGTTGACGTTCACTCCCGTTGATTCTTCAAGTACGCACTCCATGATGGATTATTCAAGGCGTTTTTGTTCTTTCTCTCTCATTTCGTTAAAACGAGACTTAATTTGTAGTTTAAATGAAGGGTTTTTCTTTTCTAACACTTTTTTGAAACCATTTACCGAAAAAAATTGTACGTAGATCTTTTTCTACAAGATTTTGTTTGGAGAAGACCACAGTAGGCTGGCACTGGCAGGCACTACCGCTAAGCAATGATGCTAGTATACTGAGTTAGGATTTGACAAGTAGATATCGGTACAAATACAGCACATGGGATTTAACTCTAGCTCTGAACTGCTTTCGCTACATAATGTCAAGCGACGTGGCTACTGGCGCGCTGAAACGCGCTAATGTCACAATTTAGTCACAGAATACTAGTATGAAAAGATCATCTGTGAGTGTACGTTTTTACTCAAATATTCTGAGTCACTCATCTACCTAATGGATGTGTCCTTTGAATTAATGCCTAAAATTAGATACGATAGATAAGATAAGATAACGTTTATTCAGCCACCACAATAAAAAAAGTGAACAGTAAAAACAAAAAATAAAGGTAAAAACTAAAATAACAAACTATAAATATATCTTATATCTAGACAAAACCATAAAGAATAATTAATTACTTCACTGAATATGTCTACTTTTCTTTTAAACTCACTGCTACGACATAATGTTATACATACAAGTACAAAAAAACGGACGCGCCTTGTGAGGTATTTTGCAACGTCCATCACTCTGAGGCGCAAAAGTAATTAATAAATAAATAAATTATCGTGGACATATTACACAACGCTCTCTAGTCCCAAACCACTGATCATGTAATACTATACTAGGAAGCAAAGCTAATACTATGGGAACTAGATTGCTGATAGAATACTTACATACATTTTTTTCCTAACTACATACTTATGATACATAGTAACACCCCAACACAGAACAAACACTATGTTTTTTTTATTTTTTGGTATGCTAAAATATTTGTTTGACTCTCCTCGTAGTTATTCATTATGTTTTACTAGTTAATTATGTTTTATATAACTGTAATATAACAAAGGAATCGTCGTAGACGTTAATTTTGATAGAGCAATCCCCAAGAAGGGTTCAATTAGATGCTGTTCTCTGAAATAAGACGTGCCTTTGTAATGCAATTATGCCGAGATGCGCTTTGTGCAGGAATAACTAAACGCGAGGAAACGCCTTTTGAGTGTTTTCAAATGATATTTCAACGAGTCATTTGGAAAAGTAAGCGTTCAACTTCTTAGTTTATGGCTTTTGCAGATTTTTGTCTTCTTCTTTTATTTATGGCATCTGTCTGTGATCTAGACAGAGACCAAGAACAGTAACAAATGACATACGAGGCCAAAAAATACATAAAAATCATATAAAAGCAAAACCAGCAAAATCCACTTTTTTCTCTAACTGATATTTTGGTGCCACACGGTTTTGTACATCGAATTCTTTGCTAAATTTAAAAATCATACTACTTCAAAGACAGCACCATACTAAGACGGCCACAAAAAGTACTGTTAGCTGCAAAAATAGCAAAGTCCTTATTGATGAAGTGCATAAGTAGCAATATCCGTAACAGCCAATCACAGCTCGTCATACGTCACGTAACAAGTATGGCGTCAGTTGTGTTTGTAGGTGAATCAAAAAACACAAACACAGCAATATCCCTTGAAGTGAGATTCAAAAACTGCAATATCCAAAGGTCAACTTCAAATACAGCAAAATCCTAACTAGTTTTACGTATTTTTAGTTGAAAATCTCATTATTATATTCTTTCAATACGTCCACGTATACACTACCTCCTGCTAATTATAATACAATAAGCGGTTTCTAACTAAAACCACCAAAAAAAAGATCAAGAAAGTTATAACAACTTCAAAATATTTTAATTATTACGAAATAAATTTCATAACTAAAACATCAGTCAGGATAATTAATTTAAATTCATTTGGGCATAGTGACAGCCTATTTCAACAATATTCGAGAGGTGTGAACGCCTTGAAGTCAGAAATGCAAAGAGAGGGCGAGTCAACGCGCACTCGCTTTATATAGGTTTTTAGTCATGCGACCAATTTCTGCTTATTATACAATTAAGTTTTTATGAAAATTCATACATATTTGCCCTGGAAAAGTAATTTTCGTTTTACCGAGAACAGTCACAAGTGGATTTTGCTGGTTTTGCTTTTATATGATTCATAAATACAATGACATGTACCTTCACTGTCATTTAATTTTAGTAGATCAGTCATTACGTTTAGGGCACTAGAATAAACACACACTGGCTGAATTGTAACAACAATTGCAAAAGCCATAAACCAAGAAGTTGAAGTTCATTACGTTTAGGGCTTCCGGCTACCTACTCTGTTTATTCTTCTGTTCATGCTACCCTACACAATAACTGACTTAATCATCATACGAAAGCAAAATTTAGTCAATGATGACTAATTTTTGCTTCATTTTTTTTTTAAATAATAATGATATCATCGTTATCATTATCCGCAATTCGAATCTGCTTCTGTCATTTCTCTCGTGGTACCGTCATCAACCTACCGCAAAACCTAGTATTCATGACGAATCATGAAAGCGCATATAAAATTAAGGCTGTATGTATGTAAATCGATCTAGTAAATATGAAATTTTCGATTCTAGAGTACAGGTGCACTTCAGAGTTCCATGGTTAACATTAGCATAATCATGCTGAATTGTACGAACCACGTACAAGTATAACAAAAGGGTTAAACGACGCATTGGATCCTCGAAAATGTTATTCAAATTCAGGTTTACGAAGCACGAAAGATCTCTATTTACGTAGGTAGGTAGATACTGAACATTTTTGGATATTAGAAAGGACAGAGACGTCGTCACGTGGAAACTGTCATAAGAAACAAAGATCAGCGGGCTTAAGATGCGCACCGCGTGATATTTGTCATGTCGTTCTGTCAAAATGTAAGCATTTTGTACCAGGTTAGGAACTATTGCATTATCTGTGGTAATGTTGTCGAGAAACCGCGCCTTTGAATTTTCAACTTTTGACATTTCTGCATGACTATTATCTCGTCCTCAGAGAGGTACGACGACTAAAAAGTGTCAAAAGTGTACATTATGGCGCGTTTTATCGACACCATTAGGTACCACAGATAATGCAATAGTTCCTAAACTGGTACAAAATGCTTACATTTTGACAGAACGACATGACAAATATCTCACGGTGCGCATCTTAGGCCCGTAGGGGTGGCAAAAATTCATCCTTCCGTAGACGTCTTTGAAATTGTCACTAGAAAAACAAAGATATAAAATAACTTACGAGTGGCAAAAAACGATCATTACTTTTTGAAAACCAAAGCTCTTCTGAAAAGAAATCTGCTTTTATTTATTTTATAAGTTGTTGTTTTTTTTGCTGACCTTATCCTCGATACCTACAAGTTGATACTACAAAAATACAATGCATAAATGGTCGCTACTAATACCAAAAACCGGTAACTCCATATTCTGCGGTAAGCTTCCAGCTACGCAGTGCTACGTAGCTACGATAATAGCTACGCTGTGCTACGCAGCTACGAATGGTTTAAAGGCCGTAAAGTTCATGCATGTTGCAACTAGTGGTAGACAGATAGACAATGGCAGGCAGTTCTACATTCACGTACGATATTGCGTATTCTTACTTTCCTATGACTTTTTTGTGGTGTTTACGATCAATAGAACAATCCTAATGAACTGCTGAATAGGCCGTAAGGTTATTAAAGTCGGTTTTTCTACTTTTAAACTAATAAATTATGGAGAGTATATTTTGAAAACGCCTACTCTGTAGCCACTCTGAAGCCAAAGTCTGCGGGACCAATTAGTGTTGTCACAGCTAGTGGATAGTCCAAGTTTTAATGGTGCCGGTCGAGATAAGAGGCCGAAGCGTGGAGTAGTGTTTAATTTAATAAGTTGTCCAAAGACAACGCTGCTTGCTATGGAGATTGCATAGCAAAAGTTCAGGATCTTTGCTGGTACAGTCAGCATTAGAAGTATATCACTTTTACAGGATTTCAAAATTATTCAAATTATAATTTTTCATTATAATTCTACTTTTTGCCTTCTGTTATAATTTTTTTTTACACAACTAAATGATGGAAAAAGCAGATGACCTACCTACTGTAAGGTGGTCACCACTGCCTATGCAGATGCATTGCCTCACTAAACGTATCCACTGAGGACGTGCCCTATGTTGCATTGCACTGCGTCCACCACTCTAAGACATAAAGGTGTTAAGACTCACAAAATATGCCTGTTATTGCATCACTGCTCGGCGGCAAATTAAAAATGAAAGGATATTAGTTTTCAGTCATAAAACATGCGGAAATCGAACCTGTATCTTGCGTCTTTCAGCCAAGCAGACACCCGCTACGCCAAAAGTCGTCTATCGCTACGTTTTTTGTTCATCATTTTATTTACCTACATATTTAATTGGAATATTCTTTAAAATGGGCCACGCGAGGGCACTTACCAGAATAAATGGTTTGACTGCGAAGCACTCTGTTATTTTTAGCTGACAGGTACCAGTGTATTCCAGGTAGCCATTTGATCAAACTAGGTTCAAGTTTAGGAAACTCTCAGGCGGTAATTTCAGTCAGAGGCAAAAAAATGTCAAGTTACAGATTATGGTCAAGGTTAAGGTGGTTCGATTTCCATACTAATTTATTGGACCAATTATGTGCGAACAGAGTATAATTTTACATTGAAATAGCTTTTGTTGGTTTCTATATTGGTGATTATTCTCGGCAAGTCATATTTGGTGAAATAAAATAGTAGAGTAATAGCGAAAATAACATCGAAATTTTGTTATTTTTTGTCAATGTGTGAGTGACTACAGATTGTGTTGTACACAAAGTCACTCTTTAGTTGTGTTGTGTTGCGGTGACGCGACGCGACATTGCCAGCTCGTGCGTGACATTCGGTTGTTGCTTACTGCGCTGTTGCCGCTCTTCTACGACTGTATTTTCCAAATTGCTTTAGTCAAAAAATAAACAATGCTGAATTTGAAATGTGTATTGTAATTGAAACGCGCAAGTCCACTCGCGCGCAAAACGCCTCATCTGGACAGGCTCTTTGAGTAGTTACACAGTGTTTTGCTATTTTGCATTGACAAGCAGATTTTAATTCAATCGAAAGAAACAAAACACGGTGTAACTATTCTAAGGTTACATCTAGTTCAGATGAATTAGTTTTCTACTGACTTATTTTTCATTAAAAATAATAATACGAATTTGGTTGGGTCCTCTAAAGTCTTCCATGATTAAAATTGAAGTCTCATTGTACAAAAGTTGATCCCATTTCATTTTTCCATTCAAGTGCCGGTCTAAAATTCTAAAATAATTCATTTTCGGCGAATTCCCTGCCCGAAATATTTTCGGATGCAAATTGGTGGAAATAGTTTTTATTTTGGATAAAATACTGACACTGTTGGCGCGAGCAGAGTATGCGATACTGCGAGCAGCCAATTAAGGTTAATGTTAGAGTAATAATAAGTTACTGATAGGTTTGTGAACCTATCGTGTCGCACACGCTTATAGATACGCGTAGCGCAGTAAATGTAAATGTCTAAAATCGACATCCTCAGACTGACTTAAATTCTTTTGAATTCTTTATTCAGACAGCTTAGTCTATCGTGTCAGTAACAGAAAATCCTTATTAAACTAGTTTAGAAATTTTTGAAAACAGAGGATAATTATGCTTTTCAGCGGTCACATTCAGGATGCTGTTGTTGCTGCCGTGTGGTTTAAGATGGAAAGTTCAAATAGGATATCGATAAAGTCTAAATATAACGCTAGAAGTCCACTGCTGAGCCCGTAGTCTGAGTTTTGGTATGTTGATTTGCGACAAACGAGAATCGAGATACTCGCAGTTTTTGTATGGAGAAAAATAGTTTGCAAATCTATTTTTCTGTTATCGGATTTTCAAATCGGATTTTCAAACAAAATATCTCGCAAGTCAACTCTCGATATGCGTTTCGATCAACAAAACAAAACTCAGACTACGGGTTCTGGACATAAATCATCATCATCATCATTCTTCATCTTGTTGATCTGTTAGCGCTGTACACCTTACTGTTGCTCCGAGGGTTTGGTCAGCAAAAACAGTTCCAAAGCGTGAATGCTAACGAGTAAATCATCACTCGTTAAAATGGCACAATTCCATTTTTGAAATTCCGTAAAATATATCGTTTATTTATTACAAAAACGCTACATTTTTATTGTGCTTAAAATATCCGTGTCACCTCTCATCTCTTATTTATTTAGTATCTGTGAGTTTTATCGGAAGCAACAAATTTCTTTTTGTTGGCAATAAATAAAGAAATACTTACTCAAATTCAAATTCAAATTCTTTATTACAGAAACACAGATTATATAATACTATACTAGACAGAAATAACTGAGATGAGACCACTTACAACTAGGTAGGTACAAATACGTAGATTAGAGGGACCTAAAATCAACGTAAACAACATTATGTAGGTAATAAATAGGTAGGTAAGTAGGTACTTATTCCTATTCCTATTCCCGTAATTCTATAAGGATTTTTGTAGGTAGTTGGTACCTGTACGGGTAGGTAGATTTTAATTTTTGTCTAAAGTACTCATACTCATAAAGCACATACATTTTTGTATTCAAATCTTTACTCAGATCAAAGCTTTGTGTACTGACATACGGACACATACGGACCACAAGCATCTCACACAGCGCCATCTACCTCCAAACTAAGTAGAACTAGTAGTTACTTTAACAATCATATTTTTGTATTTATTATTAAACTGAGCTGCATGTTTTATCAATTATTCTTTATAACACATTTGCTCGTAAAGGGTCTCTTATTTCACCAATTTCAGTATCGTGATGTATGTCATTACGCACTCGTGCGTAATGGTAATGTAAAACGTACGGTTTATCAAGATGCTCCCACTAAAACGAACGGGGGAGGGGGGCGCGGGCGGGGGGCGCGCGCCGCGCTCTACGATAAAAAATAAGCATTTAATTCTTTTACAAATTGTTCAAATTTTTCTAACTGCTTCAACAAGTGAATAAGCCTCTGCTTTCTTGTAGCCCTCGCCTACGGCTCGGGCTGGCAATATCGCCTCGGCTGTAATTTTCAACTTACCGCACTCATATCATAATGTACTATTACATTTCTTGGTAGTATACTGAAACATCTTTGTTAGATAGAACCTTTACTATACGTCTAAAATAATAAATAATAATCCTCTAAAATGGTAGTCGCTCGAAGATTTGTTTTATTTCAAAAAATTATTAAATAAAGTGTTACCAGGCAAACGTAGACAGCTCCCTACCAATACCGATACATCAAATATCTCTAGTAAACATTATGTTATATTGGTGTGATCAATCTTCTGAGATTGATAGTGTCCTTGAACCACACATTTCTCAGACGTGGCACATCTCTTGCTTATAAAGTAGGTGAAAGCAAATAAACTAAAAGCATACGATCAATAAAACGTGGCAAGAATCATGGTTATACAGGGCGTCCCACGGCCATGCCATGGAAGTATCTTAAATAATGTAGGAGGTACTTATTAGTAATACTTTAAAATAATAAAATTAGTTGTTAAGAGCACAGCAAAGTCAAAGTCAAAGTATATTTATTTGTATAGAATTACATGTGTGTGTAGAGATGTTATAAAGTAGCATTGTATCAATGTAAATCTACCCTACAGGATGTGCAAAACACAAAAATAATTAATACAAAAATGAAAATTAATTAGAATTATAGAATGAGCATTAATAGGTACGATAGGAATTATAGAATAGAAATTACGAGTAGTAGATATACAGTATTGAAATAAATTATAGGATGTCAAATTAATATTAAAATATGATTATGTCAGTAGTTTATCTACTATATAAAAATAAGTCGGGTTTTACTTCCTGACGCTGTAACTCCAGAACGCACGAACCGATTTCCACGGTTTTGCATTCGTTGGAAATGTCTCGGGCTCCGTGAGGTTTATAGCAAAGAAAATTCAGGAAAAATTTCAACAGAAAAGCGGGAAAATGGAATTTTGAAAAGTCACACCCTAACGCGAGCAACGCCGCGGGAGACGGCTAGTCAGTCATAAATTCATGTTTCGTGTAGTAACATTTAGTACATAATAATGTTCTCAGCTTTTTCTTAAACAACGACGTTAAAAAGTAAAAGGAAAGGCTATAAGTATACATTTTCTTGAAATTATAAATGTAAAATTTCATGGGCTTCCTTTTATTTAAGACGCTATGTTATTTGGTTTCCAAAACATGAATGCGGGATGGATGAAGTGGCGACAGGTCTCAGGAACGATATGTGACCCGCGAATGCCTCTTAAACTTAAGGGGAAAATCTACAAGACGGTTATCAGACCTGTGGCGATGTATGGATCAGAGTGTTGGGCAACCAAGAAGACGGATGAAAAACGAGTGCATGCTACTGAGGTGCGAATGTTAAGATGGATGTGTGGGGTTACAAGGTTAGATAAAATAAGGAATGAGTATATCAGGGGAAGTGTGAAAGTGGCGCCTGTTATTGAAAAGATGAGGAGTGGTAGATTAGCATGGTATAGACATGTAATGAGGAGGGATGAAAGTCATATAACGAAGACAGTTATGAATATGAGTGTGGCTGGGTATGCAAGTAGAGGAAGACCGAAGAAGAAGTGGTTGGATTGTGTGAAAGAGGATATGAATGTGAGAGGAGTAGATTCAGAGTTGACGAATGATAGGAGTGAGTGGAAGCGTGGGATAAGGGCAGGGAAATGATGCTATGTTATTTGGAGAAAAACAATTCTTACAATTGTGCCTTTCGGTCGGTGTCATAAAATAACGTTTACAATTTGGCGGGTTCGATTCCCGGTTCAGACAGGCGATTATTCAAAACTCTTTGAATGCAGTTTTAATTGTTTTTAAAATCAAAATAAAGTCTTCTTTCAGTAAAATGTTCTATCTACATTATTGAAGACTAGCTTGTGCCCGCGACTTCGTTCGCGTCCCGTTGGATCCCGTTGATTTTCCGGGATAAAAAGTAGTCTATGTGTTAATCCAGGTCACAGACAATATACATTCCAAGTTTCATCCAAATCGGATCAGTAGTTTATACGTTTAAGAGTAACAAACATCCATCCATCCATCCTTACAAACTTTCGCGTTAATAATATTAGTAGGAAGGATACTTTCCCTCCATGTGGCATAGCCGTGGGACACCCTAATTCTAATTCGTCGTGGGGGAATAAGATCTGCACTGACGTCCCGCGTTGGGGTGTATTGTGCATTGTCCCCCTGCTGACCTCACCCCAACCAGCCCAACTCCTTGAAGTAACGGAGAAGGACTTTGGGTTGATGACAGCAATGTTCCAGCATCCCCGATAGTGTTGTGGATGCCAAGGAGTGAGACCCGATCAGCTCCTGCAGTCCCGTTTTGGATCTGGCTTCAGCTGTGGCAGACACCCTGTATACATTGAAAATTAGTTTTTGAAGGTTGTCACCGTCTCAGAGTTACGAATCTCGTAATAAATCCGCGACAAGTGAATAAGGATGCTTTTCCACTAAAACTAAGCTAAGTTGCGAAAGATGTGTTTGAATCCACCAATAAGGATCGTTTGGTTTCATATTAAACGATTCCTATTGGTGGATGTCAAACACATCCTTAGCTGAGCTTAGTGCTGGTGGAAAAAAAACCTTATAGGGATATGTGACATATGGAATAGAAAAAAGTCACGTTTGACCAAAATATTAATGCGTCTATGCGTTTTAAATTTTTAGAACAATTGAGCCTGACTGAGATAGTGTAAAAGACGGTCGATATACAGCGGTACCAGTATTCTAAGAAACCTAAGCTTGAGTAAACAAGTCGCAAGCCTGAAGACAGCCAAGAGGAAGAGCCATGCGATTGTAGCATCTAATGTATTGCAATAAGAACTGCAGTGGAAATAATCTTTCATTCTCGACAACGAGCACATAAACACTTTGGTTGGGGCTGTGAAAACCGCGTTTTCAGTGTTTAATAATTTATGTATTATTGTTTGATGGGTACAGGTACTAGTATAGTATTATATAATCTGTGGTACAGGTGTCGATGTAATTTACAGGCACATCAGACTTAACACCTTTGTCTTAGAGTGATTGGACGCAGTGTGATGCCTCACGGCCTCGGTGAATATTCTAAAGTATCTATAGAATAGAAAACTTATCAAAATGTACGAAAACTACATTTCCAAATGAAAACTGACGTGGCCATCCTTTCTTGCAATCATTTGACGGTTTCGACTCGAGCGAAATGCAAAGTTCAACTGGTCTAAGGCAGTTCTTTTTACTGAAGAAAAAAAAACTTCGTTCTTTTCTTTTGTTTGACGATGGTACAAGTGACAGGCATAGGTTTGACCTCTTTTTAAAATACTTTTTCTTGAGGACTCTTACTTTATGCATGTGAATTTTGTATATTTATTGTATGTGTAGCGTCTCTACATCACCAGTGTACTTAGCATAATTTTTGTATTTTGTACCTGACCCAATACCAGCCACTTTAATGGCCAAATAAGTATTTATATATTTAGAACATTTTTATCATTTTCTGAAATTTAAAGCATATGTACAAAAGTATACATTAATCGCTGTTTCTATAGCCCCGATCTGAGCCAGATAAGTAACGACAACACCGGCGACCTGGCTCGTAGATTTAAGGTTTGGCTGACTGCAAATGAATCCGCGAAGTGGCGGTGAAAATATGTTTTCATCGCAAAAGTTTGCCAAATCCTCGGCTGAAAACGAAAAATGATATTGATTTCGTGTTCTAATGATGAAGTAAATATTAATATAGTGGTTGTCTCGTAGTAATTTAATGAAATAGTACAGGATCCCGCTATACAACGATTTTGACCGAGCTGCTTAATGGATGAAAACTATTTTATTATCCATTAAATATGTCAATAAATATATTGCTAATGGGCTGTCTAAAAAATATCAGTCCAGAATATAAATAAAAAAAAAAAATACTGCTTTGGTTAATAGACATAAATATTTTTATTTAACTTTAATTCATTAAGCAGACCGATGCAAGTTACAGTATCGATTGACCTGTTAATGTTTATACCTGCCTACCCAAGAGTGCTATTTTTTCTAAACTAAACACTTATGAGTACGTTTATCTATAAAACCAATAATCATCATTCAAAACACTATCTGAGAACATTTATTTTATTATTCAGAAAATATCAAAACTACATTTTGGTAAGTTGGATCTTGGACATGACATACGCTGAGTTAAAAATACCGTCGTAGAATTCAGAAATTACCATTTCTGCAAAAGACAAACACAAAAATGTATTCGACGGCGATGTTAGACAAGCTGTCTAGATTTCAAGCTGTCCTCTCAGTCCCAGTCGCCGGAAAAATAAGACTTTCTTTACTTTTCTATTTTCAGTGCCGTCACAGACAGACAGCGCAGTAAGGGCGCTTTTACACCAGAGCTAAGCTAAGCTACGTTGCTAAGGATGTGTTTGACATCCACCAATATTAAGCGTTTTATGAAAACAAACGATCATCATCATCATCCGCAGCTCGACTTCACCCACTGCTGGGTATAGGCCACTCCTCACGGTCCTGTGCTGATCTCATCCATGTCCTGCCCGCGATGCTCGCAACATCGTCTGCCCATCTCACTGCTGGTCGACCGACGTTTTTGTGACCGGTTCTTGGACGCCATTCAGATATCGCCTTACTCCTCGCCTTGTCAGGTGTCGATCCCTATTGGTGGATTTCAAACACATAGCACACTCTAGCTCTGGTAGAAAGGTTCCCTAAAGGTACATTACACAGCACCCTTAAGGTAAGTGTCCACAGGCCCGCATCGCACGTATCGGACGCATCACACGTAACGGATTTTAGTTTGCCTTGTATAAAAATCGTCGCTGTTGTATGAGTTTTTATGTAAGGCAAACTAAAATCCGTTACGTGCGATGCGGGCCTGTGGACGCTTACCTTAAGGGTGCTGTGTAGTGTTAGTTTTGTAGAAACGGCGATTGTCCTGGTTCCGCAAGGGTTACTTGCTATTGGTAGGGTATTTTTTAGACTGTCACTCTAATGGGCGAATACTCAAACGCCACTCAATTTAAGTCACGCTTAAATTATTGTCATCTCTTACAAATGAGTAATGTCAAACAGAGGCAGAGTAATTTTAAGTGGCGCTCAAATTTGAATGACTTTTGAGTATTTCAGCCTAACTTATCTTTGCCTGTTGTGACGAGTAAGCCAAATATTTGTGTTTTGGCTTCTTATCTAGTGCTAAGTAGGTCTACTTACGAGTATATGTTACATCCTTCCTTACTATGTTCCACGTGTAATGTTATGGTTATTACAGTTTATTTTCACTAATTAAGCGGTTTTATATAAAAGTATATCTTTTCTGTCCATAAAAATTAATTACTTTTTTATCTGAGTACTTTTGATGCTGACTGTACGTTAAAGGTGTCACCCAAAGCAAGTTGAACCATAGATCTATTCAAGTATAAAAGCGAACAATAGAATCGTTTGTGGATGACGTGATGTTATTGACTCGCTATTGGTTGTTTTCACCTCCACTGTTTCCACATTTTCTCGCTTCACTGGAAGCTAACCTTTATTTTCAAGGTGATAGAGCTGGTTTTTAATTACTATTGTATTGTTTCAGGTATGTACCAGACTGCTGAGTGGAATGTTTGTTACAGAAGTTTAATTAAAACCAAACAATTTTTATTTTCATAACCTTTAGAGGTTATTGATGAACTGAGCAAATAATAAGAGGTAGAGTTTTGTTCAAAGTTCGGTTAGAGCTTTTCATCTGTTTAGTACTTACGTAAGTTTTAAGAAGTACTTACTACAAATTTTACAATCAAATGGATTTCACTATGTTGTACTAAATTGTTATCATTGATTACACTAAGGAAAATCAATAAGATTAACGTAGTAGGTTGGTTAGGGCATCTCCGTATCAAGGAGATGGTCGGATTTGAAACCCAATCGATACATTTTTGGGATGTTATAAAAAACCCTTTCGTTCGTATACCTAAATAACTAGAAAAACTAAAATAACATCTTTGAATTTAAATGAATGCTTAATTTTGTTACTGAGCTGACTAGGCTCAGAGGATGGTATAGGCTGGGCAAGCCTACTCCCCATCTAAACACTGTCCCAGAACTACAGTGCCTCCTGACGCTGTATGAATCTTATTCAATAGATGTAAAGGCCTAAGTATGTAAGTATGGCAATGATCTTTAATGTAACGCTATTGACACAATAGCTTACAAAACGCTCTCAAAAAATTAGTAATCTGTAAAACACTGTAAGCGTTGGCGCACACCTGACGACAAAACGTCGTGGTCGTGTCCGTAGTGACTTGAAAATAAATATTCTTTTAAAAAGCATTCTGTCAAAAGAGGTTCTTCGTTATTTTTTTCTCCATAAGCTGTTTTCGTTTGTAACTTCTAAACGGTTTTGTTTTAGTCATAACTGAAATAGCTTTTAAGAAAAAGCATATTGTAACGAAAACGCTCTTATAAAAACTTGCTTTTCAAAAAAATATTAATTTTCTCTCCCTAGCCACACGACGCGACGTCTTGCCTTCTGATGTAGTTTGACGCTTACAGTTACATTATTCCTATAAAACGTACTGATTGTAAATTCATTAGGAGTCCACTCACCGAGCACCATTCCGCGGGAATCACAATAACTGGCCATATTGTATTTTTTATACAAAACCACATGAATATGCAATGAACGTAACAGTGCATTCGGACAAAGATCTCGTATACTACAGTCATACAACCAGGGGGGCAATCGTTGTCTCATAAAAACCTGCCAGGTGTTTTCTGAACTGTTTTCATACTAAATCATACCAACAGGCATTCTGTGACTAAACAGTGACATTAGCGCGATTCAGCAGCGAAAGCAGTTTAGAGCTTACGTTATGGCGGCAGAGGATTATTCACATATTTCTCATCAAATTAGAATGTTATGTGCATGAGATTGATAAATCAAACCAACCTCTTTCTGCTCTTCATTGGATGTTAATTTTGGACATAGATATAATATATTTTAATTTAGATATAAGAACACTTTTCACACAATTTTATCGCAATCATATCATGTACCTGTGTCTACGTAAATATTATTTTATGACTTTTATGATACCCCAACAAAATCGCAATGATATTTAAAAAAAAAATTAGGAGAATCACATCTCTGTTTGTACAGCCTGTGGTCTCGCCATCGTATTTTCATGAATTTATTTTGATGTCATATAAAATTCGATGTTTGAAATAAATGTTTTACAAATAAAATCATGTTGATTACTTTTTGATGAACTAATGTCATTCATAGTACAGATGGTGAGCAGTGGAAATGTATTTACTAAACTGTTAGGTCTGTTTCATCATGGATAACATTACACTAGTATATGATATTGTTAACTCGTAGATAGAAATTCCATTGTAAGTCCACAGGGCTGACATAGTCGCTAAGCGACTCAAAATCCTTACAAAATAAAAGATTAAAAAAAAATAAAAAAATACAATTATTATTGTATAGAGGTGGCGTAGAGCTGTTATATGTGCTACGAGATTTCGTAGGAGGTTCGTAGCACAGCTACGTGAATCAGAAACTGGTTTCATAAAAATGGTTACTAGATTTCTACGTGCAAGACGCCATAACCAGTGGGCCAGGCGGTGGGTTCGATGGAATAACACATAATTATTGTAATTAGGTCAGGATTACATTAGGTGAGCCATCGGCATACTCCATCGTTTAAATAAAAAAGAACCTAACATCCTTAATATTATAAATGTGAAAATAACTCTGTCTGTCGCGCTTTCACGCCAAAACTACCGAACCGATTTTAATAAAATTTGGTACACAGATAGTCTAGAGCCTGAGAAAGGACATAGGCTACTTTTTAATGCAAAAAAAGGGTTGTAAGGGGTTGAAAAGGGGGGATGAAAAGTTGTATGGAAGTTACTACCAAACTTCATTTTGACTACTAAACTTTTCCCAAAGAGAGAACACTGTGTCATCACGCCATCACTGACACTGACTGACAGGGATACGTTTATAAAAAATTGGCATCCGAGTGGCCAATATGGCCACTGCCATAGAATTTTATGACTGCCATTTGCATTTTTGACAGTTTAGTACCATCGAGCTAAATCCTTACTAATAATATTATAAATGCAAAAGTAACTCCTGTCTGTCTCGCTTTCACGCCAAAGCTACTGAACCGATTTAAATAAATTTTGGTACGCAGATAGTCTGAGAAAGGACATAGGCTACTTTTTAATGCGAAAAAAAGGTTTGTAAGAGGTTGAAAGGGGGGGATGAAAAGTTGTATGGAAGTAATTAAAAATGCTACCCAAAAGACACTTTTCCACGCGGACGAAGTCGCGGGCACACCTAGTATTCTATATTTTTTACTCATAAAATAAAACAATCTAAAAGTAGCACGCATACGTCACACACCTGAGCAAAACTGTTCTCAACCCAATTAATCTAACTAATTAATTATTTACAAGCTTATAAACCTTATAAACCAAAGCGTATACTCATAGCCAATATTTTAGCCAAGTTTGTTTGTGTGCTGGCAAACTCCACGCCGCGTTAGCGGTTTTATAATGAAGAAACAGTGCGCGAACGTAGATTAAATCCAAGTTTCTTGAAGTACACATGCTACTGAATCATAAATTATGTTCAGCTTTTACATGACGCGTACAGTCAGTGCCAAAAGTGGTTTGACATCAACGTCGACGCCCAGAAATCAATCAATTATTGCGTTTACTCCCACCTGTTCTGTTGAGTAGTTCTGTTGACAGAGCTACTGAGATGTTTGTCTGAATGGCATTTGCAGTGTTGCCCGTAATTTTGCCAATGTCACGTTTTGTTAGACCGGTGGTGAGAAATAATGTTCGGTGGGATCCAAGCATAGTTATGACAAACATCGACAAACACAACACAATTCTAACTAAAAATACACGCCCAGAAATACTCTCTTAGCAAAGTTGACATTTTGACAAACTTAAAAGTTGTCAATATTGTGTAGGAACAATAAATAAATCTGCAGCAGGAATCTGCTTTGACAACACGTGTCCGCTCTCAATGCACGCGCGCACCTATCTACGGTTTTTTTAGGTAATTTTTTACACCTTGGGTTACATTATTGGAGTTTTACCCAATTTTTTTTGATAATATAATATAGCCTATGTCACCCGGGGATAGTGTAGCTTCGCAACGGTGAAAAAATTATTCAAATCGGTCCAGTAGTTTCGGAGCCTATTCAGTGCAAACAAACAATCAAATCTTTCCTCTTTATAATATTATATTAGTATAGATTAGTACAGACCAGAGTGAATACTACTCTTTCTATTGAGTACAAGCTAATGATAGAATGCCAAGAGAAAAAATATTTTGGAATGGTCATACAAATAATACACGTAAGTATGCATTATTGGCATGATAACCTTTCTCTAAACGATTAAAATAAATACCTAGCATTGAAAAAATAAAATGGTTTACTCATCTACTTTTGTCGCTGACTGTACTCAAAGTGTGATCTCTCGCTTGAACTTGTCTGTTAGAGTTTTCAACATCAAAAGCTGGAAATCCTCACATTTTAATTCCATAAATAAATAAATATTCTGTACGTAGTCAAATAAATCTATGCAGTAAATTAAATAGATAAGTATAATAAATCTATGCAGTAAATTAAAAATATAATCTAAAACATAGTTGGTTTAACCACAGATCATATAATACTTTGTATTTAACTAAGTGCTCATTTAAATGGCAGAATGAGAACGAAAAACGTTCAAAACTCCTTTTCAAGAATGTGAAGCTAAAACTTTTTAGCAACAAAGGCCTATTACAACTTGAAACAACAAAAAGTCTGACCCGCGCGGTCAGGACTTTCAATTAAATTGTTACAAACGATTGGAACGAACGTAAACCAGAACACAAAAACCTTTCCGGCATAGCGGTTAATCCTGGCTGTAGAATACATACGTAATATACACGCATTGCAAACAAATATCCGTGGATATTTGTTTACTATGCGTGTCTATTCCTATTACAGTACAGGGGCATTATTCTGTATGACTTAGGAGATTCCTTGCCGTAACCGTATGACGTCACCGTAAGGAATGACATTTATGGCATAGGAAATACGGCATAGGCATAGGGCGATTTCACGCCGCTGTCTTGTCGTGCTGCGTAACGCGCTTGTATTGGTCATAGTGAATAAGGCCCCAGAGCTTTGTTGTAAGCGTGTTCCAGTGAAGCTAGAAAACTAACCCTCAAATTGGTATAATACTTATGCAATTTATAATAAGTACCTACACATAGTAAACAAATATCCGTAGATATTTGTTTACTATGCGTGTCTATTCCTATTACAGTACAGAGCTTTGTTGTAAGCGTGTTCCAGTGAAGCTAGAAAACTAACCCTCAAATTGGTATAATACTTATGCAATTTATAATAAGTACCTACACAGATATTTGTTTACTATGCGTGTCTATTCCTATTACAGTACAGAGCTTTGTTGTAAGCGTGTTCCAGTGAAGCTAGAAAACTAACCCTCAAATTGGTATAATACTTATGCAATTTATAATAAGTACCTACACATAGTAAACAAATATCCGTAGATATTTGTTTACTATGCGTGTCTATTCCTATTACAGTACAGAGCTTTGTTGTAAGCGTGTTCCAGTGAAGCTAGAAAACTAACCCTCAAATTGGTATAATACTTATGCAATTTATAATAAGTACTTACACATAGTAAACAAATATCCGTAGATATTTGTTTACTATGCGTGTCTATTCCTATTACAGTACAGAGCTTTGTTGTAATCGTGTTCCAGTGAAGCTAGCCCTCAAATCGGTATAATACTTATGCAATTTATAATAAGTACCTACACAATGATATTTCGTATGGTAAAGCCGAACAAACTAGGGTTTAGAATTTTTACAATCGGTAGGTATAGATTGATCTGATTTACCATTGCAACGCTGGACCACTAAACTGTAGTTGCTATGCAATGTACCTATTTTTAAACAATAATTTATAAGTTTAAAAAACTGGAAAACCGACTTCAATTTGATACGCCTTCATCATCAAATGATGATGATGATGGCAGTTCGGGACCAACCTGGAAGCATACCCTTTCAGATAAAAAATAATTTTTCAAATCGGTTCATAAATGACGGAGTTCTGAGGTAACAAACATAAAAAAAAAAAAATACAACTGAATTGAGAACCTCCTCCTTTTTTGAAGTCGGTTAAAAAACTTGCAAGGAAGCCCTAGAATTTACAGCTTTATATTACAATCTAAAGCCAATGCGATAGAGCTCATTTTACTCTGAGATTCGATTCAGAGTGAAACAATCAATTTAGTTTCGTAAATTCTTTCCGTGATGAAAGGCTCTGGCGGACATGTACTATGTACGTACATGTAAACATTCAGAAAGCCTATTGAATTTTTGAGGATGGAATATGCAAAGAGTTCCTATTTCAAACAAAACTTTTTTCCACAGAGCTGAATGATCCATTGACAAGAAATTGGCTCCTTTGCACAAATGAAATGTAGTATTTGTTTAGTACTTACGTTTAGGTATTCTAGTGCATGCAATTTTATTGAAATTGGATAGAGAAGATGATAAGATTAGTCAGACGTAAGACGCGGCTTAGAATCCTGGCAACTTTTTTCTTATTTCTCTTTCTATAAATAAACGTCAGAAAAACTTTCTTTGTCTGAATAACAAGTAAACAAACATAAAAAAAATACAACCGAATTGAAAACCTCCTACTTTTTTTAAGTTGGTTAAAAATGTTGAAAATGTGCGACCGAGTAGTTCAGCGACTTGGTAATTAAAATTTCGAAAACATAGTCCGCATTTTAAATATTTATCGAATAATCTAAGCATTCTGGTATTTCTACCGATATAAGAAACCATTAAAAAAAATTATGTCCAGTCCACATTGATATAAATTGCTTAGAGTGGCGAAATAACATAGTAAAGCAATTTCATGCCCCTAAATGGGGTCAATGGGCACTTACGTGGGCGGCGTGCGAGTTTCGTGTCAGTAAAAATGCTAAGAAAGTTCTTCATAGGCTACAGCGTCCATGCTGTTGTTGGTATGTACTTTTGTACCTTGATGATCAATCACGTATCATTAGCGGGACTAGGATTAACTCGTTCTGTGTAAATGACGTCGTTTTGCACCAGTTTTTTAACTATTGCATTGTCTGCTATAAACAAAACGCTATATTTGTCTTCTCCCAAGAGACAAGCTCTATTTTAAGAAACTTAACAAAACCACTATTTGAACTTATCGATAGCACCAAACAACGTTAAGTAACTAATATTTTTTAAATGTTAAATATTTCGAAACGCCCCAAAACAGTGCATGCTAGCCAACTAACCATTGCTCGCTACAGTAAACCCATTAAACATGCAGAAATTATAACAAAACAGGAATTACAGCTTAGCTGGGCAGCTAGCACTGGTTTCGGCAACACCATTGCATCTATTGTGTTATGACTTAGATCAAAAATAACTATAACATTGACCAGTTAGAAAAACAAAAAAAACCTGTGCGTGTAGTCCCTACGCGCGGAAGAAGTTATACTTCGAGTGCCACGCATTCACTCTCGCTTTGTGTTTAATGTGAAATTAATTTAGTATTTATTTTTATGTACTTAACCAATATGCAGTACTAAATTTTCACTTCAAAATAAAAAGTAAAAAGTTGCATGAACACTGCCATCTATTATATTTTGACTGTAGCGTATTAGTCTCTTTCTATTCCCCCCGCTGTCAGTTGGAAGTCGTATAACTTCAAAAACACGTGCGGTCAAATGCTGAATTGCTAACAATGCCATCTATATTTGATTGTAGCGTATTAGTCTCTGTCTCTTTCTATTCTCCGAATAGAAAAGAGACAGAGACTATGTCCTCTCGAATAACGCAACCTTGTTGGAAGTCGCATTAGAAGTATAACTTCAAAAAAGTATGCATTTTTGTAAAAAGTAATATGATCCTTTTTCCACAATATTCTCGACCCCAAAACCTAAGACCTAGAAATAGACTAGCCCGACCTGACTCTTCATTACAAATGATACATTCCGGGCCCTATGCAATGTGTGTAAAAATCTATAATAAAGTCCCAAATGACATCAAAAACGAGAATGTACAAATAAAATTCAAAAATATATTAAATAAGTATTTAATAAAAAACTGTTTTTATTCATTGCACGAGTTTCTAGATGAAAGTTATTAAAATATTTAAAACTAGATACATAAATATGCCACCTAGTGCCTATCTACACCTGAACAAATTGCTGTGCCCTAACAGGGTTTATGTTTGGTACCCATACTATCTTTTGTACAACATCTTTTTAACAACATAAGCGCAATAAACGATTTGAATTTGAATTTGAATTTGAAAAATATCTACCTTGTTTATCACCAGTCAGGCTAGCACTAGGCACAACTGCGTAAGGGTCCTAGTCTATTGCAGGCGGAGCGCAGCGAGTGGCGCACGGAGCGAAAATTGAAGGCAAAAATACCGCTGTCAAAAAGGCGTGTGCACGCAAATTAATACATAATTCTGACAGTGCTCGCGCTGCGCTCCGTCTGCAATAAACTCAGGCTCTTACAAGTAGTATGCGCAGTTGCGCCTAGTGCCGTTAAAAATGGTGAGTTGGTGATAGCCTGACTGGTGATAAACAAGGTACATATTTTTACCATTAATCTTTGTGTAGGTAGGTACCTATATGAAATTGCACGCTTGAAATTTGCTTATCTGGTGGTACATTAGCTGATTAACGCTAGATGGATGGAGCACAAATCATACTAATAAAATCACTTTCAAACAATATAAACAAATTATGTTAATATCTTAACCTAGAAATGAACCAGTGCTAAATGGTCTGATTCCCCACGGTGCAGAAACAACGCTCGTTGCTTCCGCATAATTTCATTTCGGATTGCAGCTTACTATAATTTAATCTCGCTCTCGAGTTCCACGCTCCCGTTTGCGAGACTGCGTGCCGTCATTTATAGATAATTTTATTCACAAAAAAAAATTACAACTAATATAGTATTTACAATATTCACAATATTTACAAAATACATATAAAACAGTTGAGCTATTTTACCGTTGCAAACGATTTAAAGATAGCTCAACTGGTCCAAATCAGTATTAATCAGAAGCGTGCCCAAGACACTGGCTGCATTGCCGCGCTGATACGCTGGCCTAGATAATCACCAGCTCTCGGGTCACGCGTCATTTATAGTATATCTTAAAACTTGCTTATGCTCCCGACTGTACCTAGGGGAACCAGCATGTGTGTTTGTGGTTAGTCCTCCATCCAATGTTCGACGTGTCAAGTTTAACGTTCATTCCAGTTTGTCCTACTGGTGGGGCGAATGTTCGAAGATTTCAAAATAACTTCTCATTTGTTCCACCAACATGTTCAAAATGTTTAGTGGGACGAACGGAAATAAAAATTAGTATTTATTTTGCATTTTCAGTTCGTCCTACTCATGTTTTTGCTTGAGAAAGCTGACTTACCTTACCGTAAGCGAAGTAGTTAGTTTAGGAAGTAACTCTACCTCGCTTACTTATACAAACTACCTACTTAGTGTAAGTGTTATGTAGCTATTTAGTTACATTTTAGGCACCGCATAGTTTCAAGATGGCATCCATTCCAGAAACCAGAAGCTCAATCAACCAACCAACAGTAATCTAGAACGCAGTAAGACGCTAAATAACTGTTCACCATTTGCAGCGTCCGAAGATCTTTGTGGAATGCCTCAAAGGCTACGTTCACGTAGGAGGCTGATCTTTCATTTATAAACCTTATTTCAAAATCAAATCTCTAGTGAAAATATCTAAAGTACTACCTAGATGTTTCTACTACTTGCGTTCTTCTTCATTGGACTGCACAAAGGCGAGTCCACGTTTTGAGTTGACATAAACTTACAGATACAAAACTGCTTATCTGTTAAACAGGTAAAGTCGGGAAATAGTGCTAGTCTAGGGGCGATATGAATCTATGACCTACGTCTGCTGCAGTATTTCGACGTCAAATGCCAAGCCACAGAATAAATAACAGTGGCACGAGCTAGGTGCGTGTGACACCAACATGATGGAGGTGGGTATTGGCACAATTTATTGCTACTAAACGCTTGGCTTTCAAATTATTTGGGAATTGGCTGGCCTGTTGGGTAATTATAACGGAAATGTAAATGAGGTAATACATAATTTGTAGTGTTTTGCGAAAAAAAACAGTTATCTAATGATATCATTTACAAAACAACATCAGTCAGGATTATAATTAGACTTTGTTGCCAGAATATCGATGTCGTTAAAATAGGATAAAAAAGTGTAGTATTAGAATATTTCACTCGTGCCATCATCGTTTCCGTGGTGTAGCGGTTATCACATCTGCCTAACACGCAGAAGGCCCCCGGTTCGATCCCGGGCGGAAACATACTTTTTGCGTTTAAACATTTATTTCTCGTATAATAAATTATTTCAGATTGCATTGACTTTCATCTATCTTCTTCCACTTTAAAAATTACCAGCAACAACTCGAACATACAAAAGTGAATAACGATCTATCAGTACATGTAACTTTTTATCCCGACTCAATTAGTCGCAGCAAATGAACTTCGACTCGATAGGTATTTTTAATTAAAGAAAAGGCTACTGCAGGGTGAGGGAGGCCGCGATACTCGATACTTTGCTAAAAGCGGTCCCTTTGCCAAATGGTTCGGTGAAAGGTAACACCATGTTGAACAAGGCTGGTGACTTTGGTGAGACTTGTTTTGATTAGAAGTGACTAGGTACCTAATGGTTCATTGTATTAGGGAAAATAATGTTTTTAAAAATAAAAAACATGAAGAAATTTCTAAAAAACTGTAGGTAGCTTAGTATTGAGTGGTTTTACGCATTATGCTTCACTATACTTATAGTTGAAATAAAAAAAAAAACAACTTTTTTTTTAAACTTTTTTTTTCTACGTGATTATTAAAGAACCTTCATTGACTCACAAAAATCTAAACTAAATACACTCCTACACAGTTATACCTTTGCCATTTCTAACGCTCTCGCTCCGCTCACTAATAATTCCACAGCTCAGCATTCCTACCTGTACTAATGGGATAAAGTTTTATGGGCGGAAAAACTTCCAATGAACCGGGAGGATCACATGCACCGAGCTTAGCAGAAATTCTTTAGCTCCAAGTTTAAACTTCGCCAACAAGGTAATACGAGCGATGAAAGGAAAATTGATTAAATTTCAGAACTACTAGTATGAAATTGGAGTTTTTGTTCGTACCAAATGGCTTTCAGTATAATCTGTACTCAATATAGCTACAGAAAATTTTACATCAAAGCTTCCTAGAAACCAAATGCTAAAAGAACGGTATCTAGATACCCAAATATGGTACTAATTTATGTCATACCTAAATTAATACACGTCATATTTCGGATATTTCAGATAGTACCGAGTCAGTGCCTCCATAGTTTTTTATAACAATTGAATTGCGTACGCAAAAATCCATGTACCCAATCGTAATAAAACTTTTACTTCCCCGATACATATCAAACCCAGAAAAGTACATTCCAAAATCCGAGCTTATAACCCCAACTTTTTTTCCTATAATTACATGCAACCACCGTACTGGGGATTTCAAATTTATTACAGCCCACTTGCGTTTTTATGTTTCGTATCTTTTACTTTAGGCTTGAGTAAATATTTTATTACAAACATAATAAGGAGTTGAAATTTTGCGAGCGCACTTTTATGGCTCAGTCGAAACGTGGGGCGTTGAGAGAAGTCTGTCCAGTTTTTCTACATGCAAATTCTGTTTTTTTATCACTTTTTATCTTGACCCCTTACTATTATGGTTGAAGCTTTCTTGTGTACCAGGTACGAAAAAGATGATATCACAGCACACACTTACTCACAAAAACACACTTTCGCATTTTTTGTGGTCATTGTTTCATATTTTCATGATTATCTCATAGTTCAAGTTGGATAAAAGTACCAAATCCTCCTTCTAACTGTAAATTTACTATTATATCTTCTATTTCGTCTGGCTGGTACGGTTCATTCGCTTGTGAAGAATTTATTCCAACTCCGTATTCTATGAACGAGACAAAGAGGTAGAAACGGTTTATAGAGCCGTTTCTATATTTTCATTTTATTCGCTTTTCGTCTTTTTTTATGTCTAACTTTCTGAATATATTAGAGAAAAATCAGCTGCCATGGGTAATACTTTATCTATTTTTTTTTAAAAGCATAATTTTTTTAAGTCGGTCAAAAAGACCCTAATCACCCTACATTTCCCGCTCGTAACCGCAAAAACGGTCCATCTTTTTCAAGTAATAGAAAAAATATACACGCTCACAAAAATACGGACAAAAGGGAATTGTACATGTTTTCCCATTAGGAGCTTCGTGCTGTACTAGTATTTAGGAGCAATGGGCCTTTATCGATTTACCAGCAAGTGTATTGCATTGCGTGTTGCAGTATGCTAAGTATCTTATAAAACTGATTGCAATGTTTTTCAGCATTTTCCAGAAAATATTCATCAACCTTTGGTACACTTTGATAGTATGATAAAGCTCCTACGGGACTCCATACGAAACTTTCAAACATTTTTTAAACGGACAGTAAAGTCAAAGCATTTTTGTTTCACAAACACGTGTTAAATTCTTTCGACAAATTTTCCTCATTCGCTGAGCTTTCGCGGCCACAATTGCATACAAAAACTACGTTGAGTAGTTTTTAAGGCAAAACCTTTGACTTTGGATTACGATTGTGCAATAAAAAGGATGAGTGAAGTCGCGGGTGAAAGCTAATAATTATTATCCGACTAATATTAAAAATGCAAAAGTTCGGATGTTTGTGGTTGAATCACGCAGCCGCTGAACTGGACGAAATTTTGAATAGATACTAGTACAGTTCCATAACAGAAATAGCATTTACGCTATTTTTTAACCGACTTCTAAAAAGGGGTTCCAATTCAGCCGTATTTTTAAACCGATTTGTAAAACTTTTTTTGTCTCAAAGGGATTTAATATTTTGGCACTGGAAAAAACACGTACACAATATTGCGTATTTTGATTTCCTGTAACTTTTCAGTGGTGTGTACGATCAATAGAATAATCCCAATAAACTGCCATCATCATGTGATGATAAAGCCGGAACGTAGTCAAATTTAAGTCAGTTTTTCGAGTTTTAAAATTTATAAATTACTGTAGAGTTTTTTTTAGAAAAAAGTTCTGGTGCACCCTAACTCGGATTACAGCCACAAGCTGAGCTACAGACGACAGACGATCGGATTTAACGGTCCGTCGACGATCTAGATCGACGGCCGACTTTCACTCACAACTGGATTTTTTTTAACTAGATTTAGTTCGATCACGTCTCCCGTAACATGGTTTTGGGTCACTAGTGAAATACTTGTACAGCCGAAGGGTTAAAAGTATCTGTAAATAACAATTTAAGTAAGTTTTTAAGGCCAACTTATCTTAATTTAGTGCTTATAAGGATCCGTAACTCAAGAGGAAAAAAACTCATTGAAGACTTTTGGCCGTATTAGTTGGTAGTAATTTTGACAACAAACTACACAAAGCACAATTTCGCGGTCGAGTCAAGGCGAGGATTATTCGAAGTAATACTAAGAATATCGACCTTTGTGTTTCGTTTGTCTGTATGAAGTCGCAGATGGAGATGGCCTAAAATCATATTGCGAAGAAAATAAGATGTACCTACTCATCTGTCTGACCAGTTAACGTACTAATATCTACTTTCATCTATTCAAAATGTTATAAAACACTTCGCAACCCAATAAGGAACCAGATTATTCCTAGTACCGTTTTCTGTTCTCTAGCGTTTGTAGATCCAGCAAGGCTGTAGTATCCATTTCCATCGTATTTAAAAAAGTTTACACTAGATTTCCAAGTCTATTGTGGACTAATTGTTGCGTCCAAGTTCGTCGGTTAGCTGTTCAAACTTAGTTGCCGCTGCTTGAGCATTCCGTATAATCGGCTTGCCTGCTCGAGTCTTGTCGTGTGAGAACTACAGGATGAAGCTACTCCTCGACTTGAGACTAAAGGCATTTACCTTATTAGTTTCAAGAGAGAACTGCCTAAGGAGACACCGTCGCTAGTTTCAACCAGTAATTTCTAACAAAACCATAGGGGACCTAACAGACCAGTAAGGCTACTCTTGACTATCCAATCTGGATGAATAGATTTTGATAGAACTCTTGTAATTTTTTAGTACAAAATGACACAACAAAATTGATTTAGAGCAAACTTTCATGAACTTATTCATTTTTATTAACATGATAAAGTCAATAACAAAGGCATATATTTTATTTAATAAATACAACGATAAGCTTCATTTAGAATAGTCTTATATGAACTCCTAAGTGGTTCTAGGTGCCAGCTCCTCGCGACTAAAACCTAGAACGGGCAAGAAACTACGGCCTGGTCCCATCGCTTTTTTCTATGATCCTTATTATAAAGAAATAAAGTATTTGGTATCATAAAAACCATTTTGCTCTATGCAACATTCAAGTAAAAATCTAATCAAAACTGTGTACCGCATAGTCCTAAAATCTCAGCGCAGTGCTGCAAGAATTTCCACAATATTCGGTGCAAGAGACACATATTAAAGCGACGACATGTGCAGCCTCAGTGCTGCGGTCACTGAGAGCCATTCCGCCGAGCTGAACATATGTGAATGTACTCATTACTCGTATATTTAGAGGGAATATCACGCATAAGCAAGTTTTAAGGCTACAGTGGTAAAGCTATTTTTATGTAGGTAACTGTGTAACTCCATTATTTGATTCTGTGTAACTGTCAAGCTAGATTCTAGTTCTAGGTCTGTGCTTAAGTTACTAGTTAGACTGATGAGTATAGATAGTTTTTGGCTTCCGTGCTTATTTTTTTTAATGTTGCCAATGACAATATTAATTGCCCTTTTATAAAATGCAGTTTTTGTCAATACATACCAATTCTTTGAAATATTACGGAAGGTTATTAAAGGACCTATTTTTTTCAAATCATTGGCAATAAGTTGTTGCATAGATATTGCGCACTTCTAAACTGCAAAAAATAAATGAAATCACGTATCATATTGGAAACCCTAAGGAAATGCATATGCAATAATCTGCATCTGGAATTTTGCTAGGAGTTGGTTCCATTATTTTTTTCAGCATCAAGATACTGTGAAATTTTTTTGAATGAAGACTATTATCGTAATAAATTCAATTTGAATTTGAATAGTTTCTATTACAGATACTCTGCTCAATCGAAGGCTAAGGTATTTGTGTTTTACCATGCTCTAACAAAGTATTATCTTCTCTAAATCACTGGCTTTGAGGTTCATTTAGATGTCTTGTCAAAATAGAACTTTTGTCAAAATGCACGTGGCTCATAATAATGTCACGGAGCACGCAGACTCTACCCGAAACTGGCGATAAAACAGCTGTGTGCTTTAAACATAAGTGTATTAAACGTTTTTAAATAAAATTCGAAGATCAAACCTCCAACACACTCTGAAAAAAAAACATGGAACGCTCTCTTAAATTTTCCAATACTGTTTACGACGTCACCGCTTGGGAACAAGTCGCGTCGCTTAGCACATAACTGAAACGAGAGCGCTGACTTTAACATTAATCGACAAGACATGTGAGAGTGTTGCCAATATAGCTGAACTTAGAAAATGTCTCGTGTAAGTGCCTTCAAGTGCTGTAATTTATTTTAAAACTTTCGCGATCAGTCAACAACGATTTTGAGACACGTTTAAAACAAATAAAATAAGGCTCATTGCTTTTTAATTTAGGAACTTTCCGTAGAAACTTATCGTTCCAGCATGCTAAGCAGTGTAACTCAAATTTTAGATACAAAACTTCGGCGCTGCCGCTGTGCGCACTCATCATTATTTAGTAGCGTTCAAAAGTGATCCTTCGAAAAAAAAATACTTTTTAAGGATAGATTCCCTGTGGTAAGTGTCGTATCGAATCGAATGATAGAAAAAGCTCTAGCAAGAGTTCTACGAGCGTCGCTTATTTGTCATCCGGAGCGTATAATTGGCCAGGAAACTGCAGCGCCCTCTATGCAGAATAATTAATTGTTCCACAGCTGGCTGGCGTTTATTTTATGCGTTCTAAAGTGCTGGAAATTAGCTGTTTCGAGTGGAACTGACCTGCTTTCTGCTTGAGTACCTTGATACGTATCTTCTATGTTTTTCCAGGTAAACTTGACCTACCACCACCATTAAAACTTGTAATATTTCTTGTTTACTAGAAAGTGATTATGGTGTCAAGTCAAGTCATACATAATTTCACGTCATACCTATCACTACTTTATATTTGCAATGGTTTCATGCACTCTTTGATGTTATGGAATTGTCTTGTGGGGTGAACATATTTCTGTTTCTTCTTCTGAGTTGTTCATACAAATTCTCAGAAGGTCTTCGATTTTATTTATTTGTGTAATACCATATCTTAAACAACTACTACCACATAACTAGTTTATTACACGGCATACCTAAGCGTAAGTTTAGCCACAGAATGCTCATCCAAGCCCTAGATGGGGTGCTAATAGACTCCAGACTTCCCAGACTGGTTAGCACGTGCCCTGACTCCGTTACGGAATTTACGCCAGTATTTGAACACTCACCTGTGATTTTCTAAGAACAGACGGCTTCAAAGAGAAAAATTAAAATGAAAAAGACAGTTTTATCTCATTTTATATTGCACTGTAGTAAAAGTTAATTGTTTCTGCTAGAAGCAATTAGCTAGATCTTGCTTTTTTACTTTTAGTACTAAAGTTGTAGCTACTTTAGGTACATACTTGGGTAATGATATGACACAAAAGAAAATTTATTATTTCCCAAGCAGATTTACATTCCGGCATACCAAAAGTTAACGCACCGATTCATAGCATCAGTATTATATAATCTGTGATAGCATATAACTTTAAAATAACGTAGTTTTTAACCCTTCAACAATTACGCAAAACAATAAGATACTTACACAAATAAATTACAGTAATTCTAAGCCTTTTGAGAGCACTGAGCGCTCGACTGATTCTTGCAAGAGTTTGAAATAGAGACGTAAATCGCGTCATGTAAGATCAAAGTCGCGTATCATCGTCGCCGGGGTGGGCGTCAGCTGCTCTTGATGGCGCTGCGAACACCTACAAGCGATTTACAGCCTTGGCGCAAGACAGGGGCAACAGTAGATTTACGACAGATGGTCACACCACTAGATTTCTTAACAAAAACAGTTCAACAAAACCTAAGTACAAAAAAACGGCTAGAATTAGATGAAAGTTTGGTTTTTCATTTCTAGCCGTAGATATATAGATAGATAAATGATTTATTTGAGTAAAATAGAGCTGCTTTTTAAGAAGTTCCATGCGAGCAATGACACGGTTGAAAAGCTTTGTAACTATAGTTTAAATTTTAACCAAACGCTAAACGCTCTCTGTTGTACCCTCTAATATTCACAATTTCCACCATAACGCCTGGAATGACTAAAAATTAACTGCAAAATTTGCCGTAAAACAGGTCTGTTTCGCAGTGGCCATGAATAAAACATGTCGTGGACATGTACTCACAAGTAGCGCAACTCTGAAATTTTCACACCAATAAATTCTAGCTTTGCGCTGTGAGAAATTATCATAAAAATGTATCATCGTAACTCTACTGCGAGATGGAAATGGGAAATAAACACGGCTTTCGCAGCACTTGTGTTATTAAGGTTTGAAGTGGAGAATGTGGAAAAAGATCTTATATATCAGCAGTTTTTAAATAGGATAGCGCTGAGATTTTTTATTCTAAAACATGTATTCTTTATAAACCAACTATATACTTACTTGTTAGTGTGTTCATACAAGTATTATCGTTATTATTCCGATGGATGTCTACTACTGAATATCCGAACAAACCCTCTCCCAAAGGTTTCCAGAGTGACAGATCTTTTGCAGCATGCACCCAACGCCTCCTCGCATCCTTTACTAGGAAAAAAAATTTGAAAGTTACTGATATTCAGTATTCTTTACCTTAGGTACCTAAGGCTGTAGAATTTGTAGATCCAACTTCCAAAATCTCATTCCTTTACAGAAACGGTATATAAGACTGATTGGGTGAAATTGAAAGCCAGGAATGTCCTCCATTTGAACTATTCCTAGGTCTGGAGGCTCGCGATGAATAAAACATGCGGCGAGTATACGTACAGTCAGCATAAAAAGTTGATCATTTCTTCAGAATAAAAATAAAAGTTGTTGATTAGTCATCGATCATTCATCTAGAATTTTAGACCAAAAAATAGAGGTAATTATGATTTATAACAATTTTCATCGTAAAACTACTTTTAAAGTAACTTGTAACCCAAAAATAAAGAATGTGAAAAGTAGTTTAATAATAAAACGTTTTTAGAACTCTGTCTCATCATTTACTTATAATGCTGACTGTACAACACTTGGCGTAATTCTCACACCAATAAATCCTATCTTTGTGTGGTGTGAATTATCATAAAAATATATCATCATAACTTTACTGTAAAGGAGAACAAAGACCCATCTCATTTGGGTTTAGTTTACGACGGTGAAAACGCAGTTACCTAAAAAGTGGGTTGCAATTTCGAATTTATTCGTGGTAGAACAACTTTTTTTGATCACTATCAAAGCTGGGTTTCACAGTTAACTACCCCATTTTTTGTGTTCGTTTACACTGGTTCTTGCTTGCTCTTTCTCGTAATAAAATATTGCGCCGACTCAAATTAAAAGTCAATTCAATCGATCAATCTGCATCAATTTTTCAACTTTTGTATTACCACATATCATATGATACTGTATAGCTGAATGATGGAACAAACCGATGTCCCACTGCCGGTTGTTAAGTGGTAACTACTGCCTATAACGATGCATAGCCTCGCCAAGCACATCCACTGACGACGTACCCTGTGATGCATTGCAGCACTGCGCTCACCACTCTGAGACATGGAGGTGTTAAGTCTCATGTGCCGAGAATTGTACCGGCACCCATACCCTTTAAACCGAAACACAGCAACACGAGCATCGCTGCTTGGCGTCAGAAATAGGTATAGTTCGCGTCATGTAAAAAGAACGCTGGTGGTCAAGCTGCGCAGTAAGCGATTTTGGAGTCTATTTGGTGGTTCGAGGCACCATTTCCCCATGCGCGAACATACCCCTTCCGCATGGGAAAATGGTGCCTTGTACCACCAGGTGGGAATAAACGTCTCAACAGAACAGGTGGGAATAAACGACCAAATAGACCCCAAAATCGTTTACTGCGCAGCTTGACCGCCAGCGTTCTTCTTACGTGATGCGAACTCTACGGTGGTAGTTCTTCTACTTCCCCGGACGAGCTCTTTCACAGGAAGCTCTGCTCGACTACTACTTCAGGTCACTGTAATTTCGATACCAAAAGAAGCGAAGAGTATGACAACTCTCCACCTGTGGACTGAAGATATTGTTACGATCTTGGAAAGTCAGTGGACAGAGATGAGAGAAGAATAAGAATAATTTATGAATAAAAAACTTAAATAATAACAACAAGATAGTGTAGGTAGGTACTTAATTAGATACATTTAGGTAGGTAGACTTCTAGTAGATTTGTTTCTAAGTAAGCAATATAAATTAAAGATAGTATTATTTGATAAGAACCCATCCTTTCCGTGCTAGTTAGGAACTGTGTTACGGCAAAGGTCAGATTCTCGTCCTATAGGAATACAAAAGGGACAAAAATGTTCAACATCGTTCTTTGTATGACAAATTTCAAAATCTATGAGGAAGACCGATGTCCTGCAGCATGTTCCTTAATTTATGAATTTTATTTTTATAGCATATTGTTCTGGAGAATGTCCCATCTCTCGCTGGCTGCAGTTCTGACTGAATATCTGGACATATTTCATGCGCAGTAAAATCCAATGCTTTCAGAATTGTGTCAGTTTCCTTACAGGATGTATAAAAAGCTAGGTCACTCAAAACTTACTGCATACGTTTAAAATACTACTTTTTCATATAATCTCGGTGAGGGTTCCAGGAAAAAAGTAGAAAACTTTATTGACATTCCTTTTCGTTTTAAAGCAAGTGACAATGACAGAGTATTTGATAGAACCACTATAGGTAATTTGACAGAAAGCAAATCTTCTTTACCATAAAAAGTTCTCGTATTTTCAGTAAGGTCAAAAGAGGCAGGTATAGGTAATGTTTAAACGAGTGACGTTTCAGTATTTGGGCTCTAGAAAGTTTTTCAGATTTCGATTTGAGAAATTTCTGTAGAGCTTAGTTTTTTTTTTTAGTTATACAGAAACCAATGCTACTAATTTGTAAATCATATATCCTTTCAAAAAGATTTCAATGCTTTCATTCTTTTGTTTAGTTGACTATAAGTTTTCCACACAAACGACAAAGATATTACTTTTTACTGTCTTTTCTGTTATGACTTTCTTTTCATAAAAATCTTGGACAATATCAGCTAACAATTGACTACAGAGCAATTCTATAACGGCTTTATCAATTTAAAATAGATATATACTTAGATTTCTACGATGTTTGCTGATCGTACTCAGTTATCCCATTATAGAAGTAAGCCAGCTGTTCAATTCTGCACTTGTATATTCTGAAATGGCAAAGATGCACCCAATTTAGGATATTGAAAACAATAAGCCGGTTCTATTGTTCGCGATGCGAGGAGCCTCCATTTTGAAGGAAATGTTAAAAAGTTTTGGCAATGAACGTTACACTTGAAACGAAGCACTTTGAATATTGGCAGAATATAAACATAATAAATATAAATATAGCATAAAATTGCGCCAAGGAATATTTGATGAAATATTTCACGCTCAAGTGTAAAGTGTACTTTTATTATTTGACTGCGTTATTTATTTATCGTGGTTTGTTTGGAAAATTAAATATTCTTTTTTGTGTTTCAGGTAAGTTCCGGATATATACAAAAATATCTGCACAAATGTACGTAAGCACCTTGCCAGTTTTCAGAATAAAAATGTCTAAATAATAAAATCCGCTGTTAGATTTCTCAATATTATTCTGTATTTATATTAGTCACAGTAAGCTAATCATGTATTTACAGAATCACATCAAATGAGGTCAATTCACAAAACTTTTTTAAAATACCTGCAGAGTAATACGGTTTGGTTTTATATTTTTAGATCTAAACAAACATTAGTCGACGGGAAAAGAGCAAAACTTCGCGACAAACAACTCGAAAACAAACGACATTTCGTAATTACGCTCGTGAGCGTTGATTTCTTTTTCATTTGTTCAAAAAGCCGTTTTTCGCATATTTTAAAAGTCAGTTTCCGTCGAAAAGCAATTTGCTTTGAAGTCCTTCCTGGCCTGAAAAAGGGGGTTACAGACATTAGTATAATATTGCAACAGATGCTATATTTTTGCAAGCGTCTAGGGTTTTAGCTGTTTCTTACCATTTGGAATAATAAAGAACAGTTTTTACTGAAAAATTTAGGGCACGATTCGAGTTAAAAAAAAACCCTTGTTAGTTTATTTTTTTATTAATTCGATTGGAGACATAACGGTATAAACCAGGCGCCATAGCTACTATCGAACTGTTTCTTTATACATTTTGTACATATTTTACGAGTTTACTGCACACGCATACAGTGGCGGTCACTTGCTATGCAAAATGGCTGTCACTAGTGGCTTAAGCGTAAGTTGTTCCAAAATAATAAAAGTGTCGCTATGCACGGTTTCATGTCGAAATAAATCCAAATAGCATAAACAAAATTACTTCAAAAAATCTAATAACAACAACTTACAGAGATTCTTATATTTCTGCAGCAAAACCCCGCTTAAAGTAAACAAGAAGAAATGTGCAAGTTTATTAAGATAATACAAAGTTACGCCTGATTTATTTAAACGCATAAAATAACAAGATAACTGTAATTTATTCGCGTACTTTTTCAATGTAACTCTGATTACATCTTTGCGAAATTGTTTACTACCCCTGAGGATTTAAATTGCGTAATTTGAGAAAGAACTAAAATGAACTTGGGTCGCTCAAAAAATCTTCTCAATATTGTATAGCGAAAATATCTGGAGCACGCGAACTTAAACAAAAAGCGCCTGATTTTTAAAATACCTTCTTTTTTTAGTTGTAAGGACGTTGCCGTCTGTAACCTACCAACATCATCATCATCCACAGCTCGACATCACCCACTGCTGGATATAGGACTGTATGAGCTCTTCACTGTCCTGCGCTAATCTAATCCAGCGGGCCTAAGATACGCACCGCGAGATATTTGTCATGTCGTTCTGTCAAAATGTAAGCATTTTGTACCAGTTTAGGAACTATTGCATTATCTGTGGTAATGTTGTCGAGAAACCGCGCCTTTGAATTTTCAACTTTTGACATTTCTGCATGACTATTATCACGTCCTCAGAGAGGTACGACGACTAAGAAGTGTCAAAAGTGTACATTATGGGGTGTATTGTCGACACCATTAGGTACCACAGATAACGCAATAGTTACTACACTGGTACAAAATGCTTACATTTTGACAGAACGACATGACAAATATCTCGCGGTGCGCATCTTAGGCCCGCAGGTCTTGTCCGTGATAAAGTATACCTTATAGTTAAATTCATAAACACCAATCCATCGTTATCATACTTTGTGAATGTAAGTTTGTTTGTTACGCTTTCACGCGAAAACTACTTAACCGATCATCATGAAACTTTGTACACATATTCTTGGAGGTATTAGAAGTAACATAGGATACTTTTTATCCCGGAAAATTAACGGGATCCAATGGAACGCGAACGAAGTCGCGGGCGGAAGATAGTATCAAATAAATACACTAGTGGCTCTGGGAGCTGTAGACCTCGCGAGCATACTAAAAGTGAGCTAGTGATGTGATGTTTTTTCTATTTAATTTTCTAAATTTTTGAGGAATGTAATGTGCAAGTGCATTTTCCGTTTTGTGATTTTTTTGATCTTTTTGATTTTTTTTGCATCATCTTGTGTAGAATGAGGTCCTTAGTGTTTCTCTCAAATTTGATTGAAAACCATCGATTGTTTGATGAGCTATCCTGTTCATCATGCTGAAGATCCTTATCAGATCTTCGCCAAACTTTTATGAGACCAACTTATAGTTACTACCTTTCAAATAAAAAATGAATAATCGAAATCGGATCTCATTTGGTGGAGATATCCAGTATATCAAATAGCCTTCTTTTTGCCCTTTTTTTGGGGGAAGTACCCCCCAATAAAAAATCCCCGACGACAAAAAAATTCTAATAAGTCATATAACCTGTGTACCAAGTTTCGTCCAGATCGGTTGAAAAATGCGACCTGTAGAGGAGAACAGACAGACAGACAGACAGACAGACATCCGGACAAACGCATTTTTGGCCAATGTGGAAACTGAGACGCTTCACTCGCTTCGCTCGCTCGGTCAATAATGAATAAATATCCTTGGACATGTCACGCAACGCCCTCTAGTAGTATATTGAATCGGTCCACTGTTAGGTTCAGCTATACCTAGGTAGGTACGTAATATTACGTCTAATGTCTAAAAAAAGTTCATGAACCTGTAAATTTGATATTATGTTGTGTTGTTCATCAAAAGAAAATGTCATATTAAAGTCAAAAAATAAAGATAGAGTTATTCTAAGTAAACTGTGTCAGCAGAGAACGCCTTACAAAGTCTGTAAGTAAGTTGTAAGGCGGCTCGAGGGGCGGGCAACGAATTATTATTTTTATTGCCCTAATAATATGCCCTCTCGGGAAATTAATTAAGTACGCCCTATAAACTGAAACCTCTGCAGATAAAACGTAGATAAAAGTAAGTAATGATTACGCACTCGCCTAATTAGAGAGTGGGAGTGTTTTGAATACTGATTTGATTGTAAATGAGGGCGCGGTCTACCAGATATTTTACTAATTTACAATTTAGTACTAATGTAACATCATGCTGAGACACCGTTTTGTGACGTCATCACCGGCGTCAGTGCCTACCTACCTATTAAACACCATTTTGTGACGTCATCACGGACGTCTGTGCCTACCTACCTGTTATAGGTGACATCATGCAAGTTAATGCACCGCTGTGCCTCAAAGGTAGTCTGTATTCAAAATTATATTTAAAAGAGTATTTAATTTTATAAACACTGCTATAGCGCTTGGTTATTAAAAGCTCGATTAAAACTCAGGTTATTAGATACACCCCCCCAGGTCCGCAAGCTGAGCCTAGGGCTGTCAACTGCACTGTTTTAGTCGGTATTCCTTTTCTCAATAAATTAATATAAATATAGCCTTGGACATTTCACAACGCCCTCTAGTTCCGAACTAAGCAGAGCTTGTACTATGGGAACTAGATTAAGTACCCTAGAATACTTAGGTATACACTTTTTTTTTAAATACATACTTACATGGTAATAGGTCATGGACGTATTAATACGTCCATGTAATAGGTATATAGTTATTATCAATGGTAAAGGAAAATAAGATTTAGCTAAGTATTACTATAAAGTTTAAACTTTCGAAGTTCTAGTTATAATTTTTTTTAAAACATGACAGGCGTCATGGCTCAGTCGGTAGTAGCTCTGCCTTCCTTGCCGTGGGTCGTGGGTTCGATCCCAACCGAGAACAAAAAAACTTGAGAGGTGTCAAGGGACACCCGGATGGAACGAAGTTCCTTGAGGTGTTGTTTTCTTATAATATTTTCTATAAGAACCTTAACGAACCCTAAAAACAAAAACTTCCAACAATACCTACATTCATTTGTTTCGGTTCAGAACGTACAGGCACACAATATTAAAAAAAATACTTCCTGCACCAATTTATTCGAATGACGTTGTCAAAGTTTGAAAAAAGTGTCGCGCCTTTCGCAACGCGCAATAAGGAACTTCGTTCCAAAACTTGTGTGTGGCAAATATATAATAATATGTTTGTTCTATGGCTGGGTGTTACTATGTATTATAAGTATGTATTTACCAAAAAAAATGTATATAAGTAACAGCAATCTAGTTCCCATAGTACAAGCTCTGCTTAGTTTGGGACTACAGGGCGTTGTGTGTCCAAGGATATTTATTTTTTTCTTTTATCTATGTTTTGCCAAATGTTTTTTCTGAGTGGGGACTGAATCCACAACCCACAGCACGGAAGACAGACTAAGAAGCTATACTGACTGAGCGTTAACGCCTATCCAACATTATCCGGCTTTTACAAAAATCTAGCAGCACTAAAAGAGCGTCCCCCAATGTAAACAGTTTGATAATCCGTCTAGACAGCGCGGTACATAAAGCGTACTTGCGCTTTGCACGTGTGAATACAGCTTAGAATAACTAAGTTTGCACGAAACTAGATATTTCGGCGGAATTACCGGTTAAGTTGGTCTAGGCGGAACTAGTGGCGGAGTGTTTAGGCAGCTTAACCATAGTTTGTAGAATTCCTACTTTAGGCCGGGGTTTGAACAAATAATATTCGTCAGCTAAAATACTATAGTAGGTGCCAAATAACACCGCAATACAGGTCATTCACCCACGTTCACCTCGATGTCGCAAAATTCAATTTATGTATGGTAAACAAACAGTACTACGAGATTCGAGCGATTACCGTCTCAGCGACAGGTTTGTATGGAAAGCGACAGAATTAGCCATTCTTATATTAAATTTTGCGATATCGTGGTGAAGGTGGGTGAATGATCTGAATTGCGGTGTTATTTGGCACCTACTATACCTCTTTTACTTAAACTACCTATTATAAGAATTAGCATATATACACCACAACAGACGTAAATTTCATTTCATTTGTCAAAAACGAGGTTGAACATATTTTAATCTAAAGAATAGTGTTATTCGGAGTTGGTAAAACCCGTCCAGTATTGTGTAATATTAGTAACAAATATTTGTTTGTCAGAATCGACTAAAATAAATCGCCATGCGAGTAAATCCGTAGGCACAAGCTGATTTCTAATAATTTATTATTAAGAATAATTCCGAGCCTTACCCTCCCAGAACCTTAATTATAATTTGGGAGTTATTTCCGTTGATTAATTACTACACCAAAGTTCACCAACGCGTTAGCCAGTCGTTAGATGAGTAAACCCAACATTTAATTCGATTTGAGGAAAATCCAGACAAGAAATAATATTTCTATACACTAACCTTAGATTTTACAAGTAGACATAGACAATCATTTATTTGCTTTATGTAGAAATCATTACAATAGATTATTTACAATTAAATTGGTATAACATAATATAATATTAATTTAAACAAAAAATTGTACATAATAAGAAAAAAAAGTATGCTATAGCAGCGAAAAAGCCACGGCTCAGCATTATGCTTCGCCATCCGAAGACAGGTTATGTAACCGCAAAGTGTCGTGAACACAACAGTTTTATTCCATTTATTTAAACCTAAGGGCTTACCCTAAAGTTATGCATGTAGGTGGTTCGAAATTTAAATTTTAAAATCTGGTTTAACCTATTTAGACTCGTATCTATTCCATTGGCTAATAATACTCAAGCTGTTAATATAAGATTATATAATTATTAGAGTTTCAAACTTGCCTGATTGAAGACTCTTCATAAAGTTGAATAACGGTAATTAAAGTTAGTCAAAACTTTTATCCTAGAACTAGATCGTTCTTTCCAGCTTGTATAAAATATATTAACTGTAATATGTAGGTAAGTTTCCCAAAACTGTCGCTTACAAAATCTACTTACACGAAATAAAATCATCGAAAACTTTACCTCTCTCCGCAAAGTATTTTAACCGTTAAACCTCTCTCAATCTCGATCAGCGCCCTATTCACAAACTTTACATAATTTTACAGTTCTTGAACTGTCATATTTAATTATCCGCTACTTTTTCTCTCTTTTGAACCTGTGTTTATGTAATTTACCTACGTAATGTGGGTTGACTAAACGTATTTCTATTAATTTTTCTTATTATTTTATTACTATTCAGATGCTGCGGTTACTAGTAGTGAAAGATCTAGTAGTTTCTTTGTATAAAAACTACTATAGTTTCTAGAAACATCGTCACTATTTACGATAGCAATAAATAAAAAATAAAGACAGCATAATATGTATTACGTAAGTAACATAGAAATTACACATTTTATCGGTTTATGAGTTAAAATTAGTTTTTTTTTTATTGACGTAAAACAACATTCATGATGTTACATTAGCCAATATCTCATTGGATAATGTAACATCATGAATGTTACTTTAGTACCTAGTTATTAGATTATCCAACTGACGTCAGTGTATACCATTACACTAGTATAGTATTATATAATCTGTGCCATTACTAACACATACTCGTAAAGATTGGCTAGAAATTTCCACTGCGACAAAACAAGTACTTATATACAGAATACTTACAGGCAAAGGTTTTTGGCAAGTGATTTACAAGAGTTTCTGAATAAGGGCTGCAGTGGGATCCCTCATAGGGTGGATAGAATGGGGTGGGTTTCAAAGGTATCGGGTCATACCGGCGACCCGCGCTTTGCAGTTGATATCCTTTACAAAAAAGCTAAGTTTTCAGTCAATAGGGTTGGCTACATTTTAAAGTACATAGCTTGTTTAACTCCCAACCAAATCGAAAGGGGTTATAGATTTGCGACGTTGTATCTGTCTGTCCATCTGTTTTGTTTATCGGTGGTCTGAAAGTCCCTGGGCTGAGAGGATGATATAGGTGCTGGGCAAGCCTACTTCATCTAAACATTGTCCCAGGCACTACAGTGTGTCGTTAAGTGTAGGCATAGGTTGCCTCCTGACGCTGTATAAATCATCTTCAATAGATATAAAAGGCCTATTATTATTCTGAAAGTAAGACTCCGATTCGAATGCGGTTGTAAAGTTAATTTTACCTGACTCTACAGACGTTGTGCTGTCATTAAAACTCTTACTGTCAAACAACTGACAGTTATTTCAAATGTGACATTAAAAAAGGTTTCATGAAAAAGGTTAAGAAACTTTCACACACCCCCCCCCCCTCTTTCAACCCCTTACAACCGTTTTTTCGCATTAAAAAGTAGCCTATGTCCTTTCTCAGGCTCTAGACTATCTGTGTACCAAATTTCATTCAAATCGGTTCAGTAGTTTTGGCGTGAAAGCGAGACAGAAATACAGACAGACAGTTACTTTCGCATTTATAATATAAGTAAGGATAGTTCTAAGTCCTGTTAGGTGAAAATTGGTGGAGCCGTTTCTAAGTTATTGGGCTTGAGTCCCCCCACCCCCTTGGATCCGCTAGTATCCCTAGTGATTGTAGAATGTCTCTGGCTCTTGAAGAGTTTGCGAAGTCTGCATCTAGCAAACGAACCTGCGAATATAAACATGCTGTATCTATTTGTGTTCAACAGCTACCACGGTACGTGTCAACAATCAAACTAGGAGTTTACCTTCCCGCATAATAGACTCGAAACCTAAGACAGTGCATGCGATTATCGATTGTAATTACTAGGTAGTAGGGAACAGAATGGGTTTGGCGTAATTAAGGTTTGAGCAAGCGTTTGTTTATTATAGAGAATGCGATTATAAATGGTATTATCTGGATAGTTAGGTATATTGTTCTGCATCGTGAGATACTGAAAGACTTAAGCCCAGTTTCACCAAAGTCTTGCTAACAGAGTGTTACGTAATCGGGCGTCAAAATGTCAAGCGACTAAATTAAAACGACTTTCAACGCTGTTTAAATAAAACGCAAGCAGATGTATTTTTGTTTAGCTGGTTCATATGGTGGCCGTCAGATCAGCGATTAGATTTAACAGTCTGTTAATTAACAAGCTGTTAGTTTAACTAACAGAGCATGGTGAAACCGGCCCTAAGTCTTAGTGCTTGCTAACGATTTAAATACACTAATTGATAAACTTAATTAACAGACTGTTAAATCTAATCGCCAGGTTATTTTTATGTGCGCCCCGTTCTTACTTAGTCGAACTGCTTCTGTCCATCCAAAGGTTGTCTGGAAGAGATCGCTTATAGCGATAAGACCGCCCATTGTACCTCATACTTAAAACTTTTTTCTCTTTTTTTTGTTTTTCTTCTTTTCTTGGTGTGCAATAAAGAATATATCTATATATATATCTATATCTAATTGATAAACTAAATCGTATGAATATGATTTTAAACTAGCATAATAAGCGAGCTGGTTTCCGTCAGCTAACTCGAGGACAACTTTTTGCTAATAAAAGTTTAATTATGGAAACCCCTTATTTACCACAAACTCCATAATATAAAACTGATTCTTGAAAAAAAATCTGTGATAAAATAAATAAAATCTGCCTCAAAATACTTGCAAACTAAATGTTACTCAGAATATTGTCTCGTGTCGTAGCTCGTAGCTCTGACGCGTAGCAATATTCGTAGCAAGTGTCTACGAGAATGATTTCTGAGAAGCTTCGGTAGCTCTTTGTTATATTTTCGTGATGTAAACAATATTACGTACCTCTATGATAAAGAAGTTTAACAAGTTTAATACTATCATACCTAAAGCAAAATGTACATTTATTTTTATAATTGGAATATGCGCGTAATAGTAGAGTCAAAGTCAATACTTATTCAGAGAGGCAATCGTTGTCTCATAAAAACATGCCATGTTTTTCTAAACTGTTTTCATACTAAATCATAAGGTATTCTGTTACTAATAAACAGTGACATTACCGCGTGTCAGCGCGTTTTTTGCAGTCAAAAGCTTCTTGTTTTCGTATATCTGTTAGCCACGTCTCGCTTGACATTATGCTGGGCAGCGAAAGCAATTAAGAGCTTACGATACGAGAGCAGGATTTCGAAAAGCCTGGTATTAGGGAGTGATTGTGTTATTTAAGAAAACTACTCATTCCAAGATTCAGTTCTCTAGCTTCAACGGCATGTGTTGAGTGTTGTGTTATTATTGATAGGTTATTTAGGATCATTTAGAATTGTCATATTTATACTACAAAGTGCCATTTTTACAAAGTCAGATCCTAGAAGAACGGAGAAGAAAATTACGGTTTCTTTCCTATAGTTTATATGTACATAATTATGATCCTGACACATTATTACTATATGATCTGTGCTATTACTGATGTGATGATGATTACTGTTACTTCCTAGAAAAGAAAATACATATTCAAATAAATATTCACGGACATTTAACACAACGCCTTCTAGTCCCAAACTAAGCAAAGCTTGTACTATGGGAACTAGATGGCTGATAGAATACATATATACATTTTTTTTTTGTAAATACATAATTATAATACATAGAAACACCCAGACACAGAACAAACATCTATGTTTGCCACACAAATGTTTGTTCTCGGTGGGGATCGAACCCACGACCCACAGCACGGAAGGCAGAGCTACTACCGACTGAGCCATGACGCCTGTCAATGTAGGAACATGTAGGATTAGTTTCTAGGAACTAAAGACATGTTCCTTGTAGAGACCTCAAAAAGTCCTCCAGACCAGTTCGATTCTGTACAAATAAGTTCGTTCTCTCCACGGAATAGCGTCGTTGATTTTTCCTCGGATTTCTGTTGTAAATAAAAAACAATAAAGTCGTATTTCTTTAGTTCCATTGGTGTACAATAGAAACATGGATTTAAGGAACTGGTATGGATGCGACTACGGGCTCTTTTTACACTAGTATATGATACTGTTAAGTCATAGATAGAAATTCCATAGTAAGTTGTAACCGGGCTGACATAGTCGCTAAGCGACTCAAAGATAAAAAAAATAGGTTTCTGCAAAAGTGTAAATTTTTTTACTACTGTTACTACTGTTTCATAATTCCAACTACTATTTCATCATTCGATTTTGTTACTCAAGTGGAAAAAAAACAATTAAATAAAAGGGTTTTGTAGATTATTTATTAATCTATCTTTAAAATATAGGTAGAACTATCCTTATAGTTAATAGTTCCAATAATTTAAAAATAATAGAAAAATCTCACTCTAAAAAGTATGAAACAAGAAAATATTCTCATCTGAAATTGTTATGTACCTATATAGTGATGTTGGAAAATAGCCGTGGACATATCTTGTTATGATAGAATAGAATAGAAAATATTTATTTTTTACAATATACACAATATTATAAAGTTGAATCTTAAAATTAAATAAAAATAACAAAAATGGCCACCACTCAGCATATAGATAGGTGCCATTCGTTTGAAAAAATTGGCTGTAGTAACGGGAAATTAACTTCCCGTTTGTACAACCATAGTTAAACTGGTTAGACAAGCGGGAAGTCTTGCTCAAACCACGTCAAACCGTTGCGCATCGCTTGAAATCTTTCCAATTTTCCATCCCTCGGTTTGGCGGCATCTGTGCAAAATTGATCATCTCTAAAAACAGGAGATTACTTGCTCAAAAAGCAAAATAAATTCTGATAAAAAATGCGGCAGCTTTCGATTGGATTTTCTAAATTTGGTGACCGTCATATAACGGAGATGCGATGCAGTGCCACAAAGTATGCATGATAATAAAAAAGTAACTCTGAGTTGTGTAAAAAAGTTTTCTCGGTGTTGGAGAAAATTTCTTCGTATTTATGCGCTCATGTGACGTTTTACGGGTTCCAATCAATGTTACCAACTATAAAAAAATGTGTTCGAAATCCAAAAAGTCTCTTCTGATATTTCATACTCCTTGAGTGGTGGAATGGTTTGTTCGGCCCTAAAGATTGTTTTCTTTCAAGTCATTGTGCGGCCGATCGCTGGAGATTGGATGGAAATGAGACCTGAGGCTGTGTAGAATACAAGAGGATATACTATGTATGGAAAAATTTAAACAAGATGGAAAAATATTAAGAAATGTGAGTCAGATATGTACTAAGTACCAAACATCGTTGTTATTTAAAAATTGCCTTGTGAAAACCAATTTTAACCATTTGTAAGAAATAATAGTTAATGCAGCTAAATTTTCTCGATTAAAATTTTGAAAGCCCATAGCTTTAACACATCGCTCCCATTTAAATAGGCTTAAAGCGATGAAAATTCCAATCCAACACCAATAATTGCAGAAATTGCGTACGAACGCGGAGGGACAGCGGAAAATATTTATTCAACGGAAATTCCCCAAGTTTAGTCGACTTTTTTACTCAACGGCTATTTTTCTTTGTTAACAAAATTGAATTCGCATTCATTGCTTTATGAAGGTTATTTTGTTTTTTATTTCGGACTACCGCGTGCCTCTTTTGTCGGGCTGCTGAATAAATACTATCTACTCTAGTACTGGCACCCTACAAAGTCATTTTTGACGCCAAGACTACTACAAAACTGTTTACATATATTTTAATAAAAATCAACCAAAAACCATTTTTCCATTTATCCTCGAGTTGCATCAGCCTCAAAGGGAGTCTGCCTGAACATGGTCTGAACTAAAATTGCAGCTGTCAATTCCACTTTTATAGCTACCAGTAACAGCAAGCCGGGGCAAGGGGATTTGAATAGGAACGGGATATAAAACGCTTTCTAAAGGGGTATTTACACGGGTCGATTTTCACCGTGCGGCGAGTCGCTTCACAAATTGCCTCACCAAGCCGCATCGCTAGCCCATTTACACAGGTTACTAAAATCGCATGCGGCTCGGTCATTTCTCGCCGCACGGTGAGTCGCTTCACAAATTGCCTCACCAAGCCGCATCGCTAGCCCATTTACACAGGTTACTAAAATCGCATGCGGCTCGGTCATTTCCATCGAAAATGTTGAGCAGAATAGCCGTTTGTGCCGGAATTGAAATAATTAATTGCGTGCGCGAAACACCTTCATGCGGCGAGCGATCGCCTGCAACTGATAGTTTACACGGTCGATTTTAGTCACCAGTCGCATGCGGCCGGTCGCCGCGCGGTCAAATTCGGATGCTACCCAACTTTGGGGCTTGCGGCTTCATTTAGATGGTCGATTTACGCCGCACGGCAAAAATCGTGTGGCTTTAGTCACCCGTGTAAACCCCCCATAAAAGTGAAAAAGTTGGGAGATCGTATCTTCGGCTGTCACTGCCGAACTTTTCACGCTGGCTTTTGAAAAAGCCACGACTCGATGTGACATTTGACTACAACAAAGAGATGTCGCCGACAGTTTGGAAAGTGAGGTTTGACTCATATTTTATTCCGTTTGAACGTTTTAGAGTTCAAATGCATTAGGCGATCCGCCGAGCAGCCAGCGACCATCAGATTTCATATTATGACGATTTTCGTTTGATGATCGTAGTCTATGTCTAATTGCATAAATGCGTCAGCCTTATAAAGTAAACGCAACATCATAGCAATACCCTTAAGTAATGCAAGCACAATAAATTAAATGATTTTGCAATCGCCTTGCTGTCAAAAAGGTAAAAGATGTAGAAACTACTAGGGCCTAGCAAGCTTCTCTAAACTTCTTCATGAAGCGACAAAATTAGTTCACTAGGCGACGCTCTCATTAGAATCCATAGTGAGCTCCAGAATAATTAAAAGCTAGCTCAAAGCCGTTTTGTCAAAACAGCTTAAAATTCGTCGAGGCTTTTTGAAATGTAAATCAAAACCCCAAAAGCCTTCCAATTTCTCTTTGATGTGTTAATTTTATATTCGCAAACTGTCCCAGGCAGAATCTCTTATCGGCTTTACATTCATTAAAATATTTCGGTCATTTTACATATTTAAGAGAAGCCGCGTGCTACTTCTATGGCTTTGAGTCGATTGCTCGATTTATATTGATAAGTATGATAAGTGCTTATATTTATTCATAGACAACGTTCTCTTTGCATAAAAAAGTGAAGACGCTTGTCTCATATTTACCCGAAAGCAACATAGTATATCTAAAAAGATTATTGAACTCTATCGACGCACTGGTTCTTTCATCTGAAATTCTATGTTTTAGCAATGATAGGTACTAAATAAGTTTATTTTTCTGTGGATAATGTACAACCAATGTATCATTTTCACTAGATAATGTACTGTTTAAGGATGATATAAGAAAATGTATTTAGGAAAGATAATCCAAGCAACCAGCGATTTCTTTTGTTTTGTGCGTAAATGTAATAAAAGCAGCAGTATGTTTCGGCTCATTACCTTTATTAAGTTGGCACAAAAATAAAAGAGCAACTTAACCCACAATGCCCCATTAGCGACATAATTCCCTATCACATAAATACTGTGCCCAGTGCCCGGGAAAGATTACTGCCAGGAGGCCTTAAGGCGATTACAGATTGGGCATATTCTGCGTATAAGCTCGGTTTGATACGCGCTTACATATGCGTTTCGCTATATAGTATACAAACGGTGAAGGAAAACATTGTAAGGAAACCAGTGGCTTAGTCAGCTCCGCACGTATTGACTATGTCTTTCCTGTGGATAAAGACGACTAAGCTGAGAGGATGGTATAAGTGCTGAGCATGAGCGAGCTTCTTTTATCTTGGAAAAATGTCCCCGGCACTGCATCGTCTCGTTCCAGAGCATGGGTAAAAAGTGGCCTCTGACGCTGTAAAGATGCAGAAGATCTGATTTACACAACAGCGCATGCTTATTAGCTGAGATCATTGATCTGGGTAATGCTGAGAAAGATTATACATAAAGTAATAAGAACCAAGTTTTGTTTTGGGTTGATTATGGTCTGCAAGAACTAGCGCCTACATTCAATACGCTCCAAAGTAATTTTATTCCACCTAGTGTGATTTTGTGAAAACATTCATTTCACATTTTGCTTTGGATTTGACGAAATTATTTTAATATTCATAAAATGGAGTATTTCTGGTTTTGCAGTTTTCAAATCAATCAATATAAATGTTCAGTAATTTGGTTTTAATTCAACCCAGAAAACTAGTCATATATTTTGAACACTGCATCGTATGTGCACTAATAATTTTATATTATTAGTAACGAGTAAGTTTCCTGGCATCCCCAATGCGTAAGAACAGTAAAATAGTCCACGCCACAACTTTTATGAGATATCTACTTAAGTTCAGAATGAAACTATATTAATTTATTTTTGTAATATCTACTGTTGAAGAGTTGAGTAACATTATCTGCAATTAGCTTCGAGTAAAGTAAGTGTTATTGTAGTCGTAGATATATCTTTCTTTAGTCATAATAGGTAAGCTAACTTGCAGTAGTTTAATCTCTTGTGCGAGTTTGAAGCTGTTTGAAAAAACAAAGAGTCAGCGACTCATTTGCAAACAAATTCTATTGGTTGTGTCGGTGTGACAGGCCCTTTGCCTGGGTATTTTATACATATCTTTGGCCACTGGTTATTTTACGAAAGTACGAAAATCTTTCAATTTAGTCCACTTAGAAAGAACGTTTCAACCATCTTCGGTAAAATAAGACAGTAATAAACAACCCAGATATAGACCCTCCAGATATAGACCCTCCAGATATAGACCCCACACGTCTCGGTTGCCGGGTATACGGTGCCAGGTACCCGGAATGTGTGAAAAGCCCCTTACAGTGTGAAGGTAGTGTAAATAGAAATAGAAACTAAGCTAGGTAACTACTAACCCGAAATTGAACTCATTCGGCTGTAACACGAGTCACTAAACAAAAACGAGTCTGCGTTTAATTAAGATCAATCTAGCTTGTCTAACAATGTACTTGCTTTACCTTCAAGTCTCAAGTAGCTAACTTCAAAGTGAAGTCGAGCAGGTAATAGATATGAAATCCTGGGGCTTTGAAGACTAGGGTTAAATAAGGAAAGCCGGGAAATCTTTGATCTGAAAAGCCGGACAAGTGTAGTCGATAGTTGAATCTGAGTTATAGTTTCCGCGGAGTAAAATCTTGCATTAGGCAGATAACACAGAAAGTTCTCTATAAAAATGACTGTCTGAAATATACCTAATACTTCACTCTATTTACTTCATACATATATATATATATATATATATATAAACTCTATTTTTATGTTAGTATTATGTAAAAATCACATAGCTTATATACAGTTCGGAGTTTTTTGTGGAATAGCGTGGATGCTTTATTGATCGATACTCTAATAACCATGTATGTAAGAACCTACTACGAAAGCAATATTCTACATTCTACATGCCATTTAAAAAAAATCCAAATATGTGTTAAATAGTCGGGCAGCGATCCAAAAAGCCGGTAACGTAGCAACACTAGATACGATTAATCCAGAAATTCACTGTACCCTTCATAATTTTACTATTTGTTGAGATCTTGAGCCGGGTTCTTTTGACAACGGGCTATGAATCGGGATCATTTACTAAGAAATGATAAATATTTATTAAGAAGTGGAGTGCCTATATTCCAAAACTAACTCTACTAACTTTCTGCAAACTGGAATTCCATTCTATATTAGGTCTTGAATTTCTGTGTCTTTTGTGAGAATAACCCTGAACAATCAGATAGCCTATCTGATGTTAAGCGGTTACCTCTGCCTATACCAGTTGCACTACTTCGCGTCCTCCTTGACATTTTGTTTGGTGCCATCATTGGTCAAAATATACTTGTCCAAAATTCTCACTACTTTAAGTCACCAGATAAAATCACCAAACACTGGTTTGAACCACAGAAGAAAATGGGAGCTCCTAAAGGCAAAGTCGGCGCCCCGAGTCCTTTCCCAAAAACAATAGCTATTTAAAGCAATCACGTCGCTCTCATACGTCACAAGTAACACGTAGCCTAATGGCCCTTAAATAACACCTGAATCACACACGTTCCTGCAAATGACTGCTATATTTTCAGCAGGTTTTAATTTAAAATGTCCTTTGTTTATACCAGAAATAGCAGTTTTTACAACCTATGCTGCAGCGAAGCTGTTTTGTTAGTGCTATTGTGTAGGTAACGAGAAATAGCATTTTACAAAATGTAGAGCGTTGGATTGGGACTTTGCCTTATTTTTTACTCTCTGTTTTGATACGCACTGTGGTCCAATAGTGTCCAATATTACAGCTAATTTTACCACAACAAGGTAATTTTAGGGACATCTAAAACCACCACCGTGACCACGATAAAGTGGCGTTCACTCGGTCGACGTAGGAAGTGATCCATTCATTCATTCATTCATTTTCTGAATGGTAAGTCTAAATAAGCTACAATAAAAAACCGATCCACTACTCAAGCCACTCGTGTGCAAGAAAATAAAGAGCATCACGTTATTCTATAAAATCAAAGGCTAGAGTCACACAATTCATAATAAATATTACATAGAAGAAAACTGCGGGCCCTTTGAAGGCGGAGTTGGCATCAAAAGGGACCTTGTAAGTAATGGCTGAACCTTCCTCGATATTTGGTCCATTGGCGTAACAGCTCGTAAAGTGATTGGCTGCCTCAATCTTATTATTCTGATAGATATACTGAAAACTGGTAATTTTATGTAGATGTTGAGTAAATAATGCGTCATTTCTGAAACAAAGTATATTGGTAAACTACCCAATTTCCTAAAAAAATCATATCGCAAAAAATAAATTTATATCAGTAACATACACTGTACCATTTGTATTGCTTAGTGATATTCTCAACGATCGTTTTATGATTCTGAGAGCGCGTGGAAGTGCCGTTCCGACCATTACTGACTCAATCCTTTTGTTCCGATTTTATGATCTCTGTGATGTGACCGTGCGTATTTCACAATCTTATGAATACCTACGCTATCTTTCAGATAAACAATAAGACAAATAATTTTACCGACGGGATGGTGAGAGTTGCAAATGTTGCCGCCGCCCGCCGAGTCTATGTTTGACGTTTACGTCGTACGGGCTCTAGACGCTCTCACAGCGTTTTGACAAGTTTAGTTCGAACTATTGACATGTCGATATCGTATGTAGGTATTGGTATCGGCCAGTGGAAACACCCTATTTCGCCATAGTGGCTGTTTATTAGAAAGTTTAGTCAAAGAGGGGGGAGTAAAGTGGTCTAGCTATCTGAAGCCTTTTTTACCTGTGCCAAAGGGCAGTCGGGGACACGACTCAAACTATTGTATTATTCAAATATCGCCATATTGCGAACCTTTCATATGTCCAAAAGAAATCTAAGTGCTTTCAGAATTGTTATTGGCGTACAATATCAGCCGGCATGGTTCTCTACCGGTTTATACTGAACTACTTTTGAAGTTGGAGAGATAATACACACAATGTAAATACTGCACTATAAAAAGGTAATCTTGTAGACATTTAATTTTTGAAGTGGTTCTTGATAAGCTTATTAGTTTTTTTTTTGTCGTGGTCAGTATACAGTCTAGACCAAAAGTTTCGGGTCATCTATAAAAACATGAATATCGTGGAAACGATAAATTCTTAGGCACAATATCAGTCTGGTAATCAAATTAATATAAAAGGATTAAAATTATAATTCAATACACATTACATAATTACTTATCAACATATTTCTTATGGATTAGAAAATAAAACTTGGTTTGTTTTACTTTCAAGGTGAGATAATAAACACTACTACTAGTATACATATAAGTTCAATATAATTTATTACTTAGGTAGTAATAAAATTGATTTCAAAAAGAGCTCGTTCTTAGGGCGCATAACAGCTGCTTCAATATGTTGCATTTTAATAAAATAACATAAATAGGATTTTTTTAATAAGTTACTACATTGTACTTAAATTAAAATATGTATTCAATTACACAAATATTTTGTAAATATTGTAAATACTGTATTAGTTGTAATTTTCTTTGTGAATAAATAACACAAAAATAATACAAGAGCCAGTGAACGCCAGAAAAAAGAATAACAAATAATAATAATATAAAAGAATATCATCAATTATTTCATAAATTATATTTTTATAAGGTTTTTATTTTATTTTAAATATAATATTTATTTTTATTTATTTATTTAATAACAATTATTTACAATCTTATTTAAAATTACAATCGTATAGAGGTGAAGTTCATGCAATAAAGTTAATTTGATATAATAATAACAATAATTGTAATAATAAATGAAAATTAGATAAAATAAAGTCAAATTAATAAATAGAATTAAAATAAGATTATGATATTTATGAATACATTAATGAAAAGTGCTTGACAAAAAATCCTCTGTGGAGTAAAAGACTCCTTGGAGCAACAATTTATTAATTTTATTTCCAAATTGAAGGGGACTCTCCACAGTTTTCAATTCCGTAGGCAGTGAGTTGAAAAGTTTAACCGCTTGATACCTGGAGCCATGCTTAGCAACGTTTAATAGAGGGCATAATAATATATAAATAATGTATAAATCATACATATAATTATGTGTATTATACATATAATTATGAGCATTAAAAATGAGGCAAAATGGCACTGCTATATATAAAATACTGGATCAAATACTACGGAACCTTACATCTAATGTTTCGACTCGTGCTTGATTGAAAGTCATTAGGCAACAAGCTATAAAAAATACCAATAGCAATTCATTTAATTAATTAACTTCACTGTCTTGTAGCTAAACTATAATAGTGAAATGCGTTACTAATTCCGAAAAGCGTTTGCGATACAATGTCTGTTCTGGAACTTAATATTTTTAGAAATAATATAAATCCATTCAAATCAAAGTCAAAGTCAAGTCAAAGTCAAAAATCTTTTATTCAATAAAATCTCACTGATCACTTTGAATCGTCATTACGTTTTGTATGATTAGGTATGATTACATATTTTTTTTATTGGATGAGTTGGAGCTAGTTCGTCCCAAGCTTGTTTGTCTTCTAAATAATCAGATATTTTATAGTATGCTTTTAAAAGAAGTCTCTGTTTTATTACGTTTTTGAACTTGCCAATCGACAACTGAGACACATCACTTGGGATTTTGTTAAAGAAGCGTACACATTGCCCTTTGAAAGATTTACTAATTTTTGTGAGCCTAGTGGTGGGAACAGCGAGTTTGTCTTTATTTCTAGTGTTAACATTATGATTATCACTTTTTTTGTTGAATAGATTGATATTTTTTTGAACATACAATAAGTTTTCATAGATGTACTGGCAAGGTACTGTCATTATATTTATTTCCTTAAACTTATTTCTTAGTGATTCTCTGGGACCCATGTTATAAATTGCACGAATAGCCCTCTTCTGCAACACAAATATGGTGTTTATGTCTGCAGCACTCCCCCACAACAAAATGCCGTACGACATAATGCTATGAAAGTAGCTGAAATAGACTAGTCTTGCGGTTTCCACATCTGTAAGGAAGCGGATCTTCTTGACTGCATATGCTGCAGAACTAAGTCTCTTCGACAATTTATCTATGTGTGGGCCCCATTGAAGTTTATTATCTAGAGTTATGCCTAAAAATACTGTGGTGTCCACGAGATCTATATTATCTTCTTTGATTTTTACATTGGCATTTATTTGTTTGACGTTTGGTAGAATAAACCGAATACATTTAGTTTTCTTTTCGTTTAGTAATAAATTGTTTACATTAAACCAGTTTACAACCTTAGAGATTGCATTATTTACATCGTCATAATTAGTTTGTCGTCGTTTCACTTTAAATACAAGTGAAGTGTCATCTGCAAACAGTACAATCTCATGATCGTTTCTAACCACTCGTGGTAGATCGTTAATGTAAATTAAAAACAAGAACGGTCCTAGTATTGATCCTTGTGGTACACCCATTTTTACCACTGACCCCGGAGAACGTTTTCCATTAACATCAACTCTTTGAATTCTGTTACTTAAGTAAGAATTAAGAAGTTCAAGAGCAATCCCTTTCACACCATAGTGGTTTAGTTTCCTGACTAACGTTTCATGGTGCACACAATCAAACGCCTTAGATAGGTCACAAAAAATGCCTAAGGCGTCAAGTGACTGTTCCCAATTTTCAAAAATATGTGATATTAACTCAACACCCGCGTCGGTGGTTGAGCGACCCTTTGTAAAACCGAATTGTTTATTGTCTAGTAAGTTGTTTAGTTCAAAATGTCTTTGCAGTTGATTAAGCATAAGTTTTTCAAAGATTTTACTGAATGTAGGTAGCACTGATATCGGTCGAAAGTTAGTAGGGTCAGAATGACTACCTGATTTAAATAAAGGTGTTATTTTACTATGTTTCATTAAGTCAGGGAACTCACCACAGTCAATGCATTGGTTGAATATAAAAGCTAGATCTGGTGCGATAAGATCAATTACGGATTTTACAACGGCAACAGAAATGCCCCAGAGGTCCGTGGTTTTTTTTACATTTATCATTTTAAAAGCTTTGACAATGTCATTTGGTTGCACATAATCGAAATTAAACAATGTTTTGAATTCAGGTACATTTTCTTTAAGTAGTGACTCTGCGATTATGTGCGAAGAGTTCAAAGACTTTGTAGTAGAGACTGGAATGTCGGTAAAAAATGTTTCAAATGCTTTGGCCACATCATCATCTTGGTTAATGATTGTGTCGTTAACATTTAGATTGAATACATTGTTATGTGTTTTGACTCTTCCGGTCTCACTATTAATTACTTTCCAAGTTGCTTTGATTTTGTCTTGACTAATTTTGATTTTTGAGCTTATATATTGGGATTTAGCAAATCACCTGAAGTGATAATAGATAATGCATTCCGAAAGATTTTTTTTCCGTTAAAACTAATGCAAATAACTACTTTATCTTCTCTTTTTGAAATTCGGGATGGAAAAATTGTGCCCATCAGTGTGTTATGGCGTTGTATAACAATGATTTACACGGTTTTGGTGATTGCATATAACAGTTACAAGTATTATCAACGAGTTTGTTGCAGTACATATCATTGGTACTCGTCAATAGTAGTTTTCAATCAACTGTTTCATTTGCTCTTCTTTGGAATTGGCGCCTTGTATTTTACCATCATGAATATCCGCAGAAGCAGCAGTCTTGTCGTTTTGATAGACAAGGTTATTAAGATCAGCAAACATTACGAGATAACTTATTGTAGATGCATGTCCATTACAGCATGGAGTTTCTTTATTGTTTATACCATGTATTATATTTGCGTTAATATAAATTACGCATTATCCGGCTCGGTATGGAAATTTTTCATGAACTTATTTTTATTAAATACTAATTTTAATATGATCCATGCTATAATTTTGTTTAAAATGATAAAATACAATCTTGATATGTGGTCGAAAATGTTCAAAAAAAAGTTTGAGAACATATGTTTTACTCAAGATAACAGTATGGTATTTCGCGACGCTGAAATAGATAATTTTTTGAAAATTTATTTGAATATATTGGAAACGTATAATTTGTTTCGACCAATATTTGAAGGAATCGTAAGTATTTATAAATAAGTAATAAGCTATCGTTAAGTTACTAACAAAAAATAATGTTTTTGTGCGTTCCAGATCTTGTTTCATGTCCTAGAGACGGTCGGGCATAGTCTTATTTATGTGCAAATATTTATCAGTCTAGCGAAACTCAACGCTCAGAAGAAAATAGTAAGTCCTTAAGGTAAAATAATAATTTTCATATAATTTTAATTTCGAAGATTTTTATCTTTTATTATAAGTACTTACATAATTTTAATATATATATTTTTTTTTATTAGATACCTGCCTATAAGTGCCTTTATTTATATAATGATGTTTATTTCAGTATCAGTGGTCCGTGGTGAAATTTACGTCAGTCTGTATATGGATTGTGAAGAATTGGCTACTGCAATTGCTCTTAGGAAAAGCTTGCGAAGATTTTTATGATTTGAACCAAAATACTAAAAGTTTATGTGCACGTCTAAAGAGATGCAAAAACTCTGGTAAATCATTTTATAGTCTTTTGTGTGTTTGAATAGCTGCTATGGGATTCCTCAAAGCACGGCGCTAGATCCACCTCTCAACACTTTGTACAATTTTGGGTAAATGTTTAATTGTACTGTTGAACGAGATGATTATGTTTTTTTTAAACTTCCGTGTTGTTACAGCTCAACGTGAAATGTTCAAGAACATCTGGAGAATCCAACGCACATCTATCAGTAAAATGACAATCTGCAGTCTGTTTGAGGTTAACATGGCTTTACCTTTGAAATTGCTGACGCTGATTACAACCTACACCATTGTCGAGTTACAATTTGCAATTTAATGAATAAATAAATAAATAAATAAATATTCACGGACACTTAACACAACGACTTCTAGTCCCAAACTAAGCAAAGCTTGTACGATGGAAACTAGATGGCTGATAGATTACATACATACATTTTTTTTGTAAATACATACTTATAATACATAGAAACACCCAGACACAGAACAAACATCTATGTTTGCCAACACAAATGTTTGTTCTCGGTGGGGATCGAACCCACGACCCACAGCACGGAAGGCAGAGCTACTACCGACTGAGACATGACGCCTGAATACACACGTTACTTAAAATATTTCATTTCATCAACATATCAATACTAATATTATAAAGAGGAAAGATTTGATTGTGTGTTTGCATTGATTGAATAGGCTCCGAAACGACTGGACCGATTTGAAAAATTCTTTCACCGTTGGGAAGCTACACTATCCCCGGGTGACATAGGCTATATTATATTTTCAAAAAAATTAGGGATCCTTACTAAAACTACAATAATGTAACCCAAGGTGTAAAAGATTGACCTAAAAAATTAGAATTTTTTGTTAAATACCCGTGTGAAGCCGGGACGTACCACTAGTTTTTAATAAACTCGTAATTCTTAGTCAGTTCTTTGGTTTTAAGATTGGTTGAATGATTATCACCCTTATTCGTGCTGATGAAGCGCTCGTGGTGTAGCTTGCTTATGCCGGCCACATACGTAGCGGTATACCTGAATGGTATACCGGAACTGAAGACTTTTTTTTTTTTTTTTTTTTTTTTTTGAATCGTGTGTGGTCACTATGGACATTAGGTATACCTGCACAAGCCTTCAGTTCCGGTATACCGTTCAGGTATACCGCTACGTATGTGGCCGGCATCAATTTTAACCCATTGTCTATGTTAAGCGACGTTCTGCGCGGTCACTATTTGGATGGGTGAGCGTTACTGGCATTTACATCTGAGCACTTCCGTGCTTCGGAGGGCACGTTTAACTGTCGGTCCCGGCTCTAGTGGTCGCTAAACCATGACGGAGGCCTTAAGGCGGCCTAAAAACTCCGTCAACAGACTAACTCATACGAGCAAGCAAGCATTAGTGCTTAGGTTTCTGTGCTTTTGGCGCAGGCAGGACTACCCTTTTAATCATCCTATTATTTTTTATATATACCAAAAGACGTATCGTATGGTACCTAGGGATTACAGTCGTAAATTCTATTCCATTCTATAAACAATAATCCTAATAGCCCATTCAAATACCGTGGCAGGTATCCTATTGAACTGGGCTCCCTCAATATCTATAAATCGTCTGCCGTACAGGTCATTTATCGCGTAATTGCTAAGAGCAGTTCCAACCCTTGGCGTCCTACACTTGGCTTGCGTTCACACAGAAATTGTATTTCCTGCGTTGATTTTCTTTTCATATCATCTTATGAGATTTTTGGCAAACCTGCTGTGAAATTGAACTCATCATCATTTCCCTGCTGTCATCCCACGCTAAGTGGAATTCGACTAGATTTCATTATCAGTCAATCGTGATTAATATCTTTTTTTTTTAAATATTGATGATTTGATTTGACTAACTAAATTAAATTAAACTAAAAACAATGACTTATCCACGGACATCTTGTGATCTCTATAAGCCGCCTTCCAACATTTGGTTTTCTGGTTCCTAATCGCGATTTGAGTACCTTTATACTTTAGTATTTTTCAGTCCTACAAGCGTTACCAGAGATTATATAATACTATACGTGTTACCGATCAAGGAACCGGCCAGTGCACCCTGGTTCCTGTCTGAAGTGTAGCTCCACGTCCTTGATGGCTGAGTATAGAGGACATCAAATAAAGTAGCCAAGCGGCTCACCGATATGATGAGCTAAGCAATATAGAAAGACATACATAAAATGTACGACATTGGATTCGAATATCGAAAATAATTGAGACTGGCTAGTAATAAAATACTGGCCAGTATCTGAGCACAGATTGAGGATTTGGCTAAATGTGACTTTTTAATATTCTTTTACATCTAATAATTTTAAAATTGACATTATTAAAATGAAAACTTCAAGATGGCGGCGAATAGGTTGTCTGAAAAGTAAACTTCTGATATATTCTTGTCTATTTAAAATACTATTACAGTATATTATGTATAGAGAATAACCTACACGTACCTACATTCCTAGGAATAAATGATAAGATTTGATAAAACTTCCAAACGACGCACTTTGAAGTAGCTACTTGGTACGAAGGTACATTTTCCTTCAGAGAGTCATTGTCCCACACTGGCGTCCTTGCCATTTAGCCGTTCCAAACTATAATTTTATTCAAATTCTCTCTATTGTCGTGAAGGCTTAGCCCATAAAAGGGCTTCTGTGTAAGTATATATAAGGATATAAAAACTTTTAACTTACTGACTAACTGTAGACGATTCCGGAAGAGTTTCACGGTCAAAAGTGAGAAAAGAAAAGAGATTTTCATTTTCATTACTGTGCAACTCACAATAATTGCAAGCAACGTGTTTGAAAAACTTTGTATAATGGACAAATGTGTGTCGATTTTTTTTAAATACACCGATACGATATGCATAATAGATATTAACATCATTTAACTTTCTATAATTTTCAAAATAGAATTGTATTTTGTAAAAAAAATACTTAGTTGTAATTATAATACTTTGTTAATAAATAAAATGCATTCTTATGTCGAATATTTAATATTAGCTTAGATATTTTTTTAAGTTTTAGGTGGTAACACTGTTTTGAGCTTAGAGGTTAGATTTGGCAGGACCTTGTTAAAGAGTAATCTTTTTCGATTCGAAATTTGTCATTTTTTGAAACAACACCTATAGCATTTTTATTTTAATAGTTTTTCTTTTGTTATGTGAGTATTGTTGTTTAATTTTGATGGAATTTTAACCAATAATACTAAGGTCGTAACATAAAGTGTGAGCCATTGGAATAAATGTGTGTAAAGTGGTTTTTTTAATGTGAAAATTCGATTCCGGTTTTGGAGGGAAAATTCACCATTTTTTCTTCAAAACAAACGACAGCCGACTTGACGAAGACTTAACTTGACTTATCATTTACGCAAGACAAACACATAAACAAACTAACTTATTATGGGAAAAAACATAACGTTAGACTAGGCGGTATGGTTTAAAAACTATAGCCTGCTCCGAGGAGCGAAAAAAAAAGTATTCTTTTTCTATGGGCAGGACTCAAAAAGAGAATGATGTTTTGTTTTGTTTACGATTTTTATAAATAAAAGAAAGTGTAGATTCGTTTCAAATAGTGTCCAAATCCGTTGAAATGAATCGTTTCATTTCTAGTTCCTACGTTCAAACGCCAGACTATTATTTTAAGTTTGTGTCCAATTCATCTACTCCTGAATATTCCAGCACACTCCACTACCTTATAAAACTTGTATAAAAACGAACCTGACCTTGCTGAGAAATATTGTCCCATTCCACGTCTCGCTGGGACATTCACAACGTAAATAGTGAACTGAATAAACCTTCATACAATATGCAAAAATACCTGGTAAGTCTTTTGATTTCATAAAGAAAACATGAGTGGAATATTCTGAATGCGAGGAAAGAAATACAAAGATGAATATATGTTTTCCTTTGCGAGTAATATAACTTGAACATGGTAAAGTAGAACATTTTAATTTTTATTTTATTTTTTAGGTTTACATAATTATGAAATCTCTGCAGTAAATACAACTTTAAGCTCAACTATTTTATTTATATTTAGGAAAATTAAAGTTGTGACGTAGGTACATAGTAATACATAGTAGCATTTACGTAATGATTTTATTGATTTTTAACATACCGTAGCACTGTTACGCTTTTGTTGTAGAGCAGCTACGACTTTTCGTAGCATGTACATGAAGCATTTTCTAAACGCAATGGCTTTCCGCGTACTATATTTTAGAAAATAAGAATTTTTCTTATCGGTTCATAAATAAAGGAGTTCTGAGGTAACAAACAAAAAAAAATACAACCGAATTGAGAACCTCCTCCTTTTTTGAAGTCGGCTAAAAATTGATGGTAGTCGTCGAATTGAATTCTTTCATTTTTTGTTATATATGAGAAAGATAAATAAATAAATAAATAATTCTATAACGCTCAAAATTTTATTTACACTATCATGCAACCTAACTAATAGTTAACTTAATTATTGTGTCTACGAGCTCGTCAATTTGCACAGTATCTACACTCTACAGCTGATATAACGTAAACACATAATTACCTGCTTTGTTTACAGTAATTAGATTGCATAGCTAATTATATCACAAATTGGCTCATACAATCTAATCTAAAGCTGGCTCCACACTACGGGCGACATGGACACCTTCATGCCGACACGACATCGACAAGTCAGTGGCTCGAACATAAAATTAAATGTCGGTGTCGTACCGACATGATATAAAGGAATGTAAGGCTGCTTATACACCAAAGATGTGCTACGTTGCTAAGCGGTGAGCGAGGTCACTAAACTAGTAGTCAGACCCGAACTGAGATCTCGTGATGGTCGGAGGTTAATAAAACCCAAACAATTTTTATTGACCAATGGTTGCAATAAACTTTGCAAACCGCATCGAAATCACCGTCTAGCTAAGTACCAGTCTTACTTGAACTACAAAATCATTGAAACTCCAGGAAATGTTAGCTCACGTTATACTGGTTTTTCCAATTTTATAATTTTTACAACTCAAAAACTATTAGACCTAGAATCAAAATAAAAACGGTTTCGGAATGTCTAAACAAAACCCTATCATATGACACCCCACTTGATATTTTTGTACGACTTTTTTTTTAACTCCCTTTGGACCCTCATAACTTCGCGACCCTTTGACCGATTTACTTAATTTAAGAAACCAGTAAAACTTAAGAGTATTACCCGTATACGTACCAAAATCTGTGAAGATCGAATAAGCGGTTCAAAAGATCTCGACGAGCAAACATACAAACATACTAAGCATTTTTGTCCAAGTTGTCACTAGGATCTCGTTCGCTTCGCTCACTCGATCAACTATGTGACCGTTTCCACTAAGATGTGCTATAAAACTGCACGAGTTAGTTGTGCGAAGAGGATAGCATACATAGCACGCCCGTAGCTACGCATTTCTTTATACTATACACATCGTTAAATTTGTTTTCACCAAGCTAAAGCTTGGCGCTGATGGAAAAGCACCCTAAGATTAGAGGTCATCCGATATTGTGTAGATGTCGTACCGGTGGCTGTATGAAAGCAGTCTGTGGGTAGTAAAGTATCGATCAGTAGATTTTATGGCTCCCGCTGCGATCGTGTTTGGTATTATTTCTATTGTAAGCCGAAGGTACTTAAACTAAGGGCAATTGTTACATGAACATGTTGTTTTAACAGTAAACTCTATGGCGTCTGTCATGGAGTCGTTAGTTTTTTTTTGGCCACTGGACCTCTTAAAACTGTGGTCACAGTTTTATGAGGCCCAGTGTTTGATTTTCTTATCTTAATATTTGAATGTTTCTTATTTACCTACTATAGATAAGCTATTTTGGCAATATTTTGTAAACGTACATTGATTGCATTTTAGCAATATGAAAAATAAAAATTTTTGCTGCTAGCATTGATCAAACAGAGGAATATCACGTACCAAATGTACTGTGAAAATAGTTGCACATTTTATCTATAGCAACTAGAATTCATTTATGTATCGTATATAATAATTACTGTTGGTCTAGTCAAAGTTCAAAGGGCTGGATCGCTGTGGGCTGTAAGTACTGGAAGCCCCAAAAAGTTCTTAAGTCCATATCTCACCAATAATTTACCCGAACTTTTTACTTAAATACCTCAACGGAAATACGCTAAAAGACCGGCCATTAGCAAAAACACTGTAATTTATCAACAAAGACAAAAATTTAGTGAATTTTCTTAAATCCCGGCTCCATTATTATTCTACATTTGCCTGCTGGGGAGGAATTTGCGTAATCCGATGCGATTTTTTTGACCTTAAAATGTCTCCGGGTCTTAATAACAGTTTGATATAACTTGCCATTAGTGATTTAACCTTCCGTGGGCGTTTCAAGGGCGAATAGCTACATTCTTTTGGAGTTAATAAGATTCTTGAAAATCCGCGACTTTATACATGCGATATTTTACACCTACATAACACACGTCTAGGCAAGCGTAGGTCGCCCTCCGGCTAGGTGGGGCAACGATCTGCGAAATGTAGCTGGCAAACACTGGATGAGAAGAGCCGAAGACCGGGCTCAATGGCGCGTCTTGGGAGAGAACTACAGCAGTAGATCAATATAGGTTGATGATTATGATGATGATTGCATAGTCAAATCAAATGTTGCATACAAAAACAGGCATAGGAAGTTATTGTATTTGGATTTGTCTTAGGCGAAAAGTACCCTTGATTTTGGTAATTTAACTGAAGGTCACATTTCAGGCGCTAGGGCTTAAAGTCGTCAAACAGAGGTAGCTCTGTAGCTCGTAAATTCCTGATAACAGTGAAGTTTGTCACCGCTCAAAGCAGGCTATTTAGCACTTAAGCCTTATTAAGCTCCTGCGTCAAACACCTAAAGCTAATAAATCACACTGCGGAACACTTAAACGGTTTACATGATCCAAAGACTTTTTATTTTGCACTGGCACATGGCGTTCTGAAAAGGGAACGGAACAAATGTGCTCAGACAAAGGCGTGAGCACACTTTTTATGTTTGATCATCGAATACTTTGAAGGGCTAGAGTATAAAACTGTAGCATATGACAAATTCTCGTTCTTTGGGCATTTTTCATACTGAGCCCCGAGTCTGTGCATATGTTTTGACTTTCGACTCGAGTATAGCATACGCGCAAACGCATTCACAACGCGAGACATTTTTTTGGGAATTGCACAATTCCCAAATCTCCCAGTAAAGGCGCTGTGGCAAAACAAATGCATAGACTCGGGGCTCGTAATGGTGACTTCATTGTGTAGCTCAATGCATATAGTAGGTGCCAAATAACACCGCAATACAGGTCATTCACCCGCCTTCACCACGATGTCGCAAAATTCAATTTATGAATGGCTACTTCTGTCGCTTTCCATACAAACCTGTAATCGCAACGGTAATCGCTCGAATCTCGTAGTACTGTTTACCATACATAAATTGAATTTTGCGACATCGTGACCTACTATAGATCTATAAATAAATATCGTAGCAGTCACTACGAAATAAATCAATTTAATTTGATTAAATGTCGGTTGTACGATAAGAAAGTGTTTTTCGCGGAATACGATTAATAAGTCAAAGGCCCTAAATAAAGAAGGCCCATTCCCGATACCCTCCGCTTCCGACGCCTTTTCCAATCTTACAATTACGTGATAAAATTGAAGGATTTTTTACTCAGTCAAATTCGTTTCATTTAAGCTCAGAATCTCTTGGGCTTGGAGCACGCGGTGGGTTTCTTTTATTATAGTCTTAGAGTTCGGGATAAAGTCTTAAATCATGCAAGATACTTTTTATCGCTTTCTAGACATAAAACTGCTATAGGGTTGGTGACTTGCTTCTCTTTCGATGTAATTATATTATTTAGGTTTGTTCACAAATTAAAAATTACTGGTTTTTTAAGGTGCTTCGCCATCAAGCTCTCAATCTATATACCTACAAGCTTTTTTTAACAGTAGTTTCGTACCTAATTCTAATAATCCTTTTTTTAATTTATCAAGTAAGACTGAAAGTATTCTCCAAAAACTGATACATTGATGACGTAAATAAATGGTCACTAGCTCCGCGGCTCTATGCAAGCTTTCGTTGATACTTATTTCTAATTCAAAGCTTCCTGTTTGTTATACGAAAGCCGAGCACTGTGTTTAGGAGTTCCACTTCGTATCTTTTCGCTCATTCAGTGAATTTATCCTTTACCTTAGAAAAATGAAAATATTTTCCGAATATTAAAAATTCATAGGTATACGCAATTTCTATTTGAAATTCTATTTAGTTAACTGCAGATATGGAAGTTTCATTTAACATCAATGTACTTATGCTTTGTTCTTTTTGTAAATAAATATTTTAAATATGACAAAAACAGAGCTTTATTAAATAAAATACTTTAAAATATTTGTTTTTGTCATAAAAATAAAACGCTTAGAAAAACTTCTAAAAAACAGCAACAAACTTACCTAAAGCATAGCTTTGCATGATTCTGTAAAAAATACGAAACTACAAACTGGCTTATATGCTTTGGGGTAGTACACAGCGCTCAGCGCAGCGGTAAAAAAATAAAAAAATAATTTATAAGTTAAAAAAACTGGAAAACCCGACTTCAGTTTGATACGCATTCATCATCAAATGATGATGATGATAGCAGTTCATTGGGACTATTCTATTGATCGTAAGCACCACAGAAACGTCACAGAAAAGCACCTACCTACGCAGTCACCTACGCAGTGTCGTGTACGTGAATGACGTGTTTTTTCGAGTTACTCTTAATTAACTGCAAAACTACTGAACTGATTTTGATAAAAAAATTATGGGACCAATCTGGAAGCATACCCTTCCAGATAAAAAAATAATTTTTCAAATCGGTTCATAAATGACTGAGTTCTGAGGTAACAAAAATAAAAAACATAAAAAAAGATACAACCGAATTGAGAACCTCCTCCTTCTTTGAAGTCGGTTAAAAAAGAAATGATGATACTGCAGTTCAAACAAGTACCTATTGTCCAAAGTATAGGTACAGTCAAACTGGGGTGTACACTTATGATTTACGGCTAAAAGATTGCCTCATAAATCAGCGTACACCCAGCTCTGACGCAAAGCGTCGGAAAAATTATAGAAAAAGAAATCGTCAAGCGCTTGTTGGACCACGTGGTTCGCGGTTCCGTATATCACACAAAAATTTAATCCCACTCTTTTTATGTGAAATTCAAGGTATTTATTTTCACGGGGTTATGATATCCGGTAAGCAATATAACTATCAAAACTTAAACCATTTCTAAAGCTTATCATTCCACAAGAGCTCTGTGTTTGTATTACTCAGAGAGAAACTTTAATTACTTAGTTTGTCTATTTGTTATATTATTATAGAAGTCAGTGTTTTGAAGATATAGTGAGTGGTATTATGAGCTTCCCAAATATGTATCCCATACTTACGTATAGTAATTGTTTTTCTTTTGTTCCAATTCATTAATTATGTTTTTCAGATTTCATTTGGAAATGTCAATATGTAAAGGCTTATATTTGGTATTTGGTATTACAAGTAATTAAATTAATTAATTAATACCCCCCTAATGCTAGTTATATTTCCTTATATTTCACGAATGTTTAAACTCTTAGGGTCTTTTATAATCCTTTTTACGTAACTCAGAGATGGTGAAACAGGTTTTTATAATATGTACTATTACTGTCTGTTTTTTTGTATGGGTTTTATAAAAGAGACATATCCCTAAAATAAAGCGTTCACTAGACTAGACAGACAAGTATTTACGATGCGATGGAATCCCAGCTGAGGAAAACGTGATATTAATTAATCCGTCCAATTAAAATTAATTGTTCTACTCAAAAACCTTTTTCTTTTAATTGTAAAATTTAAAAACGTTCTCTATATTTTTATTTATTTTGTTGAACAAAAAACTGTACACACTCGTAAAATATTTTATACTTTTTCTATACCTTACATTTTGAAAAGCCCATATTTGAAGACATTAACGACCAAATCACCCACAGCGGGGCATAGGCATCTCTCTGTCTAAATAAAAACATAAATATTCTATTCGTAGCGAAGATAAATATTCTACAAAATTGGTTTAGCTACAGCCCATCTACCTGTTCCGTAATACACAAATGAGATTAATATTAAAATGCTCATTCTATACCGATAATTAAATATTTAAATTATTTTTCCGTCCGAATCCTCCTGAGCTCCAGTGCGTAATAGAATTTCATCCTTTCCAGACACTTCTCGAAATTTTATTCCACTGCTGTAATATGATGCTCGCATTTTATAAATTACTGAAGCTGTCTCATACCAGTGACCTAGTTCACAATGGTTTTTTTCTCTGTACAACATAATATACGAACATTTGTTTTACACTGAAAAAGGTCTTCAACTCCCACAAAGCGTTTAGATAATCCAGTCTAAGTTGACATGGAAAATTTCTATAAAAAAAGAAGTGAATTAAAATTAAAATGCTGAACCATGATTATTTCCATATTTCTATTATAAGTTTATCATTCTCAGTATTCTATTAGTTATTATACAAGGTGTAACATAATTACCCTATAAGCCCGAAGGGTGCGTAATCAGACCGACCACCTGAGTGCTTGGACGTGTGCAAAGGATCAATAAAACGTAATTGAAATTTTCACACAAAAGTACAACTTTTATTATTTTATAAATTTGCGACAACCCTAAGTGTTTGTTTACTATTTGCGCAAACCCTTACACACACATACACACGTAGGTACCCTCCTACCTCGTTGCACGCACACGCATGCTGTGTGTAGGTACATTTTAAGTAAAAGTTACGAGCTCATTTCATGAATGAAAAACTTCGAAATCGCAAAAGTCGTAGAACAAACATTGTTCGCCATCACCTGTAAAATACCCCCCTTTCGGACTTATAGGGTATTTATGTTACACCGTGTATAAATGGACTGTTTGAACAATCGACGAAACGGATAACTTCAAATATCCAAAAGATTTTTTCAGAAGAGGGAGGTATTTTTATAGCTTACCAAATTGCTATTTTAATTTAAGGTCAAATATTATGAAACGAGGGCGCAAATTACTTTGCTAGGCTGAATATTCAAAAGGTTAACTTGGAAGAAAATTCATCTTTTAATAAAATTCGCAAAGTAATAGAAAATTTAACGCGCAGGACCAAAATCAAAGTCCAAACGCTCTGCAGACTTTAAAATCACACTTAATATTATAGTCTTTATATTATAGTCTTTATAAGCTGACTACCTGTTCCGTAATACACAACTTAATACTCTTTTGAGTTCCGCAATACTCTTTTAGACTGGCCTACAGGCCAGTTTAAAAGAGTCTAAACTAATTTCATGCGACCTCACATTATGTCATGTTCATCTACAGTGGCCCTACATTTCAATTAAATTGGTCCGATCCGATGACATAAGAATACTCAATATATAAGTGTCCGCTTTCTCTATATCAAGTACGACTAAGAAAATCATAAATTCAATCCTTTTACTACGAGCACATTCAAAATAGTCGCGTCTTTTATCTTTTGAATTGTCAATAGTTATACAACGTACGTTGTATAACTATTTTAAGCTCACGCTGGTAGAAGCCTACGACACTTATGAGTTTTAAGTGTGTCGTGGTTTTCTATCAAGTCATGGAACAGAATCTAATGAAATTGGGCATAATTCTAAAAGCCCGCGACACGATGTGTCTTGACCTAATTCCGGGGCGTGGCGGCGGAGGGTCGTTTTCCAGCGATTTGCCCCAAATGCCGCCCGAAACCTACTCTCAAACGGCTTACGATATCTAATTTTGCTGACAAAAAGGGAATTTTATAGCTTAAATTAATTCCATTTTGTAATGTAATTTTGTAACAAATTAATCATTACTTTATCTGTTTGATGGTGGAATATTTTTTTATATTCGGGTAGGTGCCTGAAGCTCTTATTTTTATTAAATGATGTAGGTAAGGAAAATTATAAAAAAAATCCTTACTTAGCAAAAATCAACGGTCATAAATCGCGGAAAAGTAAACCAATAAAACGAAAGAAAGAAGCAAATCGCAGACTGATCAAGCAACGTTCAAACATCATCAAAGGCTTCAGTCAATATGAAAAGGAAACAATCTTTGAAATTTCATTAGAAATTATCGCAACCCCAAGGTTTTGGAAGTGGGAATAATTTATCACATTAATTTTAATTGAGTATAACAATAAACCATTGATCACGTGGTTTCGACAGTTCAAATGTATTCAATTAATTACCAAAGCAATTTGGTGATTGCAAATAAATTATATTATTACAGGCACCTAGTATTCAAATACACGCGAGAGCAATGATTCCGGGTCACTTAAAGAATGTTAAAAATCTCGGAAACTAAAAATGATAGGTTAATGCAATAAATTGTATTTAATAGACAATGTAATACTCCTTAAATGAAGGTATTAAAACTTCTTAGTTATTGTAAAGTTATATCTTAAAAAAATCAAATTTGAAAAAGGGCCACTTTCGAAGATGGAACTACGAAATTACAGCATTTGGTTTTGCTTTTGTTTGTAATCTGTCATTTATGTGGGTATATAAACCATGTTGATAGTGCTCTATATTCATTATTCAAGCTGAAATTATGTCGCTTACGCCTGAAGAATGCACCAGAATACTTACAATGCTGGAAACCGGCCGGAGTCAGCGCGATACAGCCAGGACTGTCGGTGTGTCGCTGTCAACAGTACAAAGAGTTCTCCGACGTTACGAAGAAACTGGTTCTAACCTACGCAGACCAGGAACGGGCAGAACCAGGTGTACCACAGCACGAGAAGACCGATACTTGGTGAACACCATGCTTCGAAATCGCTTTCTCACAGGAACTGAACTCACAAATCAGTTTCGACGCCTCGGAGGAAGTAACCCAAGTGCATGGACAGTAAGACGTCGGCTTGCTGAATCTAACTTAAAACCCCTTAGACCTGCAAACGGCCCTAAACTGGAGCGTGGGCATCGTATTTCAAGACTAAGATATGCCCAGAGCCACGTAAATTGGAGTATTGAAGATTGGTCAAAAGTTATGTTCTCCGACGAATCAAAATTTATGCTCTACAAGCACGATGGAAGACACAGAGTGTATCGAAGACCAGGGGAAAGATTCAAGCAAGCATGCATCGAAGAAAAAGTAGCCTACGGTGGTGGGTCTGTACTTGTGTGGGCCGGAATTTCTTCTGAAAGTCGCACAGAGCTGGTGATCATAGAAAACGGCTCTTTAACTAGCGTAAGATATGTGGAAGAAATCCTCAATGATCATGTTGGTCCATTTATGGTCAATTTAGGTGAGGATGCTATATTTATGCATGACAATGCCCGACCTCATACAGGTAGGATTGTGAATGACTACCTTCAAGAGATGAACATTACTCGTATGGAGTGGCCAGCGCGCAGCCCGGATATCAACCCGATCGAGCATGCTTGGGACGAGCTAGGCAGATGCGTAAAACAACGAAACCCTCCCCCAATCACGCTTCGTGAGCTCAAAATTGCTCTCACAGAGGAATGGGAGAATATTCCCCAAAATCGTATAAGGAACTTGGTGTACAGCATGCCAAACCGCGTAAACGCAGTAATGGAAGCACGAGGAGGCAATACGAAGTATTAAAATTCAAGTCAAATCGTAATAATGTTCAAAAATTTCATGTTTCCTATTTTTGTTTTAAGGAGAGATCAGCAGTTTTTTTCTTTATGTAATTTTGTGTTAATAAAATGTATGGTGACTCATATTTTTTTACTTTCATTTAAGGAGTATTACATTGTCTATTAAATACAATTTATTGCATTAACCTATCATTTTTAGTTTCCGAGATTTTTAACATTCTTTAAGTGACCCGGAATCATTGCTCTCGAGTGTAGTTTGTCAGTTTGGAAACCCAATTAATTATGTTGTAACAACTAATGCTGATGTTAGATTAAATTGATAAATAGTACCTATTTAATTTGGCTTACAAATATGTTTATAATTTTTACGTTTATATAGTTTAAAACACATGAAAGCAGGCACCAACTTAAGGAAAATAAATAATTAAAAACTGTTATTTCATAATTTCGAGCCCAATTCTCCTAATTCAGATTCCTTAGTATTTCATTTTGAAAACAAACAGAATTATTCGCAAATAAACTTTAAAAGAACATCCACGTATACTTTTTAACAAAAGCATCGCATTCCTTAAAATTCCTTCGAGCTTCGCTGATTCTTTGAAAGACGTCAGAAAAGTGGATGAAAACAATCTTATTCAACTAGCTGTCGGGACGTCAGATAGAAACTAACCGAAGATTTACAATAACAATAAACGCGTTGGACCGAGTTTGGACAGAAACCGTTTCGCTTGGACTGGCGCCCAACACGGGGCACTTTATTTTTCTAACTCAATAAACTTATCAACTTGGTCACCGGACCACCTAAATTGTTATTTGTCTGTCACCTAGTTTGGAAGTAGATTTTTTTTCTGAGTTAAATGGAACCGAGCGCTAAGACCAATTGTTCAGTGGCTGTTTGGAAAGTTAACCTAAGAATAATTTATTTTTGTTAACACTTAGGTTGGCGCCCAACATGTGACTTTATTCATCTAACCTCTGTTAATACTTTCTAATAACCTCTGCCATCTTGGGCAATGAAAGTTAGTTGAAAGTAAATAAAAACAAAACAGTCGAGTCTCTATTTTCTGACGAAAACGTCCCTAGGTCGCAATCTCTGTTATGTCCGTGATTTCATAGCACGGAATATTATTGTTATTTTTTTCCAGTGCATCGAGGGTTCTAGGCAAATACCTATTCCAAATAATGTCTAATTAAGTACCTATAAAAACCGTAATGAGTACCCTATTACCCAAAATGATGACTCGATCAAAGCCTCGTGCTCATAAGCACATAAAGGGGTGTGTACAATGTGTACATGGGTATCATAACCGCTTTGGAATCGGATTTTTGAGCCAGCACGAAGACGTTACGTTGGCTAATTGGCGAAAGGGGGTAATTATGGAGCCTAACGACCGGTAGCGCGGCGAGCGGGAGCATTTCGTATCCTGTCTAAATAGCTTTGGTTTTTGTAAACATTTCAGTGTGTACCGGTTGAGTAAGAATTGTTTTGTTTATCTGAAAATGGTTTGACGCACCGTGACAATGATGAGTTTTAATTTTTAGGCATTTAACTCTAAAATGAAAAAAGTCATTGCCAGATAGAGTTTTTTATATTTTATCACTGATGATCGTAGATATTTATCCAATCGAAAATCGAATTGATAAATATCTACGTTGATGTTTTTCTTGCCAGTAATTTTATGTTTTAACTAAAAAAACCTTTTACAAGACAAAAGCTCGGTACTACCCTATTTTCTCTTAGTACTCCTAGCTAGTTGCCAGATCTAAAATTAACATCGCTCAATCACACATGCGTATATGCGAAATCTTTTTCAATATCCCCAAAGTTTTCTAGGTCACACTCAATAAGTTTATCTATAAAAAGGGAATTGGCAAGTTTATGAAACTTTTGGGATGACCCGAAAGTTAGTGTGTAAGGTCCCCTGGAGGTTGTAAGTTTGCTGCTCATTTACCGATCACAGCACTCTTGAGATGTCTCATAACAGAGCCTTGTTCACATGCTGATAAAATATCAGCTGTAAGTAGGTCAGATAATATTTTGCAAACTTATCAAGGTTACGAGCCGAAGTTTTCTTGTAATGTTATCATGGTAAATTTGCCATTTTTTTCTTCGTCTTCTTCCCTTTTATATGGCCTCTGTCCGTCATTTTGACAGACAATTTGGCCAGTGTCAAGTGTTATTTGAAATAATAAAAGTCAAGTCATCATCAAGTCAGCGGTCTGTTTTGATCATTTCAAAGTATTATTGACAGCAGGTTTTTTTGAAGTACCTAATGGTTAGAGAAGGGAAAAATCAAACATTAATTTTTTTAAGAAATTTTGGTTTTTATTAGACCTGTAAGATTTTCACGGTATTTTCAGTATAATATTAATTAATTCTAAGATAGTAAACCGAGTCGATGATAGAACGGTTTAAACTGCATAGCACAATAATTATGTTTGTTTTGAGGTATGGTTTTATACTGTGGGATAAGTCGACTGTATGATCTACGCAAAATATGAAAATTAACAAAACGAATTAACTAAAACCTGTCACTTGAGCTATCTATAAATCGTTTGCAACGGTTTGTAGACGGCTCAACAGTTTTATGTGTATTTTGTAAATATTGTAAATACTGTATTAGTAGTAATTTTCTTTGTGAATAAAATTACATTTTATGGTTTAAAAAAACTTGTCACTGTAATTCTTGTTTTTCGCTGCCCAGTTTTTCCTTACAAACTGTGCACTGTGTGCACAAAGCCTTACTGATCAGTGCCCACGAGATATCCGACATTATCTGATATGGTTACGGAGGCGGATAACAGGAATACGATGTTATTACGTGTTAACACAGTTTTTTTATAATCACTAGCTGATACCCGCGAATTCGTACGCGTGCGAAACTTTCCATCAAAATACCTGTCACCAGCATACGATAAGCCTCATGCTAAAAGCTGCTTTTAGTTTAGAGAGGTCAAGCTGTATCTAAGAATCCATGTCTTTGATTTCAATAAAATAAAGCCTATGTTTCTATCCGGAAAAGGGGCTTTCCAATGGTATAACTTTTGTTGAAAGTAGTCCAGCAGTTAAGGCGTGATCCGCGAATAAACAAACAGACAAACTCAATTTTTGGAGTTAGAATCGTTTATTTAATAGATCTGCATATTTAGTTTATCCATCACTTTAATTTTACTTTGCATGGTGTACTCGTATGTCGCACTAGAGATGACCAAATGCGGTCTAGCCTTTATACATAAAGGAACCTTGTCAAGGTTGTGTAATTCTCATACAAGTGTTGCTTGCTGTTTGCGGTTGGAGTTTGCATGTCTGTAGTCGTATGAAGCAACAGTGGGATTCCTTGTAACGGAGAGCTGGAAACTTTTAATTATATGGAAACACCACCCCATTGAACTAATAACAAACATAAGCAAGCACCGTGTTACCACAGATCATTATAATACAAGGTATACGTGTTAATAAGGGGGTTCTCTGGCTTATACGACTTACCTGGGACCAATAGCATAGAATCAGATCTACCTTACTCTGGTATATGTATTATAACTGTAGAGTACCTAGTCTACCATTGCTTATAAAGAAGAATAAGTTACCTCCTTCGCGTTATATTTTATTAATTTATTTCAAGCTGGATAAAAAACTCCGTTCCACATCAGAAAATCAAAAATTTCCACGATGTTTTCAATCTCAATAAACAAATGGGTGAGCCGAGTTGTCCCGACATTCAATACCGTTTCATTTTACCATGTAGGTCACTTCGACTAACGAGGGACCAAATAAAATAGACAGGAAACAGCGGTGCGAGTTGTAAGCTTTTGGTAAAGTTAGGATTGCTAATTGCAAAGTGGCGTACAGTACCTGTATCACGAACAAATCTGACAGTCGCCGCGTTAAGGTATTCGAGTTACATTGCCCGTCAATGCCAGCTCGACTGCCAACCGTTGTAGTGTCACCGCGCAGTGTATCTCGGATACGCTAGCGTTACGATAAGTTTTGCGATTGTCACATTCGTGATTAAGGCACTGTTAATGAATGTAAAAGAACCACTTGCGCACACAAGGCGGAGGACATCACATAAAAAACAAAAGAAGGTATGCAAAACAATATAAAGGAGTTATAAAACCTTTTTAATAGGTACTCTAGCACATTTATAAAAAACGGTTTTCTATCTTGTACAAACAACACGCTTGCTACAACGTATCCAATGGAAATTTCCGGAAAAATATTGATGAGGATTTCATAATAGCGATTTCTTGAATATATCAAATCTATCCTACATAAACGAATCATAGTACACACGGCGCCTACACAATAATTAGCGTACACACACACGACAATGCCTCCCTAATCGCGAACATTATTACGCTCTCTAGAGGGTACAAGTACAAGGTAATACTAGTTAGGCTTTGCTAAAAAGCGGTAAACACCATGACGGCTGTAAATACTATAAGACCTTTTGCATCTAATCTCGATAATTGAGGGCTACTTTTTTCATGTAAGGCATTATCTCATCCCGTTCTGTTTGCGTTTAGTTTTAAGTTATGTGTATTATTATTTGAATCGTAATAAATAAACGGAACGCTGCAGTATCTGAGACATAGTTTTTAGATGGAGTAGGCTTGCCCAGCACTCATACTATTCTCTCACTCGCCTTCAGCTCTGACAACCACCATTCATTAGACACCATCTTAACACTAACATCTGGTACATTTCTGAAGCTCAGCGTATTGTCACCACTCCATTACCGTTACCCCTAAAATTTCCTTAGCTCTAATGGGTAGATATAAAACTTTGCACATAAGTCTGCATTTAGCACAAGTTTACATAATTATTTATTTGAAAAATCTCTGTATCAATTTTTATTTTAAAGTAGAAATTCCAAAATATCGGAAACAATCAAACCAAGAATGAAACTCACAAACCGTGGTAAATATACCGTTTTTAGTTACTATTTTATGCCAACATCTCCTTGTAGATTATTTATCCTTCTTTAAAGTCGTTATGAATTGTTAGAAAACGTATGTATCGATCTCGTTTACGATTCAAATCTTTAGAAAATCGTGCTATCCTGTCTTTTGAGTTCACTCCAAAATTCATCGCATATTTTAAGACCTTCAAAGAGCTTTGTTTAACTTTTGAAGCGGCTTTAAGGGACGTCCGCATAGAAAAGTGCTAAAAGAGCATGAACGCACTAAAGCAAAGCAAGCTCGTATGAGTTAGTGGCCAACTCTGGTGACGGAGTTTTTAGGCCGCCTTAAGGCCTCCGTCGTGGCTTAACGACTAAGACTTAATGAACGCACTAAGCAGTTGTTTGTCGGAGTATCGGACCGATTTCTTATTCACCCTCGCACGTATTTAGCATAGTATACCTAGTTGCGTTAAATAGTGATCAAAAGAATAGTGCGTAGAGTCTCTCCGCGGGGAAGAAGTTATACTTCGAGTACCACACATTCACTCTCGCTCTGTGTTTAATATGAAATTAATTTAGTATTTATTTTTAACCAATATGCAGTACTTATTTAGTTAGAAAAGGTTCTATGCTCATGTTGCCTAAATCAGAACTAGATGGCGCTGCTAAGTTTGGTCGAATCCTAGAACGCGCTATCGAAGTGTTTTGCGTTTTGTGGGGGTCTCCGCATGTAATCACTCTGGCTAGTCTCTGTCTCTTTCTATTCCCCCGAATAGAAAGAGACAGAGACTAGCCAGAGTGATTACATGCGGAGACCCCCACAAGAGACTAACGTTTCCCGCTTAACGCAACCTTGTTGGAAGTCGCATTAGAGTATAACTTCAAAAAGCTCTCATCCTGCGTGAATAAGTTAAAATCTGTCACCGTTGCGTCGCGTCACCTTGGTAGCTCGCCTGTAGTGAATTGCGCATGCAACCTTAGTATCCAAACACACTTTTTTTAAGGCATCATGAAACTCATAGGCACCGCTTGCCATAATAATCCTAACCTTCTTTGTATTCATTCTCGTGATCAATAAAGACTATTCACAAATTCATCCATAATATATAATCCCAAAGAAACAGATAAGTACTTACTTTTGGTACTTATAACATTAACCTTCTCTCAGGCAGTTCCGTAAAAAGTCCGAGTTCACTATGCGTAGTTTGGCGTTTAGCAAAACAAATTGCGAAATTGTGCGCGGAAACAAAGCATCGCTTTCACAACCTTGTTATAACTAGTGCGTTAAGGTTCTAATTTGTATGTCGCTGGTTCTAATATACTGTAGGATTTGGTAGTTAGTTTATTTAGATTCTGTATATCAACGTTTAGTAACAGCACTGGCATGCATAAAGTGCCCGCCACTTTAGCCGTTTTATACGTTGATCAACCATGTCCAAATTTAATCCTTTGCAGGGTGACAAATCTCTAGAGCACTATATTTCTTCATCGGAGCACATTTTAAGGCTTGAACTCCTCCTAGTTCTTTTGTATGCCAAATGTAAAAAAAAAAAATTAAATCGCAAGTAGGTACACTCAAAACAAACTCATTTCCCTAGGTGCTTGGAAAATGGCCAGAGATAACCAACTTTACATTTTAACCACCTCCAACCTTCGTTCATTTATCGTCATCTCACGATTACGCGCGGTTAGGAGGGGGATACCAAGATACAGAGTTATGGGGTAAGATAAGGAGGGGCTGTATCGGATCGGGGTTTTCCCTTTACGCCCTTCATGTAAGTAATGTATTCTAGTATAATCGTGCTGTGGAAACGCGGAATACCTTATCTGGGAGCAGCAGAACCTTTCGAGTGAAAAACCAATCAGTTTCATTGCTTTTTCCAGTGAGCACTCAAGTTATGGGCCACTTGAAATGAGGCAATCAAATCTCGGGCTGCAGAATTGTACATACCGGTATTTTTTGGCGCACTTAACCTAATTCTGTGAAGTTGTTCTATTCTGTATGCCAAAATTATCCTTGGAAAGTTAGCCTTGGCAAGAGACAAATGGCGAGGGCTACATTATTAGATACACCGACCTGAGCTGAGCTCTTAAGATAGAAGAACTTAACTAGACTAAACATTGATTGTGAAAAAAGAAGTAAACATTTCGCGATCAACTTACTGCGTTCGAAAGTCCCAACTTACCAACAACGGACCGGTTGAAGCGATAAATTAGATATATTTTGCCCGACACCAAAAAGTACTTCGTTCACGCGTTAAAATGGATTAATATAACCGTAATAAACCTTCGCGAAGTATGTCGGGTGTGCCTTATCCTAGAACAATAAATAATATTTCTCATTACCCCGCACCAGATTTACGATACTCGTACTATCGCACTCGTCCGCGCCAGTTTGTTTCCATTTACCTTTATTGTGAGCTGTTGCTCAGGTATACTACACACACTTTAGTAGGTAGATTAGAAGCCTTAGAGATATGCTTCATTATGTAGCTAAGTTAAGAGGTACCTTTACTCTAAAATGCTAGAGAATTTCTACATTATTTTGCCTTGGAATTTTGTCAGCGGCACGTCATTCCGCATTTTTGCCTTGAAATATGATGTACCTTATTATAAGCATGTCAGAAAAAGAGCAAATCAAAATGGGGCAAGAAAGTCGGCTCCACAGTATTAGCAAGAATTCACTGTACTGTGCATGTGAAAGGGTACCCTTACTAAATTAACATGAATGGTTGCTAATTTATTTTTAATTTATATTTCTAGGGGTTTTTACTTAACGTAATCTAGGTAGGTATTTGTTTTGACCCCCTCTTTGAATTCCCTGAAGGATCCACTGACACTCGTGATTTCCCTTTAGAAACCCCTCGCTCAGGAAAACAATGAAAATTTCATGTTTTTGTTCCATTTTCCGTGGATTATTTCTTTTTAACGAACAAAAACTTTACCAATTTACATAGAAAAAAATAATGATCTCGATGCAAACTTGAAATAGTTACACCGTGTTTTGTCTTTGCATTGATAAACAGTTTCAAATTCAATCGACAGAGGCAAAACACAGTGTAACTATTCCAAACTTACATCGAGTTTATTAATAAACTGTGTAGAAGCTCAAATTAATACTAGTAGCGCCATCTAACCGTAAGTTACGTGTTCTAAAACACTCTCGAAGCCAGTGCAAAATCTCGCACTCAACTGGATTCTCTATGGTTGCCAAATATTCCCGCAAAGCTTCCCCATCTATCGGCGCTTTCAGGAACTTCCCAACTACCTCCCCCACTGGGGATAGTCCCCTCCGCAGCCTATCGATCGCGCACTACAACTTACGCAAACCGGGTACAGCTCGCAGCTTTATAAATTCCAAATTATTAGTACAAGACACATGATCAGATCTAATTTGAACCGTTTGTGATAGTGCACAAACTTTAATCTGTAGGTGAGTGTTGATAAGTGCTGTCGACGTCATTCATGCTTAACCCATTCATGATGACGTAGATGAAAACCGATCCTGTGATTTATTACTCCTTACCCTTATTTTGATGTGTTTATGGTAGACTTTTGTTTTGTTGTAATTCTACTCGATACCAATACTAAGAAAACCACAGGCAAGCAGTGAAAAAATTAGGTCACCGATGAAAATTTAATTCAGTGAATGAACTTTCTGGAATGAGTTGTTTGGAGCGCCATGATGAGCCATTAATATTATAGTTTGTTTATAGAAGGTTAGTGCCTGTTACAAGTGACTGAGCAATACGCGATACATTAATGAGTATAGCCTAGTTTAGTATTATATGATCTGTGGTATAGCCAAGAAACTCGTCCCAAACATTTACGGCCAAGAAAGTGTTCGTCACTGCCTCTATTTACATTGACGTCATTCTACTGACCCAATTTATTGCACTGTTTAATTGAAGCTTTCTATACTTTTCCATGGGTGTGATAAAATCTTCCAAAGAATGCACTAGGGACTTTATGTCTGGTGATCTAGTATCACTTGTAATGGCTGCAGTATTCGTCGCACGCAATGCCACGTCATTGCAAGCAGGGACTCTACATTCTAGAGTTCCCAAATTTTTTAGACGTTTATCTACCGTGAAATGGTCGTGACCCCATTTAATTATTAATTTCTCAATTCCAGGAGGGCAGCGACGCAACAGTCAGCTCGTCGGAGATAACGCTCGGGGAGCAGCACGACCAGCCGCTCGGAGCCGGGAAGGAGCCGTACCCCGACGACGAGGATGACGGCTCCGGCGTAGAACCCGACGAGAGCTCAGGCTCCGGCTGGGGCCCCGGCCCCGGACCCGACGACGAAGACGGACGCGGATCAGGTGACTCGGCCAGACTACCCATCGAAATCCCCGAAGATGACGAGGACTTTGAGCCGAGACTCCATAACACGTACATCGCTGCCTCGTCCTCGCCGCCGCCGGTGTATAGCGAGACCCCGGAGCCGGTCTTGCCGGTGGAACCGCCGCAGACCGAGGAACTGCCTCCGACCCCCACCACGACCGAATCACCAATCCTTAGAACCAGGCAGTTCAATGTAGACGTTCGTGAGTAGTGGCTGAAGCATGCCAGTTTTTATTTGCGTATTATTTTAGTTTTTGGAAGACTTAAAGTAGGCATAAAAACTTTTTTGAGCTGTATCTCTAAATAGACAAGCAAGCAAGCTCGTATGAGCTAGTGGCCAACTCTGGTGACGGAGTTTTTAGGCCTCCTTAGCCGGAGGCCTTAGCCTCCGTCGTGGCTCAACGACTGTTAGAGCCGGGACCGACAGTTTAACGTGCCCTCCGAAGCACGAAACTCTTCCATGCTGCCTATGGCATGATTATGGGTAGTAAAATCAGTTGATGCCGTTATGCTGAAATATCATAATATTTATCAAAAGAACCACTTTCAGTCTTCCACCTAGATGTTACATTTTACAAACATAATCATTGTTTTTCGAGTGATTAGTCACAGCTCCAAAAAACTGACTGTAAATTAATCAAGGTTCTACAAGCTATCGTCATTTGTTTGGAGTGATTTTAATGAAGCTGTTTTCTACTGTTAAGCAATATCTTTTAGAAATCAACTGTCTGGTAGTACAAATATATCTCGCTGGCAAATCCACCAAGATCCTTCTGAAATCACATTATTAGTGCCATAAAAATATATCAGGTATTGAGAAACACAACAAATAATAATTATAATTAGATAAATAATTATTAGTACACTGTGATCAACACAAAAGCGTGCCGTCTTACACAATAATAATTAACACTACAGTGATCATCAATAAGCATTAACTAAGTAGCTTCTATTAGCATTAACCGAGTAGGTACCTACTATTCTTATCCATATTATTCTGTGTTAAATAATCGCTCATCCACACGCCAGTTTCCTCAAAACCCCAGTCAATTACTAACACTACGACAACACAGACGTTTTATAACTATTGAATATTTTTTTAATTATTGCTCAATTTGACGGGGACATTGGTAAGTATTTCGCAGTGCTTCCTCCGATTTCTATATCGTGCATGACCTCGTTACTATCATGCAATTTACAATCACTTTTAATTATTCCTACTCATTTCCTACCATTATTATTAGCATGTGACCAGAATTATCTTCATCTCATGGTCCCATTAGCTTACAGTTTCATTGTTTGATACCTAGAAAGTATATTACTTCGTTGGATGCTTTTCATGCAAGAACTAGATATACCTCCTCTATCCAAACTGGTTCTTTCCGAAAGTCTTCGTCATCTGATTACTTACTCGAGATATTTTACTGAACTGACACATCATAGTAATCTTCTAAACTCTCCATGTCCTAATATTTTGATTCCGTCTTCATTTTTCTGACTGGTTTCAAAAAAATTCACAAAATAAACAAATAACTGAAATTGTTACTAATACTCAAACAAAACTTTTTCTAACAATTATTAGTAGGTACTTTACGCACAATGATGACTAATCGATGACAACATAAAATTTCAGCAAACGTGCAAAAACCCAAAACAGAATTCGAGGAGACGAAAGAGCGAGCGAACACGGGAGAGGAACCACCACCACGCCCAGAGCTGACTGACATCAGCATCTCCGGAGAAGAAGCCGCTCCATCACCTGTAAGTACTATTGCTTTTTGCTTTGGGTATTGTTTTTGCTTTGGATATTGTAAACTGGAGGAGGGCTTTAATATTCGCGACACAGTTTTTTAAACTTCTGTGGATGTTATCGTTTTCTACTAACTTGTGCCTTGTTTCTGTTTCAAAAATAAACTTAATCTTATTCTAAACTTATTCTTATTTACGCCGACAGCCACGAACAGATACAAATACTGTTTAAAATTAGGAGGTTCTTAATAAGTCTATCAGTCACAATTTTTCAGTTTCTGATCTTCTCTATCGACTGCCTTCCACGATTTTAGAGGTTTAGTCTCAAAATCCCCTATGAGTTTTCCCCTTTAAGAAGATTTTAAGACTTTTTGTCTCAAAATCCCTTTGATTTCTCAATATTGTGGATCTAATAATGATTGAAATTATCAAAGAACTATGTTGGTAACCTTCCTTCTTTTATAGAATTTCCTTGAACCATTAGCTGTAGACCTTTCCTGTTAGGTATACAGTTTACTAAATAAAGCTACTTATCACATGTTACTATAACGCCCATGAATTTACTCACTGAATGTTACGAATCTCTGTCCAGTACCTACCAGAACATCGGTCAGCGTTTGTTCGTCGGCTTCAGTACCTACATTTCAATTTAGATCTGGATTTACAATCGTAATACAATATACACGAGAAGCGTAGAGTCAGCTCTCACCGGAGACATCGTAAAGCTCATCAGAGCATACCTACGACTTGTTTTTGAGCCATTCTGCAAACTGTGGAGAAAACACACGAGAGGAAAAATTCCGGGTCATCTATAAACTTGAATATCTTGGAAACCATGACTTAGCTTTATTTTAGCTTGTGGTTAATCTGTGTTACGCTTCTTCATGTTACATATTTTACGTTCCAGGATCAAGACCAGGAAGGCAGCAACGTGAACCCGGAGTCACGGCCGCCGGACAACGTCGTGTTCACCATCATGAACAACAAGGTCGAGGACCGTGCCACCAGCTTCTTCGCGCAGCCGGGCATCCTAGCCGGTAAGCACATTTTTATATTACACTAGCCGTCGCTCGCGGCGTTGCTCGCGTTCTAAATAGACCCTTCAGAGTGTGACTTTTCGAGTGTGCTGTGCGTTGACTATCAGTCAGCTTCAAAAGAGTTTTATATTATACTAAAGGACCGTCCCGGCTTCGCACGGGTTTTTTTAGGTAATTTTTACACCTTGGGTTACCTTATTGGAGTTTTAGTAAAGATCCCTAATTTTTTTGAAAATATAATATAGCCTATTTTACCCGGGGATAGTGTAGCTTAACAACGGTGAAAGAATTTTTTAAATCGGTCCAGTAGTTTCGGAGCCTATTTAATGCAAACAAACAATGAAATCTTTCCTCTTTATAATATTAGTATAGATCAGCCTTTTACACTTTGAGAGACCTATGCTCGGAGTTTCTTTAAAGGACATAATCCATAATCCGAAATGAAATTATCAGACCAAGTTCAGAGGATTAGCAAGCTGAAATGGCAGTGGGCCGACCATGTTTGCCGTAGAACCGACAATCGTTGGAGCATACCGAATAGCATTACGAATACTCGAGTGTTTAGGCAAGCGTAGTGTAGGCCGCCCTCCGGCAAGGTGGGGTGACGATCTGTATAAGTGTAGCTGGCAAACACTGGATGAAAAAAGATGAAGATCGGGCTCAGTGGCGGGTCTTGGTAGAGACATAAGTCTAGCAGTGGACTTATTTACTACGATCATGAAAACTTCTTCTCCCTGTAGATAATGGAAAATCTGGACTGGACGTTTTCCTTATATCCGCGTAGCATAGCGCGCCTTCTCTAAACAGATCTCGCCCCCAGATGTACGCTTGGAATAGTTTTTTTTTTAATACACCGTGTTTTGTTTTTGTCTCTTTCGATCTAATCTTAATCTGCATATGCAGATTAAGATTAGATCGGGAATAGTTACACCGTGTTTTGTCTTTTGGATTTATATATAAACTAGTGGTTGCGTGGCGCGCGAGCTGCAAGCAGCTCGCGGTTTTTTAAATAAAGTTGTAAATTTCATTCAAAGTCCTCAATCAGAGTTGGACACGCCGTTGGAACGAAGTCAATCGGTTGAGGTTTCGAAAACAGATCTACATGGCCGCCATCTTGGAATGCCCACCCCAAATTTCAGTAAATATGCATCAAAAATTGAAATAATGTGTAAACTTTCATTTAAACTCCTCAATCTCATTCGAACACCCCGTTGGAACGAAGACAATCGGTTGAGGTTTCGAAAAAAGATCTACATAGCCACCATCTTGGAATGCTAACCCCTAATTGCAGTGAAAATGCATCAAAATTGAAAAAATGTGTAAACTTTCATTTAAACTCCTTAATCTCATTCGAACACCCCGTTGGAACGAAGACAATCGGTTGAGGTTTCGAAAATAGATCTACATAGCCACCATCTTGGAATGCTAATCCCTAATTGCAGTAAAAATGCATCAAAATTGAAAAAATGTGCAAACTTCCATTCCAACACCTCAATCTCATTCGGATACCCCTTTGGAATGAAGTAAATCGGTTAATGTTTCGCTAATAGAATTAACATGGCCGCCATCATGGAAAAAAAACCCCTAATCGCAGTAAAAATGCATCAAAATTGAAATTATGTGTAAACATTCATTTAAACCCCTCAATCTCATTTGAACACCTCGTTGGAATGAAGTAAATCGGTTAATGTTTCACTATTAAAATCTATATGGCCGCCATCTTGAAATCCCAACCTCTAATTGCAGTAAAAATGCATCAAAATTGAAAAAATATGTGAACTTCCATTCAAATCCCTCAATCTCATTCGAACACCCCGTTGGAACGAAGACAATCGGATGAGGTCTGGAAAAAGATCTACATAGCCGCCATCTTGGAATGCCGACCCTTAATTGCATTAAAAATGCATCAAAAACTAAAAACAGTTCAAAATTCCATTCAAACCCCTCAATTTCGTTCGAACACCCCGTTGGAACGAAGTAAATCGGTTAATGTTTCGCTATTAAAATTTACATGGCCGTTATCTTGAAATGCCCACCCCTTAATGCAGTAAAAACGAATCAAAAATTAAAAACAGAGTAATTATCCATTCAAATCTCTCAATCTCCTTCGGAAACCCCGTTGGAAAGAACTCAATCGATTAATGTTTCGGTATTAAAATCTACATGGCCGCCATCTTGGAAAACAAACCTCTAATTGCAGTAAAATTGCATCAAAAATGAAAAACAGTGTAAATATCCATTCAAATCCCTCAATCTCCATTGGATACCCCGTTGGAACGAAGTAAATCGGTTAATAATTCGCTAATAAAATTTACATGGCCGCCATCTTGGAATGCCCACCCTTAAATGCAGTAAAAACGCATCAAAAATGAAAAACAGTGTAAATATCCATTCAAATCTCTCAATCTCCTTCGGAAACCCCGTTGGAACGAAGTCAATCGGTTGAGGTTTCGAAAACCGGAAATGACACGGCGGCCATTTTGAATTTCTGCAATGTCATAATTTTTCTGAAATATACAGGATATAAGCTACCTGTCAGTGAAAGATAGGTAGTCATACCTTAAACTTGGTAGAACAAAGTAATTCGCCAAAGTCGGGTCTGACTGAAAAATTCAAACTCCTATAGCATGCGGGGTTGCCAGCTGCGGGGAATGAAAATGATCAAATGTCATTTGGGTGGGCCCAATCTTGCCACCCAGTTGAAATTTTGATTCAAAATGTCGTTATTTCTACTTTTCACGTTCCCGAGCCAAATCTGGGAAACTACCCTAAAAATGGGGAAAATTTTTCTACCAGGCAACACTCCTCTACCAGCTGCACAACCGGTCCATACAACTCATCCAGGTAGGGGGTTGCCAACTACCCAATATTTCGGTTTAAAAATCGCAATTTTTTCGAAAATCGCAAACTTTTTACAAAATGGCCGCCACGCCGTCCGCCATCTTGGATTTTTTAAAAGTCATAATTTTTCTGAAATCTCAAGGGTATAGGCTATCGTTCTGCATAATTAATGTTGCCAGCTTTTGAGTTTCGTAGAACAAATTAATTCGCCAAAGTCAGAAACACCCAAAAACTAAAAAGTTGCAAGTTTCTCGGGGTTGCCAACTAAAAGTTACGAAAATGGTCAAATGTCATTCGGGGGAGGCCAACGCTCTTATGCAGTCCAAGTCTCTATTCAAAATGTCATTATTTCTACTTTTCATGTTTTTGGGGAAAATCTCGGAAATTACCCTAAAAATGGGGAAAATTTTTAAACCAAGCAACACTCCTCAACGAAACACACAACCGCTCGGTACAACTCAACCCCCTAGAATGTTGCCATCTACTCTAAAAATGGATTCGAAAATTTAGCAAAAACCATCACCATTTTAAAATGGCCGCCACAGCCTCCGCCATCTTGGATTTTTGAAAAGTCATAATTTTTCTGTAATCTCAAGGATATGGGCTATCGTTGTGCATACTCGGTGTTGCCAACTTGCAAGTTTCGTAGAACAAAGTAATTCGCCAAAGTCAACCCTAAAAAGTCAAAAAATTCAAATCGAAATTGCGCGGCCGCCATCTTGTTTTTTTTTTTTTTTTTACAAATTTCCCCAATCGTAGCCTACTATCAGTCGGATGAACCGCTTACGCGCCCTCTATCTGTCATAGTTTGCGAACGCGCAAATCAACACCGGCGCCATCTTGGATTTCGAAAACGGCTATAATTTTTTTCTACTCCTTCGGTGCTACTACACATTTTCGTAGTACATCATTTTGGCGTAGCACCACTCCTTCTGTCTCTCCGGGCATGTCAATCAGTCAGTGAGTGAGTGGTAATCTAGCTTTATTTATATAGTATAAAATCCAAAAGACAAAACACGGTGTAACTATTCACAACTACCAGGGAATGTGTTTTAGTTTTGTTTCTCTATTCATTTGTTATTTTTCCAATTCCAGCTGTGATCGGCGGTGCGGTAGTCGGGCTGCTATGCGCAATCCTAGTGGTAATGTTCATAGTTTACCGCATGCGTAAGAAGGATGAGGGTTCATACGCCCTTGACGAGCCCAAGAGAAGTCCTGCAGCCGCTTCCTACGGGAAGGGTCACAACAACCGCGAGTTCTACGCGTGAGACGACTCAGAACATACCCTGCCACGAGTTTATTAGCCCCATGTACCAAGCAGCGTATACATATCTACAACACGATAGCACAGATAAAACTAAAATTGTGCAGACTGATGTGGACGGTAGGGTCTGCGTAGCAGATATGAAAATAACCATGTGGACTGACCATACTAGAGTATGATAGTGGTTTTACAATGTGTAAAGATTTCGTAGAGGATTTTCGATCCTGTATGTAACCATTGAATGATTTTGTTACCAAAAAATAAATTATATTATCATGCACTTTTTTCTAATGAAAATAGCAGCATTTTTGGTTTATTCAGTGTCTGGTCTACTTTATAGTTGGTTTCAATCTGTGCTACATTTAGTAGGTATGTAAACGCATCTTATAACGGTACTGAACAAACCACGAAACGCAATACCAATGCGTTTGGTTCGTTCAAACGTTACACTTTTAATTTTCCGAACGTGGCTAAACTTGTTCTGTGAAAAATCGAATGTAGGCTGACAATATTTATTTTAATACTTCGACTAGTACGGATTGTACTGTAGAGTGTACAAGTTCAAGCTGTTTACAATATTGTTTGTCAAAACGAAGAGAAACGTAAAATTGATGTAAAATATTTACCTATCGTGTCGAGACCAACTTTTATAACATGGTGTTTGAGGTGTTAAATGAGGTTGTTCAACTTCTTGGAACTCTAGTTGTAGTAGGTATGTTTGAATGCAGAGAACCTATCATTGTTCTAGTTTACAATGAATTATGTTTTATTTTCCCCAGAGATTTGTTACTAACGATAAGCTTTATTATTCCACAAAGCAGCGTCCACTGCGTTGGAGTCGGAGCGTACGGAGCGAAACGATGCTTTATATTATAATAAGTAATAATTATAATAATCTATGTATAATAAGTATGTATTTACAAAAAAAAAAAAGTATGTATGTATTCTATCAGCCATCTAGTTTCCATCGTACAAGCTTTGCTTAGTTTGGGACTAGAAGGCGTTGTGTTAAGTGTCCGTGAATATTTATTTATTTATTTATTTATTTATATTGATTTACTAGCGACCCGCCCCGGATTCGCACGGGTGCAATGCAGTGATGCCGATGATGGATTATACATATAAACCTAACTCTTGAATCACTCTTTCTATTCAAAAAAAAACTTCATCAAAATCCGTTGTGTAGTTTTAAAGATCTAAGCATACATACATACAGACAGACATTAGGACAGATGCGGGAAGCTACTTTGCTTTATACTATGTAGTGATATGGTACAGCCAACACAATCGGCATATTTGCGCATTAATATTGTAAATACCAACACCTCGTACACTCCGTACGTTCCAATTCCGACCCAGTGGGCGCAGAGCTTAAAACAATTCCAAGCAAGAAAAAGATGCTTTTCAATACATTTTTTTTATATTAGTACCTAGGTAGTACCTAATAGTTCTAATATGGAAAAAATACACTTCTCTGTATGATAAAGGATAAAGATTAGTAATAAATCTCTGTTTTTTCTTTAAATTATTGTGCCATTGCCTCCCTTTGTATATTGCAATCCTTCGCTAGACTATAACGTTACAAACTTCACTTATAACGTTAAGTGAAGCTTGTACCGTCACAAGACTTACTTTAATCTCGAAATGTTTGGTGTATGGATACGTCCGTGTTGGTTGGTTCTAGTGTACCCTAAAGTTAAAATGTGTGTAGTTGTATTTAGTTTACTTCTGTAAGGTTTTTAATATAATATTGTAGGTACCTATATACAATTACGTCAGTATGTATGCAGCAGGATATACCTAATCTAATTATATTGCTACAAACCGAAAAATACAACCGTAGATACAGTTTTAACAGTACCCAAAGATTTCAGTTATGTTTAATTTTCATGCCACATCACTCTATAGTAGGTGCCAAATAACACCGTGATACAGGTCATTCACCCACCTTCACCACGATGTCGCAAAATTCAATTTATGAATGGCTAATTCTGTCGCTTTTCATACAAACCTGTCGCTAAGACGGTAATCGCTCGAATCTCGTAGTACTGTTTTGTTTACTATACATAAATTGAATTTTGCGACATCGAGGTGAAGGTGTGTGAATGACCTGTATTGCGGTGTTATTTGGCACCTACTATATCGTCCGTGTTCTCGTTTCCAGCTAAAGCACTGATTATGACTTTTTTTAACTTCATTACTACATCGTGTTTTGCGGTAAGGGTGCAAAACTCAAACATAGATTCTCTAGTTTATAAGTATCTAACGATTCTAGTGTAGGTTGTATCGAAATATATTTTGTCACCACAACTAAAACTTGAAGTGACAAAGTTCATAGTAATATAATATTTTTCTGAAATTTTTCTTTTTGTCTTTAAAGTTACTTTTAATTACATTTTTAAATAAGATTTTCTTAGGTTGTGCAACAATACACCTGCATTTTGATAATCCTAAATATTTTCTGTGTGCCATCTACAACGTATCAATCTTTGGTACTTTGATATGTTCTATCCAGTGCTATTTTTAGTTCTAAGAACTTATTTTAGTGTATTGTGTCAAATTATTTTAAATAAATTCGAATTAAAGCCGGATTTTATTCAAACAATTATTTAAAAAATCAGTTTTATCTTAATTATGAAGTAAATGTTTGTAGCAACCAAGTGTTAAGATTACTTATATCGAGTGGACATTATAATTAGTAATATCTAAGCCTAATAATATAAAATCGGTACCTAGTAAGACTAATCAGTCTTACAATGTATAATTTCTGATGGTTTTTGTGCAGTTTTATTTTCATTTTACGTAATTTAAAACGCTGAGAAGCGTTATCTTCCTGGCACATAATCATTTTTAAAAAAATCACTGAATTTAATTTGATAAAACGCATTATTCTCTAAACAGTTTATTAGTAACAATACAGAGGTTCAGTAACTCTTTTCTTTTTGTTGAAATTGTTGAAATGTGTGAGCTAGAAGTTGTTTGGTTTTTTTTATTCTTATAATGAAGTAGTTGTTAAGATTTGGTGGCACTAGCTGAGTTGTGTATAGAGTCTCAAATCCACTTCAATGTAGTTAGATGCTAAGAAAATTTATAAATATCCGATTTGTAAACTGTAATATTGCTTACATCATATAAAATTAATTTATTTCTCAGACCATCGAACATAATGAAGTTAGTTGAAGAGATTAGGAATTATAGATGCCTCTAACTTCTAACCGCAGCTTCTAACAATAATGCCAAAACCAAACCAATAACTATACGTTTGGCAAACGTTACGTATTACCTGTAATCGGGTATATTCTTATTGAATACTAAACAGAATAAAAGACAAAGTTTTAACCTTAGACCGCAGCCCCACTCAACGATATTTGTAGTTTGTAAGCGTTCAATTATCGGTCTATATGTTCAAAAATTGTCTTTTTCTCTAGTTTCTTAGTACATTCCTACTATATTTATAGGACCTTGAGGAATACATACGGATTAAGCACGATGAATGAATTTCAAAACATTTTTTGGTGAAATTAAAATATGCTTGAGTACCTGACATGAACAAATTGAGCAATAAACACATACGTAAAAAAAAAATTTGCTCTCACAAATATGTGTACTTACCTAATGGTATAATATTATGTAGGTGTACATCTACTTCAATAGTTGTATGAACTTTTGCCCGCTTTCAGTTAAAATATAAAATTCATATACCCACCTAAGTACTTACAAAAAAATGTTTTGAAATGGCTTATCTTCTTGGTCTATCAATTAATTAAAGTCGAGTGGCTGACGAGCCTAAATTTTGTAAGTATAGAAATGTAAGGTATTTTGTTGTTAAAAATCGAAATGTTTTACCAAATATAGTACCCATAGCTTCAATTCTTCTATATTTTTTATATTCAATGACTACAACTTTCTGATGCTGCTTATTTTCAAAATTCTTGAAAAGTAATTTACTTCCGAGCAAATAACTCTCGCTAGATGGCAGCACTTTCAAATGATGGAATGAAAATGTGGTCTGGGATGTTATTTTACGTGCCTAAATAATTATTAAAAAACTAAGCTACTGTTAACGGCAGCTTTATTTTATCAATCTCGCATATTTTTGAAACATTTTTTTTTTATTAATTTCGTCTAGTGTAACATATAAGTCGGCAATGATTTAGGCTAAGGTAGGCATATAATATTGATGTCCACCTTGTAAATAATTCTCCTTTACACCTAGGTAAATATACAGAAAAATATTATAAAATGATTCGTTTTATTTCCTATCTTCTCCTGTCTCCTGCCCAGCTTAGTATTTAACATTGCCTAGGCTGAGGCAATGGGTAGGTACTTAGGTACATAGTGCTTCAGAAATCAAGTGCTTAGGTAGGTAGGAATGTACCTATCCTCTTAAATTTTTGAAAATTTCTTTGATGTCGGTTGTAACGTTGACATTTAGTATGCAACAGCGAAAAATAATTTTTGGTGAGAACCTGTGGTGCAAAACGGCGCTAGTATAAGGAAAAAATAATATTATACGGATTATTTTCTTTCGTGCTAAATAAATATGATAATGGCATTTGAAGATTAAATAAGTACTTACTTAGAATTTTTTTATGAGTTCTATTTTAATATTAATTCGAAGATAAGACTGAAATAGAAACAACCAAGTCACAGTAAGTTACAGGTAATGACCACAAAGTCACAGTTATGATAGAAATACAGCCGTTGTGGTTTTTCCGAAGTTCAGCACCACCCCCTTACTACTATCCGAACCAAGAAAAGATTCTGCGGATCAACCTGAGACTATTGTAGTTACCTACCTAGTATACCATTATACCTTGTTTTGTTGTGTCTAATGAATTATGGTTTTTATAAATTTCAACTCAACTAACACGAGGCAGCGTGGCCGAGTGGTCTAAGGCGCTGGTTTTAGGCACCAGTCCGAAAGGGCGTGGGTTCGAATCCCACCGCTGTCAAATGATTTTTGCACTTTCGCAATATTTTTATAGTATTTACAGTAATTTTATAGAAAATACGAAATATTATAAAGATGAGCGTAATAAATTAGTTTCTACTATTTATAATAATTATTTCTACTAGCATCGATTTATCCGTAGGCCAAATAACAGTTGAGTCAATTTATCTTTAGCAAAGATTTATCAGTACAAAAACTACGGTACCGTGTTATTTCTACCATCTCATAACAGTCTTATAACTGTTGACCCGAAGCAGGAACAAAAGATAAATTGGCATGCCCAAGATGAAGATCAAGATGAATATCAGTAATCTTAGTTTTTTTGGACGCCCATTTTAGTTTTTATTGACTTAACAACTTAAATTAATGTGATGGTAGCTAAGTTTAATGACTTGGTAGTTATGTGTTAGAACACTGCAAATATTTATAATCTCACTCATTAATTATACCAGCTTTTTATAACTATAGATACATGCTTTCTGCAGGGCAATCGCTGTAACTTAAAAACCTGCCGGTGTTCTGAACTGTTTTCATTCTAAATCATAAATATTCTGTGACGAAATAGTGACATTAGCGCGTTTGGGCGCATTTTTGCCGTCAAAAGCTTCTTGTTTTCGTATATCTGTAGCCTCATCGCTTGACATTATGCTGAGCAGCGAAAGCAGTTCCGAGCTTACGATCGGGGGGGGCTGTTGGTAATAAGGTGGAATGATGAATGAAACTGAGATTATTTCTTGGCAGTTCAAGTGCATCAAAGATTTCATCAAATAGGAAATCTAAACAAAAAGGTTTCATACATGAGGCAGCGTCACCTAAATCTGTCCCTATCTATGTAGGCTATGTAGCGCCTTTTTATTCACAAAAGTCTGTATCTAAAAATCCACATGCTGGATTTTAATAAATCATAGCCTATGATCCACAAAAAAGGCTTCTAAACTGTATAAGTTTCATTGAAATCGGTCCATTAGTCAGAGCGTGATCTTCGAACAAAGAGACAAACTCGATTTTTTAATTAAGAATCGTTCAGCGGATGTAACTTTTTTCATATATAGAAGTATTATTCTTACGGTATTTATTGATATTCGTCCAAAATATCTACCAATTATTTTATTGACAACAACGCGTGAGAATCATTCAACTTTGTCGGCGATCACTGACGCCACTTCGTCTACAACAATTAGATACCGCCACACATTGTCTAGTTCCACAAAAGATTTTACTATTCTTTAGAATAATATATTTAATTTTATTGCAAAGCTTATAAAATATTCGGAATTGATAAAAGATACCTGTTAGGTAGGTAAGCTTCGTGTTTCACATGTTTCCGATACTAATAAATATCGAGTTGCTTATGACATGTTGCCTAGCAAGTTTTTTATCTTGCTGTGAGATTATTATGATACTTGTTGTTCGCGTCACTTTCCCATTTGGTCTCTGCGAATTTTGAACAAATTTTGGGATAATTTAGACTTGACCTTTATAGCGGTAGACGTTATTTGACGGCGCTAAGTTATGCTGAACAGAAAGGTACCGGGCAATGAGCTTAAATAAAAGATCATTGGTACCGGGTAAAAAATACTTGGCTTTGCCTTGCTGTATACACAATCATTTAATTTCACGTGTGGAACCAAAAAACCAAATATAACTAATGGCCTAAACAGAATTTTCATGAGCAACGCAAACCTCATAGTGCAGGCTTACAAAAAATAATATGTATTTTAAATGATCTTGTTAGGTTACCGGAGATAATCCATCCAGTCCAGTCCATCATATCCTCATTTGGAAGGATACCTACCAAACTACATGTTCTAGCGTAATCTAAACCATTAATCAGAGGGGTGATCATCAACAAATCAAACAGTCGTCGCGTTACGTAAACGTATTCGAGTCATATTGCGCGTCGACGGCAGCTCGACTGCCGAACGGTGTAGCGTCACCGCGCAGTGTATACGCTAGCTTTACGATACGTTTACGATTGTGACATTGAACGAAGAAAACCGGCGCTCTACGATAGCGGGCGTCTTGACGATTGCAACTTTGTAGAAATTAGCATTATCGAGCTTCTGAACCAATAAATACATTGGATCGCGCAAAAATTTGAGTATTTTATCGATGTAATAAAATGTAGACATCTCCTCATTACGAGTTTCTCTAAGATGGTAAAATGGCAATAGCCTTATGAATACTCACAGGACGTTGCCCCGTCTAGCTTCTAATCTCTAAACATAGAGATAATGAGATGCAAGTTTTAAAATTCTAGGCAAACATCTAAATTATAGTTATTTTTTTGTATATCACTGAAATCGTCACTGAAGTTCAAATTTTCAAATTCAAATCAAATTCAAATTGTTTATTTCAAAAATAACTGAGATGAGACCACTTACAACTAGGTAGGTACATATACATAGATTTAAAGGCACCTACCTATCACCAAAGAAAACAAACATTTTGTAGGTAATAGGTAAGTAAGTAGGTAGGTACTTATTGTAGATTTAAAGGTACCTAACATCAAATGAAGTATTTTATGTTTAAACGTATTGTAAAACTTGGAATCTTTCTATCCATTATTAATAAATTGCAATACAAACTATACAACAGGAAGTAACTATGCTTAGAAATAAACCTTTATTTATTAATTTTCTCGATAATTTCTTTAAAAAAATAAATGATCTGCAAACCCAACCTTACTAAAGTGTGCCTGCCCATTATTTATTGTAACTTTCTCAATTACTATTCGAACATTAGATGCCTGCATATAATTTTGATTTTGATCGATCTTGTATCCTTTTACTAGTCGTTTGTCAACTTTCCCCGTCATAAAAATAATGTTTGAGCATGCTGAAGCACAGAAAGTTTCCGGCTAATCAACCAGAACGACTGTTCTAGAACGTCAACAAATATCAACATAAGTACTTCTAAAATTACGTGAAAAGCAAGCTCGTATGAGTTAGTGGCCAACTCTGGTGACGGAGTTTTTAGGCCGCCTTACGGCCACCGTCATGGCTTAACGACTGCTAGAGCCGGGACCGACAGTTTAACGTGCCCTCCGAAGCACGGAAGCGCTCAGATGTAAATACCACTAACGGTCACCCATCCAAATAGTGACCGCGCAGAACAGTGCTTAACTTAGATAATCGGTGAAGATTGACTAAGCAAGCCTAGCCACGAGCGCTTCTCTAAAATTACGTGAAAGAATGTGATGAACCACCTGATGCTAATGGTTAGGTACCTCCACATCAAAATGCATAGCTCAGCACAACCACTGCGGACGTTTCCAATGTTTTTAAAATTGGAAACGTCCTCAGTGGTTGCTATGCCATAACACAGGTTAATCCTAGTTTGGGTATCAATGTTGTCCAACCAGGAAACACTACACTGTTAACCGATTTATAATATTGAAAATGTAATATTAATGTCTGTTATATCAATAAGTTTCATTTCATTTCATTTCAGTGGTTGTGCTCAGTAAGACTATGCATCGTTATAGGCGGTGGGCCATCGGCTTGTTCCATTATTCAGTTGTAAAAAAAAACATTGACCTGTGCTAAATGTGTGATGGTCTGACGAAATTGACAGTTACGAATTGATCACGGGAAACCTGTCCTCTACTCCAACCTTCCAACAGTAAGATGGTCGCTACATCAAAAAGAGCGGGTAACTCCCATTTGTTCTATATGTTACGTCAAGAACTGTTAATTTTTTTTTTTATCCCTAATATCTGGTTACTTCCATTTGGGTAGGACTATTGAAACGAAAACTAGCCCTAATGGGCTAGTTTCAATAGTCCTACCATGGAACTACAGGGATAAAAAAGTTTTAAAATCAGTCCTATAGAACAAATGGGAGTTACCCAAAAGAGCTTGCTACTGGCGTCCCTCTTGTTTTCATCCTTCATGGCAAATCTGAAAAAAAAACAATGCCAAAGAAAATTAAAAAGCTAATTACCTATTATAATAATAAAAACTATTGCTTAAAAAACATCGACGGCTAGTCCAAAATAAAATATAAATGAACCTTCATCGTGAAATTAGCCAGTGCACTGAGGTCACTGCACTTCAGTACTATGAACGAGACTGGTAGAGATCCTTCTGTGCTAAACGTCAATTAATACTTAAAAAATCTACCGTAACCTATCAGTTTAATTTATGAGCGTCCATCACCAGTAGGTGAAGTTCACGGCTATGGGTCAGTCTCAGAGGTAGGGGCGGGGATCAGACGGACGAGGTATAAAAGCTCGGAGAAATGCTCTCTCTGCATCCAATCATCCGTGTGCTCTCCTAGGACATAGACAAATAAACATGGCTGCTAGGTTCGTTGTTGGTCTGGCGGTTATCGCCTTATGCCACTCCAGTCCCGTCCTTATAAACGGTGAGTTGTACAAGTTTTTTATTTTCATTATCTAAAATTGACAAAATACTTTCTTATTTGCGAGAACAATTTAATTACTATTCGCTGTAAGTACATTATAATAATTCAACTGTGTATATTTTGGTTCAGGTTATGAAGACAGCCGTGATGGACGTTCTCTGTCCCTATCCAAGGGATTCGCCAACGGTTTCGGCGACAACAAGGCCACCGCTCAAGTAAACAGAGACGGAGTGCTTGCCACTGGATACAACAACGGTGCTAATCTTGGCCCGGGCCAGGCTGGCGCTGACGCCCGGAACTACGATAACGCAGATCAAGCTGCCATCGACATTGCCCGCGCCCAGGGTTACTACCACCCATATTACCCCGTCGCTCAGCCTGCCGTCATCACCTACAACCAGAACATCGTTCCCGCCGAGCAGCTGGTCTACCAGCCTCTGTCCGGAGCACCCTCCTCAGCCGTATCAAGCGCCATCACTGACGGTAACTCTGAGTCCTCCCTGTCCTCTGCTACCAACTACGGCAGCGATGGAGTTGCTGAATCCAAGTCTGAGACATTAGGAAACTACGGAAAAACCAACACCGTCGCGAAAACGGTCGGCAAATACAACACTGCCGCCTCGAACGCTAACACCCGCCTCGGCGTCGTCTCCGTCGACTCCAAGGCTTCCAGCTCCGGAGGTAGCGGTTCGGCATCATCAAATGCTCAAACCAACGGGTTTGCTGTTCCCATTGGTGCCATCGCTCCTGCAGTCGAACCCAGCGTAATCGACGCCAAGTACCATAGCTTCTACAACCCAGCTCTTTACGGATCCGCTTCATCCAACGCTAACACAGTCGGACACGGCTCCGCTGACTCCTCCGCTAGGGTTGGACCGACTCGCAGAAGCATCAGCTGGCGCTTTGGCACTGCTTACGACACCCCTGCAGGATATGGTGCTATCAAGACTGTCCCAACTGTCTACCAACCCGCCCCGGTTGTCTACCAGCCTGCTCCCGTAGTGTATAGGAGCGTGCCCGTTGCAGTGAACCCCTACGGTACCGCCAAGTCGTCCGCAAACACCCAGGGATCTGGCAACGCGCAGTCCAATGCCCAACACAATGCAGGGTACGGATCCACCAAGTCCTCCGCCAACTCTAAAGACAATGGCCAAGCTCAGGCCAACGCCAACATCAACAACAACGGATACGGTCTCTACAGGTCCGGCGCTATTGGCTCCGGCGTAGCTAAGACCTCCGCCAACACCAACGGGCTCAGTTTCGCAGACTCCAATGCTGTCCTAAACCAAGGCTCGGGTTTCACCAAGTCAGTCGCCAACTCCAACGGTGGCTTCGCCAACGCCAACGCTGACATCAGCAACTATGCCTCCGGTTTGTACCGTACCACCGGCGAGGTCGCGCCGTGGAGCAGGACCATCTCCGACTCCAAGTCCACCGGCTTTGGCAGCGCAGTGTCGAGCGCGCACGGCAACCAGTATGAAAAGGTCGCAAACTCTTTTGCCAAGAACTCCGGATGGGGTTCCTCCATTGCCCACTCCCAGACCTTGTAAGCTGATCTATTAGCTCGGTGCTAATGAGCAACCACATCACGACGACTTCCGGTACAACCGAAAACTTGTCTTGATGTATTTGCGGCGTGATATACGCATTTATTTATTTTAATTTATCTGCATTCATTAAAGTATCAATTTTACTAAAGCGATAAGTTTTAAACTAAATACATTACTATAATAAAATATGTGAAAACTTATTACAAACTTTTATTCCCACTGTCTTGACTCAAGCTCAAATAGGAACTAAAACGCCACCATTATAAGTTAAGTACCTATAAACAAAGATTTTCTAGGTACCAACACAACTGCGGTAATCATAGTACACCTAATAGTAAGTAGCATTTAAAGAAGAATTTTAAGGCTCATAATAAATAACACTCATATTAAAATAAAATAAATTAGACACAGGTGCGAAAAAAACACGGATAAATCAGACACAGGTATAGGTACACGCTAGCGTATCAGAGATACATTGCGCGGTGACGCTACAACGGTAGTTTTGGTAGTCGAGCTGGCGTTGACGCGCAATATGATTCGAATACGTAAAGCAGCAACTGTCAGATTTGTTTGTGATCATCCCACAGATAATAGTTTGAGTTTCGATCTGTGGTTATGATAAGTACCCAAACCACACAATACCTAAATGTATTAACGTCCCAAACCGTTCATAGCGGTACGTAAAAAGAAAATTGCTTGAACTAGACTCGTGCGTTCGAAAAACGAACAGTGTAAGAAACGGGTGTCAAAATTTGAATCATACGTTTCATACAAAACGATATTTTCAGTGTGTAATTTTGGTAGAATGGGAGCCCTGCTTCGTCTTACGTTGGAACTACGTATTACATATTCTTTGATGGACATAGCATTCATGGATATGTCTAATAACCCAAAACGGTTCACCTTGCCACTTGGATAATATGATCGTCTCTAGATCTTTTTTATTGAAAATGAATTTAAAAGAAATGGTACCTTTGTGTGTAAACCATTATAACTTTTCGTCTAAGTTTAGTTCTGTTTTACTAATTTTGGTGAAGAAAAACAGGACAAAACATTATTACGTCAGAAAATGTGTACCTACTGAATAACTTCATAGATCCTCTTTAATATTGCTGGTCATCATCAGACCCTAGAGTAAAAAAACTCTATAAGTAAGTATCCAAAATCAAAAATCGTTGATATGCGCTTTTTTTTTAAAACTGCAGCTATGTTTAACTACCTGAAACCTTATCAAAACTAGAAGAGCTGATGAATATCTCCATAACTTGAAAACGGCTGAACTGATTTCTACCAAACATAGTTTAGATGAGAAGCATCTTGGTCGTCAACGCAGAGCTTTCTTACATAATTTATAAGCTTAAAAAACTGGAAAAACCGACTTCAATTTGATACGCCTTCATCATCAAATGATGATGATGATGGCAGTTCGGGACGTACCTGGAAGCATACCCTATCAGATAAAAAAAGAATTTTTCAAATCGGTTCATAAATGACGGAGTTCTGAGGTAACAAACATTAAAAAAAATACAACCGAATTGAGAACCTCCTCCTTTTTTGAAGTCGGTTAAAAACCCGCATTGACAGAGCCTCGAATGTGCATTTGTGTAGCACACGCAAACGCATTCGCAAAGCGAGAAGTTTTGTTAATAATTCACGATTCCCCAATCTCCCGGTAGAGGCGCTTATCTGGCTTTCATACAAAATTTCTCACTTTTCAAATGCGTTTGCGTGTGCTATACTCGAGTCGAACGGCAAAACAAATGCACAGACTCGGGGCTCTGATAATTTGTTTCGTAGGTAGGTACAAGGTCACCGACACATTAAAACCTAAACTTATAACACCCCTTTTTTCAAATTCGATAACGTTCTTATTAAAAAACGTTATTGTAAGCACATATTGTAAGCTATGAATGCTTAGAAATAACACCTGCCTGTTATGTGCTATGATAAATAGCCAAAAGGTCATCGCACTCATGATGACTTCATAGTTGCTTCCAACATAAGTTTTACATAAAGCAAACTCCTTAAATTATTCTATAAGTTTTTATGTCCTGCCAAAATAAAATAGGAAAATACGAGAGCAATTTTTAGCATATTTTTCTAATAAATATAATAGGTAAGTATAGGACTTCAGAAAATAATTTATGACATGTATAATATTTTTAGTAAATAGATTCAAAATTGATGAGTTTTGGATTTTATTGGACTTATCGGGACTGGATTATTGTATTTTTCATAGCATATGTCCTAGTCCATTAAATCACACCGTTAAACAGTCGTAAAAAGAAAATGAAACTCAAAATTTTAACATTTATGAGAACTTTGTGATTTAAATAAATAAAAACGATTGATTTTGGGTTTATGCTACCCATAATCTAAGATTTCTACAAAACGGTGATCGTGACATGGCGGACGTCTAAACGTACCTACTTGCAGTTGTATTTTAAATTTCAATTTTTCAATTTATTCAGATAAATATAAAATAACATAGCAGAACCTTTTCCATGGTGTTAACTTTTTTCGATTTTAGTCGCTAGAAAGAATATGAATCGTAAATCGAGACGTGATCTCTATACGAATAGATTTTTATATCACGCGAAATAATATCAAATCTAAATAACAAATAAATTATATTAGCTTTGTATTGTTTGTAGAGCTAGGTACGTCGGGATGCACGACTATTTTTCCAAGGCAAAGTACTCCTCACGATCTTGTGGTAGACCTACTCAAGATACTTAACTTTGTAAAGGGGGTAGGTAGTCACCGTACACTTTGACGGGGGATCTCAGAGCAGATCTTAGTACCTCTTGAAAAGCACGCTCAAAAATATGACACATAGCTACATAGGAATATTATTATTATTGAACATAGCTAGGTATATTCTGGTACATAAATACTTTAGGCGACAATTAAGGTAGCCTTTCGAACTAAGCGTCACAGACGCAGCGTCTATAGCGTCACCAACGCCGCGTTACTAACGCCGTGACAGCGACGTTTTGGTGACTTTGGATACCCACAACAGACGCACAGTCGGTTCACACTTTTGCCGCGCGCCGCCCTGACCGGATTGATCTATAAGCAGTCTTATCATAAAACAATAAATCTCAAAATACAGCGACACTGCAAGCGCGGCTGAGCGACTGACGCGGGTGTCTGACAACGCGGTCACCGCGGCACTGTGACGTCACAGACGCCGCGTCAGTGTCGCTGCGCTCGAGTGAGGATCCCTAGAATTTCATACATTTGCATAGAACATCGATCTGTCGCTCTGTCGCGGCGTCACTGTCGCAGCGCCACTGACGCTATAGACGCTTAGTTCGAACCTTTACGTACGACTGACGCTGGCTAGAATACTTGTCCATTAGTTCTTGCAGATTGACAGACACGAAACGATAAATCAAAATAAAAACATTAGTAACCTTGAGGTCTTTGGTACAGTTAACTCGATACGGGGTCAATAATCTGAAGGACCACAAAAAATATTGTGGTTCGCTTATCGTTGATATTGTGGTTCAATTTTGGTGTAAAGCAGGCCAATGGTGCTGAAACCAGTATAATGAATCTGTTTCATGAAATTGAGCAGATGATGATGATGTCTTCCTGGTCGGTTTTGGCTACGGCGATGTTGTTGCTACTACCTATGATGAGCTCTAAGGTGACTTGAATTGAATAGCCAATTTTTTTTGGCAATATTTGCAAGCAAGCCCACGCGCCCAGTAATCAAAACTTCAACTTTTTGGTTTATGGCTTCTGTTGTTACAATTCTGCCAGTGTCTGTTATATAATTCAAGTGAATACGTTTGGTTTACGTAACACGTCAACTGTCAGATTTGTTCCTGATCACTCCTCTGAAGGATAGCGTCAAGGATGGTGAAACACGCCCTTACGATTCGAATTTTGATTTTTTTTTAAACAACTTATAGCATTTTTATTTTAATGGGTTTTTTTTGTGTTATTGTGAGTATTGTTGTTTAATTTTGGTGGAATTTTAACCAATAATACTTAGGTCGTAAAATAAAGTGCCATTGGAATGAACGTGTGTAAAGTGGTTTTTCTGAATGTGAATATTCGATTCAGGTTTTGGAGGGAAAATTCACCATTTTCTCTTCAAAACAAACGACAGCCGACTTGACGAAGACTTAACTTGACTTATCATTTACGCAAGACAAACACATAAACAAACTAACTTATGGGAAAAAACATAGTGTTAGACTAGGCGGTATGGTTTTAAAACTATAGCCTGCTCCGAGGAGCGAAAAAAAAAACAAATAAGCGTACCTACATAAAGTATCCTTCTACCTTATTTTTATTCTGAACTAAGGTATGGACTGCCCGCTTACTGTGTAAAAGTGTATAATAATCGAGATCTAAGATATACGGGTAGAGCGATTGACTAAACTTGCAGATAATTTAGAGCGCAAAAACTGGTAGAGAAAGTTTTTTGTTTCAGTTTTGGGCTGGTGTTAGTTTATGATCAAAATTAAATGATTCAGTTTAGTAACAAAGCATCTCTTTACTGGCAATTTTCCCCAATTATTTCACGCATCTATACTCAACTTTATTTTATTAAAAACCATTAAAAATTCTCGAATATTAAAGCATTTTGATAATTTTCAGTTCAAAAGACTTCAACGCGCTCGTTATTTTTCTATATTATCCTAATATGGTTTTGTAAAGTTAAGTTTAAACAATACACCATTATTGAGCCCATTCTGTCTAAGTTCAGCGTAGGTATAGTGTAAGTCAATTTTTTCGCTTAAAAACACGACGTATGATGATATAACCTAGGATCCATTCAAACAATTATGCTTAATTTTAAGCTCAATTGGGCCATTTGCTTGTACCATCACTGTTTTTTATTTATTTTTATTTATTGTATATAATCAGAACGGCCTGAGCCAATTACACTAATTAAACTAAATTAATTATTACAATAACAATAACATTAATAGTAGACATTTTGAAAAAACTAGAGTAAAACTTAAATCTAGGAAAAAAATAAATAATTATATCAATAATGTCAAGAATTTATATAGAGCAAACAAAAAAAAAAAAAAAAAAAAAAAAAAAAACGAATAACATTAAGTCAACACAAGGACGAATAGACAGATAGAGATCAGCTCTCACACTTTCTTCTCGCAGAACTCCAGGCACTCTGACAAGACTGTTCTCCATCCATCCGCAAACACGTCAAGATCAGGGCTAGCATCCAGGAGAGCGTTAAGCGCAGAGAGCGTTCGCGGGATGGGGGACTGAGCGTGTGCGACTGTGCGGCAAAACGGTTCGAAGAACAGTTTGTGGTTCCTACTGCGACTATAATTGTTAGGGACGTAGAATTGCAACAGCTCATCATGGAGATCAGGGGCATCGATCTTTCCATGGAGAATCTTAAGTGTTGTTGTCAACTGGTCATTCGCTCGTCGTACTTCTAAGCTATTGTACCCCAGGGAGCCGAGAAGAATTGTTATTCATCTTATCTTTACATTTTCAAACCTTCCTTCTAAAATACCTAGGTCACAGATAACATAATAACAACCCAGGTATTGTGAGTAGATACCTATATCTAGCAATGAATGCCTACCTACTTAGGTGTCTTTTGAACTTAACAGTACATTATACTCGAGCAGATGAACCGATTTTTTATCTTTCTATCCTGTTATTTCTATAAGCACATCTAAAGTATTCGATTGTTTTATTTCGATTTACCGTAGCTTCACATAGGTAACCTAATAATTCGTACCTTACATAATTTAGTCACGAATTTTTAAACGAAATAAAATTAATCCCAGTAATCGTATGCTATGCAAACATAAATCTTCTTCTTCTTCTTCTTCTCTACCTATGGCTATATGAATTGAAATTACAGCCGTGCTGTTTTTGACAGTTCGAGTTCCAACGGAAAACTTATTTATGAAAAAAGAATATAAACGACACCAACGAGTTCCCACCCCGAAAGCAAAAAAAAAAAAACAATAACTCAAAACGATCTAACTAATGTAAGTTATATTGGTTGTTCATTGCAAAGAGTTATTGATCTTAGCAACTTTTTATTCGTCGTCAGTAGGTAATGTACACATGGCGCTACTTCGTGTCAAAGAACTTTATAAAAAAAAAACGCTGGATCAATGTTGATTTGCAAGTTTTTTCTATCAGAATTGGTTCGATAGAAAATTATACTGGATGAATAAGTTAATGGTTTTGGTTTGCATAGTCATTAATTCGGTTTTTATGATAATCTGACAGGATCGGATGAAATAAAATAAATCTTAATATTCCAAATGTTTTGATGTAGTCATTGAGGTTGTTAACTAATCAGAGTTTTTTTTCTTTGATTGAATATTATTGATATAGGTAGGTAATTAGGTACGTATTGCTAATATCATAAATACATACCGTTCTCTACATCTATTCTAACATGCATGGGTTTTAGACTTTGAATGTAAAAACTACTAACAACAAACGCGAAGTTACGAGTAGGAACGACAATGACTGTAAAGATTTAAAAAAAAACTTAGATACAGTAGGGACACAATCGTTTCATGATGAAAAATGTCAAAATTTGGCAACTTTCAAATAGGACCTTTTTACACTTGTCACTAGAAAGTTGGTCTTAAGGTCCAACTATAGTCGTCCACCTTTCCATACAAACGTGGAAGGGTAACTACTCCACTGTTTTACGTTGACCAACCTAAACTAACGATTATATCAATTTATCTCGTCATAATCTATGTTTGTATACACCTCAAACCGTAAAAAAAGTATTCATTTAAAAAATACAAGCTTCTAAATTTTCCGTTTTTACGGTTTGGGTATAGGTATACAACTATACATACATATTAAATCACTGTTTTATACTCTAGCCCTTCTAAGTAGTGTTGAATGGTCAAGCAGTAATGTATAACCAAAAATTGGCTCAAGCTTTCGTCTGAGCACAGTTGTACCTTTCTCTTTTCAGCACACCGCCGATACGAAGTCCGTTGTACAAAATGTCGTTGTCAGAATCCATAAACAGTATAAAATATGTGTATTTAGACAACCGTCACATGTCCCTACTCATTAGTCAGAATTTATTGAATCACGTCTTATACGGTCGTAGGTATTAATTTACTAATGAACAAAATTAACGGTAGTAGTTTATTGGCTTAAATTAATATTTATTATTAGATATCGCGAACAGAGGATATCAAAGCAATAAAATTGAATAAAACCAGTATCTCAGAGATAGCAGAGTATCATATGGGTGTTAATGTGCTAAGTATATTAATCGAGCAGGTATATATGTACATATAAAAGGATTTCAAATTTATAATCTCTTGTAACTAATAAATGTATCCGTTCCTGTGTAAACTTATTTTGGAAAAAACACGCGAGTTATTAAAAATTATTTATTGGATACATTTTGATAAACGGCTTTAGGAAATGACTGGCCAGTTGTTAAATGGTTATAAAATTAGTTAAGCTTCTGATTTATATAAAAACCTCAACTAAGACCAGTGTTTAGATACAATGCTCAAGTTTGGACTCAAACAATTATAGAATATCTATCTTATTGTCAATTTCTTTTCTTAAAATTATTGTACAGAAAAGATTTGAACCTTGTTTTGAATCCGTATCGACTGGCGATGTTAGATAAACTTATCAAGAGACGTTTTATGATGATTTTTGTTAAATAATAAATCACAGTTTTCCCTGCATGAATGGTTTGAGGTACTTGTGGTAGCTCTGGTTGACAGGTTCTGCGTTGAGTGGACTCTTCAGCGCTTCCTCCATCAGACGCTCGTACACACGACCGTCGTACGCACCTAGCGTCGAGTTCAAAATCTGAAATAGTGTAATCAGGAATTAGCCTGAAGGAAAACCGATCCCTTAGAGGATCACTAAGTAACTGGTCACGGCGAGACACTACTCGATCGAGCGCCTTGTAGTTCAGGGACAGGTGGAAGGTACTAGACCGCGCGGCAGATCGCCTATGCGATGGACCGACCAGATAAAGTCGGCGGTAGGTGGAAACCTACAAGAATGCTCCCGGATGACTATAAATAGAGAGAAGTGGCGAGAAATCGTGAGGCGTGCCACAGCCATTGATAAAAGTAATACATAACGACCACGACCGCTGTGCCAAGAGTGTAACGAATAAGAAGAAGAGAAGTAACTGGTGTAAAAAATCTACAGCTGGAATGTACCCCCTAAAAAACTGTTCTTTGTTTTTTTTTTTGAACTTTTATATGTTAGCTTCTGTCGGTGACTTCGTCCGCATAGCGTTTGGTGCTGTTGATTTTTCGGGATAAAAATATACTGATGAATAATGATGTATTTACCTCGTCTCTGTAATCAAAGGCATCGACGAGCCCCACAGCATCCGGCCTGATCATCTCCAATAAATCTTCGTAAGCATGTCTCAGCTCCGTCACATCACGCTCCGTTATTGATGTGTACTGAAAGTAAACAATCACATTCATCACACCAGCAGTAAAAATTTGAAGTAAGGCGTGCCCCTGAAGACATCCTTAGCGATCTGAAGGGCTCATTTTTATCCTAAAACCCCTATAACATCCCTTGTGACTTGTGGCAAGGGATTATTGGATAAAAAGTCCAGGAATCCCCTGATGGGTTCATTTACATCGTTAACGCCATCCGTTCCGTTGTTATTGGCGTTCTTTTTAACCAACTTCAAAATAAAGAATAGGTTCTCCATTTGGTTGTAAATTTTTTTATGTTTGGTACCTTATAACTCAGTCATTTATACATTATGTTTATATAAAAGAAAACTTTTTTTATCTGGAAAGGTTCAGATTGGTCCCATCAAATTACCAAAATTATAAGAAACTGGAAAGAACACCTCACTCACGTAGGTATACCACATTGAGTATTTTGCTTTCCTGTTACTTTTCAATGGTGCTTATGATAAATAGAAATATCGTCATCATCATCTCATGATGAAGCTATATCAAATTAAAGTCGGTATTTTTTCAGTTTTTTTATTTTATAAATTGCTAGCGACCCGCCTCGGCTTCGCACGGGTGCAATGCAGTGATGATGATGATGTATTATACATATAAACCTTCCTCTTGAATCACTCTATCTATTAAAAAAAAAACTGCATCGAAATCCGTTGTGTAGTTTTAAAGATCTAAGCATACATACATACACACCTTAGGACAGACGCGGGAAGCGACTTTGCTTTATACTATGTAGTGATGTAGTGATAGTGATAGTGATAGTGATGTTATACACACCAGAAGTAAGTCCGCAAGTCTTTCCAGGGTCCAGTAGATGGCGTATAGTTTCACCAGTTTGTTCAAAACTAGATTCAAAGGCTCTGATACAGATGTTGCTTTTCTTTCGATCTCAGCGTGGTATGTGGATAGAATGAAAGAGCGACAGTGGGCCTGGAATTAGGAGAGTATTTTTATAATCTATCACACTAGCTGTCGCCCGCGGCTTTGCTCGCGTGGTAGCAGCATACGCATTATTTGGTTAAAATTTTTGATCCTAATTTTAGACCCATTAGAGTACGACTTTTCAAAATTCCTTTCTTAGTGCACCCTTACCCTTTAAAAGGATACTACCAAATTTCATACCTCTAGGATTTATAGTTTAGGCGGTGCGCTGATTGTCAGTTCGCTTCAAGAGTTTTATATCTATTACTAGTATCTATTATTATACACATTAGGTATCTTTATTATATGCAGTTAATTAAAAAAAACATTACTAAGTCGGGTAATAAGGCGATTGACTAAAGGTCTTACGAAATGTTAGAATAGTAATAGTGTGTTTTTGATCGTTTAGCCAACAATCCGTGAGACGATTTTTATTTTAATGGATTAGAATGACTAGTATGTATTTAATATGCATTCAATATTTTTTTTCTAATGATAAGCCAAATCAAGTTTTAGAAAAGTTAATATGTAGAAAGTGACTGATTAAAACAAATAAATTATTCTCTAAACTTTTGGATAGGCACATTATATTTAGAGTTCTCAAAACGAACCATGAAAAGTCCACAGTGAAATTACCTCGGAAGCTGCGACCAGTTGCACAGATGATTTGTTCCATGCATCTTCCGGTGATAGTCCAGATTTTATGTACTTTCTCATGCTGGACACAGCATTCGAGAGCTTTCTGTAGAGTTTTAGAACCAATAAGTTAGTAGTATTACCTATTCAAAGTAATTTCAGACTCTTCGGACCTCTTATGTTTTGAGCATAGATCATAATATGTTTCGAATAAGAACGCTTTTGGGCCATAAACACTGACTTCAATCGATAAATAAATATGAAATTCAAAGTTTGTAAAAGTTTTACTCTATGCTATCCAAAGACGCGGACGAAGCCGCGGGCACAGCTAGTTATTTATATATTGTGACGCGTAACGTAAGATAAACAGAGTATTATACCCTGCAGAGACACGTTGGAAGCTCCTGATGATTCCTTCAACCGAGCTATCCCATCTGCGATTGCTCTTGTCAGCTAAGTACGCCATCGTCGGACTCAAGGGCTTGCCTTGTTCTGCCAGCTCCCATGCTTTTACTAGAGACCTGTAAAGATACAATAAGTAGATTTATACTGTTTGACTAAAATAAGACATTCAGACGAAAGTATCATAGCGCCTCGAAATACTAACATAGAACTCAATTTAACGCGAGTGGCATGATTAGGCTGTTAAAGAAATAGCAGATAAATACTATAATTTGGAAGTTTTCAAGAGTAGAGTGAATAGGTAACCGTGCTATATCGTCGACCACATCATTGCTTAGCATCAGGTGAGATTGTGGTCAAACGGTTGCCTATATTGTATAAAAAAAAACCAAAATTCTACAACTTTTTGGGGTTGCTTACAAGCTTACAGGCTTATGCTAGAAATGGTAATGGAAATCCAAAACTTGTTACCATTGCATTGGTTAATACTGGTTAATGGTGAAATGGTAATAAGCAAACTGACTATATTACCATTTCACCATTAACCAGTATTTAAGACATATTATTGTATACTTTTCATTTTCTCTGCTTTGTACAGTTGTGCAGTCAAAGAGCTTGAAAAAGAGCCTGCGCGAGTTTTTTCAAAAACATGCTTCGGAATATTGGCTATAAATAAGTATATAAGACAAAATCGGGAAAAGCGAGGCCACTATGGGGTATATTTAAAGCTGTTCTTCATTATACAACAAGTTGAAATTGTCGAAGAGTTACAGTTCCTCTGGATAAGAACGCCAAACATAGGTAAAATCACGGATTCTGTGTAATAGGCCTCTTAAGGCGATAAGGGTGCTGGTTAGAACAAGATGAATGGTTTAAGTTATAACAGTTACCTAGCAGTTTGCAGCATCATCACAGTATTCTCTCCCTCATAAGTGCAAGCCGCAGTAACCAGCCCATATATTTGCGGTAGGTTTGAAGAGAGCATGTACCCGTGACCACCGCATGACATGCGACATCGCTCCACTAGGCCTGATGCGTCGGATGACGTTACCGCTTTCAGGCAACATGCTAGAGCGTGCAACTATTGATAAAAATATGAATTGTTGTATTATTGCATCAAGGGGAATTTTGAGACTAACCTAAAATGGTGATTCTAAAGTTTCTTCCTGTATGTTGAAAGAGGATTAATTTTCTCACCTCTGGTAAATCACCTGTGTTTCCACTCGCCAGGTCAGTGCTGACCTTGGAGTAAAGATCCCAAAGCCAGGTGGCAGTCAGTGAGAACGCATGGCTGGTTGCTATGGCGATAAACAACTTATGCTGCTGAGTAGCGTAATCTAAAATCTGGGGTTCTGGCTCACTAAAAGAGATAGGTATAAAATTATGCAAATGCAGTAAATTAAATTCATTCGGTCTTATTACAGAACGGGGACTAAAGAAAGTCACGGTTTAAACATCAAGCTTTATAACTCGGTCGAATTAACATGACACCTGGCTCGGAACTCGATACTTCCCCCGCTACACCGCTTAATTCACCCGGGTTTTATAAACCTTGACGTTTAAACAGTGACTTTCTTTAGTCTTCGTTCTGTAATAAAACCGATTAGGTCCAATGGAGATTTTAGCTGAGACTTGCATCGTGTAATAGAATCGGTAGATGAACCAAAGTCACCGTCAGGGGCAATTGTGTCTCATAAAGCCTGGCCTGGCAGGTTTTCTGAACTATTTTCATACTAAATCATAGGTATTCTGTAACTAAATAGTGACATTAGCTCGTTTCAGCGCGTTTTTTGCCGTCAAAAACTTCTTGTTTTTGTATATCTGTGGCCACATCGCTTGACATTATGCTGGGCAGCGAAAGCAGTTCAGAGCTTACGATACGGGGGCAGCTCTTAGGCTTTCAGAAACAAAGCAGTAATCTAGAGTCGAGCATTTGGTCACTCAAAGTTTTCAAATCCTTCCCAAAGTATTTTCCAACTACTACTCAAAACCGGATGAGTTTTATACCCTTTGCAATAAAGTTCTAAATGCAACGTACTTTGGCTTCAGTTGCGACTGCCTCCTCACAGCTGCATATCTGATGGCCACGGTGGCAGCCAATGCTAGAAAGTTGGCCATGCTGTTTACGATTATCACTCTAACATAGACCATGGTGCCGTATGTCAGCTTTTTGTTAGGTGAAGATATGAATGTACCGTCCTGGGAGACAAAAAAATATTAGGGGAGGGTGGGGGCACAGATCATATTATACTAAAGTGAAGTGAGGGTAAAAATGTAGTGAAAATATTACATGATCTGCAAATATTTGTTCCCAGAATAAACCCACAGGACTTGCGATGATTGTAAGCGGCTATCTTTTGCCTATAATAATTGCATTATCTCACAGAGGACGTCCAACACGGACTATTATATCCACAGAAGAAATACATACATACATATTATTAGATTATATATTCTGTGATTATAACCATCACTTTGTGATATTGAGTCTCATATTGTGCCTGTAGCATTAGAGTATGTGATCTAGATTGACCCTACCTATTGAATTCATGACCAACTCTTTCGCACTAGGTACTATTGATTATTATAATACTATAAACTCACCTTTGAAACTTGTGCATTTTTCATGAGCATGTGATCTCTAGGTATCCTATGCTTATCGAAGCCAAGGAAACCGTTATTGACCGTGTTGAAGCCCAACTTAGCCCCTATCTCCCCTACTTTAATCCCGGGAAGGGGCATGTGAGTTTGTTCATCTCGGATCTGGACCATGAAGGGCTGGATCCCACAGGCTTTGCCCTTAACAAACAGCTGAGCCATTACTATACAATAGTTTGCTGTGTGCGCCACTGAAAAGTTATGAGACTGTGTTGAATATTTTGAGTTGTAAAAAACGAAAAGTGCACTCATTTATTTGATATAATGTTGAGAGGGATAAGTGCAAGTTGAAATTAACGAAATGATACCTACTAGAAAAAAATCATAAAACCAAAATCACAACTGTTATTCATCCACTCAAAATCAATAGGCGCTTAGCAAATTAGTGAGTGTTTAGATTTATCCAAAGATCTTTGGATGTATCATAGTTTTCTAGCTCGCGGTGCGTGCTCTCTTTATAATCTAGGAGCAAATAAAGTTGCCAGAGGAACTTTGCTCTGAGGTAATCGAAATACCAACAAAAACTGTCCCAGTTTAGTACCAGCAGTCTATCTAATTGTTTGTGGCAATCAGCCATCAGCCCGAATTATACTCGGGACCTTAGGATTTAACAGTAGTGTACTTACGTGCGCCTGGCCACCATTTATAAGAACTGACTGTGGGGCTGTGGAGGACAAACTCCTCTGTTTCAGGATCATAGGTAGCAGTTGTTTCCAGCCCTCGGATAAAGGTGCCATGTCCTAACTCAGTCTGAAATGCACCCAATATGTTAGAAAAACAGGATGACTCGGTTTGGATCGGATGTAATGGTTTGTGACAGACGATCATTATGCGTGGAATCATTGGACTCGTGCAAGTCAGGAACTACTGCCTCTTCCTGTTTCCATAAAAATGAAAGAGACAGTCAATTAATGAGACAAAATTTACCAATCCACTACCATATTGTTTATTTATAAGCTAGTAATATATATTCGTTGTTAGTATATTGAAAGAAAAAAAGAAAAACGAAAACCTGTGCATATGTGCCAATGATTTCCATTTTTCTAGCTCTCTTCAGCCAATATTCCTTCTGTTCTTCCGAGCTCTGTCCCAATATAGCTGGTATGAACATCACGAAGTGGAGAGAAAATGGAGTGTTATCTTTGAATACTGCTGTGGGTAGCATGCTTCGATAGTGCGCCCTGGAAAAAATATTATAACTAATATGTCCCAAAATTTCAACTATGTTTTTCTCGACTAGGCATTAGTAGGCATTGCGTCCCGTTCATCGAAGCATGGGTAATAACTCCTGACGATGTATAAATCAACTAGGTAGATTAGATATAAAGGTAAATGAAATACAAACAATAAGATTAAAAGCCGAATACTGAAACGTCACTTTAAACACCACTTAATATTGCTTTGCCTCTATTTGACATTACTCATTGGTAAGAGATGACAATAATTTAAGCATGAACTTAATGTAGCGTTTGAGTAGTTAATGGCCACCAGCTAATACGAGCTTGCTTGGAGGACTTTGGACTTCGACCTTCAGGCTAATTTGATCTCAAGCGGATAATTCACACATCCCAAATTGAGAATCTATATACGCTGCACCATTCTTGTCCGAGCTGGACACTAGCTCACCAAATCGCTCACCAATCTTAACATGTCAGATGACAAAATGCAAATCTTTTTAACATTTTCGTTCTAACCTGGATCTCTCCATCTCGTTCTTGGTAGGATCGTATAGTTTGGTCATTGTCTTCGTGTAGAGAACAGCTTTGCGGATTGCGTTCTCATACTTATCTTTATGGCTCAGGTACTCCTCAGGAATTTCGTCTCGAAGACCTTTCACACTGAGCGCTTTGCTCTCTAAAAATTTATGTAAATGTTTTAAATACGTGTATAAATAAACTAGCTGATACCCGCGACTTCGTACGCGTGCAAAACTTTACACCAAAATATCTGTCAAGTTGATGAACCTCGTGTCAAAGGTTGGTTTCGGGAGGTCAAGCTGTATCTAAGAATCCACGTCTTAATTTCAATAAAATATAGTCTATGTTTCAATCGGGAAAAAGGGCTTTTGAATGGTATAAGTTTCATTGAAATTGGTCCAGTAGTTTAAGCGTGATTCGCGAACAAACAAACAAACAGACAAACTCGATTTTCGGAATCAGAATCGTTTATTTAGTAGATTTGCATATTTCGTTTATCCGTATTTTCAATTTTAGTTTTCGGCTTTTTTAGTTTTATAATAGTATAGATAGACAGATATAAACCATTGAATAGAAGTACTTAAATGTTATTTTAGAACTATTGAATTTCAAAATACCTTGAATAGACCTTGAAAGCGCAAAAGTCGAATTTTATCTTTTTGTCTGTGCAAAGCACACTCTATAATCCCCGCTGATAGGAATTTCTTAGTGGGGATTTCTGGAATATATCGTTCTGGGACCTATATCTAAACATACATGCTGAAGTCCAATTTCAATAAACTGTTCCAAATTAAATATCAAAATACTCGTAAAAAGGTACAAATAAAAACTAAACTATTTAATAAAACAATCTTTATACTTACCCATATCCCTTCTACTCTCTGTAAAATGAGCCCCGCCATCGAGAAAATGTGTCAATTCCTCCACATTAAAACTACATTTTTTCCTTTCCTTTTGCAAATCTTTATTAACAGCTGTATCCGCCATATTTACAAACAAGTCTTACACACAACTGCCTCTTAAGAAAACAAAATCACTCTGATAACACTATCATAATATCATTAAGCGAAACTGCGAAATTACTAGGGGACTTTGTCTCTGATAAGATAGTTGTGCGAAACTATACTGCATAACTACTTGGATTCACAAACCGCCAACCAAGGCGAGTTGTGTAACAACGTTTATAACTAGAATCGATGCATAGCGTTGTAGTTTGCCTCGTATACTTATTCATTACGCAAGACAGCTGATTCATATGTAGAATCGGACAGAATTGTACTTACAATATTACTATTCTGTCAAACAAGATTGTAGGTGTGAATTGTCCTTGATTTGTTGGAAGGATAAACGCGCAATCATTCGTCAGTGATCTAAGTTCAGACTACGTATAACTTATGCTATCTTTCCACTCATTATCGTGGATATTGGAAAAGAAATAATTTCACGACTGTAATCACTGCTAATCAGGCATGGTAGAATTCCTCAAGATCTTTGGTAAAAACACAAAACAGACCTAGAAGGTGGTAAGGTAAGGCAAGGTAAGGAAACAAAAAATACAATTTTATTTTTAATTTTTTACTCTGTAAATCGCATTGTATATTTTTCGATAAATTTTACATCTTTTCATTTACATCATGTTTTGTTGGTTTATAGTATACAAATCAACAAGTGTTTAAAGTTTTCCCTGCATCAACGGTTTGAGGTACTTGTGGTAGCTCTGGTTGACAGGTTCTGCGTTGAGTGGACTCTTCAGCGCTTCCTCCATCAGGCGCTCGTACACACGACCGTCGTACGCACCTAGCGTCGAGTTCAAAATCTGAAAATGAAGATCAAGTTAATAATTATTGTTAAAAACAAAGGTTGAAAGAAAACCCGCTTCCCTTAGCCTTCCCTTGTGAAAAGGCTCATCAAGTAACTCTACCAAAGAACTCTACACAGAGAAAGTTACACTATGTGGGCTTTACTTACGACAGACGAATAGTTAAACAGTTGAATCAAAGTCTAGCTCTGTCACTGTTTGACATTACCTGTTAGTAGGTGACAGCAATCATTTAAACAGCTAAATAAAGTTATGCAGCGATCGTAAGGGGTGTGTGTTTACTTTCGACCAACCCGTTGCGCACATGTAACCGTGTCCAAACATCGGGAACCAATCAAACTTACAAATCATGGTAAATATCAATATATCCTGCTTTTCGTGAAAATTACGTTAATTACCACGATAGTTTCAAAAATGTATGAGGTTTGCAATTCGATTTCTCGATGCGTAAATTGTATAGAGATTTCATCAACCGATCTATGTAAATAAGTAGGTATTTATATCTTTGCAGATAGTAGGATAAGTCAAAATAATAAAATATAAGTAACATAAGAATTTAGATAAAAATACTTTATCGATAAATAATCAAACCGACAAGAATATATCTTGTACTTTGATGTGCACTGATCAAAGTTCAACTAAGTGCACATATCTATGTGAAAATATTAAAATTAGCAACAAAATTCACTTCGTCGAAGCTATATTTTGTAATGCTATTTTTTTAAACTAACGTTACACACGTTACTTTAAAAAAAACCTCACCTTTGTTACTTTATTTTTTGTATCTGTTTTGGGTATTCTTTTGACAACCTATAAAATTCTATGCATAGGTTTGTTACCTATGCAGATTCAAATTCGATCGAAACAATTACACAAAATATTCCAAGCTTACATGAGGGAGAGACTTTACAAAAATACACTTATTAACTCGTTCCCTGCCATACGAATATATTAGTAGTAAAAAAAAACTATACCTATTGCCATCCATACAAGATCATCATCCCGAGTATATACGTATTTTTTTTGTAGCCATGAAAAAAAATATATATGGTAGAGTTCTCATTGTATTTTTAAAGTTTTATTTCCAATGCAAACTAATCGATTCCCGTCCTGTTTACACTCCCAACGCTTTTAATTTTGTAAGTAGCCTCAACTAAATATCTACGAATAAACTCGTAGCTGGCGCTGGATCCTAGATACGCTACTACGTATATTTTCGTAGTTGGCCGGGAACGTGTTAAAATACGTTATTGGTTCAGTTTACCTCGTCACGAAGTTCATATGCATCGACTAAACCAACTGCATTGGGTCTGATCAGTGTGAGGTGCTCTTCATAGCGCTGTTGAAGCGAAACGAGGTCCGATTCTGATATCGATGAGTACTGAAAATATGTTATTTTAAAAAGTCTATCCTAGAAGTAGCGTCATAATGAAAATTATAATTCATAATTCATTTATTGCCAATATGGGTGGATAGGGGATGTCAGTGTTTACATTGGTTACTACCATATTCTACTAAATAGCATGCAATATTTATAAGGTCCTAACTAATCAATAAATCTAATAATGTCATGGAGCTCAAGTTCAAATCATTCAATTAATGTTGTAATACGTCATAACTCTGCCTTTAGTGCTGTGGGTCGTGGGTTCGACCACCACTGCGAACAAATTTTTGTGTATGGCAAACATAGATGTTTGTTCTATGTCTAGGTGTTGTAATAGTACATTATGATATGAGTGCGGTAAGTTGAAAATTACAGCCGAGGCGATATTTCCAGCCCGAGCCGTAAGCGAGGGCTACAAGAAAGCAGAGGCTGTAATTTTCAAAGCGCACGTATGTCACACGACGTTTTATAACACATTTGCGAGGAAATAAATAAAACTCGTTATAAAAGTTGTTTAAAAGTAAAATTAACTTATTAATTTTATAAAAGTAAAAAGCGCGGGAATAATTTTTACTTGATCACAAATTAGCGATGCGCGCGCATCAGCGCTATAAAAACTCTTTGCTAAGATTTAAAAAAGATTCGTTCGTTTTAGACGGAGTATCTTGATAAACCGTACGTTTTACCTTACTTTCTAATACGAATAAATCACTTGTTAAAGTAGTTAGAAAATTTTTAACAATTTGTAAAAGAATTAAATGCTTATTTTTTATCTCCCAAAGTAAATTTTATTCATAAAATGTTGACCACTTTACTGACATAAAAACTCTTTGCTAAGATTTAAAAAAGGTTCCGTTCGTTTTAGTGGGAGCATCTTGATAAACCGTACGTTTTACATTACCATAACGCACGAGTGCGTAATGACATACATCACGATACTGAAATTGGTGAAATAAGAGACCCTTTACGAGCAAATGTGTTATAAAAGTATGTACCTATTTACAAAACAAAAATGTATGTATTCTATGATATCTAGTTCCCATAGTAACAAGCTTTGCTTTGGGAATAGAAGCCGTTGTGTAAAATGTCCATGAATATCTATTTAGGTATTTAAAAATTTACCAATTTTAATTTACTTGAATTCTTAGTATCATTACCACGTGAGTAAAGAGGCCAGCGGAAGCCGTACGAGATTTTGAATCATTGCATTTTACGGGTTTTTAACTAAAAGTCTCAATGAGTAAAGAGAAGATAAAAAACTCACTCTCAATAAATCACCGGTTTTCTCCAAAGCATAATACATTAGATATAGATTGGTGAGCTGGTCCATAACAGCCTTCACATTGACACTGGAAGCTGCAGTCACTGTAACTGTTTCTTGTCTGTATGTTTTGCATATAACAGATCTGCAATGTGCCTGTAATCAATATAAATATATTTTTCATCACACCTATTCGAAAAGAACGACTTGGTTCGCCTTTATGTGCACCCAAAGGCACCCTTTATGTGCCTTTATGTGTTTTCTATAAGAAACAATAAGTGCGCGGCAAAGTTCATTTAAATAAGTGCGCCGCAATTTACTTTTTGAATTTGGAACATCTTAGTGTTCAGCGCCAAAGAAATCGAACGAATAGAAAACATAAGAAATAAGTGGTTTTCATTATAGATACTACTTATTTTCATATTAGTTGTTACTATATATGTTTTATTAAATAATAATATTACAATAAAATATGAGGCGCCTTTTATTTTCTCATAGTTGGTGATGAAAAGTAGAGTGTACCACTCGGGCGCAAAATATATTTTTGGCTCGGGCGAAGTACTTTGAATCCCTCGCTACGTTCAGGATTCTACTAAAGAATCCCTCCCTACGCTCGGGATTCTACTCTGGAATCCTTCACTTCGCTCTGGATTCAAAAAATCGCCCTCGCCGTAAAAATATAATTTTGCTCCCTTATGACACAATCTACCATTTAATTAAACTAGTCCTATATGTAAATCTTTGTAGTAGTAGTTTTTTTTCACTATATATTTATTAAAGGTAGACTAACGGCCGAATACTCAAACGCCACTTAAATTAAGTTCACGCTTAAATTATTGCCATCACAAATGAGTAATGTCAAAAAGAGGCCGAGCAATTTTAAGTGGTGCTTAAATTTGAGTGACGTTTCAGTATTCCGGCCTAAGTAAACTAAATAAATTAAGCTACTTAATATTAAGTGTCTCATGAGCCCATTAGAAGTCCTCACGAATCACGAATTGTCATACAAATATCGTTATATTAGCTTCCACCCGCGGCTTCGTTCGCGTCCCGTTGGATCCCGTTGTTTTTTTTGGTTAAAAAGTAGCCTATGTGTTAATCTAGGTCACGAACAATATATATTCCAAGTTTCATCTAAATCGAATCAGTAGTTTTTGCCTGAAACAAAACAACAGGAACAAACATACATACATACATAGACCCTAAAAAACTTTCGCGTTTAAATGTGGACAAGTTGAAATGAAATGAAATGAAAATTTATTAAGAACCAAACGTCTAAGCTGTTACATTGTGGTAGGTATGTGGTAATTCTTATAATAGGTAGGTAGTTTAATTAATATTAACAAAAATAGCATGCAATGATACCTACCTACGTAGACAAATTAGTAAGGACGCCACTAAAATTTTTGAGAAAATGTACCACCCAAGAGGATAGGTACACTTTCCGGTTCACTTCCGGTAACATAGATGAGGTCGTATAAAAAAAACCACATTAGGAATTAATTCGTCCATGCGTTTAAAATATTAGTAGGATTATGTACCTCGGCAGCTGCTACGAGTTGGACTGTGGTCAGCTCCCAGGCGTCTTCGAATGTCATGCCAGTTTTCACACGATTCCTTATGCTGATTGCACAGGCTGATATTTTACTGTAAATAAATATTCACGGACACTTAACACAACGCCTTCTAGTCCCAAACTAAGCAAGCTTGTACGATGGAAACTAGATGGCTGATACAATACATACATACATTTTTTTTTGTAAATACATACTTATAATACATAGAAACACCCAGACACAGAACAAACATCTATGTTTACAACACACAAATGTTTGTTCTCGGTGGGAATCGAACCCACGACCCACAGCTCGGAAGGCAGAGCTACTACCGACTGAGCCATGACGCCTGAATATTCTGTTACAACACGTGAGAGCGTAACTACTAACCTGTTGCAAAAATAAAAAGTTAGAGTAGTTTTTTTATGAAGTAAGTGGCCTGCAAGCCTGCAAATTTTTTACCCATTTTTCTCCATTCATAATTTACCCTACTGTACCTATCCCACTACTGGGCAAAGGTCTCTCCCAACATTTTCCACTGGTCCCGGTCGTTGGCGTTGTTCCACCACTCTCATTCTCTCTCTTTAAGTTCATTTAAGAGCCAAAAAATTACCCCTTTACTCCTGTGATTTAGCACGGCTTTAAAAAAAATGCTTAATTACCCTGCAGCAACAGCTTCAAAAGATCTGATGATTCCCTCGGGACTGCCATCCCAAGGCACTTTCTTCCTTGCCAATGCGTCAGAGAAGTACGCTACAGTTGGGGTTACGGTGTTGCCAGCTTCGGCCTGCTCCCATGCTTTGAGGAGAAATCTAGGGAAACAAAATGCTGTTATCTGTGTTACTTAGTGTAGGTTCTGTTTTCCAATACCTTTAAGACACCTGTAATATGAGTGTGTGCTTTAATGAAATAAATAAATTATGTTATCTTATGAATACACTGTGGTATTCTATTAGCAATGCGCGTCTGAGCGAATTGAACGCCTAAAAGAATATAACTTTTTGTGATATTTATGAGCAAGGCACCTCCAACTTTGACAGGCGTCATGGCTCAGTCGGTAGTAGCTCTGCCTTCCGCGCTGTGGGTCGTGGGTTCGATCCACACCGAAAACAAACATTTGTGTGTTGTAAACATAGATGTTTGTTCTGTGTCTGGGTGTTTCTATGTATTATAATCATGTATTTACAAAAAAAAATGTATGTATGTATTCTATCAGCCATCTAGTTTCCATCGTACAAGCTTTGCTTAGTTTGGGACTAGAAGGCGTTGTGTTAAGTGTCCGTGAATATTTATTTATTTATTTATGAGCAAGGCACCTCCAACTTTATGAAACTTCAAACATAGTTTCCAAAAAAGTTACAATACTTTATTAAAAAAAAAGACTTACTTGATTTTTTTTTTATTCTTTTATAATTTTTTTTTTTTTTTTTTTTTCCATTTATTGTTTTAAAAATACATAATAACTTATTTTGTACTATAGCACTAAGGAAACCACAAGGTTTATAGGAATAATGCTACATGAGTCTTAGCGTCGATAGCCATTAGGTAGGTATAGCAACTAGGTTAGATAGGTATGGGTAGGTAGCTGTAAGTAGGATCTAGCAAAGGCATTCCAAATTCCTCTTGCATTCCAATTTCTTAGGTAGGTAGCTAGTTTTAGTTACAAATTTATTCACTTGCTAGTTAGTTAGGTAATTAAGTAGGTAGATTGATTTGTTTTTTTAAATAGTAGGTATTATTGGTATTTTTCAATATTAGCTAGAAAGTAGGATTTTAATTTATGTTTAATGTTCTTAGGCGTAATACTATTAATAAGATCAGTAGGTAGGTTGTTTATTAACCGAGGAACTAGATAAGTAGCTGTCCTCTCGCCGTATGCATTTCGTGCGCTCGGCATGCACAACCGGTTTTGTGCAACTTTCCGTGTGTATACAGGGTGCCTAACTTCTTGTTTGAGTGTTTCATTGAAAAAATGTTCTTTTAGTAAAGTATATTTGAATTGAATATGAACGGGTAAAATTTTACAATGTCTAAAAAGGCCTATGTCATTGTTTTGGAATTGTAATTTTGTTTTTGTAGATACGATATTTTTAAGAATTTTTAGTTGGAGTCTATATATTTGATTAAGATATGTGGTGTAGGTACGACCGTAGCTGCTGAGGCCGTATTGAATATAAGATTCAGCCAGAGAGTTATATAACATGAGTTTAATTTTGAAGGGAATACGATTTTTCAGAATGGTAATGTTCGCATAAAACTGTCTTAATTTATTGCAGACGCGCTCGATATGGCTAAACCAGTTAAATTTTTTATCCATTGATAAGCCGAGGTAAGTCTGACTGCCTAGAACTTCTACGCAAGGGCAACTGCATGAGTCTGTAGTTGAGGCATGCAAGCAACCATGGTCGTGCACTACTATATTATTGAGAGGGACATTTTTGATATAGGGGGATTTGATTACTAGTAGTTTTGTTTTGTTAGCATTTAGCACTAGGCCAGCATCGTGGCACCATCTCGTTAGTAGATTAAAGTCTGACTGTAGGCGGTCACAGGCTTTTATCGGGTTTTCATCAGCTGCCACTAGACACGTGTCGTCGGCAAATTGATAACATGTACATTGGTTAATGCAATTACTCATTTCATTTACATATGATAGAAAGTGTAGAGGGCCCAAAACAGACCCTTGGGCGGTGCCTTCTGTTGCAGTTTTTACCTGGCAGTCTGCAGTAGCAATACAGTATAATCCCCCTCGTAAGTTCTAGTGGCGGTGACGAATGAGTAGAGGAAGGGTAGGTTAGAAGATAACATGTACCCGTGGCCACCGCAAGCCAGCCGGCATTGTTCTATGAAAGCGGCAGAGTCAGATGTACTGATGGCTTTGAGGCAGCTGGATAGGGCGTGTAACTGTTGAAAAAACATTTTCATGTCGTGTTGTATCACTTGTATCAGCAGGGATGTTGTAAATTGTAACACAATATGTTCCTCGAATTGCTACTTCTAACAATAGCTGGCGTCTAGGGTCGTCCTCATCAAAGATTTTAATAAATCTAAAACGGTATCTTTGCAGAACAACTATTGCTCCTCTAGTATTTTATGGACTACTGTTTACTTTTTGTATTGAACTCGTATTTGTGCCAAGTGTTCGCTTTTATCCGTGATTAAATAGCTTATTTAATGCTTCTTCAAACGTCTACGAAAACCGTAGATCCTCTACGAAAAACTAACATTTCATTGATTGATAACTCTTGGCATCGCTGAACTACATATTAGGATTTACCTCACTCTACTACACTTTGGGATCGCTACGTAACTGTTAAGTATGCACGTAGAATTTTCATGAATCTTTTTGAATTGCCTGAACGTTAGCGCTAAGCAAAGCGCATGGTTCAATTACAACTTCTTGGTGTCCTAAACATGAGGAGAGTGCGGACTAAGAATATGGTCATTGTACAAAGGGTTCGAGAATTTTTTTGTCAATTACAGTACAACCCGAGCCTCGTATTCTTCTAACACCTAAAATTGCGTTCCTACTCAGTTAAAACCGTTCAAAAAGCTAGAATCATACCTCTGGTAAACTGTCAGTGTGGCCTTCTCGTAGATCTTTGAGTACATCTGTGAAGGTCCTCCACAGCCAATCGCTGGTGAGCTGCAGCGCATGCGCAGTCGCTATGCAGATGAATAACTTATGCTGCTGCGTCATGTAGTCCAGGATTTGAGGCTCAGGTTGTCTGTAGGATAGAAGGTAAAGCTCACTCTTTATTAGTTTGAGAGATGGTCAGATAAATACGCATATCGACTATCGGTCTAAGATACGAAGACGAATCAACCAGGTATAGATTAGCTGTTATACATAGTCTATGGGGAAAATCCCATCCCATCCCATCTCACTAATATCATAAATATCAAAGTTTAGATGTTTGGATATTTGGATGTTTGTGTTTCAATCACGAATTGAATATATACAGTTCGTAAACTGGATCAACACATAAGCTACTTTTTATCTTGTAAAATCAACAGGATCAAACGGCACGCAACGAAGTCACGGGTGGAAGCTATAGTTGTAAATAAATAAACTAGTGGCTCTGGGAGCTGTAGACCTCGCGACGTTTTATGCTGATGCTCTCATTCAGTGAAGGAAAACATCATGAAGATAATTATCAGTTAGTATTCTAACAGCGACGAAACGCTTGCAGCCTGTCACGTATTGAAAACTAACTATAATGCAAAATGTTATGTGTGTGTGTGTGTGTGTGTGTGTGTGTGTGATGTGATGTTTTTTCTATTTAATTTTGTAAATTTTTGAGGAAAGTAATGTGCAAGTGAATTTTCCGTTTTGTGATTTTTTTGATCTCTTTGTTTTTTTTTGCATCATCTTGTGTAGAATGAGGTCCTTTGTGTTTCTCTCAAATTTGATTGAAAACCATCGATTGTTTGATGAGCTATCCTGTTCATCATGCTGAAGATCCTTATCAGATCTTCGCCAAACTTTTATGAGACCAACTTATAGTTACTACCTTTCAAATAAAAAAAGAATAATCGAAATCGGATCTCATTTGGTGGAGATATCCAGTATATCAAATAGCCCCCTATTTGCCCTTTTTTTGGGGGAAGTACCCCTCCAATCAAAAATCCCCTACGACAAAAAAAATCTAATAAGTCGTATAACCTGTGTACCAAGTTTCGTCCAGATCGGTTGAAAAATGCGACCTGTAGAGGAGAACAGACAGACAGACAGACAGACAGACAGACAGACAGACAGACATCCGGACAAACGCATTTTTGGCCAATGTGGAAACTGAGACGCTTCGCTCGCTCGGTCAATTAATATTCAAAACGTACAAAGCGTATAACGGTCTTCCACTGATAGACCTATGACAAAGTTAGGATTTCAGCAAGTCAGTGCTGAGCCCCGAGTCTGTGCATTTGTTTTGACTTTCGACTCGAGTGTAGCACACGCAAACGCATTCGCAAAGCGAGAAATTTTGTTGGAAATTGCACAATTCCCAAATCTCCCGCTAGAGGCGTTTATCCTGTTTTCATACAAGTCTATTTTCTATATACTCTGGGCTCAGGTTCAAAATCGGACTTTCTGGAAATATATGCGGAGGCCGTATTCAGTAGTGAACACATGTTGATGATGTACAATAGATTTTAGCTTACCCAGGTCTCGGCTCCGACTGCCGCCGCACAGCTGAGTACCTGACCGCTATAGTAACTGCCTTGGCGAGGTTAAACGCAGCTTCACTGACCAGTACCACCCTTACAAACACCATGGTTCCGTACGTCAGCTTGCCGTGCCTCGCCACTTTCACGTACGTACCATCCTAGGAGAAAAAATTATGTTAGGTACCCAAAGCCTGTCCTGCTAGTGTTTTAATTATATTGAATGTGTAAAAAACACTGTTGTAAAATGGCATAGATGATAAAACAGCAGAGTTTTTAACCAACTTCAAAAAAGGAGGTGCTCAATTGAGCTGTATATTTTTGCTTTTGCGTGACTTTGGTGATTACGATCAATAGAATAATCCCAATTAACTACCCATCATCATCATCTAATACTGAAGCCGGAACGTAGTCCAATGGAAGTCGGTTTTTCAAGTTTTAAAACTTATAATTATGGTGTATCATACCTTTAACACTTCAGAATTCTTCATCATCAAATTCTCTCTCGGTATCCTATGCTGGTTGAACCCTAGGAACCCATTATCAGCTGTGTTGAAACCCATCTTAGGGCCAATATCTCCTACTTTGATGCCTGGTAGAGGGATGTGGGTATCTTCATCTCTGATTTGGACTATAAATGGGTGAACACCGTGGCATACTCCCTTAGTGTATAGCTGTGCCACTACTATGCAGTGGTTCACTGTTTTTCCCACTGAAAATACAAATTACTTATCACTGTCTAGCTCGCACTACCTTCTCTAGAAAATTTTCATTAATCTTATCATCATCATTAGATTCGCTTAAAGAAGTCAACGGCTGGATAAAAATTCTCTCGTACATTTCTATTTCGATGAAGAACTATTTTGAGTCTTCCCGCCATCTTTACAAATGTCGTCTATCTCTTAGGGTGGCTTAAAAACCTTAAAAAACAATGTTAAGTGTGCACTTACATCCACCAGCCCACCATTTATAAGATGTTAGAGTAGGGCTGTGCAGGACAAATTCTTCAGTTTCAGGGTCATATGTCGCTGTGGTCTCTAGACCTCGAATAAACGTTCCGTGCCCGAGCTCTGTCTAAAAACAAAAGAAAGGTGAAAACCGAAACAAAAGAAGTAAAAGTATCACAGAACATAATTATTATGAATATGAGAATAAAAAAGATCCTATAGAGATATCTGTTTACAAATTGGAACCTATTGAAGATTTAAATTCAGTTATTTTACATAAATAAATTTAATGATGTTAAAATGTTGGTCAGGTTCGTTGATCAGGAACACCAAACATCCATGTTTCTCAATCTAAAATGCGTAAGTCAGTTTGTTTACTAATTGTAGGAGCAATGAACTCACCTGGGCATAGGTCCCGATGATTTGCATGTCCAATGAGCGCGGTAACCAGAAGGCTTGCTGCTCAGCAGTGCATTGACCCATGATAGTGGGGACAAACATTCCTAGGTGGAGGAGAAACGGCGATATGTCTTTGAAGAAAGCATCAGCTGTTCTGCGTATCACTGGAGAGTTTAGCCTGGAAGATGCAATTTTTTTTCGTTTTTATATTTTGTTCGCTAGCGGTTATGTCAGCCTATATAGCTTACAATGGAATCAATATCATACACTAGGTACTACACTAGTGTAAAAAGAGCCCTATATAGATGCAAAATTAGGTATTTGTCGAATTGAAATTCAAAACATGCCAAATGTAGATTCATGGATAGATAGGTAGGTAGGTAGGTACGTACGTAGAGCGTAAATTGTATTATCAGAAGCATTATGCAATATTGTTATCTACTGCCCTTTAAAAGTGCAAGCAAGGACGCGATATCTCGGGTCCCGGAAATGTTTCATAATTGATTATATTTTCTTTGTAAAGTTCATATCACCTCACTCTTAATCTTAAAACTGTAAATTTCTAAGGCTCAACTTATTTTATATAATATATTTGCAACTTTACTATTAAACTGACTATAGTACCTACCTACCTTGCACTTTTTATTTTTATCACTCTAGTGCCGCGAACTAAAAAGCGACTCTACATAGAAACGTTGGTGTATAATATTACTAGTCTTACCCAAGTGCTTCTAATCCAGTGAACTCTAGCAGTTCGTTCTTCACAATCTTGCTGTAGAGAACAGATTTTCTTATAGCATTCTCATACTTCTCTGTAGGGCTTAAGCATTCCTCTGGTATCTTGTCTAAGGAGGCTCCTCCATTTAAAGCGATGTTCTCTGTGTATTTAATATACGTCTTATGGCCGTATTTGTACAAAATGTCGGAAATTTTCGCGTTAAACTGCCCGAGAAAGATTCGAGTATTTTGTCTGCATACAAAATACCTACGCGCCAATGTCATTGGTAGAGTAACTGAAGGTCATCGTCGATTGCAATAAGATTATTTTGGCTGCAAACTTTTTTTATACCTCTCAAGAAAAACGGTAAAAATGTACACTCTGCACTTCCTTAACGATTTCCTTAAGGAAACACGAAAAATTTGAAAAATCACCGCACAATATATAAGTTTGAAAAAGCCGGTACAGTATATCATTTATAATGATGATAGTTTGAAGTATCAGCCCTGTGGGTCACCAATTTCGTTAAGCTATCCAAAATGTAAACGATACTAAAATTGTATGCCTTAGGTAGGTACTTACGTATTTTCCTCCTCGCAATAGTATTTTTCTCCCCACCATCGATCAAAAAAGTCACTTCTTCCAAATTAAAATTGCATTTTCGTCTCTCCCTCGCTAAATCTTCATTTACTTCTAATTTATTTTTAACTTCACTCATTTTAAAAGTTATTTAATTCATTATAGTACGTTTTTGAAATAATATCAAGTAAAACAATTTTGTAATACGTATTGTTCAAGTTTCCAGTAGCGAATGATCCGTTGAGCGACTGTAAAATGGGTGTTTGTACCTACTACTATACTTTAGGTACCTACCTATGTAGATTGTAGAGTCAATTTTATTTATGCACTGACAAATAGTTTCCGAAAGCCAGTGCACCGTGACACTGGCGCAGACCTTAGTAAGTCTTTTTTGCTGATGATAAAAAATCCATGAGGGTCTGGCTACTTATCTACTTTTATAAGACCTCTATACACACATGTAATTTTTCAAATAAATAAAGGTACTTTGACTTGAACTCCTTTAACTATATACATTTATGTTTACACCTTGTAATTACTGAATAAAAGAAGGACTTTGACTTTTCAAATTCTTGCCGACAGTTCAGCAAGTTGACATCCAGTTACACATTCTGGCTAGTTTTTAAACATATTTTGTGTTTTTTTTTTTTTTTTAATGAGCAATAGCTAAGCATTTGGCTGCCAGCACACCTGGTGGTAAGTGTAGCTGCAGCCTAAGGTGGAGCACGCTTAGCTATAATCCACCTATTCACTCTTTTCTTGAAAATTCCTAGTACTTGATCTTTCAGGAAATACTGATGATGGCAGAGAGTTCCACTCCTTGGCAGTTCGCATTATGAAGGTGGAGGCAAAGCGCTTTGTGCGAAGATATGGAATATCTACCATGTAGGGATGGCATTTATCAGTGCGCCTAGTAGTTCGGAGGTGAAAGGGCGATGGGGGAATCAGGTCATGTAGTCATTGTCATTGTGATCGAACATTGTTACATAAAACATTTACATTTTTTTTTTTAAGATTTAGATAGTACTAATCCATACGAACTGGATGTAAAATACATATCATAACTAGGTAAACAAGAATATTTTAAAAAAAACTTTTTTTTTACTGGACTAATCTATTTCTGAGTTCTAAAAATTCCATTTATTGCGATTATTATTTTAACACCCTATATATTTAACTACGCGTTTCAACCATTGTTACGAAGCAGGTAATGATAGGAAGTAGGTAAGATGCATAAATAAACAGATCAAAAGTCATGGGTAGTGTGTTCAAAATAAAATAAATATTCATTATAAGAATGTAAAGAAAAACAGTTTTTACGTGTATATTTGTCATTTTAAGATTTTGTACTCAACTCAACCAAAAACTAAAAATATAATTTATTACAAAACCCTTTATTTCATAAATAACAAAAAATCTTCAGAAGCAGTCATGATTTATATTACTTTTATCAAACCTTTTTTTTGTATTAAACATTGTATTGTTTATACGCGTCTCTGACTACTTCACTGGGGTTGTTCAATTTCTAGGAGCATTTTTAACCCTCAATTATCATCTTAATATGGGCCTTAGATTATATACTACAGTATCACAGTTTGGACTCCATCAACGGTTTGAGGTACTTGTGGTAGCTCTGGTTGACAGGTTCTGCGTTGAGTGGACTCTTCAGCGCTTCCTCCATCAGACGCTCGTACACACGACCGTCGTACGCACCTAGCGTCGAGTTCAAAATCTGAAATTAATTTATAGCTATATTTTTTTATTTCTACTAACTCTTACACTAATGGATGTAGACGCAAAAGAACATTTTAAAAATGATGCACTAAAAACAACTGTAACACCTAATAGTGCGTTTACACTCAGCTCATGCCGCTGCCGGCATATCGCCTTTATTCTTACCAGAAAGCAAGGGCATGAACTTGGGCCGGGACCCGGGACAGAGGCATGATCGTGTTCACACTATGCTCATGCCCACTTCCCTGCCGACTGCGGCTGAGTGTGAACACACCATAAAAAACGACCTCAACGTAAGCATGCAGGTAGAAAATCAGGACCATGTTAGAAATTTTGTCTATGGAAATATTTCAGGGCTAATAAACTTGAAGATATATATAGCTTGGAAGATTGGATAAAAGACGGTGTAACTTTTTTTATCTTTTGCATTGACAAACAAATTGACATTCAAGCGAAAGAAACAAAACACGGTGTAATTATTCCAAGCTAACTACCTCGAGTTTACTACCTAATAGGTAACAGGGCATGGGTTCAATTTGGAGACATACACATTGCAAGAGAAATACTCTATTATGACTCCACAATTTAGTTTGCAAGATATGAATATTGACAAAATATAGGTACCTACTACAAGTACTATTCTACTAACCCGTGTAAGCCCAGAAATGAACGCGCAATAAAATACAATACAAAGCGAACTTACCACTACTGTGGTTATATTAAACTTTACCTATAAAAGTATAGAGCACCAAAGTAAGCAAGCTCGTATGAGTTAGTGACGGAGTCTTTAGGCCGCCTTAAGGCCTCCGACATGGCTTAACGACTGCTAGAGCCGGGCCCGACAGTTTGACCGAAGCGCTCAGATGTGAATGCCACTAAAGGTCACCCATCCAAACAGTGACCGCGCAGAACGTCGCTTAGATAATCGGTGAAGATTGACTAAACAAGCCTAGCCACGAGCGCTTCGCACGAACACCAAAGTAAAAACACGCATGTTACAAAAGTGGTACATAACATGTTCTGCTGGACGTACTAGTATACCTTGTTGTAGTAATGTCAATGTCATATACTTAGATCTGTCAAACTATAGAAGAAGAAGAAGAAAACGTCAGATAGAACCAAGTCATGTCTTGTATTAAGATTGTACGAACACCTCGTATTAATAAATGTTTAGAAGTCGATCTTCCTGTCTTTATAATGTCACGCCCTCGTCGCATCCTAATAGGAAAGTCATAAATAAACATACCTCGTCTCTGATATCAAATCCATCGACAATAGCTACAGCATTCGGTCTGATCAACGCTAGCAGCTGTTCGTATCTGTTCTGTAATATCGTCAAGTCATCCTTCGATACTGTGGAGTACTGCAAAGAATAAAACATAGTAACCAATAACCACACACTTTTTATCGTTGATTAGTGTACATTAAAATTTAACCACAGATGAAATGTAAGGCCCGTATGCAGTGCCGGATTAAGCCAGCGCGGGGCCCGTAGCAACTTCTATCAAGAGGCCCTTGGATTGCTTTAGGTTATATAGTTTATGGTATTTAATAAAACAAATCTGGTACAAACAAACTTTTATAAATTGAATTAACCGACTTCAAAAAAAGGAGGTGCTCAATTCATGAAATATAAGCGCGTTGAATATTTTATCAGTTAGTTAGATTAGAAGGGATGACTGCGTTGCTTCTTTATGCTTAAAAAACAATGTAATCATCGGAGAGCGAAGCGAGCCGCGAAATTATTTTGCGTTGGTGCGCGGGGCCCCCAAATGGACCGACGAGATGGTACAAGAATTTAGATTTTTTTATTAAAAAATGTTCTTGAAATGTTCCAAAATCAATGTAGACTTCATCCGGAATATCTTCAGGATTATATTCAAATTAATAAATAGGTACCTACAAAGTTAAAGCGCTCGCATTAGAAAAACGGTGCCTAACTAAATTCGTATATAAACTTACCCTCTATCTTATAGAAAGTTAGAGTAGACATTATGCCCTGATTACGTATGTTAAGGCGTATGTAAAAGGCAGACAACCCTCTCGCTCGCACATTTCAACATTTTTGAAGATATAATATAACTAAATGTAATTATGTGAAATTGCAGAGCTTCAGGGTCGAGAGAATAACAATGCAAAGGTTCAGTAAAAATATCACATTGATCTAAACAAGACATAATGTCTACTCTAACTTTTAGTAGAACTTTAAGAACTTTAAGATAGATCAATAATATACTGTGAAAACATTGTTATACTTACAACTAGTAGGTCGCCTTTCTTCTCCAGCGCCCAGAAGACGAGGTACAGTTCAGCAAGTTGTTTCAGCACTTGCGCTAAGTTCGGAGACACTGTGGTAGATAGACGCTGGACTTCAAGCCAGGCCACCTCGCACAGAATAGCTCTACAATGTGCCTGCGAACAATACACATTTTGAAATAAAAATTGCTCGCCTGTAGGTTCTTAGATTTTTAGATTCTTTATTGCACACAGAAAAATATGAACAAACAAGTTAAAACTAAAGATATGTACAAAGGCGAGCTTAACCCTAATAAGAGTTTTCTTCCAGCAAACCTTTGAGGCATAGGAGAAGATTAAAATAGGTTACTTTTAACCGACTTCAAAAATAGGAGGAAGTTCTCTTTTCGGTTGTATTTTTTTTGGGTTACGATTCTATAGGGTTTCGAAACCCATATGGTGCGACTTTGTCCGTCCGTCCATCTGTCACAAACCGTATTATCTCACTAATTACTAATTACGAATATTACTACTATCCCGCACTGTCCCACTGCTGCTATCGGCTTGAAATTTGAACTCCGTCATTTATGAACCGATTTGAAAAAAAAAAACAATTTATCTGAAAGGGTATTATATTTTCAGATTGGTCCCATAATTTTTGTATCATATCGGTTCAGTAGTTTGGCAGTTAAATAAGAATAACTGGAAAAAACACGTCATTCACGTACACGACATTTCGTATTTTGCTTTTGTGTGACTTTTTAATGGTGTTTACGATCAATAGAACAATTCCCATAAACTGAGGTGATGAAATTAAAGTCGGTTTTCGGGTTTTCGAGTTTTTAAACTTATAAATTATTTGATATCAAACAGACTACGTCTCCCGTAGAGGTATTGCGTATTCGTCTTTTAATTGCTAAGTTTCTAAGTCTGTTGTGGTGATGACTTGAACTTACCTCACTAGCATTGACTAGTTGTACAGAAGCAAGGTTCCACGCATCTTCCGGTTCTAATCCACTCTTTTCATGAGCTAGCAGGGCATCATACGCGGCTTTAATTTTACTGTCAAATTAGAAGTAATTATTTTATTAGTAGGTACAGTAATTTCTACACTTTGTGCACCAGGCAACATGTTAAGGTTGCCTGGAAGAAATCGCTTTCAGCGATAAGGCCGTCCGTCCATCGTCCGTTTATCGTATTACTCGTATTTAAGTTAGTCTCTAAAACATTGTTCTTGTGTACAATAAAGAGATATCTATCTATCTATTATGAATTGTATTGAATAAAAAAAAAATTAAAGGCGTTGGGGCGTTTTAGGTCCTGCCTTGCATACATTTCATATCGCGATTGATTATTTTTGTTATTTATAAGTATTTGTTCGTTTTATCAAAACTTATCATGCATTTGTAATGATAAACAGCAAAATAAAGTAATTATTAGTACGGTGGTAGGTACCTAGTACTTCCCCGGACGAGCATTTTCACAATGAATTTATTGATTTTATTTATTTATTTAAGAAATCCTTAGGTAACAGTACAGACATTTGTACTTACTTACAAGGTAGCAGATAGGTACATCTAAAGCTTTACTTTTAAAGGTACAGAAACACATATTTATTTGAAATACAACTAAAATTCAAATATAACTCTTACCCCGCTGAAACCGCTTTGAGTCCTCTAATGATTCCCTCAGGATTGTTCGCCCACCAATGACTCTTCTTCTTCAAGAAGTCAACGAGGTACGACACTGTTGGCGTCATGGAAGTGCCACCTGTCGCTTGCTTCCATGCTTTCACTAAAAACCTGACACAGGAGTTTTCATTGAAATCAAAGACATGTATATTATTATATTCGTATTTATCTGTGTATAGTATTATATTATCTTAGTAAGTAGGTATAATCATCGTATTTTTTTTTAATCTCAATCTTTCTTGTCCTATAGGACACCCTAACCGACCTTCCTATATATATACGCTCCACTCCATCCAAAGGTTGTCTGGAAGAAATCGCTCCCTAGCGATAAGACCGCCCATTAACCGTAATGTAATATAATATAATCTGTCTCGCATATAACTTTGTAAGATGTACCTACATACAATAAAGTATTTTCATTCATTCATTCATTCAAAGACTTTTTTTTATGCCATAGCCGGCAGACGAGCAGGCGGGCCACTTGATGGAAAGTAGCCACCGCCGCCCATAGACCCCTGCAACACCAGAGGTGATACCAGTTCTTTTAAAAGGGTAACTCCCATTTGTTCTATAGGACTATTTTTAAAACTTTCTTGTCGCTGTAGTTCCATGGTAGGACTATTGAAACTGGCTAGTTTCAATAGTCCTACCATGGAATTTTTTATAGGGCTAGTTTTCGTTTCAATAGTCCTACCCAAATGGATTCTATGCAATGCGATGGGTCGATGACATCGTAAAGGTCGCAGGAAACCCATGATTGCGGCACGCACAAGACAGAGGAGGCTGGCATAACATGAAGGAGGCCTATACCCATCAGTGGGTGATACCGGGCTGAGATGATGATGATGACTCAAATGGAAGTTACCAGATATTAGGGATAAAAAAAGTTTTAACAGTTCTAGACGTTACAGTTCTATAGAACAAATGGGAGTCACCTTTTTAAAAGAAGATAAACCCGCTTTTTGAAGGTCCCCATCTCGAAACTCCGTGGGAAAACCGCAGAGGGAAGTTCGTTCCACAACTTACACGTACGAGGCAGAAAAAACCGCGTGAAACCAGGAGTTGTGGAGAACCAGCCATCCAGACTTGCAAACATTCGGTAATGACAGGGAGATGAAATAACGTCATTAGCTACGACATTCGTCTGAGGCTTTGTTGCTTGCTTCCATGATTTTATTTAAAACTTGCCACGGAAGTTTTAATTTAGAAATCAGAGATTTGGAAATGTTCGATAATAACAGGGAGATGAAATGACGTCATGGCGAAATTCGCTTGAGATTTTCTATCAACTGAAATTTAACGCCTGACCAACACAAAGTAGGTTTAGGTTTAAGATTATTTATTTCTCATAAAATTTAAATAAATTACTTACTGAGAAACATGTTTTTTCTTATGTAGGTACATGGTCTAAACCAGTGAGCACTCCGAACAGTAACAATTATTTTAAAAACATAGTTCTTGTAGGTACATAACATTCGTAACAAATTAACAATGATATCTAAGGTATAGGTAAGAAACACAGCTTTTTTTTACATTACAAACTTATATAAGTAACCAAGTAAATGTGGGTAGTTTTAAAAAACTGCAGTTGTATGGAACGTTGACGACTACGTACTTGCAGCCGAACAAAGGAATCAGAGCCCATAGTGGCCAGTTACACCAAAAGACTGCGGTAAGCGTCGGTTAACATTGTATAATGGATGCGGTTTTTTATTTGTTTACTTGTTTATGGTTTATTCTTCGTTTAATAAATTAGATTATAATTATTGATATACATATTAGATTATTAAAAGACATATTTGGATTTTGAGTATAATAACAACATGCATGTTTGTAAAATATTATCTTATACAACTTAATATTTAATGAAATATTAGCGTTAAGTTTAACACTACAATTTTTTTTTTTTTTTTTTTTTTTAGTAAATAATTTAGTTAAAATTGTAAATAATTAGGTTAAAATAACTCATTCTATTCATCTTTTAAAAAGTATTGAATATTCTTACTATTTTTCTTATTTTATATTTATACGGTTAGCATGCAGTCACACCATAACATTTTGGGTAATGTACACTTTTAAATATTTTTTAAAAGTCGTTGACGATTTGGCATCTTTGATATCAGTTGGTAGTTTATTGTACATACGCGCCCCTTCATACAAGATATTGCTTTTCCCGTAGTTTGTTCTGGGGCTGCGCAGTATTAAATAATTGGCTTGTCTTGTAATTTTTCTCTGTATTTGTGATCTTTTAGTGAAAGTGATTTGGCAATGAATGTCTTTAGTTATTATTTTTCTAATTAAAATACACGTGTTGTACATATAGTTTTGTGTTATATTTAAAAGCTTAGATTCCTTGTATACAGTTCCTGATCTTGTTAGATAGTTGTAGTTAAAAAGAAGTTTTACTATTTTATTTTGAGCAGTTTGTATATTTTTTAAATTCGTCTTAGCAGCTGATCCCCATATTTCTATGAGGTAGTCTAGATGGGGTTTTACAAGTAGACATGTATAATACCAACTTTGCTTAGTTTTGACGTAGAAGGCGTTGTGTAAAATGTTTACTTTTACTATACATGCTTTGTATGAGCTCACAACGCTTCTTTGTACTGAAGTAAGATCAAGTCAAGCATAGATTTGAGTAGAGATTTTCATAAAAAAAACTATGATCGAGTCCGGATCAATGCTTGACCAGTCAATCAACATACGGGCTTTAGGGTTGCATACTGAATGGTGATAAAGATTTCTGTTAGTTTTTAATAGGGATCGGAAAAGTGTCTAAAAACACCCAAAAAAAGACATTTCCAAATGGCCCTTGTGGTTTTACTGAAAAATAATTATCATTGACATTGTTTTGTACCTGGCAGTTTGCAGCATAAGCACTGTGTATTCGCCCTCGTAAGTGATGGTTGCAGTCACAACTCCAAAGAGAATAGGCAGGTTTGATGACGTCATAAAGCCGTGTCCACCACAAGCAAGCCGGCATTCATCGACGCGCGCTGACGCGTCTTTAGAGCACACTGCTTTTAGGCAGCATGCTAAAGCATGAAGCTGAAAGGAAATGAAACTTTTAGTCTTGGATATACGTACTTCCAACCTACTATACTCCGTTCGCGGAGACAAGCTAATAGAGCGCGCGCTCTCTTGCACTAATGTATGAAAATGAACAAGATAGAGCGCGCGCTCTCTTGCTCTAATTGTATGAAAATGAACAGGATAGAGCGCGCGCTTTCTTGGTCTAATTGTATGAAAATGAACAGGATCGAGCGCGCGCTCTCTTGCTCTAATTGTATGAAAATGAACAGGATCGAGCGCGCGCTCTCTTGCTCTAATTGTATGAAAATGAACAGGATAGAGCGCGCGCTCTCTTGGTCTAATTGTATGAAAATGAACAGGATCGAGCGCGCGCTCTCTTGCTCTAATTGTATGAAAATGAACAGGATAGAGCGCGCGCTCTCTTGCTCTAATTGTATGAAAATGAACAGGACGGGACGATTTCCCTATTAGCTTGTCTCCGCGAACGGAGTATAGGTTTAGATGCTGAAGCTAGGGGTTGCCAGCCATACTGTTAAAAACAGTATTATACTTTATTTCGCTATAAAATACTATTTACTGTTGAACAAATATAAAGTACTAGGTGCCGCCCGCGACTTCGTCCGCGTCCCGTTGGATCCCGTTGATTTTTCTGGATAAAAAGTAGCCTATGTGTTAATCCACGCCACGGACAATATATATTCCAAGTTTCATCTAAATCGGATCAGTAGTTTTTACGTGAAAGAGTAACATCCATCCGTCCATACTTACAAACTTTCGCGTTTATAATATTAGTAGGATTAGGATGCTAAAATACTGTTTTTCGACCTCCACCTATCTAACACTAGTTATCTATAAATTGGTACCCAACCCACCGAGTCCTAGGGCCATGTCATGCACTATGGCCTCAAGCAAGCCTCAAGCTCAATCAAAGTCGTGGATTCTTAGGTACCGCTTGAACTCTCTAAACCAAAAGCAGCCATTTGCTACGAGGTTCATCGTATGCTGGTGACAGATATTTTGGTGGAAAGTTTCGCAGCGTACGAAGTCGCGGAGATCAGCTAGTAAAATCTAAAAGAATGAACTAACCTCAGGCAGCTGATCCATGTTCCCCTTCCCGATATCCTTGATAACTTTAGAGTAGGTATGCCAGAGCCACATACCGGCTATCCTGAACACGTGACTCGTCGCTATGCCTATGAACAACTTGTGCTGTTGTGTCACGTAGTCTAGGATCTGAGGTTCTGGCTGGCTGGAATAAATAAATATTGTATACTAAATATTGTATTCCGCCCGTTCGTTCGCGTCCCGTTAGATCCCGTTGATTTACCGGGATAAAAAGTAGCCTATGTGTTAATCCAGGTCACGGACAATATATATTCCAAGCGTCATCTAAATTAGATCAGTACTTTTTGCTTGAAAGAGGAACAAACATTCATACATCCTCAGAAACTTTCGTGTGTATAATATTAGGATCTAACGGATTTCTGGAAGTAATTTTATGACAGTAAAATTATTAGAGCTCTTTGTAAAAATTCTGCGTGTCTTTTAGTACGTTCATGAGCTTATTCTAGCTTGGACTCCCAGTCTCTCGTCCCACTGGGACGAAACTACACATTACAATAATTTAATTAATACCTACTTCTATTACAGTTTGGTCCGTGCATTACCTTTACCCACAGCGGGTTATATTAACCGATCTTATTGCACTAAAATCACCAGTCTAAAGTAGAACTGCACTGCAATCAGAAAAAGATGCCAGGTATTATAATAACTTACCCCGGTTTTGGCTGCGACTGATGTCTTACAGCAGAATACCGCACAGCAATGGTTACAGCGCGTGATACTTCGTAGGCCAAATCTGTGACAATAGTAACTCTCACGAATATCATAGTACCGTAAGTTAACTTGTCGTTCTTAGACTTTACGTATGTGCCATCCTGTAAACAAAAAAAATACAAACTCATGTAGGTAGGTAATACTGTGAGTTGCATAGTCACTTAGACTATAATTTTGATGGAAAATCATCAGTTCTGAAACTTCCCGCTAGGGGCGCTGCTCAATCTCTATAGTTGCGTCTAATTCCATGGTTTACGTCAACTTTGTAAAACAAACACACTAAGCATGCTGAGATCGAAACTTTTTGAACTGGGGTTACCATTGTCACTATATAAGCATGCGCCTTATTCTCAACCAGAGTTATTTTGATAAATGAATTCCAGTTATTTGTTCCACAAGGATAACTTTGAATCATCTTGTTAACTAAGTAAGTTCCACGTGGCCAACTCAGGATGTCCCCATTTATGGGCATGGTTTCGTTAAAAAGTTATAACCAGCAGTTTCCTTACGAACTGGGTTTTTGATCTAGGTTCAATAAATCTCCCACAATTAACAGAAATGAAATAACTCACCTCCAAAACCTGAGCGTTCTTCATTAGCATATGTTTCCGCGGTATCCTGAACTGTTCAAAGCCTAGAAAGCCATTGTTTGCTGTTTGGAACCCTAGTTTAGGTCCAATCTCCCCCACTTTCACTCCTGGGAGAGGCATATGTGTTTCTGTGTCCCGAATCTGTACGAAAAATGGATGAACGCCGTGCCATTGACCGTTCGTGTGCAGTTGCGCTACAACGATGCAGTGGTTTGCTGTGTGTGCCACTGAAAGAAAGAGGAAACCCTGCTGTAATGGTACACAAATCAAGATTTCAAATTATATCTAGGGAGCGTTGTATAAAGTTACTTTATGGTAAGGAAAACAACCCGTAAGCATCTATCACCCAGCAGGCGAGAGGAAACAGTGAGTAAACCACACCGATTTTGAAACAAGATTGAATTCAAGATTTAAAATTTTAAGACGACACTTCAAATTTTAAAATTTCAAATCTTGAACACAAATCTTTTTCAAATCTTGTAGTTAAGTAAATGAAGCACTTTATACTGGTTTAAAATATTCATATAGCCAGTTTTCAATTGCAAGAGTATTCTGCAATTGCTCTGGCAGCTCTCATCGCAGTATATTTGCAATGATAATCGGCGAAGTGGCCCCGATGTATTGTTTTTTCGCAACCTGACTAGGATAAGGTACACCGCGATTAAATGAAGCTTTGATTTATCACGATAAGTGTGCATATGCAAAGTATAAATACTCACATCCTCCTGGCCACCATTTATAAGACGTCAAAGTCGGGCTGTTCAATACAAACTCCTCGGTTTTGGGATCGTATATAGCAGTCGTCTCCAATCCTCTTAGGAACGTGCCATGACCAAGTTCAGTCTGAAAGATGTACCGTTTTCAGTGAACCCATGTCAAAATGCCGAAGACATCAAGGTATAACAGTTCAGCCGCTTTCAAATGAACGATACCAGAAAAGTAAGCCTTGTATCAGTAGGCCGATGATTTAGGCCGATGATGCTGGTCAATACAGATCATCGGACTACTGAGCCTTTTAGTCCGATATTTGCACATTTCGACTTTCCCAAATGATAAGGTTAGGTTAGGTTTGTTTATAAAAAATTCGAGCGAAGCGAGCCCATCCATAAAATCTGCTAAAAAATAAACTGAAGTTAATGCATTTCTTGGAAAAGACGGGAAAGACGACGACTTCTTATTTGGGAAAGACGGAATGTGTAAATATCGGACTAAAAGGCTCAGTAGTCCGATGATTTGTATTGATCAGCATCATCCGACTTAATCATCGGACTACTGATACTAGGGGGAAAAGTAGAGCTCTTTATGGAAAAGTTTGTCTGGACCTAGGTACTACCGTACTATTTCTGATGCCGGTGCAATTACAACACCATATTTACGCCAGAGAGTGATGGACGTCACGTGCAATATAACTCACAGAGCTTATCCTCGTATATCGTCCACCGTCAAAGATTAGTGGGGCCATAGCTAATTAGCTAGATATCAACAGATCAGGTAAATTCATTCATAGTATGCTCACCTGCGCGTAAGTCCCAATAATCTGCATATTCCACGCCTTTGGAAGCCATTCTGCAAGTTGTTCATCGGAAGACTGGTTCACTATGGTCGGAACAAACATTCCCATGTGCAACATGAATGGGGACACGTCTTTTACCACGCCTAGTTGGATCTTGTATTTGTACGTCGGACTGTGGAGAAACGTAGAGTTTCTTATAAACTAAACCTGAGTTACTGCTGTAATTTTTTGACCTTTTTTAAAAAGGAAATTATGACTAATAATTTATCTACCAAAATACACGTGACACAATTAAGCTCCGTTGTAAACGATCTATACCTAGATAGATTAGATAGCTCAACTAATTGTGTTACATTAAGTAGAAAGTTAATTATTGAATTAATTATTAGTTTCTGCTTGAAAAATTTGTTTACAATGAATAACAAACTATATAAAATAAAAAATAAATGTTAGACTGGCACGATTTAGATGGGTCGCTCCTATTTGTTCCATAGAACTGTTACGTCTAGAACTGTTGAAACTTTTTTTATCCCTAATATCTGGTAACTTCCATTTGGGTAGGACTATTGAAACGAAAACTAGCCCTAATGGGCTAGTTTCAATAGTCCTACCATGGAACTACAGGGATAAAAAAGGTTTTAAAAACAGTCCTATAGAACAAAAAATGGGAGTTACCCTTTTAGATTAGGAGGCCTAGCGATAGACATACCTAAAAACATCAAGACTCAAATCGCTGAGCACGTGTTCCTTTAATACTTTGACGAGAAGACACGCCTTTCTAATAGAGTTCTCATATCTCTCTTTGTGGCTCAGATACTCTTCTGGCACTGTATCCTTCAGTTCCTTCACACTGAGCACTACCTCCTCTAAAAATTTACATAAAACTCACATAGGTAGGTACAAGGTTCTCTACAAGAAGAAACGACCGATTAAAAGCAAGCTCGTATAAGGTGGCCAACTCTAGTAACTCTAGAGTTTTTAGACCGCCGAGTTTTAAGGCCTGCTAGAGCAGGGACCGACAGTTTAACGAGCCCTCCGAAGCACGAAGGCGCTCAGATGTAATTACCACTAACGGTCACCCACCCAAACAGTGACAGCGCAGAACTTAGAAATCGGTGAAGATTGACTAAGCAAGCTACGCCACGAGCGCCTCACAGTTGACCGACTAACAGTATCTAATTTACGATTCTGAACTTTTCACAACCTTTTCCTTGTAATTGTACAACTAACTCTACAATAATAAACTATACTTGCTTACAGATTACGCAAGGCAATGTCTTTATTCAACGAGTGGTAAATTAAAATATTTAGCGAAAAGAATATCAAGTAAATGCCTACATAGAAAAAGTTGTAGCGATAAAATCTAGTAGGTACTAATGAATTGATCTTTGATCCCGACTTTTCGTCCGCACCTTGCACTCAAATCATGTACCTAACATCAAAGTTCATTATTATTTATTTATAATACCATGGGGCATAACATAACAGTCCTTTCAAATAAAAATAGATCACTTACCAATCTTTTTCCTGTCCCTAGTATTTTTCTCTCCATAGTCAATCAGATGAATCAGTTCCTGGACATCAAAAGTGCTCTTCTGCCTCTCTTTCACCAGATCTTCGTTTATTTTATTCAGCGTCATCGCACACTTCTACCCAACACTAAAGTTTAGTCTGGAATGGTATCTTTTTCTTTTATTTAATGTCTAAGCTGAGGATATCGCTTAGATCCTTATTAAATTACAAGAGTTAATTGTGTCAGTACACAAAAGTAGGTACAAAATATCATAGATACTGCGGTTCAATGTACAACGCAGTAGGCATTCGCTAAAATAATCTGCTTTCCGAACTTGTTTTATAATTTATTATTATCTTTTATCACACCGATACAGATAAGTAAATCCACGAAGAGCTAATTTCTTAAACAAATAACTGTTTTTGGTTTGGTAGAGCATGTAGAGTCGAGACATTAGGTTACCTACTAGATTTTCAAAATCGAGTATAACATTTTTTATCTCAAAAGATAGCAATCTGGTGCGACCCACGACATTTTCTTTGACCCGGATGGGTTTGCCGATCTTATGGGTATCTTAGGGAGAGACGGTTATGGGTAGTTTGTTATCTTTCAGTTCTTTTGTTAATTATTTACGGAACCAAACCTACCTTGTACGTAGGTACATATTAATCCTGCCTGTTCATTATTTGCAAGCCAAATTCCATTGTTTGCCAAAATACTAACGTACCTACCTCTTTTGGCACTACCTAGGTAAATTGGTTTGAGGTACCTACAAATACAAATTGTGGTTAAAGAATTTTTATTTCTTAAAGAACAGAGGGGTTCACTTATAGAGAAACATATCGCTTATCGTTAGTGTGTACTTAGTGTACTCCGTCCGTTTATATAACAGTGGTATACTTGATGTTTAAAAGATTAGGTAACAAATTTATATTACTAGACAGAGTACCTACCTTTATATAAAAACGAGATTCACTATATTTTCGGAATTTCCTGTGTGGCTTTTGCATATTCGCTTTGCACGAACAAAGGATGCTCTACTGTAAGACTACTAATGTACTATGTAGAGATAAATATGTTTAGTACAGCGCCATCTTTGAATAAATGTAAACATCTAACGCTATACTACTTTCAACACCCCGTTCAATTGGTCAATCAATACTATTGGTCACTTCCTACTACGCAATGTAAACAAACAACGCTCTATAACCACTAGAGCGAGTACATATTTATTGGATTTACTGTCATTTCTTGACTCCCTGACCTTTTTACTTTATATATTCATAGCAAATTAACTAGGAACTAATTAGATACCGATTTTAACGCACAAAATACTTACAAGTAGTAATTCCAATTGCGTCTGTAGTATTGTAAACCGACGACTGCCGGCGTCAGTAGCGAAAACATACTGACCACAGAATACTAATGATACTGAACTGACTGATTGTATCATTATACTCCCTACTACACCGTACAGTGTAACTATATAAACCGACAGTGATTCATCTTTAGGTATTGGTAGTACTGTTTTTATTTTTGTCATTATCATCGTGTCATTTTCTAACTAACGAAATACTTACGTCTGTGATCGAACAGGTATCTATAATTTGGAAGTTTCCTATAATTTAGAGTGTACCTAATCTAGGCTTCTTCTAAGTAAACGTGCTATATAATAGGCCTTTACATCTATTTAAGATGATTTATACAGCGTCAGGAGGCAACCTATGCCTACACTAACGGGACACTGTAGTGTCTGGGACAATGTTTTAGATGGAGTAGGCTTGCCCAGCACCTATACCATCCTCTCAGCCTATTCAGCCACATCCACAGGAAAGACAAGGTCAATACGTGCCGAGCTGACTAAGCCAAGGGTTTCCTCACGACGTTTTCCTTCACCGTTAAGCTCGTGTAAATGCGCATATAAATTTTCCGAAACGAAAAATCCATTGATGCACGGCCGGGATTCGAACCCACGACCTTCGGATTGAAAGTCGAGGTGCAATCCCACTCTGCCAACACATAAACGTGCTATATCGTGGACATCGTGGTCCATACCATCCACAAGATAGTAGTTACACGTTTAGGTACTTAAATTGTTGCAAAAACTTACGTTTTACAGAAATTCTAAAGTACCTTCGTAGTATTTCAATTTGCAGAATTTGCTCTACTAGTTCGCTAGTTCATAGCTCAAACACTCACGGTGCATGTTATAAAAAGTTAGAGTGACATTATTGTCTTGTTTACCATACGTAATGGACATATTGTCTACTGTAACTTTCGATAAGATAGGGGATAACTCTGTAGTGCATCATTTTCTGTGATGCACGAAAATAAGTACTACTTACCTAAGTATATGATTATATATGATTGTGTTGTATATGATTGTGATAACATCTATCGACCCCGCAAACGCAGATTCATTATTGAATGCGGGTCAATAGCCTGATAAAGATTTTAGAAACGAAATAATAAAACAAATGTTGCAGTACCAAAATTGCATTAAAAGGCTTGATAAGTGCTTCGTTTTTTACGTCTTACGATTAAAACCAACACTAGAATTTAGACCACAAGTATACAGTAGAGCGTCGATTATCCGAACTAATTGGGGGACGTGGGTGTTCGGAAAACCGATATTTTCGGATAATCCAACTACCTATAATGTACAGCCGTGTTGGCCGAGTGGGATAATATTGCACCTCGACTTTCGATCCGAAGATCATGGATTCTAATCCCGGCCGTGCATCAATGGATTTTTCGTTTCGGAATGACAAATAGGTCATTAAAGACATACATAGTCGCGACAAGTGCGCGAAAAACTGCAGCGCGGGAGACGCGAGCGAGGCACGCGCGAGTTTGAGGGCCTTGACCCGCGCGTTCGGATAAGCGGTCGTTCGGTTGAGCGACGTTCGGATAACCGACGTTCTACTGTACCATAAAATAAAATTGTCTGTCTTACAGTATTAACACTTGCCAGTTGGTTTTGCGCATACAGCAGAACTTGCGCTACTGTGAATGTATCCACTATGTCGCGTATACTATACATGTAGGGATGATAAAATATAATCGATTTTTATTAAAATCGATTATTTTTTTCTTATAATCGATTTTTTATTGTCGATTTTTATTCCAATATTAATCTATTTTTAATAAATCGATGATATTCATCACATGTTTAAATCCATCTTGCGAAACAGCTCGTTTATAAGCGATGGATGAAAAAATCTTGTAAAATAGGATTGGACATTTGGTTTCCTAATTACTTACCTTGAAATTCTAAAGGAACATTGTCTTTGATTTTTAGTTTTGAATTCGTTTTTTTTTATTCGTATAATTTTATTTGATTTTTCGCAAAAAAATCGTTTTTTTTTATTAAAGTCGATTTTTGACAAATCGATTAATTTTGAAAAAGAAAAATCTATTTTTATTTAATCGATTTTTTTCCATTCATCTCACATCCCTATATACATGTCTACTAATCTGTAGTGTTTTATCTAGGAAGTGATTACCCACCTTACCTATAAGTGAGCCTTACCTTCAGTTGTTACGTGCGATGATGCTGCTGTTATCTAACGTGAATATAAACTGGATAAACTGGCTCTAAAACTTTAGAAATCAGCAAGGTACTTGTACTGCTAGAGTTAAGTTTTCACTATCTCTGTGTTTCTCAACCTGTGTGTCGCGACTCGCAACCTTCTGGGGGTCGTGGCCTAGACACATGAGGGTTGCGAATAATTTAGTATGTACCTACTAATAGCAGTAGGTAATTCTGATGCTATTGAATGTAAAAAAACATATTACAGTTTTAATGTTTGAATGATGGTATCCACTAGTCTAGTTTGGTGGTCTAGTGACTAGACCACCAAACTAAATCTACTATATAGGTACCACTCATGGGAGCTTGCTTGCATGGGAACAGAGGGTCCATAGCGTTTTTTAATAATTTGTTAATTATTAAAAAAACTTTGGTCCAGAGGGTAATGATCCGTAGCGTTTTTTAAGGCGTTATTTATAAGGCAGACAACCCTCTCGCTCGCACATTCCAACATTTTTGAAGATATAATATGTATAACTAAATGTAATTATCTGAAATGCAGAGCTGATCCAAACAAGTTTTCTAACTAAAAAATGTGCACTTTAATTTATCGCATTGGTATAAGTTTTTTGGTCGGAAAACTTGTTTGGATCAATGTGATATTTTACTGAACCTTTGCATTGTTATTTTCTCAACCCTGAAGCTCTGCAATTTCACATAATTACATTTAGTTATATTATATCTTCAAAAATGTTGGAATGTGCGAGCGAGAGGGTTGTCTGCCTTTTACATACGGCTTATTAGGTAATTTCTTAAATATAAAAAAAAAACTTTAGGCTGTCATATAATTGTATATTACTATTTAATATCACTCAGGCATATAAAATGTATATCTAGAAATCCTGCGTAAATCACAAGAAAATTCAATAAATTACTTGAATTTTCTTTATTTATACTTTACAATTCTAAAATACGCTACCACTAGAACCAGCAAGTATACTCTTTCTCTGTGATGATAGTAGTTTTCCTTTCCGCTAAATTTAAGTAGGTATAAGTATTATTAGTACCAAAGTAAACGAAAAAATAACTATTCTATACACATACTTGTACGAAGCGCTCGTGGCTAGGCTTGCTTAGCCAATCTTCACCGATTATCTAAGTTAACCAACGTTCTGTGCGGTCACTATTTGGATGGGTGACCGTCAGTGGCATTTACATTTAAGCGCTCCCGTGCTTCGGAGAGCACGTTAAACTGTCGGTCCCGGCTCTAGCAGTCGTTAAGCTACGACGGAGGCCTTAAGGCGGGCTAGAAACTCCGTCACCAGAGTTGGGCACTAACTCATACGAGCTTGCTTGCTTACATACTTGTAATATAAAAGAGGAGGACTTATCAATGCCCAGCCAAAACTGCTAAAGCTAGAGAGCTATAATTTGGAATCACATGACACATGACTGAACCGTAGGTTACGGCAGAATAACAGCGCTGACCTGTCTTCGGATGGCGAAGCATAATGCTGAGCCGTGACTTTTTCGCTGCTATAGCATACTTTCTTTTCTTATTATGTACTATTGTTTGTTTAAATTATTATTATATTATGTTATACCAATTTAATTGTAACTGATCTATTGTAATGATTTCAATCTAAAGCGAATAAATGATTGTCTATGTCTATGACACATCCCAATAAGAGATTATTCATAATTATTTTTTAAATAACTACAATTTGATTGCACAACAATACATCTACAAACTATACTACTAACATACTAACTACGAACAAAACTAAGAAATAATTCGAAAATATTAATTTGCCTGCTGTAAGTTCCTTCCAATAGTCTTCATAGTTTCCCCTGCATGAATGGTTTGAGATACTTGTGGTAGCTCTGGTTGACAGGTTCTGCGTTGAGTGGACTCTTCAGCGCTTCCTCCATCAGGCGCTCGTACACACGACCGTCGTACGCACCTAGCGTCGATTGCAATAACTATAAACAAACAAGGCATTACTTTATATTCTAGCCATACCTAGTAACGTGCTTGAGAAAGACGTCTCATCAAAGTTAAAGTCAAATATCTTTTCAGTAGAATCACAATGGTTATTTAGAATCGTCTATCTACGACGATTCCATCTAATCGCGACGCAGAGCCACACAGAGAAGAACGAGCAAGAAAGTTGTGAATTTGACTACCATTATAATATCTTCGTTTGAACCTAGTTTTATTACTTTATATAAAGTTTTTTTAAAGACATTGAAAAAATAATATATTTTCTTCTAAAGTAAATGTGGAGAAGACTCGCACAGGACCGGAGAGACTGGCGTACTTAAGAGGAGGCCTATACCCAACAGAGGGTGCATACAAGGTAAATATATAGATATATAGAAGTAAATGAAATAAGACTATGAGAATACTTACTTCATCCATGACATCGAAGGAGTCGACCAATCCGACAGCATTAGGCCTAATTTTCATGAGCAGATCTTCGTACCAAGCTTGTAGGTGGTCCACATCTTTTTTCGATATTGTTGTAAACTAGAAAGATATAATATTACGTATGTAGATATAGATAACCTTCTTTTACTCCGAATAGTCGGATATTTTTCTACGAGATATTGTAATGGAACAAGCTCATGAGTCATGAACTATCCGATGTTAAACGGATATTTGGGATCACAGCTAGATATAATGAACTACGTTAGCGCAGCATCTATGACCACCTACAGGCTACAGCTAATTTCGCATTTCTGATAATTGAAGTTTACTTTTGTGGACAGTTCTATAACGTAACAGTCCTATAGAACAAATGGGAGTTACCGATCTTTTCAATACATCTCTAAGCCTATGCACCCATCCAAGTCAAGATTGAATAGGTCTTCTACCATATCCCCCAACAGGTTGTGTGGTCGACATGAAGTGATAACGTATTTACAGGACGTAAAAATTTAAAAAAAATCATTTACAAACTTACCCGTAACAAATCATTGAGATTCTCCAACGCCCAGTAGACAGCATAAAGCTCAACAAGTTGATTCAACACCGTTCTCACTGGAGGTGAAGAATTAACTGTTCTCCTACATATCACTTCGTGGAATGTCGATATGATGATCACGCGGCAATGCGCCTGAGGAAATGAAAAATAAGATGGGTGACCGGTAGTGACTTTTACTTCTGAATTCATATAGAGGCTGAACAGTACGTCAAACCGTTTCAACCAGTATTTGCCTATAGGGATCATATTATGCTGATTTACCTACTGCTCAAAACTAATCCGGACTCAAACATAGATTCTTGTTTTTTTTTGTTCGGGACTAGAGAGCGTTGTGTGATACTTAAACTTATGTCCAAGAATATTAATTTATTATTTGTAAGAAAATCTCTACTCAAATCGATGCTCTATATTAGGTGCCAAATAACACCGCAATACAGGTCATTCACTCACCTTCACCACGATGTCGCAAAATTCAATTTATGAATGGCTAATTCTGTACATACAAACCTGTCGCTAAGACGGTAATCGCTCGAATCTCGTAGTACAGTTTGTTTACCATACATAAATTGAACTTTGCGACATCGGGGTGAAGGTGGGTGAATGACCTGTATTGCGGTGTTATTTGGCACCTACTATAGTAAACTATTTCTGAATCGGTGTACGGGCTTCAGACGAGTTTGTACATCGTTTGGGAAGTCCAAAACATGTCCCAGGCACTACAGCGTTCTGTGTTCAATCATTCAAAGTAAAATCATATTTATTCACAAAGTCACAAGGATAATTTATCAACAACCAGCTGTTTAATGTGAAGGTTCGTACTTCTATACCTAGTAGTGCCGTTTGCCGCTAAGATAATTGACGTCGAAATAGCTCTATTGCGCTTCGAAGCGGCTAGCTTCAATATTGCCCAGATCCGTCGACCATATTGTAATTGTGCATAGAGATCAATTTTGAATGGTTCACCTACGAATGTTGCAAGATATTTTAGAGAGTCTTACTTCTGCTGCTGATACAAGTCGCACAGAAGCCTTGTTCCAGGCGTCTTCCGGTGGCATCCCTGATTCTATTCGTCTCTGCATGTCTTCAACGCATGAAGATATTTTCCTGAAAATTATATTGAGTTTAGATGATGATGAAAATAAAGACTACCTAGGTACCTACTGAACTCAAAACGCATTTCATAAACGCATTAATCTAAGAATCCTCAGAGACTTTGTACTTTTCGGTTTTCTAGAGTGGTGTTTGTACCGTCGTACCTACATCTTTTATAAGTTTAACTTGTTTTAATTTTCAAATGGCAGCTAAGTTACACTGTTCTTAGAATTTTTCTTACCTCATAACAACAATTTGGAGTCCTCGAATAATGCCTTCCACCGAATTTTCCCAAGTTTTAGGGAAATCTTTCGATATGGTAGCCTTCAGGTATGCGACTGTTGGGGTCATGGGTTTGGTATTGATTTGTTGCCAGGTTTTTACTAAAAATCTTGAAAAAATGCAAAATCATAACATAAATTCACCCTGTAAGCAAGCAAGCTCGTATGAGCCAGTGGCCAACTCTGGTGACGGAGTTTTTAGGCCGCCTTAAGGCCTCCGTCGTGGCTTACGACTGCTAGAGCCGGGACCGACAGTTTAACGTGCCCTCCGAAGAACGGAAGCGCTCAGATGTAAATGCCACTAACGGTCACCCATCCAAATAGTGCCCGCACAGAACGTTGCTTAACTTAGATTATCGGTTAAGATTGGCTAAGTAAGCTACGCCACGACGAGCGCTTCAAGCAAGCAGAAAACAAGCATATCTTTTTGAAGAGTGGAATACTACTGTCTTACGTTCAAAATAAGACAGCCAGTCAAAAAATAGTGGCTTAAAAGCAATTATTTCAATGTAATATCAGACTTCTGCACCACTCATTTAGGTCTATATTTTGTTTTATATAAATAAATAAATATTCGCGGACACAACGCCTTCTAGTCCCAAACTAAGCAAAGCTTGTACTATGGAAACAAGATGGCTCTATAAATACAACACACAAATGTTTGTTCTCGGTGGGGATCGAACCCACGACCCCCAGCACGGAAGGCAGAGCTACTACCGACTGAGCCATGACGCCTGTCAATATTCACCTGGCAGTCTGCAAAAGCAGCACAGTATTGTCTCCCTCGTACGTACAAGACGCAGTGACTAGTGAGTAGGTAAGGGGTAGATTAGATGAGTGCATATATCCGTGTCCGCCGCAGGCCAGTCGACATCTCTCGACGATGGCGGCCGTGTCGTATGTACTGACGGCTTTGAGACAACAGGCCAATGCGTGTAGCTGGGGATAGTAGATTGTATTATAAGGGAGCGAAATCATATTTTTACGGCGAGGGCGCTTTTTTGAATCCAGAGTGAAGTGAAGGGTTCTAGAGTAGAATCCCGAGCTTAGCGAGGGATTCTTTAGTAGAATCCTGAACGTAGCGAGGGATTTAAAGTACGTCGCCCGAGCCAAAAATATATTTTGCTCCCGAGTGGTACACTCTACTTTTCATCACCCACTATGAGAAAAAAAAGGCACATAAGATAAGATAAGATAAGATAAGAATATTCTTTATTGCACAAAAATGAAGTACATAGGCGAACTTAAAGCGAAGATATTCCAAATTCAAAAAGTGCGCGGTAATGTTAATTCCGGCGCACTTATTTAATAAGTGCGCCGGAATTAACTTTCCCGCGCACTTATTGCTTCTTATAGAAAACACCACCTTTGAGTGCACATAAAGGCGAACCAAGTCGTTCTTTTCGAATAGATGTGATGAAAAATATTTGGAGCTATAACTTCGTCTAGGTACTTGTCAAATTCGTAAAGGATTAGGCCGTGCTCACTTTGGGTACGATTTTATCCGAATTTGATTCGCGCATAAACGTACGACTACGCACGAACGATCCCGACTATGGGAGCGCTCACACTGCATGCGATCAGTCGTACGTATACGTACGTTTACTTACGACGACGTCCGAATACAATCCGAACGTCACGCAGTCGTACGTTCAGTTACGCGATATCACCGGTGCACTGCCTATTTGACGGAGAAAAACGTATTCAGTGTGAGCACTCAATTCGTACGAACAGAATACTCGTTTACGTACGAACAAATTCGTGTCCAAAGTGAGCACGGCCTTATACTAACATGGATTCGCGTAGTCCACCCCTCGGAACTAACTTCTGTGCAAAGTAAAAGAAGCAACTAAACAAAAGGGCAAGGCACGTAACACTGACTTCGAAGCGAAGCGTCAATCTAAATATGGAGGGACATAATATTGAAAACTAACTCAATAAAAAAGTTTAAAACTGAGCATTCGCGCATTCAGCCAAACACACGTCTTTTTTTTCTCGATATGTAAATTGGAGTGAAGCTTCGCTTCGACGTCTGTGTGACTCAACCTTAAGTCAATGAATTCAGTTCTCACCTCTGGTAACCTTTCTAAGTTGCCGTCAGTGAGTTGATCGTTGACATCGTTGAAGGTATCCCAAAGCATATTGGCGGTGAGGTTCATGGCGTGGCAGGCTGCGATACCCATGAATATCTTGTGCTGTTGGACTACGAAGTCCAGGATTTGGCATTCGGGCTCGCTGGAAATGAAAAATCACATTTTTCATCATTTTTTTTAACTTGTGTAGCTTCCTTATGGTGTAGGGTAAAGGCAGACAACCTTCTCGCTCGCACATTTCAACATTTTTGAAGATATAATAACTAAATGTAATTATGTGAAATTGCAGAGCTTCAGAGTCGAGAGAATAACAATGCAAAGGTTCAGTAAAAATATCACATTGATCCAAACAAGTTTTCCGTTCCGACCAAAAAACTTGTACCAATGCGATAAATTAAAGTGCACATTTTTTGGTTAGAAAACTTGTTTGGATCAATGTGATATTTTTACTGAACCTTTGCATTGTTATTCTCTCGTCCTTGAAGCTCTTCAATTTCACATAATTACATTTAGTTATATTATACCTATCTTCAAAAAATTTGAAATGTGCGAGCGAGAAGGTTGTCTACCTTTACCCTACGCCTGAAACATTAATATTCTGAACCTGCACCAAAGAAATCACCGACGTTGCCCAATACCAGGGACACGACAAAAGATATAACGACCGAAAATAATTTACCAAATTCAACACACTAACGATAAAAGTCTATTGTTTCAGATTCCCAGAGTTGGCCTCTTAAATAGGTAGGTATTTATCTTGCAACGCAAATAGATTAAATAACCCTCTTAATTATTGTATACCTATATAACTGGTCGAGGTACAAATTTTTCATATTTCCTTATCTGTCTTATCTGTGGTGACAATATTTATTGAGTTCTAAATGAACAATTCAATGATTTCCTTACTTTTCACGTATTTGCGACTGCCTCCTCACAGCGGAATATCGAGTGGCAATGGTCACAGCCTTAGACAAGTAGTTGACGGTGTCATAAACTATGATCACTCTAACAAACACCATGCCTCCGTACCCAAGTTTGCTATTCCGTGATTTTACGTAGGTACCATCCTGAAAGAACATCCCATAGTCATGGGGTCATGGTGACTTATAGGTAAATATTTAGAGCCACAATTGTTTGAAAAATGGATTCACGCCGATGTTTAGGTAATCAACCAACAATTATTGTATGTAACAGTAGGTTATGAGAAGCTGAATTAATGCATCCAATATTTTATTATTCATCAGACGGTCTAAAATACCACGTTATGAAAACACATGATTGAACACCTATTATTCAACAATTTACACTTTCTTGTTTGATTTCTTTGTAATATCAGCACCTTTTACATCTTTACTATTATTATACTAGATTCCGCCCACGACTTCGTTCGCGTCCCGTTGGATCCCGTTGATTTTCCGGGATAAAAAGTAGCCTATGTGTTAATCCAGGTCACGGACAATATATATTCCAAGTTTCATCCAAATCGGATCAGTAGTTTTTGCTTGAAAGAGTAACAAACACACTCACAAACTTTCGCGTTTATAATATCAGTTCGCGTCCCGTTGGATCCCGTTGATTTTCCGGGATAAAAAGTAGCCTATGTGTTAATCCAGGTCACGGGCAATATATATTCCAAGTTTCATCCAAATCGGATCAGTAGTTTTTGCTTGAAAGAGTAACAAACATACTCACAAACTTTCGCGTTTATAATATCAGTTCGCGTCCCGTTGGATCCCGTTGATTTTCCGGGATAAAAAGAATCCTATGTGTTAATCCAGGTCACGGACAATATATATTCCAAGTTTCATCCAAATCGGATAAGTAGTTTTTGCTTGAAAGAGTAACAAACATCCTCACAATCTTTCGCGTTTATATTATTAGTAGGATTACCTATGAGACTAATAGTTCTTACCTCTAAAACCTGTGCGTGTTTCATCAGCATATGACGCCTCGGTATCCTCACATGATCGAACCCCAAAAACCCGTTGTTCACAGAGTTCAATCCCATTCGAGCTCCGATCTCACCTATCTTGATCCCTTTGAGAGGCATGTGACTTTCTTCGTCCCTCACTTGAACTATGAAAGGGTGGATGCCGTGACATTGACCTTTGGTGTAGACTTGGGCTATTACGATCACATAGTTGGCTGTGTGACCCACTGAAAATAATTATTGTGGAGTACTTTGTGAAAAGATCGTCAAAATAATTTAAACGCTAAGCAGTGATGCTCACATTACTATGATCCGGTTTCAAGGGTACCGAACGTAATTACAGGCACAAATTCACACCATTAACCTAGTGACCAAAATATCTGCTTTAATGGGTAGTACTTACATGAACCAGCCCACCATTTGAAAGAAGTTAACTTGGGACTGTTCAGCACAAACTCTTTAGTTTCAGGGTCATATGTTGCTGTGGTCTCCAGACCTCGAATAAAAGTCCCGTGACCTAATTCTGTCTGAAAACATGATCAAAAATAGTCTCGTATTATTCACCTGACTTCAGTTGTTAGTACCAAAGTATTGTTAGCAGTCTATAAAACATTGGTTGTCACTATCACATCAGCCAATAAAGCCTCGTTTTCACTGGGGGACATTTGTTCTGCGACTCTGTCGCTCGACACGAAATTCACGTGACCCGCGCGATGTCGCGTCGCGTCGCCCGAACTACGTGATGTCAGGCGACTTGTTCCCGCGACATGTCCCCTAGTGAAAACGAGGCTTTAGGATTACAACACCGACGAAACACCGGATGCTCAAAGAATATAAATCAGGCATAAATCATGTGCAATAGCAATTTCCCGTCCATATGATCTAGAAATAATGAATGTTACTTTATAATGCGATAAAAAATAGTTTTGCAATTCTCAAGGCTTATAAACATCCTTACATATGTGTTTAATACCCAATTGTAGTGTTCATCAACCTTTGACAGGCGTCATGGCTCAGTCGGTAGTAGCTCTGCCTTCCGTGCTGTGGGTCGTGGGTTCGATCCCCACCGAGAACAAACATTTGTGTGTGGCAAAACATGGATGTTTGTTCTATGTCTGGGTGTTACTATGTATTATAAGTATGTATTTACAAAAAAAAATGTATATATGTATTCTATGAGCCATCTAGATCCCATAGTACAAGCTTTGCTTAGTTTGGGACTAGAAGGCGTTGTGTTAAATGTCTGTGAATATTTATTTATAGTCCAATACTGGACGGGACTCTTCCCAAGATGCACCACCACTAAACCTGATCTTCGGCTTTTCTGCACCAGAGTTTGCTCTACATTTAGCAAATCGTCGCCTCTTGCCGACGGGCGCCTTACACTGCGCTGTTTGACAACGGTTCTACAAAGATGTTGCTTGGTGTAATTTTCATACCTGTGCATAACTACCGATGATATTACACTCCCACGCCCGAGGAAGCCAGTAGCCTCGTTGCTCATCATCGCATTGACTCATTAATACGGGAATGAACATAATGTAGTGCAATCCTAGCGGAGTGCCATCTTGAGAGACCGAAGAACTGAGCAGGCTGCTCATGAGTTCTCTAGAAATACAAAATGCTGGTGGTTTCTTTCATGTTATTACTTGTACGATAACAACTAATGCCAGATCCATTAGGAAAGACCTATGGATTGGTCAGTTTTTTTTTAAATTTAATATCTAATGATTCTTTCGATTTTAGACGCGTACAGAGTACTACCATTACTATTGTTTCGATGAGCGTATTTTTAATAATTAAACTTTGATTAGTTTGCTTTGTCAAATCATTCTGCTTTCATGCATGTTAAGTATCTAGGTATTTATTTTATGCAAACCAATGTTTGGGCAGCGCTCTACTATTGTTTATATCGATTTCATTAAAGATGGGTCGAAGTTCTATTCCACCTCTCAACTAACCGACTATGGTCACAAGTGCTCATACAGAATGAATTATTAAAATGTTCGTTAGATATGCGAGCATCCCACACATAGAAATTATTATACTATTATAAGTACCTGTAATCAGTCAGATTGGTGTTCCGCTCATTCTGCAATCGCCTGAGGAGACTGAAGAGAGTAGTCGCTTTCTTTATCGCTCTCTCGTATTTTTCCTTATGACTCAAATATGAATCAGGGATGCCTCCGAATAGCTCATCCTTTATGGTAAGGAGGGCTTTCTCTGTAAATAATAATGAAATACAAATTCAGCTCTCAATTAAACATTGGGTTACTTCATTATTTTATTTGTTTTCCAACGCAAAGGTTAATTAGTTCCTATAGAGTTCTTAGCAGCGGCCACCTGATGGACGAGAATACGGTAGGCAGTGGATGAAAAAAGACCTAAAAGCATTCTTCCTGGAAATCTATGGGGAAAGTCCAGTACTTCTGCAGCCTGATATAATATGAACCGGTTAGGTACTCTCTCAAAAACGACGTAAAAATGAGTTCAAGGTTGGCCGAACACTGGTTTTAACAGTTTGACAGATTGTTTAGTCTCTGTTTATGAATTCGTAGCTTTGTGTGTTGGTCTTAGGTACCTCTTTCTTTCCTTTCCCTAGTCTTCTCAGGTCCACCGTCTATGAACTCCGTCATCTCTTGGATGCTGAAGTTGCAGTTATCTCTCTCTCTCTGCAGATCTTCATTCACTGCACTCATGATTGAATGGCTCAACCGCTAGCCAAAATAGTTTTAGATTAGTGTATAAATAGCAAGTAATTAGGTAATCGGGTTTATTAAACATAGCAAGTGGGGACCTAGGTAGGTACACTACTGGTATACCTACTTACTAGGTATAATATTTTGTGCCTATACGTAGGAAGTAGGTACCTACCTATATATATTTACTAATTCACCAGTAACCTAACTTATTAAGTAATAAAATTAATAATAATTTTACCAATAGAATAGTTACCATTTAGAAATAACTGTCATCATAAATTAATTTTGGTATAAAACTTTCGCCGATATTTTGTTATCTCGGTTAGTCGGTCAATGACCACTATCAATGACCAGTTGAGTCTCTAAATCTGCTAGAGACTATTCGCATAAAACCTCGAATTATTAACTTGACAATACCTGATGTGAAAAGCAGATGATCCTGGACTCTACCTTTAAGAGGGTAGGTAGAGTACGGTCACAATAACTCTAAATAACACACTTGATGAATTACTATACGCCCCAAAACAGGAAACTTTACGGCACGCCAACACACGACTGGCTTCGTAGAGCATCAGAATTAAACTGAGCAAAGCAAACAAAGTAAGTGGTGAAGGTATAAAGGATAGAACTGCTAAGCAAGTCGCGACAGCGCGAGTGAACTTTGTTCGTGACGTTAAGTTCTTTTATAATTCTACCTTAAAAACCTAGCGAATTAGACCTAGATCTAGGTACATACGTCATTGATTTACCTATATACCTACCTATAAAGCGTCAACAAAAGGTGTGAGTTGTTTTTCGACACAATAATGCTTCTTTGAACCATTTCCCGTAACTTGTGTTACCACATTATGATAGTAGCGTGACGCCTACGTTACAGGCAACTAAACAACTAAATTGGTTGACTATTGACTTACCTACATGTGCGATAGTGTTTATCATACAAACACGTTTTTGCCAGATTTTTGCAGGACAAAAAAATATCTCTGCAACTATTTGTGAATTCATAAAAGAACCAGTTTATCGTCACTGCCTTTTTCCGCATTTGATACTCTGCTGGGTGGGCAAATCTTACAATGGAGATCAGAATAAATAGGCAGCTATTTATTGTTGTTGCTAGAGTATTTTGTACTTATCCTCATGAGAGAAACTAAACTATCAGCCATACAAAATAGCAAATCCTATAATCGGTTCTAAGGGTCAAGGCACACTGGCGTCGAAGCGAAGCGTCAGTCTAAAAATGTCAACACGTGAAGAGATAGGTGCTATTGGTGGATTTATTCCCTAATCATCTTTGGTTTTCTATTAGAGATGTGCGAGGTGCTCAGCCGAAACGGGGTAGAGAGAAACAATAAGATCGACCCAAATAATTTATTGAATCATTTTAGTTATTACACGATAAAGGGTATCACTTCTTAGCAGTAACGGCGGCCTCGTCTTCCCTAGCGAAGGTTTGATGAAGTTCCTCCTTCTTGGCGGCGATACGCTCTTCGCGGCGCTTGCGTGCTTCCTTCACCTTATTACGGCGGGCCTCGGCTTGGTCACTGGAAATAAGAAATTTTACTAAGTACCCAGGTAATGATAACCGATGTAGAGGCTGCTCTAGAGGCGTATTCAGGCGCTGCACTAGGTGAATGCTTTTGAATCAGTTTGGCAGACTGCTTAGCCTCTGTTTATGAGTTTAAATGACATACGTCATTGTAATAGATAAAGCTTCTAACGCGGGACCATAGTTTTCAAAGACGGCCAAGAATAAAGGTGTCAAGATATGCTACGCAAACACATTACTAAATTATGTATTATTACTATTATTACTATAATTTGGAAGTTTTCAAGAGCAGAGTGAATAGGTATCTTCTAGGTAACCGTGCTACATCGTCGACCACATCATTGCTTAACATCAGGTGAGATAGTGGTCAAACGTTTGCCTATATTGTATAAAAAAAAATGTGGGGTCCAGTCGACGCAAATCAGGAGATTACAGTCCAAAAAAAAATAACGAAGATTCCCCCAGTGACAACCCAAGTGTGTTAATGTTACCTAAGTTCAGAAACGTAGAGCATCCAAATTGCTACCTTTATTTATGGTTTGCAGAATAGTTTAAAGAATAAGAAAAGGTGTTTTCACCTGGTTTGGTAACTCTATTGAATCTTGATGAAAAGGTATTTTCTTTCTTCTTGTTTTGAAGAGATATTTATTCTTCAACATGCTCTCTTGTTGAGTTAGAAGCCAGTACACATTCAAAATATTAAAATCAAAAGAATATAGGTACTCTACAAAGTAAATCCCAACAAAGTATATAGTGTGTAACAAACCTAACCATTTTTACCAAATTTTAAGGTTGAGAATATTATCTATTTCATGATTTTATGAATAACCTAAATGTCCATCTTTATTGTATGAAAATAAGCTTCCAAGTCTCATTTTATTTCATTTCTTGATGAAATAGTCTACATTGTTTCACTGCAATTCACATACCTAACAACTCAATTGACAAACTTAGATAAAAAAATACTAATGTCTTATTGAATTTTATGATAATGTTACAAACCACCTCTGGACTCCATTAATTTAGAGAAAAAAATATTTTGAGCCATTTCCATCCACTGGTTTCCAGCAATCCTAACAATGTTGTCAATCCCGTTGGATGGGGGCCATTGTACACCTTCCAGTCATTATTTGAGAAAGTTTGTTCCTCATCGGTGGTCAATTCTGCTAGGTACATAGTCAATCAACCCAAATTAAAAGCATTTAATTACCTGAGCATCTTCGTCCTAGCCTTCTCAGCCTTCTTCCTGTGGATGTACTCCATAAGCACACGCTTGTTCTTGAACACGTTTCCCTTCGCCTTCATGTAGAGGGCGTGGTATAGATGTCTGTCAATCTTCTTTGCCGTTCTGTACTTAAGCAGCAGTTTCCGGAGAACTCTTTGTCTTTGTACCCATAGTTCCTACAACATAAAAAGGATAAATTTTTAAGTTTTTAAATAAAAATTTAAATCTGCGGAAATTATTTATTTGTAGTATCATAGGTCACTTTTCGACTCGTGCACCTTAGTTCACGCAAACTCTGTAGTGCCTGATTTGTTATAAATTACAAAATAAAAGGAACCACTTAACCAGTATCAGTTCCAGGTTTCAGTTGCAAAATGCTGGTGCATAATGACTACAATAAAGTTATTCTAGTTCTTTTACTGCGCAAGCAAGCTAGCTCGTATTAGTTGGTGTCCAACTCTGGTGACGGAGTTTTTAGGCCGCCTTTAGGCCTCTTTTACTGCGTTAATGTGTATTGAATTGAGTTCTCACCTTTTGTGGCATTCTGGCATTGGCTGTACCTTTTCTTTTACCAAAGCCACAGTGACGTCCCTTCCTACGGGCCTCTGTGTTCTTGCGGACGCGGGCACGCGAGTGCACCGCTACGGGCTTCTTGATCACCAGACCATCCTTGATCATTTTCCGGATGTTCTGGCCTGAAATGGAATTAGATTTATTACCTGCTGGCAATGGTTATTTGTACTTGTGTTTTAGGCTTAGGCGTTTGCACCAGACTCAGTAATTTCAAAGGATTATTTCAGACTACTTTCCTAAATGTTAGGCAGCTGATAGGTAGACACTTTTTTGCTAATATACATTATTATATTGAAAAGGTAATGTACAGTTAGCATGCGAGGTACGTAGAGGTAGGTACCCTAGACTAGAGTATTCGCGGGCGTCTATGATAGCATGTAAATAAGAGGTTACTCACGGGAGTTTGTGTTGGCGATTTCATTGATCTCGTTGGGATCAAGCCATACTTTCTTTTTACCACATCTCATCACCGAGGCGGCGAGCCTCTTCTGCAGCTTGAGGGAACTGAAATTCAATTAATAAACTGGTAAAACACATTGACCACATGGCTTTCCAACACCGATAACGTGAAAGTTAGAAAAAAACGTTGTGAACACGACTATATTATTTTTACAACACGGTTTAGGAATCAGATCACTAAATAATTACTTTTAGAGCACGAAACATCACTAAAAACGTATTTATTCGCTAAAACTAACCTCATCGTGGATCGGTGAGCTCCAACGCATACAAGAAAGAAAAATGGCCGCCTTGTTTAGTGACGTAACGTCTTTCTTGAATAGTTTTAGTCGATTTTTTTTTGTATTATTATACGATTATTGATAAAGAAAATTAAACGATTATTGATTTTCCATATAAATCATTTGATATATTAGGCACTTAGGTAAAAATAAAAAAAATAACTAGGTAGATGGGGAATGAGCAGAAAAGACCCCCTATTGTTTATCTTAATACCATCCGAATCAGTCTCAATGGTTACGCAGTAGACCTTTCTATCGAGACATGATCTATTTTATCATTTACATCCACACATATTTCAGCCAAATAAAAGGCCACTATTGCAATGCAACTAAGGCAGCAAGTAAAAAATCATTTCTTTAGTCGATTTATGGTTGTAGTTTAACTAAATCTTCGGTACATCTCTGATATTTTTTGACGTTTTTTGGCCATATTATTGTGATTGTCATTCATTCGTCTTGTCAATGTTTCGGTCATAAATGGATATTATGTCAGTGTCAATTTTGGGTGCCGTCATTTCACAACCATGGAAAACACAACCCCGGAATGTACAGTCAGGAATTGACGTATAATTTGGCAGCCAATTCCATGGTTGTGCAATCTCGGGACGTGTTTTCCAGGCCGTACAATGTTTTGCACAGGGTGGGAATACACAGCCATGGAATTGGCTGCCAAATGGCATCGAATTCCGGGGCTGTACTTTCCTTGGTTGTGTTTTCCATGGCTGTGAAAGCTCAGCACGTGTCGGGAATGCCCATCCACGGAATGTACAACCTGGGAATTGGATGCCAAAATACGTCATCACCTATGCTTTGTTTACACTTACTTGCCTGACTATGTGAACGATTGAACGATTGAAAGGGAACGTAAACAGAACAAAATATTTCATTTTTACTTAGGTAGGTACCTATATTTTTTTTAGTGTGTATATATAGTCAACTTCGCAATCGGTAGGTAGGTTAGGTTAGGTTTGTTTATAAAAAATGCGAGCGAAGCGAGCCCATCCATAAAATCTGCTAAAAAAATAAACTGAAGTTCTTTTTTTTACGAAAGATCGACTTTCACAAATGATTAGGTTAGGTTAGGTTTGTTTATGAAAAATGCGAGCGAAGCGAGCCCATCCATAAAATTGGCAAAAAAATAAAATCTTCATTTTTGACCGAACGCTAAGTTGACTGATTGCGAAGTTGACCATAAATAAGCCGTACTTTACTAATCACTAAATTCACACTAGTACCATTTTTACTCTGTAGTTACATCTGAACGAAGCATAGAATGAATCGACCAATCAGGAGCAAGTACATCAATTCCATGGTTGTGCTTTCCACGGGCGTGAAATCTCTACACGTGTCGGGAATGCACGACCATGGAATTGATGTATTTTTTAGTTTTTTTTTTTATACATGAATTCCATGGTTGTGTTTTACCGGGCTGTGCAAAATCGGGCCGTACAAACTCAGCACGTGTCAGGAAAGCACGACCGTGGAATTCATGTATTTTATACATGAATTCCACGGTCGTGCATTCCTGACTGCGCTTTCCACGGTTGTGTTTTCACAGGCTGTACATTCCATGGTTGTACAATAACCGGACCCTCAATTTTTAGCTATCTTGATCTAAGTTTTTTTGTAAACAGTTTCATTGAAAATTCTGAAAGATATTCAATGTAGTCGTGAATAAGAAATAACAAATATCTACAGAATTACGGATGCTTCCTGCTTCCTGACACTCATAAGCTCAAGGAGGTGAGCACAACAAAATCAAAGCGGTAAGTTAGGCTATCAATAAAGTTATCTCAGCCAATTATAACGCAATCACTTTGTGCTCATTCAAAACTTGTTTTGTTCGTAGTTGAAACTAGGAACAGCACACTCAGCTCAGTCAGTCGTCAGTGACACCATAGCCTCTAACACGGGTGGCCGCGCTGTGTAGTTTTTCTAGCCATTTCACAAAAATGAAGGACTCCAAAGTGAACGCTGATTTGCGTAATGAAAGGGCAAAATGTTCCTTCAATACCACGGAATTAACGAACTTAATCGATGGGGGTCCTGCTATGACCGACGAGAGAAAAAAAAGAGGTAAGTAGCCAAAAAAACATTCTCACTTCTCTCAAAATTCAACGATGTTTTTTAAAAGTATTATGTGTTGTCATTTGGTCAGTTTGGTATGTATGTATGTGTGTACAGTAGGTACCTACAATAGTCACTACCTTTCACTCTCTGAAATTAAGCACTAAGTCCCCCACTCTTCACTTTCCTCCAATCCGAGTCAAGAATGGAGTCTGAGAGACAAAGTACTGTTTGTATGGAAAGGTAGTGGTAATTGGCATGCAAAAATTCATTGGCCTTTTCGTTTAGCCTGGTGCCTAATGCTACAGCATTCATGAAACTATGTAGTACCTTACCTATAGTTTAAAATCTATTGCTTACCTGATTAAAAAGTTAAGTAACCACCTACTAAGTTGTGTATACGCAATATGTGTTTTCATATAATTTTACAGGTTATTAAAAGGAACATACCTACTTTTTTTATTTTAGGCACACACACATAGGTACAGGATACTCAACATCTAATAAAATACTGATTAAATACTATACTCTTAACAAAAGTAGTCTGTAAAAAAGGGAGCTCAATAATTTTTTAAATCTATGCTGAGTTGTATCAATGATCCTTGTAAAATGTACAAGCTATAGTATTATTTCATTGTTCTATTGACAAAGCAATCAGTTTAAGTGGAGTTCAATATCTTTGTTATGAGGTAAAAGATCATAGTTCAAGTATTTATCTTACTACTCACAGATTCACAACAGAAAGCTATACAATACAAAGTTATTTCAATATGCATTTTTCTGTTTGAGTAATATAAAACATGCTGTGATAAAAACCACACCCTATTTCTCCTTTTGTACAACATCTTTATAACAATATAAGTGCAATAAACAATTTAAATTTGAATTTTGAATTTGTAGTGTTGACATAAAGAGGGGCTGTGATGTTTTTGACTAAATTCTAAGATTGAAGCTATGCTAATATAGGCCTACTTGGACAAGAGCTGTTAGATACATTTCGGTAATCTATGCTAGCAGTAAATCTGTAAAATTTTATTACTTTGACCAAAAATATCAGTGATCTACTACATCTTAGTTGGGGATTTGTTGATATTGTGTGAAATGTGCTTGAATATTAATTTATTTCAGAGGATGTGGTCCTAAAAGAAGGTATCCACCATGAAGATGTCCCATCTGAGTACCTAAGCCACAAAGAGAAGTATGAACTGGCTGTCAAAAAAGCTTGCTTACTGTTCAAACTCATCAGAAGGCTGCAGGAAGAGGAGAACACTGGAATGGAAAACTTCCGGTTTGTACCTACTTATTAGAGGTACTTTTTTCTAGCAATCTTCTATCATACATAACCAGCAGGTTCTATCATCCTACTAATATACGCGAAATTTTACGAACTACTGATCCGATTTGGATGAGACTTGGAATATACACTCGAGAGCATAGAAATCGCACATAGAGGCATTTTCCTACATTTTAATTTCGACCCTTATTTTTTTTTTTAAATTAATGTGATGTTGCAAATATAACTTAAATTAAATTGAAGTACACACTGTTAGCTTCCTAAAAACACAAAATGTCTAGCCTTGACCTTCGAAATCATAACAGTGGCAACTAAACAATAGAATGGCCTAAATTAGCTCGTTTCAGGTAGCGCGGTTTGTGGTACTTTGAGCAGGTATAAAACGGTAAGGGATGATTGAAATGACATCATTTGCATACCAACTCCCAGTCAGAAAGGTCCTTTAACGAATACGTCATCTCTCTAAACAAGAAAATGGATACCACACCAGAAGCAGCGTCTCAAGTGGTTGCACTTATCGAAGCTGGACAGAACCAAAGTCAAGTGGCTCGTCAATTAAATGTGAGCAGATATGCTGTTGGACGTGTATACCAGCGATATCAGCAAACTGGTGGCTATACCAGGCGACCAGGAACAGGCCGAAAACGTGCGACAACACAGCGCGATGACCGTTTCCTTGTGAATACATCACTACGAAATCGCCGGTTGAATGCAGTTCAACTCGGACAGCAGCTCCAGGAAGTTAGAGAAGTGGAAGTCAGTCGGTGGACTGTTAGAAGAAGACTAGCCGAAGGAGGTCTGACAGCGCACAGACCAGCAACTGGCCCAAAATTGACCCCAGCGCACAGACAAGCACGCCTTCAGTTTGCTCGAAATCACGTTAATTGGACTATGGATCAATGGCAGGCAGTCCTCTTCTCCGACGAGTGCAGGATGTGCCTTCATGGTAACGACGGACGAGGTAGAGTCTACCGAAGATCCGGTGAGCGTTTTGCTCAATGTTGCATCTCCGAACGGGTCGCATACGGCGGTGGTTCGTGTATGTTCTGGGGAGGCATTTCTCTGGAAGCGAAAACCGAACTTGTCTTCATCACAGGGCCCGATACCGACCGTCGATCGGGTGGATTGACTTCCCAACGTTACGTCGAGGAGATCCTGGAAGAACATGTTGTGCCCTTTTCTGGATTTATCGTCGAAAACTTCGTTTTGATGCAGGATAACGCTAGACCACACACCGCTGCTATAGTACGCCAGTACTTGGAGGAGGTTGAAGTACTCGTTATGGCGTGGCCTGCTCGAAGCCCAGATCTCAATCCCATTGAGCACTTATGGGACGAACTAAAGAAACGAGTAAGATCCAGAAACGCAGCGCCTACGAGTCTCAGAGAGCTCCAAACCGCGATCAAGGAAGAATGGGACAGCATACCGCAGGATTTCGTCAAAAAATTGATTTCTTCAATGAAACACCGAATGGAAGCTGTTATTCAGGCTAGGGGAGGCAATACCTCGTATTAATAAATCGATGCATTCACAAATTTATTGTTTTTTTAACCTTTTATACCTGCTCAAAGTCCCACAAACCGCGCTACCTGAAACGAGCTAATTTAGGCCATTCTATTGTTTAGTTGCCACTGTTATGATTTCGAAGGTCAAGGCTAGACATTTTGTGTTTTTAGGAAGCTAACAGTGTGTACTTCAATTTAATTTAAGTTATATTTGCAACATCACATTAATTTAAAAAAAAAATAAGGGTCGAAATTAAAATGTAGGAAAATGCCTCTATGTGCGATTTCTATGCTCTCGAGTGTATATTGTCCGTGACCTGGATTAACACATAGGCTACTTTTTATCCCGAAAAATCAACAGGATTCAACGGGACGCGAAGGAAGTCGCGGGCTGCACCTAGTATTATAAACGCGAAAGTTTGTAAGAATGTATGAATATTTGTTACTCTTTCACGCAAAAACTATTGATCTGATTTGGGTGAAACTTGGAATATATATTGTCCGTGACCTGGGTTAACACGGCTACTTTTTTTTGGAAAATCAACGGGACACGAGTGAAGTTGCGGGTAAAAGCTAGTCTTCTATCATAATCAAAATTTTTTTTTCTAGCAATTTTCTATCATAACCAGCAACTTGTATTGTCTTCTATCGTAATCTTTTTCAGCAATCTTCTATCATAATCTACATGCATTTTTTTCCAGCGATCTTCTTACATAACCAGAAGCTTCTATCATCTTCTATCATAATTTAAATAAAACTATTGTAATCTATGAACTCCATCATAACTTCCCATACAAGGTATAAAGAAGGATACGCGCGGTATTTGAGCGAAAATCGCTACCGCTGTAAGTGAATTTCGCGTTGGTCTGAATAGACTTTTATTCATTCTAACTGAAGCTAACCTCGTCTTCCACAGGGCAGTGTTAGGAGGTTCACTTGGTTCAGCGATTCTTCAGGATGGCTCACCACTGACGCTTCACTACGTCATGTTCATTCCTACCCTGATGGGTCAGGCGTCAGTGGAACAGCAGGCGTATTGGATCGGCAGGGCTTTCAATCTTGACATAATCGGCACTTATGCACAGGTAATAACAGAACTATTAATATAACAATGACTAATTGGCATCCTAACCCTACTAGCTAATAGGTTGGTCTGTGTATGTACCTAGCAGACTCATAATAATCTTGACCTTACTCTAAGGATCATATTTCCAACTTCAAGAGTCGTGTGTACTTATGTGTGTGGTTTTACGGCACCATTCAATAAAAATCTGTCAGTAAGTCTTTGTTTGAGTCATATTTGAGCTATGAACTATTATGATGTAAGTATTCGGTGCTTGAGCATTGTTTTAGCATACAAGCCTAGGTAAGTATTCTCGTTTGTGAGTATCAACACATAACTAATACAAGTAAGGGTCCCGTCATAGTTTAATAGAACTCGGCGGAAGTGGAGGGGCACTTTGAACATCCAAACAAATTTACAATTCGACTTCTGCGCATTCAAGGTTGCCGCTATTAAAGCGTGCCGTTACCTGTACAAATAATAGTATTCTTATCTACTTACCAGTAACTGAGTAGGATACGATTATGATACAACGCTTGGACTCAATAAAACCACTGAGTATTTTTCTTAAGGTACCTACATCTGAATTGATAAGTTTTATTTATTGTAGACGGAACTGGGCCACGGTACTTTCGTTCGAGGTCTGGAGACAACATCTACATATGACCCTAAGACCAAGGAGTTTATTCTACACAGTCCCACACTTACTGCTTATAAATGGTGGCCTGGAGGTTGTAAGTATCTTACTCTGTACATAACCTACATAATTATAAATTAGTTTAGTTAGATACTTTAGGGTCCAGGCACATTCACATCGAAGCTTCAATTTAAAAAAATTAATAGTGTAATGTCGAGATAAAAAATTTACACGTTTCGACGTCAGTGTGCCTTGACCCTTAGATGGAATTTTCTCATCGCGAATCCTATTGTAACTTTGCTCACAAGATATAGGTCGTTCACTTTGTTTCGCAACGTTTTGTCTGCAGAAGAGAAGACAAAAAAACTGCATGACGTCTTTCAGTCAAACAAAAACATTTGAAATAGGTACCTAATCTATGTATTTTCAGTCGACAGACCGCAATAAAATAAAACTAGGTAGTTACCTACGGTAAGTACCTACTACAGTAATTCTTAGGAGATTTTTATTAGTTTTGGAACAAAGTTCCTTATCACGCGTTGCGAAAAGGGGCTAGACGGAAAAAATTAAGACCAAAAGTTGTAACGACACTTTTTTAAAACTTTGACAACGTCATTCGAATAAATTGGTGCAGGAAGGAAACAAATGAATGTAGGTATTGTTGGAAGTTTTTGTTTTAATTTAGGTGCTTCTGTGTACTTACTGTAAGAAAACAACACCTCAAGGAACTTCGTTCCATCCGGGTGTCCCTTGACATCACTCAAGTTTTTTTAATCTATCTATCGATATTACCTGAATCCAATACAACGGAAAATAACAAAACTTTGAACAAAAAAAATCTAATTTACATTGAGATAATGAATTAATCCATTTATCGTTGAATTGATAACCATAAAATAATCGAGTAGATACAACAGTCAAGTATGCATAACTATATCTACTAACAATTCAGAGATATCTATAATTAGTGAATAAATACGATTGGAATGATAACCCCTTAGAGGCGACGACTGCCCTGAATAAAATAATAAATGTCAGATAAATCAAGATTTTCGAATTTACTTGAGACAGTTTACTTTTTGGATGAGGATATTTTAGCCCGTGGTAAAAAAAACCAGTAAATAGTTATTAAAAAAAAACATTGAAATGATACAGAAACAAGTAACAAATAATGCGCTGAGACCTTCAGCATTTACCTAACAATTTATGCAATACCAAACTCGAATTTTAAAGTCTGACGAAATAGAATAGAACCGAAGAAATCTAATTAGTAGGTAAATAAATAAATGTTCGTAGGCGTATCGCACATTATTGGGCCCCAAACTACGCAAATCCATGCGAAGTAACTAGCAGACAATATAACAAGCAAGCAAATAAAAAAACATTGAATAAATGTCTAAGATCAGTACAAAGTCCACCAAAACTGTTATATTACATCATCCGCTATCAACACGCAACCTTTATTAAGACCTACAACACCAACAGCTCTCAAAGGCTTCAAACTTTCTCATCTTGTTGTGTGGTACTATACTCATCGTTGTCAGACAGAAATCCAACTAATATTATAAACGCGAAAGTTTGTAAGTATGGATGGATGTTTGTTACTGTTTCACGTAAAAACTACTGATCCGATTTGGATGAAACTTGGAATATATATTGTCCGTGACCTGGATTAACACATAGGCTACTTTTTATCCCGAAAAATCAACGGGATCTAACGGGACGCGAACGAAGTCGCGGGCGGCACCTAGTAATCCATATAGTTTTCTAAGATTGAGTTTGACTCTACTCCATCCCCCAAATTTTTTTTTAAATGAGAAGTCGTTTTGAAAAAAATCGTCACTTTTGATACCGCGATGTTCATAATGTCGTTGATCTGTCATGATTTATTTCAGTGGAACTTCGAAAATATATCGTTACCGTTTAGAATAACTTAGAGCTACTCTTTGACCGTATACCTACGAGCGAAACCGCGCGTGCTAGACTAGCTATAAACAAATAGGCTGAAGTCCAGTTCACACTTATCTCTCCACGGTATCACTGACCTAAAATACTCTGAACCAGTGGAGCAAAACTTCTTAGTACGAACAAAAATTGAAGAGGGTTTCACAATAATTTGTTCATCGCATAAAAATCGCTTTAACATTATCAGGACCACATTGTTTTCATCGCACAGAAGTAATAATAACAATAATAGTTTAGAACAATGTACAATATGCATTAGGTACAAAAAAGAATAGACTGCAAAAAGTATAAGACTGAGAAACTGAAATATATTTATGCATCCAGTTAGTAGTTACTATTCTAAGCAGCGGTGATGGGTTTCTGAACTGTCACTCGTAATACTCGTACTATAGTATAACGAATATAGCCATTGCATAATTTTGGGTTAGGGTTAGACCTCTCACTATGTTCTTCGTCACGCGTCGTCGGGTTTACAGTCGCTTACCATTTCGATCTTATTATTTACTGGTTAAAGACGAAAATCCAAGATACATACAAATTACAAGATATCAAAAATTCTTGTTCCCAGTGGCACATACGGCTAACTACTGCATAGTAATGGCCCAACTGTTCACCAACGGAAAGTGTCACGGAATACACTCCTTCATAGTCCAACTGAGAGATGAAGAAACGCACATGCCTCTAAAAGGCATTAAAGTGGGAGAAATCGGCGCTAAGCTTGGCATGAACGGAACTAACAACGGGTTTCTAGGCTTTGACCAAGTTAGGATACCTAGAGAGCACATGCTTATGAAGAACTCTAAAGTGTTGGAGGTAAGGTTCAAAGTTGTGAATTTGAATCTAATTAGGATGATTTATATAAAGTCGAAGGACACTTTTTACCATTATCGCAGGAACAGCACGCTTTAGTGCTTGGGACATTGTTTAGATTACTTTAGTTAGATGGAGTAGGCTTGCCTAGCACCTAATCTCAGCCTAGTCCACAGGAAAGAGAGATGTCTCGATGTTTTTTCTGCACCGTTTTAAGAGGAATAAAGGTATTATTAAAAAAAATACTTAATAAAACAAAAGCACATGCACAACCAAGTTTTTACCGTTCCCCCTCTAAAAAGCTTATGTTATTCACTGAAAACTTAATAAAAAGCACTTTTAGTCACTGTTGTGGTGTTTGAATTTAGAACACACTAATATATTTGACCTCCATCTAATTATTGTTTTTGCGCAAGGAGGTTGTATAGCATTGGCTATATAACCTCCAATCTTTCTTTTTCTCGTAGTCATGGTATAAAGTATAGTATGCAACTCTTGAATAAAACGGATTTATACCGAGGGCCATGAACCACTCACGTCGTTCAGGATTCTAAAACTCGATCATCGACTTGATTCTTCAATCATCATTCGTTAGAATCCTTGCTCGTGATTTATTTATGGCCCTCGCTTTAAATCCCTCTTTTATTCATTTATTTTATTTGCCCTGCAGTGGAAAAATTAGTCCGTCTGAAAGTAATAAATTACCATCTAATGTAAATAAGTACTACAATATGATGATATCTTGCATGTGAATTAATCTTAACCTTTTAAATGTCACTTTCTCTTTTATTTCAGGATGGCACATACGTAAACTCTCCCAGCTCCAAGCTAACGTACGGTACAATGATGTTCGTACGAGTGGTACTTGTCAACGATATGTGCAACTATATGGCAAAGGCTGTTACCATAGCAACGCGGTATTCCGCCGTCAGGCATCAGTCGCAACCGAAACCAGAGTAAGTATTACACATACTAGCTTCCGCCCGCGACTTTGTTCGCGTCCCGTTGGATCCCGTTGATTTTGAGGGATAAAAAGTAGCCTATGTGTTAATCCAGGTCACGGACAATATATATTCCAAGTTTCATCTAAATAGGATCAGTAGTTTTTGCGTGAAAGAGGAACAAACATACATACATCCTCACAAACTTACTGTACTGTAATTCTTATCTGAATATAAATTTAAAAAAAAATACCTGCCAGTATCAAAATAGATGCTAAGAGTATAGAACTCAAATTCAAAAACGCAGCATGTATCTGGAAAAGTGTACTGGGTGGGCTACATACTTTTACCCTAGACATTTTTCTTCTTTCTTTCTCTTTAAAGTTTATTCTCTTTCGCCAGTGAACCCGAGCCCCAAATTCTGGACTACGTGACACAACAACACAAGCTATTCATTGGCATAGCCACGGTGCACGCGTTCAAGCTGAGCGCTGATTGGCTGTGGAATATGTACAATAATGTCACCGCAGAATTAGAGGCTGGTGATCTGGACAGACTACCTGAGGTAAGCAAAGATTTTTTTTTTGGTATAGCTAAGCGTTTGGCTGCCAGCACACCTGTTGGTAAGTGTACCTGCAGCCTAAGGTGGAGCACGCTTAGCCGAAATCCACCTATTCACTCTTTTCTTGAAAATTCCTAGGTTATATCAATCAGGAAATATTGACGATGGGAGAGAGTCATAGATAAGGAATCTGCACATTTCGAATTTTATTCATAAGGGTATGACCTACCAAATCTATTGAGGAACTCTAATTTATCACTGTTCATAAGTTCAACTAACTACAGTACGGCCGGCGGATCTAGACCGGCGTTAAGTTCGTTCGGAACGCTGCGCAGTAGTCACTTTTAGGGTCGAATAGGTGGTTTGTCTCGCCTGTACCTGCGCACAATTTCCGAAAGCGCAACTTCAGACCGGTCTAGATCCGCCGGTCGTAGTGTACCTAGAACCATAATCTAGCACATACCGGCATTACGCTATGTACCTCCGTCTTATGTAATCATCTGGCTATAAATAATTTACACATAGGACATAGATTGTTTTATGGGTTAAAATAACGTCAGCAAAACAAAGCTCGAATTATTGTAATTGGTTAGTGTAATTGGTTATGTGTGACCATTCTTATTATTTGAATAGTTAAATAAATTACTAGGTGTGCCCAGGACTTCGTCCGCGTGGAATAGTGTCTTTGGGTAGCATAGCTTTTACAAACCTTGATTTTATATCGAATCAACAGCTTAAAAATAAGTTTCAAGCTTCTAGCTCTAAAAATGACGATACTTACATACAACTTTCATCCCCTTTTTAAACCTCTTCCAACCCTTTTTTCGCATTAAAAAGTAGCCTATGTCCTTTCTCAGGCTCTAGACTATTTGTGTACCAAATTTCATTTAAATCGGTTCAGTAGTTTTGGCGTGAAAGCGAGACAGACAGAGTTACTTTCGCATTTATAATATTAGTATGGATTGATAACACCGGTCATTTTTCTTAACCTACCTAATCAGATCTCCGCCTTTTGTTATAAGATTAGTAAACCAGTAAACGACAATAAACACTGACATTGGCAAATTCGTGGCAGCCTTAGCCACCGAGCAGCCACAAGAAAAGAAGATAGATAGTAAGTGTATACAGGCGAACTTAATGCTAAAATAGCATTCTCTACCAGTTAACCTTTGGGTAGTGAGGATAACAGTTTATTACTAGAAAACAACTTAGCCAAAACTTACACATGAACCTATCTTAAATAAACATAAATACGAAGGTAATACTATATAAACTAATACATATAAATTATAATATATACATACCTAATATAACTTAAACTCGTTACTCAAAGAAGAAGAAGGATAGATAAATAATTGCTTGTCGACAGCTACACGCACTATCGTGTTGCCTGAAAGCAGTAACAACAGCTGACGCGGCGACGTGCGTAGAGCGGTGTCGGTTAGCGTGCGGCGGACACGGCTACATGCTGGCCAGTAACCTGCCGCTCACATACGGCCTCGTCACTGCCGCATGTACTTACGAGGGAGAGAACACAGTGCTACTGCTGCAGACTGCCAGGTGACGTCACTACCTATAGACTAGCGACCCGCCCCGGCTTCGCACGGGTGCAATGCTGATACTTAATATACTACAGAATGTCTTTATATACGGTGTACATTAGTACATTATTTTGATCTATCTCGTAGGGTTTAGCCAGAGTTTGCGATGTAAGCGAAAAAAATGTGTTTATTTACGACATCACATTAGAAATCTCTAAAATTGACAGTGTTTCTCTACAATATTAAGCATGTATTATACATATAAACCTTCCTCTTGAATCGCTCTATCTATTAAAAAAACTGCATCAAAATCCGTTGCGTAGTTTTAAAGATCTAAGCATACATAGGGACAGACAGACAGCGGGAAACGACTTGGTTTTATACTATGTAGGGATGACCCGACAGACGTTGTCCGGTCTATGTAAAAATGATTATATTGTCAAAAACGCTAAGGTTACATTAGAAATAAATGTAATATGGTGGTTAAGTATTCTTCAATTTTCTAATTTTCCGCGCGATTTTCTTAATTTTTTATTTCATAGGAACCTTCTCCTGAAAATAGCCAACACAACAAAAAAAAATTAGCGAAATCGGTCCAGCCGTTCACGCGTGATGCCGTGACCAAGGGAAATAGGGATTCATTTTTATACATAGAGATTACCTTGAAAACTTGACAGCTGTCACTGCTCAGTCGGTAGAGTCCTGCCTTCCATGCCGCGGGTCGTGGGTTCGATCTCCACTGACAATTTTTTTTTTATGAGGCAAAAAGTGGGCGTCGCCGTCGTGTGAAATGTCCATGAATTATTTATTCATTATTCACTTGATTTTCGAAAGTAAAACTTGACTATGCACTCAGACCACACTTCTCGATCGAACCTCTTATTACCCCGACACCTGAATACTAAACCAACGCCTAAGTTGCGCTGTGTCACGATTTCACTTTGCCCATTGGTGAGATGAGATGGCTTGAGCTAGAAGTTCTATCAATTCAGACTCATATGCTCAAAAAAACTTTGACTGGATCACGTTCAATCCAAGCATAGATTTTTTGACAGCTCTCAATGAAAATCCGTGAAAACATTTTTGCTCGAGTTTCGGTTAAAACTTGAGAATTGTTTTAGCATACGATCCTGTATTTGTACTTAGAAATTCCTAAAGCACTTATCTTTTTCTACTCCCAAGTTCTCCAATATTTTGTAATTTTCCAGATACCTAGTAAAAGCGTGGGAACAATCTATTGGCGGCAACAGTTTGACTCCAACAGTTTCGTATTTGAACTCAGTGGGCGCGGGCCGCCGCTCGCCGCCGTGGGACAACACTATTGAAGGCATTATATACGGATTCCAACGCGTTGCAGCCGCGTATGTACACTATATACATTCTATAATTCAACTTTTATTCACAAGGAAAATTACAACTAATACAGTATTTACAATATTTACAAAATACACATGAAACAGTTGAGTTATCTACAAACCGTTGCAAACGATTTATAGATAGCTCAACTGGTCCAAATCAGTACCAATCGGAAGCGTGCCCAAGACTCTGGCTTCTATAATTAGATATATCAGGGCTTCCCAAACTGTGCGTCGCGACGCCCTGGGGCGTCGTGACATTGTCCCAGGGGAGTCGCATGTCGACACAACCAAATCGAGTGAGCGCCGTGCCATTCTTCGCCATGTCGTACATTGAGTTTTGGAGCTCAGTTTTTCGAATATCGTGCCATCAAGACTGCTGCATTAAAGGTTTTATCACCATTTGCGACTTCGTACTTGTGCGAAACAGGCTTTTCTGCAGTTGCAGTAATAAAGAACAAGTACAGGTCAAAAATTGACGTAGAAAAAGAAATGAGAGTGGCCATTTCCAAACTGGAGCCCCTGTTTCAGAAGCTATTGGGGGCTGAGTTGAGGGGCGTCGTAAAAAAATGGCAAAGTCCCAAGGGCGTCACAGTACAAATAAGTTTGGGAAGCCCTGAGATATATAAATTCTATAAGATATAATGCCCATTTTGACGGCATGCTCAGAAGCAATTTGCATCTACTGACTTCCCTCAATCTTACCAATGCTGTGATGACTCAGATGGGGTAGTCTGCCCGCCCGATGTAGTTCATGATCGCCATTCAGAATGGTATCTAATCTAAATGAAACTTTCAGTAAAATCGGCCTCTGCGTTGCGAACATCGAGAAGAGACAGAAGGGCGGTATGTCGTACGAAGACGCTTGGAATATGACATCGACACAGCTTACTTCAGCCTCTGAGGTAAGTTGCTTTTAGCACACTAAAGTCTGTGAGATATTTATTTAAAATTCTGTAAAATTTTGACCTACGACGGTTTGTTTGGGTAATACTTGTCTTAAATTAGGTATGCTTAGAATAAATATTGTCGGACATTACACACAACGCCCTCAAGTCCCAAACTAAGCAGAGCTTGTACTATATTGCTGATAGAATACTTAGGTATATACATTTTTTAAACTAACTACCCTCCTGTTTTATTAAAATTAATTTTTGGTGTAGTAAATAAAAACGCCATCTAGTCCCAAACTGAGCAAATAAATTGTGCCTCAACATAGAAATAATGTTACGTTAGCGTATAGTACTAAAGTTACTAGCTGATACCCGCGACTTCGTACGCGTGCAAAACTTTCCACCAAAATATCTGTCAACCAGCATACGATGAACCTCGTGTCAAAGGTTGGTTTCGGGAGGTCAAGCTGTATCTAAGAATCCACGTCTTAATTTCAATAAAATATAGCCTATGTTTCAATCCGGAAAAAGGGGTCCTGAATGTTATAAGTTTCATTGAAATTGGTCCAGTAGTTTAGACGTGATCCGCGAACAAACAAACAGACAAACTCGATTTTCGGAATCAGAATCGTTTATTTAGTAGATCTGCATATTTAGTTTATCCATATCTTTAATTTTAGTTTTTGGCTTTTTCACAGTTTTATAATAGTATAGATAGACTAGTTATAATAGTTTAGATTTTATTTCAGTCTCACTGCCGCGCTATCCTTCTATCGACATACTACACGGAAACGGAGGAATTGATTAAAAACTCATCACCGGCATTGAAACAAGTTCTACACCAGCTAGTTGACTTGTACTGTGTTTATTGGGCGTTGGAACGCGTCGGCGATTTACTGCGAGTAAGTAATACCATCTTTATAAGACTTAAGGCGTATGTATAAGGCAGACAACCCTCTCGCTCGTACATTTCAACATTTTTGAAGATATAATATAACTAAATGTAATTATGTGAAATTGCAGAGCTTCAGGGTCGAGAGAATAACAATGCAAAGGTTCAGTAAAAATATCATATAAAATACCTCAGCCCATCTTAACCAATCCAGAATAATTTGTTTTGCCATTATAAAAAAAAAAAAAAAAAAACACGGCCACTTAACACCGCTTTCTAGTCCCCAACTAAGCAAAGCTTGTACGATGGAAACTAGATGGCTGATAGAATACATACATACATATTTTTTTTGTAAATACATACTTATAATACATAGAAACACCCAGACACAGAACAAACATCTATGTTTGCCACACAAATGTTTTTTCTCGGTGGGGATCGAACCCACGACCCACAGCTCGGAAAGCAGAGCTACTACCGACTGAGCCATGACGCCTGTCAATTATAATCCTTATCTTTCCGGTTTTACAGTTTACTTCAATATCAGAACGCGATATAGAGAAACTGCAACACTGGTACGAAGAGTTATTGACGACACTGAGACCTAACGCTGTCGGATTGGTCGACTCATTCGATATCAGAGACGAGGTAAGTTGGTACCCATGATTTTTTAAATATTTATATTAATTTGTAAATACACAAAAGTAGTTTGTTTATTATCTGTGCTTGGACTTGCGGCATACAAACAAAAAGTACGAGATAACTTGAGCCTTTGTTTTACTCTACACCCCTTACAAGCTATATCTAATTATCTACTGTTGTGCGAAAATACTATAATAATATTTACTATAGAGCTGCTACAACACTCGAGCATAACGACCAAAGAATATGTAATACGTAGTTCCTACGTAAGAAGAAGCGGGACTCCCATTCTACCAAAATAACTGAAAATCTCATTTTTATGAAACGCAAGTTCAATTTTGATCTCTGTTTCATACATTGTTCATTTTTGGAAAGCACGAGTCTAATTCGGGAGTTAGTTTCACCGGGTGTTAACGACTTCCAAATACTTGACTCAGTTCTGAAACCCCAGGGGCATTATTCTGTATGACTTAGGAGATTCCTTGCCGTAACCGTATGACGTCACCGTAAGGAATGACATTTATGGCATAGAAAATACGGCATAGGCATAGGGCGATTTCACGCCGCTGTCTTGTCGTGCTGCGTAACGCGCTTGTATTGGTCATAGTGAATAAGGCCCCAGTTTCGTATAATTTTCTTTAAAATATTTTTTTTTACTCTGTCTCTGTCCACAGATTTTACATTCAGCTCTGGGAGCATACGACGGTCGTGTTTACGAGAGGCTAATGGAAGACGCCTTGAAGAGTCCTCTGAACGCGGAACCAGTTAATAAAAGCTTCCATCAGTATCTGAAACCGTTGATGCAGGGGAAACTGTGACATTTGAATAAGGGTATTTGGAAATGAAATGTTCATGCATTTTCACAATAGATGATTATTATTACCTTGTAAATCTAAGATTTATTCATGTTGGTGCTATGTTAGTTGTAGACACAAGCTAAATAAGTAATTTGAAAGAAATAATATGAGATATGATATCAATTCAATAATATTATTGAGCTGTAAAATATTATAATGAAATATAATTAAGTTTTAGCAATTAGATGGTGAGGTGGTGGACACATTCCATGAAATCATAATATGACAGTATTGAGTAAGAGATTGTGCATTGAGATTTATCGCTATCAAATACATTTTATATTTTGTTGAAATGGTGTATTATTTTGCTTGCATTTTGGCTTATGTTAAAAAAAATAAAAAGAAATAAATAAAGAAGGACGCCTGTTTATCCCATCATTATCCGAAATGAGATTATTTTTCGTATATTTTTAAATCTGAGACAATAATCAGGGTTAATATGTATGTATTTAATCAATACCTACCAGACTTTCCTAATCTAATATTTTTGCCTATAGATGTTTTTCTTCCGGGCCTCTAGTTACTTGAGAGATCACATAATTTTAACTTTAGCTATCTTTGAAAACCAAACTTTATAATTTACTGTCCTGTCACATTCGAATTTTGACATTTTTTGAAATAACACAGCATTTTTATTTTAATAGTTTTTCTTGTGTTAATTGTGAGTATTGTTGTTTAATTTTGGTGGAATTTTAACCAATAATGCTTAGGTCATAACTTAAAGTGTGAGCCATTGGAATAAATGTGTGTAAAGTGGTTTTTCTGAATGTGAAAATTCGATTCCGGTTTTGGAGGGAAAATCCACCATTTTCTCTTTAAAACAAACGACAGCCGACTTGACGAAGACTTGACTTGATTTATCATTTACGCAAGACAAACACATAAAACAAAGGAACTTACTATGGGAAAAAAACATAACGTAAGACTAGGCGGTATGGTTTTGAAACTATAGCCTGCTTCAAGGAGCGAAATAAAAAAAGTAAAAAATTACTGTCCTGTCAGAATACTGTCATTGTCAACTGAGCAAGTGGAACAGAAAATTGCAAACGGCCCTAAAGATCGCTAGAGTGAGTGAGAGAAACAAGTTTGTTTTGTTTTTGTTGTCAAGCCAAACAGAATTATCGAAACGAAACGAGAACTAAACCGAAAAGGGGAAAATAAAATGTAGCCTGTGTAGAATGGCAAATAAGATGAATTTGTGCCGCGCGTGTCTTAGTACAAAGGAATCGTTTACCTATGTCCTGTGTGATAATGTATCAGCAGAAATCTACTTCTTCTGCACTTCGGTAGAGGTAAAAAACTTTTTTAACTCTCATCCCGATTAGCCTGGTATTGATCAGATTACAATCTGATCTAGTTATAAAAAATACAACAATACGATAGTAAAAAATGCCTACAATTTTATTATATTAGGCTACGTTCATAAAACGGGAGTAATGCATTATGTCCAAGAGAACCTACCTACCTAGAATATGTACCTAAACATTTGGTTGCTTCGCCGCCGCCGCTGGAAATATGAAATCGGTCTCGTTTTCAGATCAACGAAAACGAAGAACTACCCAAAACCTTGTGTAATAATTGCTATGAGATGCTAGAAAGATATTCCAACTTCAAGAGAACTTGCATCCGGTCACAAGAGACATTGGTTGAACTCCAAAACAGTGTAAGGCCGGAGAAAGAAAAAGAAACAGATACATTCTTCAATGCAGTTGAGGACTCTGATTACTATGTTGCTGTCAAAATAGAGAATGAAAACAAAGATTTCCATGATGGTAAGTTTTTGACCATCCATAATGGCCACATACAAGTGCAACCTAGAACTAGCCACCACCTAGCTTTAATTTTGTAGATGATGCTGCAATAATTTGATTCTGATTTCAGATTACTTGAGTGCTGGAGATTACTTCAATGAAACGGAGCCAATAATTAAACTTAAAACAATAAAGAAGTCAAGAAGGTATACTGTCACATTTATTTCATCCTCCTAAACCACAAAATTCTTTTAAAATTCCTGCACTTAAAATAGCAACCATCAGACAAAGTTAAAAAAATAAAATAAATAAAAATAAAATTTTAATTAATTAATGAATTTTTTCAATTTTAAATTAATAGATCGCTGAAAAATCCTTATAAAACATTTCAGGAAAGTAAAACTTAAGAATCCAAAGAAGATTATAGTCAGGGAACACTTTAAATTCACATGTGATGTTTGTAGCAAGAAGTTTAAATATGAAGACAGGTTTGAAGCACACAAACTTTTTCATCAAGGTAAAACTGTAAGTATACTTCATCTATTCTAAACCTACTATAGTAGGTGCCAAATAACACCGCAATACAGGTTATTCACCCACCTTCACCACGATGTCACAAAATTCACGACGAGATACGAGAGATTACCGTCTTAGCAACAGGTTTGTATGGGAAGCGACAGCCATTCATAAATTGAATTTTGCGACATTGTGGTGAAGGTGGGTGAATGACCTGTATTGCGGTGTTATTTGGCACCTACTATATAGCACTACTAGTCCAGACTATATTTATCTTCCCAACAGAGACTTTTGTCTATCTACTATCAGTCACACACAACTAATAATCTCAATTGTCCTATTTTGAATATGATTTTTATACATCCTCTAATGAATAGTTGATAGCATTTATTTATTACAGGCCATAATAAATTGTACAAAATGCAGTAAAACCTTCATGACATGGAGTGGACTACAAAGACACACAGACAGTGAGCATACACAAGTAAAACTCGACACTCTCAAATGTGTGAAATGTGGCAAGATATTCAAAAACCGTCAAACGTTAAAAATACATGAAAAACTTCATGTGGATGGGGATAAAAATCTTTACGTCTGTGATATTTGTGGAAAGAATTTTTCCACTCCGTTTACTTTGAAAGTAAGTAACTTTACACAGTTATCAATGATCTAGAGGAGTTGTTATTAGGGCGCAAGATATACACTGAAAGCGTGGCGCAGCACGTAGTTTGGCGTATTCAAGCAATTTTCAGCCCTCTGTCGTCGTGTATAGGTTTAATATCTCTGATCTTGAATGGAGGGGATGTGGGAGGGTGCATTGCGCACTGAAATATATGTAGGATAGAAAGAGTTACATATTCCCCTACACTTTCGCCGAGAGCTACCGTGTCTTTCTAGAACAGCGGATATCTTTCGCGGGTTTCCCGCAAGATTTATCCTTATGTTGCGTTTACACTCAGGTGCAATGGGCAGGGAAGTAGGCATGAGTCTTAACTAAACACGATCATGCCTCTGTCCCGGCTCGTGCCCATGTTCATGCCCTTGCTCCCTAATGCGAATAAAGGCGATGTTGCTGTGGCAATAATGCCGGCAGCGGCAGGAGCTGAGTATGAATGCGGTATTAGCATAGACCAAATATATATTTAGTCCATGGTACTAGTAAGTCCGGCTCTACTCATGCCAAAATGGCATGAGGCCTACAAACTTCGCATTTTTTCAGTCCACATAAGAATTTACATGGAAATTTACATTCTTTAGGGTCACCTAGAAATCCACAACGAGAACCGTGAACGTAGTTACTCGTGCGAGCACTGCGGCAAGAAGTTCTTCACAAATGGAATGCTGATGACCCACGTCGCTCGCCTTCATACCGGCAAGCGGTACATCTGCCAGATATGCAGCTATCCATTCACAGACAAATACAACTTGTCCAAGCATCTGTTGATACATCAGGTATGGTACTTACTTACAAAATTAATATTAGTTAGGTACCTACTTATTATGCTTTTGCTAAGTATGCTTTTCACGGTATTTTCGACATTTGTCGGTTCTATTTCGCACCCCTATCAGTAGATTCAGATCATTTTCATTTTTCTATTTTTAATTAAATCATTTTTCTATAGGCATGCAAACAAAGATAGGTACTTACTTAGGACCTTGTTACGGGATGATTATAGTAAATCAAAATTACGTAAGTATAGGTACCTACACTTTATTTATTCGTATGGCGTTCAAACAATCGTTCACAATATTATATATTGTTGCAGAACGATTGTGGTGCTGTGAGGTTCTATAGGAACAGTTGCAGCAGCCAAGTGTTGTTGCTCGTTTAGCGCCACCCCGGGGAAACGTGTAGGGTTATTGTGGCAATTCCTATGGACGTGAGCAACGATCATCCCCTTCTCAGCCTAGTCAGCCATACCCACAGGAAAGACAAGGTCAACACGTGCGGAGCTAAGCCAAGGGTTTCCCCACGATGTTTTCCTTCACCGTTATGCTCGTGTTAATGCGCATATAAATTTTCCGAAACGAAAAATCCATTGATGCACGGCCGGGATTCGAACCCACGACCTTCGGATCAAAAGTCGAGGTGCAATCCCACTTGGCCAACACGGCTGTTACCTACACTAAGGCCGCTTGTACACACATGTTTTTTTGGCCGTAAAAATCTACGGTTAATTCGCCGTGTGTAGGCGCGGTTGTCAGTGTTGTATGGATTACTACGGGAGCTTACGGGATTTTTACGGCCAAAAAAACGTGTGTGTACAAGCGGCCTTACGGTGGGTATAGGACGTACCTACCTATCTATTCAATAAAAATAACTAGGTGCGAGTTTCTAGATTGGTTTCCTACCCATATACCTACCTAAATAATGTGAGTGTGATGCTTGTAATTAATGCTTTTTCTCTTACTAAACCACTGTGATGTTTTGTGTTATTGGTAGTAAGTAAGATACTGAAGACATGCTTGGATATATTTTATGGTTTATCTTTGCATTATTATAATTTTTCACTTTTAATATGCACTAAGGTACCCCAGAATACTATTCTGCGTTCTGTGAAGGTAAGTAACTTGTTGTAAAAATACGTAGTATGTGAATAGAAAACCTATTATAAGACATCTAGATTTTATTTTTCTAATTCCAGGGAGTGAAGAACTTCAGATGCGATATCTGTGAGAAAACATTCGGCACACATTCCACTCTAGTCATCCACAAACGAATCCACTCCGGCGAAAGGCCTTTCAGTTGCAGCTACTGTCCCAAAGCGTTTATATCAAAGAACCGGCTGGTTGACCATCATAGAATACATACAGGAGAACGCCCGTTTCGGTGCAATGTTTGTAACCAGGCGTTCACACAACATGGGTCTTTGAGAAGGCATATGAAGGTGCATAGTAAAGTGCCTTTGATAGGAATGTAAAAACACTCACTGGCGCTTGGCTAAAGACTCTGGAACATAGCAGGCTGTGGAGTTGATGTGTGATTTGCTATTGATTTTACATACCTACAAGTTGAAGCTAAGCCAGGAAGAACCAAGCTCATCCCATCTCTCAGAATTAGCTAAGTTGCAGGCTGATTGGTAACACGAATGTCATTAACTTGACGGTATTGTAAACAATTATAAAGTCCTCGCACAGAGAGCGCCTCAAAAGTGAATTTCAAAATGAGTTCAATCTATATGCGCTTATTTATTTAAATTTAAATAGTATAGATTTTTTTAAATATATGATTTTCAATTTAATATCCTGTCCAATTATTTGCCACCCGATTAGTTTTAGATTTAACACATGTAAAACTAAGAACAAAAATACCCAGAGTAATAACAATAATTATATTTTCGTAGTTAAACATATAGGTACTTGTACTTACCTATTGTTCGTATCGTAAATATTATCACAAATTATGCCACATCTCTAATATATCATAAACATCGAAATTCATTGAATTAACAAGAAAATTACACATCGAACTCTCTACTTTCATTTTCCATTTTCGATTCAGTCCTCGGATTGTCTCTGCGAAGCTACTCGGGCTTTAGATAAGTTCACAACCACAAAGTCAGATGCCGCTTTCGTCAGATCTTTTGTGTATTTCAGGATACCTTAGGTCATAAATGAGAGGACCACATTTCGGAATTCTTGTGTTACCCTTTCTATCACATTAAAAATGACAACATTCAGTGTACATTTTTATAGAACACAGCACAGGTTTCTGTAGATACTCTAGATTCTAGGATCAACCTAGCACCGTGTATCACGTATTCCAATCCGCGTAAGCAACATTCATAGTCACAGGCTGGGACATAATCGGAGGCTCATCGTTTTTATGACTCTTCATGTGTCTGTTCAGAGCACACTTTTGTATGAAAGCTTGAGAGCAAAGTCTGCATTTATGAGGTTTCTCTCCGGTGTGAATCATTCGATGGTTTCTCATGTCCTTGTGAGCCATGAATCGCTTTGGGCATATGTCACATGCGTAGGGGCGTTCACCTGTAAAAAATAAGGTTGAAATGGTTGTGCATTAGAAGTACCCTAAAGTTCTTAAGGTTCTGCTTGATAGAATTATAATATGCGCAAAGCTGAATCACGCCTATTGCAGATTTAACGCGATTCGTAATTCCCGGTTTACATAGAAATTGTTGTAACTACATCTAATACAAAAAAAAAAAAACACACCTGTATGGGACCTTAGGTGCACTATTTTGAAGCTCTTAGTTTTGAACGATTTATCACAGAATTCACAAGCGAATGGCTTGTCGTTAGAATGTGAACGCATATGCTTGAACAGATCGCTCTGAAACAAAAAATGTCGATTTACATTGGCCAATTAGCCACGGCCAGATGTGTGCAGTAAATATTTGGAAATATATAGAGATGTTAACACCCTATTTTATATCAGTACGTTATTAAATGTAGTTGACCGAGCGAGCAAAGCGAGCGAAGCGTCTCAGTTTCCACATTGGCCAAAAATGCGTTTGTCCGGATGTCTGTCTGTCTGTCTGTCTGTTCTCCTCTACAGGTCGCATTTTTAACCGATCTGGACGAAACTTGGTACACAGGTTATATGACTTATTAGAATTTTTTTGTCGTCGGGGATTTTTGATTGGAGGGGTACTTCCCCCAAAAAAAGGGCAAAAAGGGGGCTATTTGATATACTGGATATCTCCACCAAATGAGATCCGATTTCGATTATTCTTTTTTTATTTGAAAGGTAGTAACTATAAGTTGGTCTCATAAAACTTTGGCGAAGTTCTGATAAGGATCTTCAGCATGATGAACAGGATAGCTCGTCAAACAATCGATGGTTTTCAATAAAATTTGAGAGAAACACAAAGGACCTCATTCTACACAAGATGATGCAAAAAAAAATCAAAAAGATCAGGTGAGAAGTAGTGGGGATGGGTATTTTCTACTTCTCTTCAACATTGATAGGTTTCTTTCAAAACTCTTAAATAGCTTTTGCTAAGGCAGTAAATAGCTCACTTTTAGTATGCTCGCGAGGTCTACAGCTCCCAGAGCCACTAGTATGTAACAGCTCTAGATTAATATGATTATAGCCCGCGATGTACTAGCTGTTACTTAATATCAATAAATCATAGCTTATGATCTGAAAAAAGGGACTGAAATAGTAGAGGCATGATCCGCAAACGAACTAAAAACCAACACACTCGATTTTTGGATTCAGAATCATTTATTTAGCAGATCTGCTTGTTTGCAGTTAATATAAAGTAGACTATTACCTTGATATAAAACCTCATATCGCAGAGAGTGCAGGCTTGACTCTTGATTCCCGTGTGTCGAATTAGATGAGTCTTCAAATTACCAGCTTGCGCAAATTTTTTACCACATTGAGCGCAGTTGTAGTTTTTCTCTTTGTTATGCGTTTGTAAATGTGTCTGTAAAATAAATAAACCATACTTTTAAATATTACCTACAAGCTTCCGCCCGCGACTTCGTTCGCGTCCCGTTGGATCCCGTTAATTTTTCGGGATAAAAAGTAGCCTATGTGTTAATCCAAGTCACGGACAATATATAAATATTCCAAGTTTCATCCAAATCGGATCAGTAGTTTTTGTTTGAAAGAGTAACAAACATCCATCCATACTCACAAACTTTCGCGTTTATAATATTAGTAGGAAGTTCGCGTCCCGTTGATTTTCCGGGATAAAAAGTAGCCTATGTGTTAATCCAGGTCACGGACAATATATATTCCAAGTTTCATCCAAATCGGATCAGTAGTTTTTACGTGAAAAAGTAACAAACATCCATCCATACTCACGAACTTTCGCGTTTATAATATTAGTAGGATAGCTTCTGACAGGACAGTCAGAATGAGTTTCTTCATTAGGCCATCGGTGCGTACCATCGGGTTCCTGACGATAGTAGCAATATACGCGTGCGTTCGGTCGGTCAAGCTCTGTAACGACTTGTGAATTTTCATACAAATTACAAGCGCGACCGACGTACGAAACGACGGTTGGTCGAGCTCTGACACCGGCCGACTAAGTACTGGGACATGTAGATAAGCCACCGTATGATAAAGAGACGTAATCAAAAACTGTCGTCCGTAGATTGTATCAGGAAAGGTCAACAATAAAGTTGTAATTACCTTCAAATTATACCGTTGCACGAACTTAGCGTCGCATATATGGCACGCGTGGTCCTTTACACCACTATGTATAAGCTCATGTGTTTTTAACACGTTGAGATACGCGAAGCTCTTGCCGCATGTCCGACACTGGTACTTGCGCACGCCTGTGTGTGTGCGCGAGTGGCTGTGTAGATTGCGTAGTGTCCGAAACGTCTTGTCGCAAGTGTCGCACTTTATATCTGGCTGAGGGAGATTTAGAGAATATATTTGTATACAAGCTTCCGCCCGCGACTTCTTTCGCGTCCCGTTGGATCCCGTTGATTTTCCGGGATAAAAAGTAGCCTAGGTGTTGATCTAGGTCAGTAATAATACATAGGTATTCTAAGTTTCATCTAAATCGGATCAGTAGCTTTTGCGTTAAAAAGTGAAACAAACATCCATACAAACTTTCGCGTTTATAATGTTAGTAGCATTTATTTGTGTCTAGTGAACTCTTTCACACCTAAAAAAAGAGCAAAAGCAAGGTATTTTTGAAATGTTTATTAGTAGAGTTCACACAGAGTGGTCGCAAGTGTTAGCCAAGTGACAATCGTTTGTTATTTTTTTTAACACGTTAAGTTCCGCGAATTTCATGCCGCATGTCGGACAGTTATTCCTGGGCGACATAATAAAACACTAGCTTCAATCATCTTAGCGGGCAACACAACACAGGCAATTAAATAAATAATACTGAGTTAAGTGAAAAGTTCTTACGTTCGAAAAAAAATCTACCAAATTCAAAATGGCGCCTCCGAAGCAACCAAAGAAACCTCTGAAATCAATGGAGAAACCTATCGAAAAACCCATCATGAAGACCAAGAGAACAAAGAAGAAGAACTATCAGAGTTTCTCGATCTACCTCTTCAAGTTACTCCGTAGTCTGAGTACAGATAATTTGGGAATATCAAAGAAATCTATGCTGATCATGAATAACTTCGTAAATGACATGCTGGAGACCATAGCTGTAGAAGCTAGCAGGCTCGTCGCAAACAGCAAGAGGACCACGCTTAGCAGCAGAGAGATACAATCTGCTATAAAACTACTGATACCAGGAGAGTTGGCGAAACATGCTAATATCGAAGGCATGAAGGCGGTGACTATGTACCACAACAAAATACTGAGTTAAGTATTACCTTTTTCCCAAAATGACTTCTCAAATGAGCTTCAAAATTTTCATACTTCTGAAAGGACCTATCACATTTTGGACATTGCATTCTGGTTCTCTTTTTCAATGTCATTGGTTCCCCTTTCCGTCTTCTTCGTCTTACTCTGAAATTAGATAATTCTATGCATACTGTTTGAATATAAATATAATAAACTATCTTTTGCCCACGACTTCGTCCGCGTCCCGTTTTGATCCAGTTAATTTTCCAGGATAAAAAGCGGTGTATGTGTTAATCCAGGTCACAGGACAGTATATTACAAGTTTCATCCAAATCGGATCAATAGTTTTTGCGTGAAAGAGTAACAGACATCTATACATTCTCACAAACTTTCGTGCTTAAAATATCAGTAGGATATAAATCTGGGATATGGTAATTTTGTGGAAACATACGGCAATGGTATTTCAGTTTGCTGCTCAAATTCTGCCTCGCTAGATGATGATGATTGTTCACAGAGATCATTGCTGTTTGCTGATGCTTCGTCCACACTGTAGTTATCTACTTGTTGGAATTCTATTTTCACTGACTGCAAAATAATAACATTGAAATAAAGATTTGCATGACGAATGTCGGAAAAGAATAAAAAAAAAAAAAAAAAAAAAAATTTACGGACATTTAACATAACGCCTTCTAGTCCCAAACTAAGCAGACCTTGTACTATGGGAACTAGATTGCTGATATAATACTTATATACTTTTTTTTTGTAAATACATACTTATAATACATAGAAACACCCAGACACAGAACAAACATTTATGTTTGCCATACACAAATGTTTGTTCTCGGTGGGGATCGAACCCACGACCCACAGCACGGAAGGCGGAGCTACTACCGACTGAGCCATGACGCCTGTCAATACTGCGTAGAGTCCCTCCGCGCGGAAGAAGTGAAACTTCGAGTGCCACGCATTCACTCTCGCTCTGTCTCTTTCTATTCCCCCTCCCCAAGAGCGTTAAACGTTTAACGCAACCTTGTTGGAAGTCGCATTAGAAGTTTCACTTCAAAATAAAAATGTCAAAGAGCATAATACTCAACTATAAAAACACCCAACTAGAAAAATTACCATTATACAGAAAAGGCCCTCTAGAGAACTGACCAGGAATATAAATACCCAACCAGGAAAGGTAAACTCTAACGCTTCAATTTATGAACAGTGCAAAGGCTCTCCTAGAAGTGAATTCTACCAACTGCGCTTGGCCTAGGTGAATGCTGGTTGGAACTGGTTTAGCGGACTGTTTAGTTCAGTCTGTCTATAAATTCAGGGTTAATTCCTATGCATGATGGATATCCATAGAGTATCATCATTTCAACCTTATGATGTTTTAAGCTGTACAAACCTAAAACCAACATTTTCTGTGAGAGGCATCCTATGATATCACTAATACTTTTTTTAAAAAGATGTTTTAGAAAATTCTATCATAAATAATTTATTGTTTGTGAATCTGGGTGGTACTATATTTAAGGCGATGGGTAAAGTCAGACAACCGTCTCGCTCCCACATTTCAACATTTTGGAAGATATAACTAAATGTAATTATGTGAAATCGCAGAATGTCAGGGTCGAGATTATAAAAAAAGAAGGGTTTAGTAAAAATATCACATTGATCCAAACAAGTTTTCCAACAAAAAAACGTGTACCAATGTGACCAAATTTAGTGCACATTTTTTCGTTCGAAAACTAGTTTGTATCAATGTGATATTTTTACTGAACCTTTGCATAGTTATTCTCTCGACCCTGACGGTCTGCCATTTCACATAATCACATTTAGTTACATTATATCTTCAAAAATGTTGAAATGTGTGAGTGAAACTGTTGTCTAACTTGAATCGACAGGCGTCATGGCTCAGTTGGTAGTAGCTCTGCCTTTCGTGCTGTGGGTCGTGGGTTCGATCCCCACCTAGAACAAACATTTCTGTGGCAAACATAAATGTTTGTTCTGTGTCTGGGTGTTACTATGTATTATAAGTATGTATTTACAAAAAAAAAGTATATAAGTATTATATCAGCAATCTAGTTCCCATAGTACAAGCTCTGCTTAGTTTGGGTGTTGTGTGTAAGATCCAAAAAAAGAAGATATAGATATATATACAAATCTCCAGATCCTGTTATTAGCATGGTAGGTATATATTAGAAATAAACTAGAGTGAGCCATGGTTTCTAGGCATGGTACAAGTAATATCTACATTCGGAAAGTTTACCTGACTATTTAAGTGCTGCTTTAGAATGACATTTGACTTCAAAGACATTTTTTTGAAGCTGTATAGTGTTTTCAGCAATTCCGCACATGTCTCACACATTTGCTTAGGTAACTTATCACTGTCGGACACCTGTAACAAGAATTATATTAAAATGTTTTTTGTTTTTAATTTGGTAAACGCTTGACCAATGTAAATCACTTTTGTTTACATATACACAGAAAAAAATCTTTTGATCTCATATCTCTACTGCTAGATAGTGTGGCGGGTAATGCCTGGAGTATCAGTATCACTGAGTCCCTTCTGTGCATTCCCCTAATATTTTTTTTCAAGTAGGCCTGCTAAGCTTCCTCTTTGGTAGGTATGTTCTGAACTCACCTCGACCGAAGTACAATACTTAAATACTTCAGAGTACAGCAACGATTCTTTTGTGGAAGGTGAAAACAAGCTTGTAAAAGGACCAGTGTCCACAAGACACGCGCGACACATTTTCTGGACATCTATAGCTTCTGCCATTTTTGTGAGGCTCTCGGCTCTATGTGGTATGCTAAGCTCGAGTAATAAGCCAGGGTCCTTTTAATTTTGAAGTTTAGGAGAGTTGAATACCTTTGATACGTACAGGAAAAAACCTCAGGGAAAAACACGCAAAAACAAAGTCCCATCGCTCATCGCTCGAACGAACGAAAAGAAAACAGAAGAAAAAAAAATTACCGAACCACAAAGCAAGCAAACAAGCAAGCAAGCAACGGAACCGAAGAAAACCATAGATGATATTGTTAAGATTTATAGCGGGTACCACAGCGGGTACACATTGGGCGATCGGCGCTGCGTTGAGCGCGCGTTGATAGCGTAAGCGTACACACATCGCGCCGGGCACGGCGTTCGGCGAGCGTTGGTAGCACAGACGAAGTATCATACTTCGTCTGTGGTTGGTAGGGTGGGCATTCTGGCTCAGTTCGAAAATGGACGTCGAAGAGATTATGTAGTTAGTTGTGTGTGTCTACTCTACACGAAAGCGCGCGATCAAAATGTACAACAAGGTGGCGGCTCATGTATCTCGAAGCGCGCAGATGACGCCCGCGCAACGTGCGTTCGTACGAAAACGCGCGTTTGACGCACGCTTGACCTGTAGCGCGCGCTTGCATGTGTACATTTCAATAGAACTCTGGTTCTCAAAACGCGCGTTAGCAAATCGCGCGTTTGAAAGCGCCCAATGTGCACCCGCTCTTATGCAGAAAACGAACGAAACGCAAACAAACCACAGCAACAGCAAACAAAATGGAGCCAGATAAATTAGGTAGGTAAGGTACCCAGCTAATGAAAGTCCGTTGTCCTCTAGAGTCCTCTAGACTTAGAGTCCACCTCCGCTTCCGCTTAACTTCCGCATCTAAGGGTGACATATATCATAGGATATAGATGTTCGGTGTATATCAGGCTCTTGCATCCGCCCTCTGCTAAAATGTCATGTCCTCTCGTAGGTACCCCACCTCTCGCTCCTTCATTTAGCCCATTCCTTAACCCGTGCGTGCTGCCATTGACCCAGGGTTTTTACCACTTGGAGTGACCTTCGATTCGTGTGGACCTCTCTTTAGTTTATTCAATAATAAAAATATTTAGTGACATTACATCCAAAAAAGTTAGTGTCCCCTGACTGGCCCTGACCCCACAACAATCAAAGTAAAAAAAATACCTAGTAGGTACGTACAGTTACTTAACCATTGGTGGTTTTAGCTCGTAGAAAAAGAAACCAAACCCTGCTGAATCATTTTACTATGGTTTGGTTAAAAGACTAGTGCGTGTGTGCACAGTGTAAGTTAAATCATCTAGTCTAGTCACATCATTTGTCCATTTTCAAACGACGGAATTACTGAATACATGCAGAAATAAAAATACAGCATGATTAAAATACCTAACGTAACGTTTTCGTGGTTTCGATTTGGCATTTCCGTTAAAAACTATCACCATGTCCTGAGCCCTGCTGTATGTATGTAGGTACCTATCGAAATTAAACTTTAAAGGAACAGTAAAAGGTCACAAAATATATAACTGTTCTACCTACCTAATACCGACTAGGTAGTACTACCATGGACAAACGAAAGTACTACCTATATACCTTTGCTTGCACCTATAGTTACAGACATTATTTCATACTATAATACCTACCAGTACTTATATATACATACCTACCTTCTTAACTAACTAGGTCGAGTGTTGATTTTATCAACACATTCAACAAGAGAGGCAAGATTGCTGTAAATTTCAAAACCTGTTCTTATGAATCTTAACTGTTGTTGTACGAATACTTACTACCTACCTAATTTACTGATGCGGCTAAATTATGTACATAACGTATCTACATAAGTAGCTAGCTGCCTGGCTAGGTATTGTAGGTGAATGAAAAAAATAGCTTATCGCTTGATTTGATACACCTGCTTACACACAAAATATTTACTTTTGCTAAGTAGCATTTTGAAGAGCTTGATAGAATTTCATCAGTCTAGAAAACTGAAATCTAGCCTGGGTACCTACCTAGTTTTATGCATGTAGCATTATAAGAGTTCAGTGCATTGATGGAATCGATAATGCTTCCTATGAAGCTGTGAGCTCGGAGGTGTGAGCTTGGCTAAGCGAGATACTAGGCGCCTACATTTCGATCACAGTAGAGTTATTGGCGTGTGTGTGTGCTATTAAGTGTTTGTATTTAACAAACACAGTTTTGTTATCAATATTCGTAGACTGCCAGTCAATGAGCGCCTGCTTTGGAGGTGCGTCGTGTAATTTTTTTCCGTGTTTTTCTGTTCCCAAAGCGGATCCCAAAATGGACAGTGCAGATGCACCCGAGGTCCCCATTAGAAAAGTGCCCCGAGATGAAAGAATCCTCTTTTTAAAAGAAGTTTACCATCATGAATTTAGAAGTACACCCGATTTTTTTATTAAAGTGCCGGGGCGTGTCAACTTGATTGGAGAGCATATTGATTACTGTGGCTTTCCAGTGTTGCCAATGGCGCTGGAGCAAGATATCGTAATTGCTGCCGGGACGATTGATAAAAAAGAAATAAACATAAGAAATGTAAGTGATAAATATCCCGTATATAGCGCGGCATTGACAAACTTTGAACAGCTCATTATTGAACCAGATGAAAAAGGAAAGCCGTTTTGGTACAACTATGTTTTGTGTGGAGTCAAAGGTGCTTTGGAATATTTAGACAATAAGTTTGATCGTGGGTTGGACATATTGGTTGATGGAAATATTCCTCCGGCTTCAGGACTTTCCAGCTCTTCAGCTTTAGTAAGCGCAGCATGTCTTACATTTCTTCACGCCCAAAAAGCTAAAATTAGCAAGACTGATATTGCCTCGTTATGCGCAGTAAGTGAAAGATACATAGGAACTCAAGGAGGTGGGATGGATCAAGCAATAGCATTCCTTGGAGAAAAAAATAGCGCACAGTATATTACTTTTCTACCATTGAAAGCCACTCCAGTTTATTTACCTGATAATGCTACATTTGTAATTGCACATAGTATGGCAGAAGCCAACAAAGCTGCGTGTAATGAGTTTAATACTCGCGTTGTTGAATGCAGAATAGCAGCAAAAATTATAGCCACGCGTGAAGAGATAGAGTCTGGCGCTAAAGTGATTACTCTAAGCCAGTTACAGGAGTGTCAAGATAGCACTCTTGAAGATATGGTAGAATATGTTCACAAAAATCTGCCTGAAGATAATTATACAAAGAATGAAATATGCACTATATTGAGCATCAATGAAAAGCAGTTGGATGATTTGTACTTAACGCCTAACACCAAACATTTAACAAACTTCAAACTTAAGCAGCGTGCGCTGCATGTATATGAAGAAGCTAACAGGGTTGAACACTTCCGAAAATTATGTACAGAATCAAACTGCGCCAATGATAATATAATCAGTACATTGGGAAATTTGATGACTGAGAGCCATGAGAGTCTTAAAAACTTATATGAATGCTCACACGAGAATTTAGATTTACTCGTGGAGTTATCTAAAAACTTTGGTGTTAGTGCTCGTCTGACAGGAGCTGGCTGGGGTGGTTGCATAGTAGCTATATGTCGCGAGGAAGAAGTAAATCCGTATATAGATTACTTGACTGATGAGTTTTATATAAAGTACTGTAAGATGAGTAGGGAAAACGTACCTTCACGTTTATTCGCTACAGCACCAAATGATGGCGCCGTAATATATCAGAATTGTGTAAATTAAAAAAAAAAAAACAATTTTATCAGCCAAATTAAGTAGTCGTGTAAGTAGGTATTGATGTAATGTATTCTGATTGTGGTTATTAAACTATTGATGTTTTTGAAGAATTTAATAATGTACCTACCTAAAATAGTTAAACCTCATTTGTAACGTGTTAGGTTACCTATATACTTGTGTCTTGTATAACTTACCTACCTAAGTTTTAAAATCAACTTGTATGAGATGTTTATTGTATTTGATGTCATAAAATCTATGTTGTATCCACTCGTAGGTATGTAAACTGCATTTACTATAATTAAAAATGTATAAATAGGTAACTATAACTTGCACAAATCTACTCCAGTTGAATCACAAAAAAATACATCAAATTATTTCTTAGTGTAGAGGTCAATATTTTTCTGTTTACCCACCAATACCTAGGTACTTGACTTATAAGTCGTTTCCACCCATACAAAGCAGAGACTGAGCACTTTTTAAGTTGTTGTTATTTGTAATTTGAGTTACCTAAATTTATATTAAGTTTTGACTTAGTAGAAACGAAAACTTATTATTATTAAAAAAAATTACCACTATAATAGAGAATATGTATCTACCTATAAGGACTTATTTATAATAATTAATAAAACTATAAAATTAAAACAGCTCAATTTTTATTTTTATGGTCAATATCCTCGTGTCTCCGATATACCGTCCCTCGTAGATTTGGTTATGCAGAGGACAAGTAAGTAGACTTTAGAAAGTAGTTTTTGAGTGTCATTATGTGAATTGGCAATAGTTGGCATTCATTAATCCATTTTTCAACTAAGTTGGACTGTTATCTACTAGATAAAACAATTTTATCGAAAAATTTACCACAATAGGTATATAAATGCCTCCTATTGGTTTTTGTTATCAAAATCGAGACCGTGATTAAATCCTTTTTGCGCAACTACAGTTCTTTGTGTCCTTTAGATTTTCCCTAGGTATTGGGAGCGGTCGAGAGAACTTATTCTGTATGTTGGTACCAAAAATAAGAAAAACTACACACCCACCCGTTGTTGTGTTGGGAGTATTCAGCTGTGGGAAGTTGGGAGGGAGCTGACGTAGTGTTTTTATCCTCTTTGGGGAGCTGTTGGGAGCCATTCATAATCTGTGAACAAAAGACAGCCAGAGTGCACAGCAGAGCAGAATGCATGCTTTTTTTTATATTTTTTTTCGAACGGACTGAAATGCTGTTGTACTCGTCTGACGATTGCTGACAGCGTTACCGGACAAACAGAATGCATGCAGGCAGAATGTTGTTTTTATATTGTAGGTCCATGACAGTGCAATGACGTTGAGACATTGACAGTCCAACGAAGCATGAACGAAGCAATGCAAAGGCCAGCCACCCAGCTGTCATCATCAGCTGACTTCAAGGGTGCCGAGACAATAATGTATAGCATGTTTATGTATAGCCCAATAACGTACTACATGTTATTCCGTGTCACCACAGCAGCACTGGTTTGAATTATTGGGCTGCTTAGTATCGTGTGATTTATCGTTAAACTGTATTTACAGCCACGCGTCGATGATTTCCATCAAGATAATGTATGGGCTGATAACTCAAGCCATTAGTGTCTCGTTTGCACTGAACTAGTTTAACATTTGAAATCGAGAGTTACATACTTAGAAAGATGATGCATGAGAGACCAACAACAAATAGGTTGTAAGGAGCGGAGCGACGACCTGTAGGCATAAAAGACCGTGGCACGGCTGGCGAGTGCCAGACCGAACCAACGTGCACCTTATAATTTTCAATGCTAAAATGCCAATAAAAACCATTCAACTGTCATTATTAACGTCAAATCGGTCAAAAAAGCAATAATATAGGTAGGTAGGTACCTAGAGTAGGTACCTACCTACCTATATTATTGCTTTTTTGTTAACATGTTTTGAATTATCGTGCTGTAGGTACCTAGAGTAGGTACCTACCTACAGCACGATAATTCAAAACATGTTGGTTTATTTGTTGCGTATTATCGTGGTGAACATTATTGTGATGCGAAAATTATCATGTTGTGTAACTCATTTTGCAATGCAACTCAAACAAGAATTGCAAGATTTTATGAAAATGCTTTTGAAGTGAAAATGTAGTGGAGCATCAAACTAGAACGTACCTATTCGTCATTGAAACCTAATATTGCCTAGTTGGACGGAACCTTACTTGTATGCGCTAGCATCTCTTTTGTGTTGTTCTGTGATTTACGGTAAGTGTTGGATCACTGCTGACGAATTTATTTTTAAATCCATTCATTATTCTACATTTTAGTTCAAATTATGAAAAGATCCTCAATATATTCTTGGTAGGTATACCAGCTACATGCGTCCTATCTATGGGCTGCTTCAATAAGTAAATAATAGTTTTCTGAGGTTAGGTTTTAGGTGTGATTGACTACCTACTGCACTTCTTGGAAAATATAGGTATTACCTACTAGGTCTAGGTACCTACTTATTGAAGGAATCTCGCACTTTTCACAAGAATTATACACTGTTTTAAAGGTAACTGTCACTGTCAATAAAATATAAAGATACATAGAGAGGTGTTTCTAGGAAGTGGTTTATGATCACCCGGCACTGCTTAGAGTTTATAGAATAAGCTTTGACCAGTAGGTATTGTTTTATCATTGCCATAGCTAACTTATCATAAGATTCATTATGATGCAATTGACATTATTTGGCTATAATAGAAATGCAACTTATTAGCTTGTAAGCATGTTTTGGTACACAAACAAAATTTAAAAAGTCACTTATTATATATTTTTATCATGATGCTTTCACAGGACATAGAAATGGTAATATATTTATTTCGTTTTCAACATTCTACATTTTTTACGCTGCACTGATTGCTCCGTAGTTTTATTTTGCTTGCAATTTTTAATCAGCCTTCTGAAGAAACTTTGTTATATCATCCTTCAGCTGTATTTCTCTACGGCACTTTAATGCAATAGCAGCTACTTATTCATAGATTTATTGCAAACTTACACGTTTTTTCAACTAAGCAAAGTTAATCTTTAATGCCAAATCTATATAATTTTATTATGACCCCATTTCTTTCAATAAAAATAAATATAACTATCATTTTAAGGATTCAGCGCACAAAAGAAGACATAAAAAGGAGAGAAGCCATCAATCCTACAAACATTTATTGGAGAAGCAAAAGTTACAAGAAAAAAAAAACGAGGAAATACCACAACCTCAACCATCTACATCGCAAGATCAAACTTTCGCCAATGAGGACGAAGCTAAACTCCTCAGCAAGAAAATCATTGCCGGCGTATTAAAAAAAGCTCTAGACAAAAAAGGCAAAAGAGTCAAAATGTCCTCCAAGGAGAACAAATCTCGAGAAGAAATAGTAGCAGCGAGAGAAGCTAAGAAACTAGCTAAGCAGAAGGGCAAAAACAAAGATGGTCTCACACTAGACATGATTAAATCAATTGTCAAAGAGAGGAAAAAGAGCACATCGGAAACATCTAAAGATGGTAAACCATCAAAGGAAAGAACAAAAAGCCAGTCAGATGCAGCTGAACAGAAAAGCAAAGATGAAGTTGATAAAGCTGCAGCCACACCCATAGATATCAAACCCACAGGGTCTGAAGTAAAAACCGGCCCGGCTGATAAAGAGAAAATTCTAGCCGAAAGAGCAATGAAAAAAGCAGCAAAACAAGCTCAGAAGAAAGGCAAAGCTGCCGGGGATAATAACCCTGCACCTACTCCTGTGGGTAATGATATGACGGTGGAAGATGTTGTTGTAACACTCAGAGATATCAAAGAAGTTGTTATGGAGGTGAAGGAAATAACCGCTGAAGTCAAAGCTCTCGATTTGAAAGGAAAAAAGGATTCTGCTGAACAACAGGTAAATTATCTCAAACTTTTAGTTTAGTTGATATTAATCGAGAAGTTCTATCTATCCAAAACAACAGTCGATAAAAAAAACAGATCACAAACCGCTGTTGCATTAAGTATGATAATGGTGTTTGAACTCTTAGAAAGTCCAGTATTTTTCAGCCGGAATCCGAGAAGTCTAAGGCTCAGCTGAAAGCAGAAAGGCGAGCAAAACAAGATGCTCAAAGGGCTGCCAAGCAAGCCGCCACTGAGGCTGCTAAGCCGCAGCCACCTATTGCTAAAACAAAGGAGGCTCCTAAACCAGCCAAGCTTGTTGCCGACTCTAAAGTCACTGGCAAGGTTAGTTATGTTGCAACTGTAATACGTTACTCATGAATTTACAGGCTTGTTAATCACATTTGTAAAATTATGTGGAGATCCAGACACCAATCATGAATAATCGTAAGTTTTACGTCGATAATCTATATTTTTGTATTCCAACAGGCCATGTCGCCCAAACCGAAAACAGCTAAGAAAGTAATTCAACAGAACAGGCACAGAGTGGGCTGGTTCGGTCAGGAGTACAATGATAATGTTCTGAGTTTGAGGAATATGCCTGTCAATAGCCAGTAAGTTGTATATCACTTCCTTTTTTTATTTGTAAATTCTAACTACATACAAAATTTAAGGTAAATATCTCAGATCCAGTTCGGTCTTTTCACTCTGTACTAAAAACTTTATAAACTCTTGAATCAAGAACAGTTTAAAATTGTAATGTGTATTTTCAGTATTCACCCAGCATTCATAAAACTGGGTGTTCAGCTGTCAACTCGAGAAGTGATAGGCTCCAATGCACGATGCATCGCTCTACTTGATGCCTTGAAAAAGGTAAACTTTTTAAAAACAACTTACTTTTTAGAGCACTTTTGTAAACCACTTTTGTAAAGACCCATAAAATTCAATTTCAGCTCTTTGAAATTATCCATCGTCTGTTGCGCTCTAAAGAATAGTCTGGGTTTTGCTATGTTGATTTGCGACAAGCGCAGTTTTGAGAAACTCGCAGTTTTTGTATGGAGAAAAATATTTTTCGAATCTCCCGCTAGAGGCGCTTATCGGATTTTCATACAAAATATCTCGCAAGTCGCTTCTCGATATGCGTTGCGTTGCTCTGGGCTCCAAATGCGCAGCCTATACATATTTTAGGGTCCTACCAGACAGAACACTACCGGTTAAGTTTCTTAGGATGAAGGCTGGATTTCAAACATGTTTCGTAATGTTTAAATGTAACCGTCCTTCAACAGATGACAAAAGACTACATGCTACCAGCCAAGACAGAGTTTGGTCGCGGGCTAGACTCGCACTTGACCGAAACTGTGGATTTCTTAGCGTCGATGCGTCAATCCACGGCCTCAGAGAAAAACGCTATCAAGTTTTACCGACACCATTTGATGCAGTTACCGAATAATGTGAATGAGTACGAGGTAAGTTGAGGTCAGGCTAATTGTGGCAGAGAATGTCTAAAACTGAACTATACTACATTACTTAAAAAAAAAATTAGTAGGTATGCACCAATATTTGTATTCAAATTCTACAGGCCAAGAAAACTCTTCAGGATGAGATCGATCGGTACATTCGCGAGCAGATTGACGTAGCGGGCGAGGCCATCAGCGCTGATGTCAGGAAGAAAATCTCACCCGGTGACATCATCCTCACCTATGGATAGTGAGTTCCCGATATTCAATGTATATCTGGTTTTGACTTGCTGGTTTACCATGGCAACTCTGTTTATTTCGCCAAAAAATGTCGCTATCGAGAGTTGAATATTAAGTTCGACCGTTAGTCCCTTTACCGCTTTACCCTGAGCAAAGGCAATTATTGTTTATGTGAATATTTGTGTCAGTCAATGTGATGGATAAAGCAAGCAAGCGCGTATGAGCTAGTGGCCAACTCTGGTGACGGAGTTATTAGGCCGATTTAAGGCCTCCGTCGTGGCTTAACGACTGCTAGAGCCGGGACCGACAGTTTAACGTGCCCTCCGAAGCACGGAAGCGCTCAGATGTAAATGCCACTAACGGTCACCCATCCAAATAGTGACCGCACAGAACGTTGCTTAACTTAGATTATCGGTTATGATTGGCTAAGTAAGCTGCGCCACGAGCGCTTCGTTATTTGTGTTTCGTTATTCGCAGCTCGTCCCTCGTAGAGCGTTGCCTGGTAGACGCGCACGTGTCCGGCATCGCGTTCCGTTGCGCGGTGTGCGGGGCGCGCGGCTCGCAGAGCGCTCGCGGAGCGCGCGAGCTGACTCGCCGCCTGCAAGCGCACGGCTTACCCGTCGACGTAGTGGACATCACCGCGCTAGGCACCGTCATGCACACTGTAAGTACTTATAGTCCATTGAAATGTTACATGAGCTTTGCATTTGTTAGAGGACGCAATTTTATTTTTGGAACATGTGTGAGGGGTCGATAGAAGCTTAACCTCATGTTTGTGGGGTCGCCACCCTTGTCCCCCGGCCGAAATCTTATTAGACATAATTTGTAGCAAATTGTTTTTCCTGCAAATATGTATAAATTACTTTTTGCTCTAAATTAAAAATTAAAGAAGTTATAAGTAAAAAAGTGAGATTTTTCTTATAAAAGTTTACTTTTTTGCTCTATAATTTTTTTTATACATTTGGTAGGGTGTTGGTGTCCATTAAAATCTCAAGGTCAAAGGTCACAAACAGCGACCTTTTGCAAATATCTCGTTTCCTATGGGTTGTTTGCTATTTGTGACCAATAATGTCGAGGACTAATTTCCCTATAACTTTTGTTTGAATAAAATTTTTATACATTGAATCGTTTTCGAGATAGAGGGCGGAGAGAGCGTTCGTTTATACGTTGAACCGTTTTCGAGATAGAGGGCGGAGAGAGCGAACTCAAAAACTATTTAAGCTAGAATAAAAGTGAAAACGGTTTTGTAATGTCCCAAAAATAAAATTGCGTCCTCTAAAAAATTCAATATTCGGTCCTGGAATGGTGACATTTCAATGGACTATTATAAGAGTCTACCGGCTGCGACATTTATCTTTGGCTGCAAAATTATACTGACAGCGGACCAGTCTCTGAAACTAGGCAACACAAATGGGTTCTTTTGGCGTAATATAAAATACAAACCTATATATCCTACAATTCCTACAGGCTGCGCCATGTATTACTTACCCCAACACTATGTACTGTCTACAAGTTACTAAAACCAGTAACATTTCAGAAAATCGGTTACAGATTCATTATTCTGTTCATTGCTTGTGTAATCAATGGATTGCATGTTTTGTAACTACAAATACCTAACGTTGGTAATCGCTTCGTTGTAACGACTGCACCATATGCGTTTTATAGCATATGGTGCAGTCTATTGACGTTCGTCAATACCGTGAAAGAATTAAAGCCTAGCTAAACTATAATATCTTATTACAGGTAAACAAGGTGCTACTCGGCGCAAGTTCGATTCTCAACAACGGCTCAGTACTAGGCGCAGCTGGCACTGCGCTAGTGGCGCGTCAGGCTCGCATGCGCAACGTGCCCGTACTAGTAGCCTGTGAGACGCACAAGTTCAGCGAGAGAGTACAAACTGATGCCTTCGTTTACAATGAACTGGGTAAGTTATATTATATACGGCGTTCACACTACGCCCATGCCGGTGCCGGCATTATTGCCGCGGACTTATTGCCATCAGCAACATCAACTTTATTCTCATTAGAGAGCAAGGGCATGAACTTGGGCCGGGAGTCGGGACAGAGGCATTATCGTGTTCACACTTTGCTCGTGCCCACTTCCTTGTCCAAGTCACTGCCGACTGCGGCATTGTGTGGACGCAAAAATAGAGATCACAGTAAAATTACAAGGAATACTTGGAATTATAAAGTGGCCACGGCACGGTACATGTACAGTACAATGTGCCCGTACCTACTGGTAGCCTGTGAGACACACAAGTTCAGTGATTCTATTACCTACAATCAGGAAACTAATTGACCTGTAATCACCAAATTCGTGTTACATGTGGGGAATGCTAACTACTACAAATGTGAGTGAACAGGTGCTAAATGTAATGTCTAAACGTACCTCTGACTACTACCTTATATAACTTTACATAAACCATTAGAAACAATCACTATGTAGATATTATTCTTCTCATTATATTTGATCGTTTGGCAGAGACTTTAGGTACTTTTATCTAAGTTTGATACCGCGTTCACACTATGCCCATGCCGCTGCCGGCATGAATGCCGCTTAGTGAGAATAAAGGCGATGTTGCTGTGGCAATAAGTCCGCGTCATTGATGCCGCCATACATTCCGGCAGTGGCATGGGCATTGTGTGAACGCGGTATGAGTTTTTGCCCGATTGACCTCAGCTCATATGAAAACTGTTCCACAGGTGACCCCGACGACCTCAACGATGTCGGTAACGAAAACTGGGTCCTAAAGGACTGGCGCTCCATGCCTCTAGCTATCCTGAACCTTGCGTATGACGTCACACCGCCCAGTCACGTGACCGCCGTCGTCACAGAGCTTGCCATCCTTCCTTGCACCAGCGCGCCCGTCGTGTTGAGATTCAGAGGCACCGCTTATGGAATTTAAAGTACTGAAATAATAATCTTATTCTTAAAAAGATAATAATCTTAAAAAGATGAAGCTTGAGGATTGAAAGAATGGAATTACAGTCACTCTCTTACTTTATGCTATTTATTACGAACCTGTACTATTTTCGACAGTGATTTGTTTAATTTATTACAGCAGTGGCATTGATTACTTTATAACTTTTGTATACAAAAAACTGGTTATCTTTTATATTCATTACGGGATAACGACGCACTGAAAGTTAGTGTTTTGCTGCCGCTCTCTTCAGAGAACCACATAACAGGCCTACCAAGAGTTGTGTTCAAAATTGATAATATTAGCGAGGCACTGAAAAAAAGTCCCTGCCATGTCGATTTTACAAACTATATTGATCTGACTTATGATTTTAACAATCTTGACGAGGTAGACTCTTCATTGTCTAAATAAAGTAAGGTAGTGTACTAAATATTGGTAAATGGCCTATTTTGTATGTATTTTAAATAACTGAGTAAGTAGGTGTGTATTCTATCGTGAACTTGTTATCTTAGTTGTTTGGGCTATCATAAAACCATATCCATGTTGTAAAACTACTATTATGATTCAGTAGATTCTGTTTGCTTTGGGAAGAGTTTTTATTGCATAGGATATTCAATTTAATACATATTTGTCTCAATATAAACCACTGTGTCTAAATGGTATTTGTGTATCATTGTGTCTAATTGTGGTGTTTTTTTGTACTAAATGTGTAGGGATTTTTAACCACAATGATTATTTAAAAAAAAATATCTTTATGAAGAGATGGCGGTATGTATGTATCCGATTTATAAACCATTTTTGCTTGGTCTACTATGAAATAAATTGATAAATTACGTCATTAGCTTACTCTTTGTTTTTTAATTTATTGGGATTATTATTAGCTACTTACATAAAGTAAGAAATAATTTGGTTTTATATAAGCACTCCAAAGTTCACCATATGTCCTAGCTTAAGTACGCTGAGGGATTAATTTCTCTCTTGTGATTGCGTTCTGTATCTGTTATCTATCAATATTTTGTAAAATATTTAGGAGACAAGAGCTCAAACTTTTCTGTGTAGATAAATGTTTTATAAAATACTAGCAGCGCCTCGCGGTTTCACCCGCGTAATTCCCGTTCCCGTGGGAATTCCGGGATAAAATATAGCCTATGTTCATCAGGGATAATGTAGGATTCTAATGGTAAAAGAATTTTTTTAATCGGTCCAGTAGTTTCGGAGCCTATTCAATTCATACAAACAAACAAACAAACAAAAAATCAAACCTTTCCTCTTTATAATATTTGTATATTGTATATGTATATATATGTATAGAAAAATCTAAATAAATCTTTGTTTTCTGTTCATAGTCCCTAACTAAATGTAGATAAAGCTAGTGTACTGTGCAGATAAGTAATTTATTTATATTGCTATAAAAAATGAAAACCCTTTCCTGTTCAAAAGACATGTTTTAGAAATGAACCTGAAGGATGAGCCTCCTAATACATGGTTTATACAGGGTCAGTAACATGGCAGTACAGTAACCCAGTCCAACGCTGACTTGTTACTGGGTGCATGTAAACAACAGTTTTGTGCCGTTTTGGCAGTGACTGGGTCCGAAACCGAGATAACTGGGTCCAGTCACTGGCATTGTGTAAACCATGCAGTATGAGAGGATAATCCAAAAGAACAATTAAATTAGAACACTTTATTTTACTGCACATACAACTTATTAAATGCATAGAACTAGAAAGTGCATTACAAAATAAGACAAACACTCAGCATTCATAAAGTTACTCCTTATGATGTTCAGACTTGTGAATAGAAAAATCTAATCTTACATAAATAATCACTAATAAGAACAAAGCATACAGAAAGCCAACCACTAGCAATGGCTCCTGGAACATAAGAAGGCGAGGGAATGTGTATCGAAGCTGGAAGTCCTGAATATGGTTTTCTACAACATTCTTCTTCACAAACTTTATGACTGGGCGGCCCTTTGTATCCAAGTATGTGAAGTGGAGACTGTCGGGCATTCTTGTCACTGGATACGGAATGTTCAGTTTGCTTCCCGTCGATCCTTCAGGCAAAATAATCTTAGTTACCACTTCATCAACTTGCATGTCATCAAAGATATGGTCAATCACTCTCATCTTCAGCAGGTAATCATTTCCTGAGTGGTACAAGTATTCATAGCTGGGCACATTGTAGCCAAGAGTGTAGTGGGTCCTCCAGCCACCGAAAAGAGGATATCTTGGACGAAGGTCTAATTCCACGGAGTCTTTCTTCAGTTTCATGTTGGATGTGGAGATGTTGCCATTGGTGTCTCTATAGTAAACATCAGATGCAGATGCTGGGAGAAGAGTCTTGTAGGATCTGACACTGGCTGGGCCACTGTGGTGGTCTTGTTGATAATCATAACGAGAGAACGCTCCTTTCAGTTTAGCTCCAGTGTGCTCAATCTCAATTACTTCCTCAATAGCAATATTGCCCCAGTGAGACACTTCAATCAGCCTCTCAATGCGTGTTACAGTCAGGAACGGGGAGTTGTTTTTGTAGTGTAGATTCAATTCTTTTTCAGTGAACGGTCCAGTGTTTGGATAAGGGCCATAAACTATAGAACCATCCTGTTGAGAGAACGGCTTAACTTTGCTGAAGGACTCTACGCTTTTTGTGTTCATATTGACCACCGTTTTCTGTGAAGTGACATAGTAAGGGGTGTACGCGTATAGGTTGCCGGTGTATTTGACTAGTTGATCCTCCTGCTGAGTTATTGCAGTAGGGAAGGGGTGGAGAGCCTTCGTGAATACCGCTTCTGTAACTACGTACACCGTTGCTCCGGCGTTGAGTGGTTCCTTCAGTTCAACACGCCAGAATTTGACGTAGTCATAACCTTTTACAGTAGTCTCCGAAATGCGAAGATCTTTGCCGCTGCTGTCCTTGGCACCGATAAATGCCAAATTATTCTTCGCAGGAGCTTCCACGGCTACTAAAAAGTTCTTTACCGGTGATTTCCCAGTGTTTTCCAATGTGATTTTGGAAACAATTTTCACGAGCTGAGAGGAGACATCGATCGTTCTGTCTACATTTCTAAGCTTTATCTCACTTGCTATATTATCAACATTGGCGCTGTTACTATTGATTACTAAAAAAACTACGAAGAGAATACAGAAATAAATTTTCGCCATTGCCGGTTTTTGTATCATTCGAAGTTTTTTTTTGACAAGTGACAACGTAGCGCAAATCCGGAAGTACACGTCATCACCTAGAAACAGAACTATGAGTCTATGGTATGGACGGGCATGGAGTATTGTAGACTACCAAATCTCTGCTTGATAGTTGGAACCCCACTTCGACATCAAGTCATTCGTTCGTTGAAGTTAGAATTTTTCATTCGGTCAGTTAGATTTTCATTCATTCATTCATTCGATTAGTTGTTTTCGTGGTGGATGGACGCTTTAGCTTCGCGGAGAAATATTTTTCGAATACTTTTGGGCACCTGGAAGTGTTTTATTACTCAACTATTACCTACTTTCCTTTTCATTTCAAAAGAAGAAAATTAACAAAAAAATACCTTTGGTTTCGCAAATCACTGCGATCCTTGATCGAGTTACCTTGCCAGAGGACCCCGCAGGAAGTTCCATTCATTAGAATGTTACGTGCAACTATTCGCCTGGCACTAGTTTTACTAGGTAAGCAAGATACACATACAAATTGCTAAAATTTAGCTGGGATAAAGAGAATTCCAAACACTAATATCTGTAAGTTACCTACCTACCTACGATTAATTTTTGGTTCCAGTCCTAAACCAAATCCTGACACCGTGCTCATCGCTTCGGTCTAGTGGGAAAGGTTACGGGAAGGAGTACAGCGGCAACAAGCCCAAGACATTGGCAGGCACATCATCAGGTCTTCCTTCCCAACATTCTACCCGCAGAGGGTTAGGTATATCTGCCTGGGGTATTGTAATACTGGTTGTGAGCATCATTGTTGGTATAATGGCTCTTTATTACTTCTCTATGTGTTACCCTATGTGTCAGGGATACAGCACAAGCAACAGATATGATAAAATGCCCAAAATGGGACTGCCTACTATGGCGTGAACATTCTTAGAGTAGAATATCATATGCATATCTAAAACTGAAGTTTTGAGAAGGTGGTTGTGATTTATGTAACATTTGAGAGTTCATTTGATTGTCTATTTTAATATAGACTGAAAAAAGACTGCTTTGGACCAAACTTCCGGGAGCACCTCTTGATGTATTCCTAGTTGTAAGAATTAAAAGAAATTGATTTATATTGACCTCAGATAAAATGCATTAACATTATTCAACTTTGGATATATTTCCTCAATTACTGATGCTCTATTCTCTCAAATGCGTTTTAAACATGAGCAGTAATAGCATGATGTTCTTTAAACTTGGAAATTATGTAGTCCACAAAAAATCCTACACTCTCATATATTCAGAAAAGATAAGATAATGACTGACTGATAACAGTCACAATAGGATCATGATTTTTTAAAACTGCTGAAATATAGAAAATTAAGATAATTTTTGCATATCTTAATTTGCATAGTTTGGCTTTATGAAACCAACAATTAAACTCACTAAGTATAAAGTTTGATTAGAAAGAAATCAACTTGTTATGTAGTTGTTCGAACAAAAGTGTTATCTCTGGGACTTGTGCATACGAGCTTAGAGCCTAAGGCCGTGCTCACTTTAGACACGAATTTGTTAGTACGTAAACGTATGAGTAATGTTCGTACGAATGAGTGCTCACACTGAATACGTTTTTCTCCGTGAAATAGTACGACTGCGTAATAAATCCCAACAAGTTCGGTTTTGTATTCGGACGTGGTAAGTAAACGTACGTATACGTACGACTGATCGCATGCAGTGTGAGCGCCCCCAGTCTTTGGAAGGTCGGGATCATTCGTGCGTAGTCGTACGAATCAAATTCGGATGAAATCGTATCCAAAGTGAGCACGGCCGCCTATTTTATGAATCCACTCAATTAGTGGTCTTTATCATGATTACTCATTAGTAGAGATGTTAATAGACAAGGCTTATATGCTAACATAGAAATTGTTACTCAAGTATAGATTTGAGTAGAGATTTTCATACAAAAATCTATACCTACTTTAGTCCAGATTAGTGATTGAGCAGTAAATAAGCATATGGGCCTAAGCATTGATTATCTCTTAGCTTATGTCTCTCATGGTGGTTGTTAGTCACTAAACATTTATGCGAAGATGTTTTTCACCTTGATTGTTTACTTACTGTGTCTCGAATAATTATAAGAATAGCCGTAATTAGCTTGTATTAACTAAGTCGACATCAAATTCGTATTATTTTTACTATTACAGTATTATTTGCGCCATACACGGTAACGACGGTAACAGGAAGACTATGTGTAACTTTGTAATCTTTACCAGTTTATTTGATAAGATTTTTACAGTTTTTTGTAAATGTTCAAAGTATATCTTTAAATGCTTTACGAAAAACTTGTTTTATTTATTATCGGAAAAAAGGTATGGTAGCTAAACCTAGAAATCTTACGAAAACACTAATTAATTTAGTAGAAATTTATTTGTCATAAAATTTATTCTACATACAACCACACTTTAAAACTTACTGGAAGAAATGTAGTTTCTTGATACAACAATTTACATCCAATTATAAAAAATGCATTTGGCTAATTAGAAACAGGTAAATTAATTAAAAATAGTTGTGATGTGCCTAGATTGAATATAAAAATAAAATGTATTCATGAGAATCATTGGTTTTCCCAAACAGCTATAAGTACAAGTAGCGTTTTAGTTAGGCTTGCTTGTTTTTATTAAAATAAGGTTTGCACTGGCCGAAACATTACAAAATTCTTAAAACACCACGTAGGAAAACCGACATACTTCAATCAGTGATAATCTACGCTAACCAGCCACGCCTATCATATCGGAGTCCGGATCAGTGCTTGTGAGCATACGGACCTTACATTACTTTTATCGGAGAACAACTACCGGCAGAGATACATCCACATTTATTATAAACCTAACACATATCCCACAGAAGTAAACCAAGCTTTGATTTTCCTATGCAACGCTGAAAATGCTTGCAATTTTCTAATCTAGGGCGACCGTTGACAAAAAACTCTCCGCTAGTTCTCGTACACAACGAATTTGTGTTTTTCGGTGCGCGTCAGATGTTTTCAGACCGCGTATCTAGGAAAACAAAGCTTCAAAAACTTGATAAAACTGGTTATAGCTCGTCTTTCTCGAGGTCTACGTCTGAGAGATCGATGTCTTCTTCCAAGGGCAATTCTCCATCTTTTCCGTCCCAGGGGTCAGTGGAGACAGCCTTGGGCATTTCTGCGCCTCTGACCGGCACTGTTTGTCCACGACCGAACGATAAGTCCCTGGAACAAATGTTCAAGTAAGCTAGTGCTCGTGATTTCTATTCGCTTTTTTTTACAACCACTTTTTAGAAGTGGAATTTCTGGAACACTTGACAGTCGCTAAGTAGGTAGGTGTGTATTTTAGCCCCACACAAGAGCGATTAAAAACTGAGATAAGTAGGTAGGTAGGTACCCTTTTAAAGTGCAACTCTTAGATAAGAATTGGTAGGTAGATACCTACCATAGATCATAGTAAAAAAAACGACCAAAACCAAAAAAGAAAGTGTGTTTCACAAGAAAGTTTTACTAGTGAAAGTAAACACGCGCTAATTATATTTTTTTGTAAGAAGTAAGCAAGAGTTTTAAGCACATATTCTTGAATCCAAAATAAATGATATCCCGTGCTGTAACTTCAAAATCCCTAAGCGACAACTTCGTATTTATTTTGTACTTCTTTAAACGTGGTGTAATTTACTCTAATTACATAATAATGAAACAGATAATAGATATAATGAATGATAATTTGATAAGTTTGAGATGGTTCGTGCGTCGTGAGATAATTATATTGGTGACCTTGCGGATACTTAGTAGAAGAATTCTAATTCACAACAACCCAATTACTTTTGTCTGACCAAACTAAACAATTCATTTTACGCTTCGTTGCGCTAAAAGAAATACGTGTAAAAAGGCATTTTTTTATGAGAATAAAAATAATTGATCGAACAGCAGATACGCACGCAACCTTCAAAATATAGTTAACTTCTCTATTTGTTACGGTTCATAACAGAGAAGGTTGTTTTGGCTTGTGAAGATAGCCTTGTCTTTGAACGGGTGTTTTTTACCAAGTATTTATGCCCAACCATTTGTAGTAAGTGGATACGTACGTTACGTAGGTATATGTAACCTGAGGAAGAGTTGATGAAAACTTAAATTTCAAGTGGAGAGTAATTTTGTTCGATTTATCAACTTCCCGCGATCCTAACAATGTCGTCATTTCATCCTACGTTTCAAAGTTTTTTTGATTGAAATTCACATTCTGTTTGGGGACGAAGTCGCACTATTTCCTGCCTATATTGTTTCATAATCAAACGCAGCGCGTGCTCGGAATATTAGAACCTTGTTTGTTCAAGATCTGTAACGGAGGTCTAACACTCGATGTGTAATTGTTTTTAACTTGTGACGAAGTAATTTTGTTCAAATGCGACAAATGGAACTGAGATTCCGAATGCCTCTGGTGGTCATGCCATTGGTACTACCAATTTTTTTTTTCAAGTTCACTGCGTGCTTTACGAAACGTGAAAAGAGTTACAAAATATTTTTTATGAATATTTTTTACAAAATATTTATGTAAATAATTAAAAGGTTAATAAATTTAAGATCCTTTAAAATGCTTATCTTTTTTGCGGAGGCTAGAGAACCACTAAAAAATACCAAAGTTTGACCTGGGGGGCAATTCTCGCCTGATAGACATAAAGTCTAATTCGACATTATCTCTAAAAATGACATTTTTGTCGTGAGAAAACTGAAACCGGTATTCTCGCATTTCTAAACTAGACATTTGTCTATACTTTTGTACACGACATTGTCGTTTGCAAGTCGACCGGTAAAAATCAATCGACATTACGTTCTTTGACAGACATTTTGTTTATTTTTATTGCAGTTTGTGGTTTTGTGTTTTGTTAGAACAGAAAATGGATGAATTCATTCAAGCGTATGTTAGCGACGTGTTGGAAGAAGCTATCATCGCCGCTAGCTCATCACGACGACAAGCTTCGTGGCGAGTGGATCCTTTCCTAGAAACGGATCAAATATTTCAAAAAAACTTCCGTCTCAGCAAATCTTTGGTCCAAATGATGGAAAAATTTGAAAGTTTAATTGAAGTTTTTAGAAAATATAAAGTAAACAAACAAACAAAATCAGCCACATTACTGTCAATCACTTCTCAAACTGTCACACAATATGTCAGTTTTTAATAGTTTTTAATTGCGTTCCACCCACAGAGTAATAAACTTTACCTTTTCAATAGAGATTTTCAAATGTCTATAGTAGAATGTCGAATAGGCGCGAGAATAGGTCATTTCCATTTTAGCGACATTTTTGATAGACTTTTTACCAAGTGACATTATGTCGTCATAGAGATAATGTCTATTTTGTGAGAATCGGCCCCCTGATTCCATTGTACAACTTAAACCTATGAACAAACTGAATTTTTCAAAGAGCTTTGGAAGTAGGTACCTAGTTGGCTGCCAGCACTTGCAAGTTGCAGCTCAGTACACCGGTAGTAGTTACCTGAGGAATTCATTGATGCCGGTCTCTGAGAAGGATCCTCGTAGCGTGGAGAACTTGAGTTTCTTCGCGTTGACGACCGCCATCGCCGGGTATCCGAACCCGCCCAGTTCCAACGCCTCTTCTAAAGCGGGCTGGGCCGCGGCTTCAGACCAGATCCACCTGAAATAAGTAATTAATATGGATTAGTATACATTACGATTTTTTGACAGCGACATTTTTAATGGAGACTGTGCGCGACGAAGTTTTACGTACAGCGCCATCTATTGTGATAGTTTCGAAAATAAGAAAAAAGAAGAAGAAGCGAAAAAACGTTCCAAGAACCGCGTGTGGAATAATTGTATCGTTGAGTTTTGATTGTAAAAATGTTGTCTGCCGCCGTATAAAATAAAGAATCTGGCATCCATCTTTGTAAACGAAAAGAAGTTGTTTTCTTCATACTATTGAACCAAGTGCGACTGTCATCAGGGGACAGGGAAATCGTATCGTAGGTGTAATCGAAAAGTAGAAGCCTGTCCTGTCCCCCACAGAGACCATCATAGAATATTGTCGTGTAGCGCTCGTGGCTTAGTCAATCGTCACCGATTTTTAAAGTTAAGCGACGTTCTGCGCTGCCACTATTTGGATGGATGACCGTTAGTAGCGAACTTCGGAGGGCACTTAAACTGTAGGTCCCGGCTCTAGCAGTCGTTAAGCCACGACGGAAGATTTAAAGGTGGCCTAAAAACTCCGTGACCAGGGTTGGTCACTAAGACCAACCCTGGTCACGGACTTTTGAGTTTTTGAGCCTCATACGAACTTCTATGAATATCTTAGTGTTCTAATCGGTAGAACGTTGTCTGATTAATACTAGTATGTGTAGTATCCTATAGTAGGTAGTAACAAATTTATAAAACATTTTGCGATACCCGAAATGGGTAAATAAGTTTAAAAGTGCTTAATACCATAAGATAAGACCAATTTATAAACACACTATGGAAATAAACGTATCTTGTATCTTGCGGCGCTCATGTCAAGATTGTCAAGTGGTGGAACAAAGAATATTATGAATACTACTTACATACTTCTATAATTATTAGTTGTACATACCCCCACATCTTGTTCTTGTACTTGTCTCCGAGGCGCGCCAGCACGGCGAGGTACTCGTTGCGGCACGCTGCATTGCAATCCAGGATATGAGGTAAGATGGACACCACGCACAGAGGCTTCTCACTGCAAGCTGTTAGTGTGTCTTGGTTCACTACCTGCAATGGGACGGAGGTATTTAATTATCAATATATATAAAACTCTTTTGAAGAGCTGACATAGAATCAACGCACAGCCTAAACTAAAAGTCCTAGAGGTATGAAATTTGGAGGGTAGTATCCTTATATAGTGTAGGGGTGCACTAAGAAAGGAATTTAGAAAAGTCACACTCTAACGCGAGCAACGCCGCGGGAGACGGCTAGTTATGTACATAAATCATCATTTCCCTGCCCTTATCCCACGCTAAGTGTGGTCGGCACAACATATTTTCTTCTTCCACTCTCTCCTTTCATTCATCAACTGTAAAAACCGAATCCTCTCTCACATTTATAATATCATCTTTTACACCATCCAACCACTTCTTCAGCTTTCCTCTACTTGCGTATCCAGCCACACTCATTTATGTATGTAAAGAAATACATAATGTAAATGAATATTGGTGGATATTTCACACGGCGAAATGCTCATAATAGCTGATAGGATTGGGAGCTGTTTCCTATATTAGTATGTATGGTGTTTGTAATATTGCTAACTAATTTAGATTATAGACGAGCGGCTTTTACTTTTACGTCTACGTCACACAGTGTTGAAATGTCTTTTCTTTTAGTCACTAGTTCATAAGTCTGAGGATAATTTCCACTTTCTTCATATTGCAGTTGTTATCAAATGGCCTTATCAGGACGATAATTGACGAAAAAATTTCAAAATAAATTTTGCTTTCTACGCATTCAATAGCTGTTCACGGTAGTTACCTCTAGCTACATAGGTAGGTAGTTAGTATGTGCTTATGTTGGTTACACGTTCTTTTCCCATATAAAAAGATTGTAAAAATATTATAAAACAAATCATAAGTTTACATATCGGAACCAAAACACATGCTGCAATAATCTTTACGACTTAACAAGATTGATTCAAAAACATTCATTCGCTGCACTCAAAATAATTTCATGGATTTATTTTATCAGTAACACGGTGTGAAGTCGGGAGTGCTAAGGAAATGTAAAGTAAGACTTGTTTGATTGAATTTATTATGCGCCGTGATTAAAATCATCAAAGTCATCTTTTTTAATGAAAATAATGGACCAAGCTAATGGCCTACCTGATGTCCAGTGATGTGATATTGTTTGTTTGACTTTCTAATTGTCAAAATACCGACTCTTTTTAATCGACTTAAAATAAAATGAGGTTCTTTGTCCATATATTTGGAGGACACCGTCTGATGGACTGGAGGACATCGGGTGACTGGAATAGCTGCGGCCACCCATCAAAAAGACCTCACCTGTGACTTAGTTGCGGAAACAAGTAACAAGTCTATATATTTTTTAAATGTTCGTGCAGATGCTGCTTGAATATTTGGTAGGCCATATTTATAAAATACCTTTGGTCACAAAGCAATTTCAAAAATACCTATAGTAGGTGCCAAATAACACCGCAATACAGGTCATTCACCCACCTTCACCACGATGTCGCAAAATTCAATTTATGAAAGGCTAATTCTGTCGCTTTCCATACAAACCTGTCGCTAAGACGGTATCGCTCGAAGCTCGTAGTACTGTTTGTTTACCATACATAAATTGAATTTTGCGACATCGTGGTGAAGGTGGGTGAATGACCTGTATTGCGGTGTTATTTGGCACCTACTTATAGTTGAATGATCTGTGAATAAAGTTAGATTATACCTGAACAATTTCCGGAGCAGGCACATTCTCAGCAAGCTTCTCAAGCGCCCAAGAGACGATGTCGCTCGATGTCCTGCCTCCGTTATAATCTTCCACACTGTCGCTGGTCTTCTTGCCGGATGTGAACATCTTGATGGTCGGATAGCCTTGCACCTGATAGCGGCCGGCCATCATTGTGTGGACTGTTGCGTCCAAAGCTCCAAGTTTCACCTGGAGATAAAATTTTAATATGTGAATATATGGTGTAACTTAATTACCCTATAAGTCCGAAAGGGGGGGTATTTTACAGGTCATGGCGAACAGTGTTAGTTCTACGACTTTTGAGATTTTGAAGTTTTTCATTCATGGAATGAGCTAGTAACTTTTATTTAAAACGTACCTACACACAGCTAGCGTGTGCGTGCGACGCGGTAAGAGGGTACATATGTGTACATGCGTGTGTACTGGTTTATGCAAATAGTAAACAAACACTTGGGGTTGCCGCTAATTTCTAAAATAATAAAAGTCGTACTTTTGTATGAAAATTTCAGCTACGATTTATTGACCTTTTGCACATGTCCAAGCACTCAGATGGTCGGTCTGATTACGCCCCCTTCGGGCTTATAGGGTAATTATGTTACACCTTCTATTTCTAATTCTATTTCTAACTCGTCGTGGGGAATGAGATTTGCACTGACGTCCCGCGTTGGGGTGTTGTGCATTGTCCCCCAGCTGACCTAACCCCAGCCAGCCCAACTCCTCAAAGTATTGGAGAAGGACTTTGGGTTGATGGCAGCAATCTTCCAGCATCCCCGATGCTGTTGTGGATGCCGAGGAGGCAATATAATGTTTTTATATTCATTTTATTTTATTCTACATGTGCAATATGAGAGAAACTAATATATCCTAACAATAGGTTTCAAATTATCGTGTCCCTTTAATTTAAAGGATGCCACGGCAGGCATTCATATGTATAAGACAAATATAGATTCTTTTTGTTGAAAATGTAACTGGTGCAATAATAATAAAATAAAAAATTTCAAAGAAATCTATGTGGCTTCTAAGCATGTACCTAAATCTAACCTGCATTGTCAATAAAATATTCAATGTAACTCATTTACAATTGATTAAACATTGTATGGGAGGCAATTTGAATAAAGGCTAATTATAGGGGTTCCTTCCGGATTCTAGATAGTCTTTATCTAAGGATCTCTATCTTTAAGGATCTTCAGGTGAGATTGTGGCCAGAGGACATTCTATCTCATATTAAAAAAAAAAGTTGGCACGGTGAGGCGCTTTATGCACTACCTACTAGAGAACTAACTTACTTTTCCTTTCAGTTCAGTGGCAGCTTTAGCCCAGTGCGGCTCAAGATTCTTGCAGTGTCCACACCACGGTGCGTAGAATTCAACCAGCCAAAGGTCTTCGCTGTCCAACACAAGCTCCTTGAAATTGCCATCTGTGAGGGTGACAACGTCCGACTGAGGAGAAAATAGATTTATACATAAAACATATCATAAGTGTGATGGACTGGTCTTATGTTAAGCTAGGTTTTAGTAACTTTGAATAAATGTGGGGTTGTCATGTGTCAGTCACTCGATGGCGCGTCTTGGGAGAGACCTACGTCCAGCAGTGGACTAATATAGGTTGATGATGATGATGTCATGTACGGAGCTATAGTACTATTCGAGCCCGGTAATCCTACACGCTCATTCAATAAATATATAAGGTTTTTTTTATCTTGACGTAACAGAGTAAAGGTCAATAGTAGTATGACGTGTCCCAATAGCGGACCAAGACGTGTGGGATGTACTAGTGGGCGACAACATTTAGAAATCCTCAAAAATATACTCCTACCTACATTATTTATAGAAAGTTCTAGGGCAAAAATATTAGAATGTAGTTTATACATAAAGAATTGTATTCTGATACATTTTAATCATTAAAAGCAACCATAAAGCAACATATTATCTGAGGAAATGAGAAACCTAATTAGTTACGTCATTTAGCATTTTATAATGGCATTTTAAGTCATCAAGATATAGAAAACCTGTGTATATTAAGAACATTGTTATTAATTAATTAATAAATGTTTTAAATGGTTTGTACACCACCTAAATGTTTATTCAGTGTTTGATTCTTGCAATGAGCACTATATAATTTTCTATAGAAGCAGTTCAATCAATAAAAACAGGTAAAAATAAATAGGTACCTACCTAAACTAAACATTGCCTTCATATCAGTGAATTTTATTAAACAAAAGTAAAATCTCACGATTTTCCCAAAAAAAAAACTCATAGAAACCTTTTTTTCAACTTCATCAATTCATTGCGCAATCTAGGTCTAATACCTGCCCTATCTGAACATGAACTACAAACTCATTGAAACTAAAAAATTAAAGCCAAGAAATATCACAAGTTCATCAATCTTAAAAATGTACAATGTGTGTGTGGTAAAAATGATAAGCTTCATTTGGTGTCATTGCCCTTTCTGTTTGTTCATTATGTTAATACACTGCATCAAGTTTTATAAGGCTAGATATTAACACCTTAAAATTCAGACCCATCGGCTGATCTAGTGATCTATACTCAAGCTTAAATTTTTCTATGAAAATCTCTACTCTAATCTATGCTTGGGTAACAATTGCTTTATCAGCACATGGGCCTCAGAACTAAAATTTTTATCTAGATGGGGTACCCAGCATTAGTACCTACCCACTAGTACTGATAAAATGTTTGGTTCTGAATGTTTTCCATAGTAATACGGCGTGCACACTCAGCCCATGCCACTGCCGGCATTAATTCCGGAATTATTGCCGCAGCAACATCGCCTTTATTCTTTAGGGAGCAAAGCCTTAAATATGCCAGGTCAGAGGCATGATTGTGTTTAGACTATGCTCATGCCCACTTCCCTGCCAACTGCAGCTGAGTGTGAACGCAACATAAGAAAGTACCTAAATGCTCTTTCTTGCTTTATTGATACAATCAAAAATATATTCTCAAATTCTGATAACCAACTTTATTAGTGTCTTCAAGTATGGATTTTCACAATATTATATTTGTATTTGGCAGTCTGCCTTTTAAAGGAACCTCTATCAAAAAATTTGGATTTCATTATTTTGGGATTATCATTATAAGTCATTCTTCTACGGAACAAATGTGATTGTAGGAATTGTAGCTTTTTACTGTTAGTTTGTGGTGTACCAAGGTATGCATGATGAGGGATTTGTTTCACAGGCCTTGTCCTTAGCAGTTTCCAGGGTATGTTATGCCCGTAGATTTTCTTACCCCGCGACTAACAGTTAAATTTATTTTTACACATTAATAGTTGAAAATTGATGTCATAGTGGTATAAAAGATTCATTGATTTACATGAAATACATAAAAATTGATAAGTACAATAAGCACCTATTTCATCTACTTATTTGTGGCGTAACTTGCCTACAAGTAATAAAACTATTTACAAGTAGAATACTGAATACTGAATACTGAGAGGCTGAGAGGATGGTATAGGTGCTGTGCCAGCCTACTCCATCTAAACATTGTATACCAGGCACTAGTGTCCCGTTAAGTGTAGGCATATTATGTTGCCTCCTGACACTGTATAAATCATCTTTAACAGATTTAAAGGCCTAAGATGACTGAATACACATTGTTTAATTATTATTTATTGGTTTGATTTGTAATTATCTAACATACTACGCAAAGACTTCAGGAATTTGGCCCTCCTGTGATTAATAGGAACAATAGGAACAATACTTGTAGCCTCATTCACAGATGGAGTAGTGCTATGTTGCATAGAACTTTGTGTCATGTTATTGAGAGTTCTATTTTCATTCTTTTTATCAAACAAACAACTGCTGTTGTTAGTCAGTTCTGCAGTCCTAAGAACAGGTTTATATGAATTTAGCAAGGAGGTTAAAGATTTTACCTTGTCAGAGGAGGAACTGGCCTTCTTGCCGAGGTTGTCATAGGCCTTCTCTTTGGCAGCCTTTAGAGCAGCATCAACAAATGCCTCTGCATTTCTTTGTCCCTGGTAAGGAGATTGTTTGCTACCCGTGAAGATTTTGATTGTGGGGAATCCAGTGACTCCAAATTTCTGTGTAAAACTTTTATGCTCGTCTGCGTCGACTGCACCTACTTTGGCAATGCCCTGTAAAAAGTTATATTTTTAGATGTGATCTAAAGTAAATTAGTTGGCATTCAAGTATTTCGGTGAGAGAGTATGAAACCTAGATTACCTTTAGAGCTTTGGCAGCCTTCTTGTATTCAGGAACGAGATTTTTACAGTGGCCGCACCATGGAGCGAAAAATTCCACAATCCACACTTCATCTGAATTTGTGACTAGTCGGTCGAAATTACTAGGTGTGAGTACAATTACGTCTGATGATGAATCGTACAAGCCGTACGATCCCACTGTACACAGTAAAATACCTGAAAAAGGAGAAGATAGATAATGCCTGGTACCTACCGGCACCTGAACTAGCCCCACTCGCAGCGGCAAACAAATTCACGGTTAAATCGAATATTTATTAACATACCTAAGCAAATTGATTGTAGCATTTTGTTTGATTTTATGCTATTTTACACGATTTAAAAAACACTGTTCTAGAAATAATAAAAGATCGCTGAAAGAAATCACTAGCACGTCGCACACAGTTTCGTTTCGGGAGATACAAGAAATGAAGAAACACGTCACGCACGTCAGTCTGTTGTCTTCTTTTCTTTTCCTTTTTGTCGATGGTAATCGTGGACATACATCATTGGTCGACTGCCTTTTGTTTGATCGCTTTTGAAAGCAGGTAGAATGGATTTTTATATTTTTCTAGGGATGGATTTTTATTCTGTATCCTGGCGTTCTGGGGGCTGAAGCGCAGCTGCTTGATCCGTAGTTTATTTTTTTATCTGTTTTCGGTTATTTCGTATTCTACGGCAGACTCACGCTGAACTTTAGGCCCGGCGCCCATTATCGGCATCGGCAAGGAAAAGGATCCTTCGGCATTCTACATGCAAGCGCAATTCCGAAGCGGTATTTTTTGTTATTGCGACCATATACACGGCAATTTCTACTTTATTGCCATTATGTTAATGTATATTGCTATTTGCCACCTAAAATCCACAGTCGTGCCGATTTCGATAATGGGCGCCGGACCTTACACAATTTTTTGGGATAAAAAAAATATTTACGCAAGACATACATCTAAACAAACTAACTTATGAGAAAAACATAACGTAAGACTAGGCGGTATCTAGGCGGACTAGGTGCTCCGAGGAGCGAAAAAAAAAAAAAAACAATTTTTTGGCCATTTTGTGACGTTAATACGTCGAACCATTATTTGGTACAATGCGTGGATTGATTCAACTCGAGTTACTAACAACTCAACTCGAGTTTACTCAACTGGCACAACACTAGTCTTGTCTTTTTCGTCTTCTTTGTTGTTTTGTTGAATGACATTGACATTGATTTATTGTTTTGTTTGAATTTTAGTTTTTTGTATGGTTTATTACAAAATCAAAATCTCGTTTAATTTCTATACCAAAAAAATACTTACGTTTATTTAGGGCTACTTGTAATAATGCAAAATATACTGAAAAACGGGTTTCTCTTAAAAGTTTGTGTGTTTACTCATTTTTCCTCTGACAGTTCTGACAGTAAACAAACAGGCTATGTTCGCGCGTTTTATTTATTTTGGGACAATTTCGGCGGGAAATCGTTATAAAAGTAGGTGCTGCAAGCCAGTGAAATTGACTCAACGTTGCCTTTCAGCTGGTAAAAACTACAAAATGTGTTCCAACATCTCAAAACCGTTCACCGTATTTGTCGAGGGAAATATTGGTAGCGGTAAAACCACATTTCTGGAACATTTCCGCCAGTTTGAAGACATCACGTTGTTCACGGAGCCTGTTGAAGAGTGGCGTGATCTCAAAGGATACAATCTACTGGTGAGAACTTGGTCTATTCATTTGCAGTCGTAGCACATACAATTACCTACCGGAGCAGATCTGTAGGTTATTTATGTTAGTGCCAACTTTAGAAACCCTGAGTGACCTTTCAACATGAATCGCTTAATGGAGGCCAGCAGAAGTAATCTAGCTAGCTAAATAACCCTACATAATTTTTTGTTTTCAGGACCTAATGTATAAAGACACAGCCAAATGGGCTATGACATTCCAGTCCTACGTGTCTCTGACCATGCTGGATATGCATCGAAGACCTACCCCAACCCCCGTGAAGTTAATGGAGAGATCCCTTTTCAGTGCAAGGTACTGCTTTGTGGAACACATGAAGAGAAGTGGAACTATCCATCCTGCTGAGTTTGCCGTCCTAGATGAGTGGTTTAGGTTTATTCAGCACCAGATACCAATTGAAGTGGATCTAATTGGTAAGTTATTTTTATTGCAACATCCTATAAGCCAGTCCAGCCAGCCAGATACCCATTAAGTATCTTAGGCATATTTTACCATCGAGATGCTGGAATATTACTGCCATCAACCCAAAGTCCTTCTCTGTTACTTTAAGGAGTTGTGCTAACTGAGGTGAGGTCAGCAGGAGGACAATGCAGAGTACACCCCAACGGGACGTCAGTGCAGATCTCATTTCCCCATGACGAATTAGAATTAGATCCATAAAGTATCTTGAGTGAATTTTAGGTAGCAAGAGTTTGTCTACTATGCCTTGAATAAAATCCTATAAATGTTTTATCACTTCAATATTTCGATATAAGCGCTCGTGGCGTAGCTTGCTTTAATCAATCTTCACCGATTATCTAAGTTAAGCAACGTTCTGTGCGGTGACTATTTGGATGGGTGACCGTTAGTGGCATTTACCTCTAAGTGCTCCCATATTTCGGAGGGCACGTTAAACTGTCGGTCCCGGCTCTAGCAGTTGTTAAGCCATGACGGAGGCTTTAAGGCGGCCTTAAAATTAAAACTTCGTCACCAGAGTTGGCCACTAACTTATACGAGCTTGCTTGCTTGCTAATATTGGGCCATCATAATTACATCATAATGCAAAAACGGTTTTAAAAAAATAATGTTTAACTCCATATTTTGTGTTACTACTGTGTTTTTGATAAACTATTTTGTGATTTTACAGTATATCTCAAAGCCACACCATCTTGTGTATATGAAAGGATAAAGAAGCGAGCTCGTTCTGAAGAACAATGTGTGCCATTATCGTACATTGAAGAGTTACACACATTACATGAAGACTGGCTCATCAATAGAACACTTGGGGAATGTCCAGCCCCTGTAAGTATATTTTTCCTTGATAGTATTTTAGAAGAGAAGATTTTTAAATGTAATAATTTATTTAGATTTAGTGGTTGTCTGCTAATAATGCTTTATTTTAAGTATTACGTAACGTCTTAAATATCAGGAGGACTATCTAAATCTATATAATTATACTAGAATAACCCACAACCCTGCACATGTCCCCTGAGTGATGCTAAACAAGATCAAACACTGACATGTCATACAATTAAATAAATAATAACTATAATAATATTATGAATAATATACTAATATATAATATCATTCTGAACCGATTCTAAAAATTATTTCACGGTTAAATAGCTACACTATTCCAGAGTGCCATAGCATAAAGCTATGTTTTATTGTTATAAAAATTGGTATCTAGTAAGACAATTTTTCTCAAGTCTGAGAAATCGCGCCAAAATTCTAACTTAATCACTGAGCGGTAGGTAAACTGTCAACTCTACACTATATATATATATATATATAAACTGTCAAATTATTGACTGTTCCATTATGTACGCCGTATACTTAATCACTGAGCGGTGGGTAAACTGCCAACTCTACACTAAATATATATATATATATATAACAGTCAATAATTTTCCATAATCTTTACAGGTTCTTGTAGTAGATGCAGACTTGGATCTCTCTCAAATAACAGAAGAATACAAGAAAAGTGAGCACCAAATACTGAGGAAGGCTCTTGATGTAGTAATGAGATCTCCCGCCAAACATAGCCCAAAGAAACCAATTGCAACTACTCCTATCAAAATAGGTCCACAAATGAGGATTGCATAATTTAATTTTTAAGCTGGTCTTAGATTATGACTTTTGACGATTACGGCGTCAAGTTTTCTCAATGGTAGATTTTATTTATACCAAAAAGCTATCACAAAACTCTTAACTTCTAGTGGAGCACTAGTTGGTATTATTTAAGCTGATTTATTTTCCTTTAGTAACTCTACTATTATTTTGACTTTCGTTTTAATGCTTTTTAGTGTTATTAATGTGTATAAGATGATCAACTAATAATAGATTGTGAATCTGTGTGTATGTGTTACACGTAAAACCATAACTTTTGAGCTGTAAGACCGTGTAACAGAATTACATACAAAATTCTTTGACTGACACTACATACATGTGTATTGTTTATAACTATAAGATTGGTATTTACTACCATACACAATTATTTTGTATTGCATTGACTTTATTCTACTTGCTGTATTGTAGAAGAAAAAAGTTGAAGCATAACATGTAACACATGCATTTATTCTATTTATTGACTGGAAGCAATGGTTGCACTTAGTGAGAGCCTCAACATCACCAAAATTTTTAAGTACTTCCATATTCCATTTGACTTTGCTTTTTTATATGTAAGAAGGTAGGAAGTAATACCTACCATTTTCACTATGTAAGAACGTACATATTGAGTAGATATTTCGATGTGTTGTCTAAATTGTGTTTAATATTTTTTCTGAAGTAAAAAAAAGTAATATAATTCGTGTTTTAGATTGTATTGTATGTACTTATGTAATAAAATATGCATTTTCAGACCGTAAAACCACAAATACACATGGTTCTGTGGTTAAAACTATTTTAGCAGTTCTCTAATATAAAAAAATTCATGTTTAACAGTGAGAGTTTGTCATCCATTTTATTTCCTTTAATTATTTTGAACGATCTACCAAAATATTCGATGTAAGATACCACTTTTTGAAAACCTGTTTCATTATTCTGAGGTAGTAGGTTAGGTACCTAGAAACATTATAGAGCCCGTACTCATAGTTTTATTTGTTTCATCCACTCATCTGTAGTTTCATCAAACGATTTTTGTCCAATACAAAAATTGAGACTCGCTTTGCAAATCAACAAATTAAAATCTGACACCCTATGTGTTAGTACATAGGGTGTCAGTCTTCCTATCTAACAGTTCTGAAGAATAAAATAAACATTTTAATTTCCTTAGTTGTCATTTTCTCAAGATTAAGAATACGGAATCTCTCCTTCCACAGAGTTAATATTATCATCGGTCCATCGAAAGAGCGAGTGGGAGGCCATGCGGTTATCAAAGCCTACTTTTATAAGTGTGTACTAGATGGCGTTGTGTAAAAAGTTCACAGAAAAGCAGTGGTTTTTTTCGGAAGAAGATTATGTTTTGTGTCACGCTGTCTAATAATGCCAATGCCAATTGTCTGTGAACTGTCAACCTAACGTCAATCAGCCAGCAGCGCTGAGCGCAGCGCAGATGTTTACATTATTTTACATTTACATGCCGAAAAAACTATATAGGTCAATTTTTTAGGAAAATTGAATAATTTAGTAGCATTTTGTGCGAGTATTTATATAATTAGCATTTACATAATAATTTTGTGATGAGTTCTTGTTGTGGTAATGAGTTAATATTTAATTCTGTAGCAAACGAAATTGTATCTAGTAATTTGGAAGTATTTTCCTATTTTACTAATGTTGTGTGTGATTATTGGGGCTACTTTTGTGCTACAATTGTTGGAATAGTGGTATTGGCTGTAACTCGTAAAATTGGCGTTAAATTTTAGCCGCCACCGTGCTAACAAACTCGTCTGGCTTTTGAAAGTAAAAGTAATGACTATGTTGGCTACAATCCAGTGAGACTGCCACACTACAAGGTATGTACTGAACCTCTATATTATTTTATAAATGTTATAAGTTATATCACATAGACCACTTTTGCCCAGAAGTCACAACCCCGTTGTCACACCACTGGATCTTTTTAATTCATAATTTCTATTGATGTCCGAGGTGATGACGGATAGGTGCTTGCTTGAATATGGTAATGCTAAGTAGGTTCATACATACATACCCACATTTTGCAACACCGTATTAAAATCTGGATATGATCTATACATTATTTGCAATACAAGTCAATTGTCGTTGCTAGAACTATCTTGTATCATTCTAAAATTAACTGATATTAGTTCAAACTGTTCTTCATACTCTTGCATTGGCATTATTTCCTTAATATATTACAAAACACTTGTTCTTTTGGTAACACCTGATACTTCAGTGAGCTGAATAATGTACCTTTATACTCTCTGACCCAAAGACATTGAGTTAACCCAGTAAGAGAGTTCCCAAGATAAGTAGGCACTTATCTGGTCACTTATCATTGTTAATGCTAATCGTATTGTTGAAATATCATACTATATGTTATTATTATGAAATAACTATCTTAAAAGTCAGTGAAGCTAATTTGGGTGAGTTATGAAAAGAAGCAGTCCAGCAGAGCATGGTTTTTTTTTTTTTTTATAAACATGGACATTTTACACAGCGTCATCTAGTCCCACTTAACATCCAGACACAGAACATACCTACATCTATGTTGGTGATCAATCACACAAATGTATGTTCTCAGTGGCGTTACGCATTTGCCACGTTTAAAGCCTTGGTCTCGCGATCGTAACGCACAACGCTGAGGTGTGCAGCTCAACGCAGAGTATACCTACCACGTTTCCTCCTCGTCGGTGACGCAGACTGCGACGTAACAAAAGACCATACTGGACGTTTCCGGCGCTGCATGCTGCATACCGCTGCGTTGTGCGTTACGATCGCAAGGCGTATGTAAAAGGCAGGCAACCCTCTCGCTCGCACATTTCAACATTTTTGAAGATATAATATAACTAAATGTAATTATGTGAAATTGCAGAGCTTCAGGGTCGAGAGAATAACAATGCAAAAGTTCAAAAAATGTGCACTTTAATTAATCGCATTGGTATAAGTTTTTTGGTCGGAAAACTTGTTTGGATCAATGTGTTATTTTTACTGAACCTTTGCATTGTTATTCTCTCGACCCTGAAGCTCTGCAATTTCACATAATTCTGCGTTTTCGACGCGCGCATGTAGGTATATTATCAACGCAGGTGACGATGGTGTCCTTTGAAGCGGTAACCACTTTCCATCGCGGTACGGATTATAGCCTATTATTCAAAACATACACGCTAAGCAATGTCCATTGTCACTCCATCTCTTCTCGTTCGTTACTCTGAGTTTGCGCTTTTTTTCTCGTTTGTATACTTTTTTTAGGAGATGTGCGCAATAAAATACCGATTTCCAATTCATTGTCAATGCATAGAGCCCTAGCAGACAGGTTCTGGCCAATGAAAGTGAGCGCCCGCCTGGTCACTAGTTTATAGCACTCATATTACCTCATCTGACTCGCCCACTTTTTCACTTTCCTCTGGTACTTAGGTACTACCAGAAAGCGTGAAGCTATGAAGTCTTGTCACATTCGTAATCTTACAGAGGATCTGCGTAGATTTGGTATGCCTACTTGAAGCCAAGGTTATTTTGGCAAATAATATAAATTTCTTGGTAATTTTCCTTCGCTTGTAGTTTTGTATTTCTAAAATGGAATAATATATTTATCGAAAGGTCCTAAACTAGGTAGCTACACGAAACCTTACGTCGCCGAAGGAACGTAAGGTTTCGACTTCGACGAATACAATATAACCCACGTCCACGTCCATATATTCTCATATGGCTCAAGTTCTCATATTCAGTTAATCTACTTACCGTTGTGTTAACTCTGGACTGATTCAATGAAGCACTTACCTTCATACCTACCTACCTCTTTCAAAAACTGAAAATAAATATTTGCACTTCGCATACTTATTGTAAAACAGAAAGCTCTCCTGTGCAGTTTTACAGGAATTTAGAAAATTGCTAAATGAATGCGTAAATAAATAATAGTTTGGTATAATAAATACCTAATACTAATCGGTGTAAAGTTTTCTTTCCGGCGACGCAATAAAACCGTACGAAGGAAAATCCTGAGAGAAATCGGATCATATAGTTAGGCACTAACAGCGTAGAAACTAGGTAGAGTAGGTAATATGGTAAACCAAAGTTGTGACTAGATTATTTTTCGTTTTTATACATTTTAGGATACAGCATGATGAGTCTTGCCTAAAGTTTAAAACAAAAAAATATTCTGCTAGATAAGTAGGTAGGTACTACCATAGGTATTTACTTACACGTGGAGAACCATCAACGTCAATGGGAGCATTCACGTATGGTGCTCTGCTCGTGATTTAAATTGCCCTCTAAATCAACAATCTGCAAAATAGCCACTTCTGTCAATCACCTATAAATGGCTTCAATAATAATGGATGAGACTTTTTTTCCAAAGAAAGGACTGTATCAATTTGTCATTTGCAATTTACAGAATGTCAATACGTCTGTCCTGTTGTTTGTAGAGGGCATCTGGGACAAAATTTGTTATGGAGATCGCTCTGTGTTGCATCAATCGTACATTTCCACTAGGTTATATCTTAAATTATGATAGCGCTTTGGTAGGTAAACAGAAATGATAGCGTGACCGAGAAGAAAGGTGCTGTAAAATGCGCACATATTGGAATTACTTACATTACAATTTGTGAAACCAAATATCTAGTCTACAAAATAGGTGTATTTAAATTTTAAACAGATGCCAGTTGGTGGCAGTTTGCTGCTGCTACATAGAATAACTTAGGACGAAGCGAAGGTTAACCTTAGAGCTCAGTCAGCTACGTCAAAAACACCTGTTCTCTAGACTAGCTCTACCGATAAAATTGTATTAAAACGCCATTATGCTTATTGCTATTCTATTTCCAAATGGCTCGCACGCATTTCAAGTTCAAAGCCGAAAGAAAACTGATTGGGAGATTAATTATTTTATTGATTCCATTAGAGTTGTGCTTCGTTGCGGGACTTTGACGAATAGAATTGATGAGTTTTATACCTTCGGGGACGGCTTGAGGAAAAACCACGTCTGATTGACCTTTTAAATCTAGGACAACCAACCAGGCCTTTGTTTATTTGCACCGAATAATATTATACTAGGCTTGTTTGTTACTTGTTTGTTACGTGGGTAATGGCGAGCCATCAAATTACGTTTTAGATTTTTTTGTCATGTAAAAATATTTTAAATCAGAGTTAACTTTTCTCAGGAGTATTGCCACTTATTAGAAACCGAACCCAATCCGATTCATTCATCTCGATTCAATCAATAAAAACATTTTTAATTTTTGTAAAGTGAGCGGCCTGAACGTGATCCAAAATATTCTTTAAGGATAATGATCCTGTTGGACAAGATCATAACTTTGCCTTTATAAAATAACACAGCCAAGTCTAAATAATGTTTAACAAATAGGTACCGATTTAGGATTGTTGCTAAACAAAACTTTTGATAGAGATCTTAATTACGAGCTGGTAGATTACGGTATGTGGGTCGTTACCTAAATGGGTAGATAACGACAGCCTCAGAGATCTGATTCTGAACTAGGATAGTGTACGAACTACTACGAACGTTGAAATTATCTGTTGCAAGATAAGCAAGAATTCCTTACCAGATAATATTGCTTTAAAATTAGCATACTGATTATAATTTGCTATGACAGAAACTGTTTCTGTTTCTGTCAAATTTGAACAAAGTTTTTCAAAAGTCAAATTCATTTCAATTCGTATTTGCAACGTTCCTAGTAGGAACTTCCTACCTCTTGGGTATCGCTCCTCTTCACCACCAACACCATCGAAGATCATAGAACAGTGCCGCCATTCTGAAACATGGGGTTGGGCTAGCTGAGCTGAGGTTAGGTTAGTATCAGTGCAGATCTTATTCCTCCGACATAGAATTAGAAGAAATTTTGTACGATGACATAATATACGATTTTTAAATAAATACTAAAATGAAATGAATGATTTTGAAAAAATTGTTCAAAAGGGTTTTTTTTAATGAGCAATAGCTAAGCATTTGGCTGCCAGCACACCTGGTGGTCAAACAAAAAAACAAAAAAACAAAAAACAAAGGTGCGACAGAAAAAACTGCAATTTCGATCTCGCAGCGGTCATAAGCACCATAAAATTGCACGCAGCGTGTTGCTCGGCTAGGAAGCACCTAGACCAGTGATTCTATTACTATCATGATAGAGTATGTCAGGGTTACAATAGGTATATATTTTGTAATTCACTGAATAGCCTGAAAGCAGTTGAATGGGGGTGGTTTATTCAACATCCATACAGATGAGACAGTGACGAGAGCCCGATAAAACTGTTTATGGAACTGCTTTGTATTCACCATTAATATTAAAACGAAAGCCATGTGCGTCATCACCTGGTTAGCGGATAACTCGCGGCTTCGTCTGACGAAGGCCCGTATGCTGAAAGTTCGAAACATGAGCATTGTTTCAGTATGCAGGCTATACAGAATAACATTACAAAAGGCAGGGCTCAAAACGATTTGATGAAAACATTTTGGTCACTGTAGGTGAAATATTGTTTTTTTTTTCACCTGATGTGTTTTTTTCAATCTTTTTATTGACAATTTTCTTGAAAAATTTCTAGCACTCTCACTTTCAAGTTTCATCTTAGACCAACAAACTCTACAATCAAGGAACGTGCAAATTTTACATAGCAACAATCAGTCAGACTTCGCAACAGTTTGAAATAATATACCTACCTGCATATTATACTCACAAAATAGCCTAGCATAAGATACATTTATTCAGTTTTAAAATGTATCATGCGGGCTTTATAATTCAATGTGTCGTTTGAAATGACGCAAAATTATAATTTTACGAAAATTTTCCTATACTTAGAAAGTGGTCGTAACATCAATATTTTTCGTAGCACCTCTACGCAAAACCGTAGCAGGTACCGACTGTCGAAAAATAAAGTTAAACTATAGAAAAAAAAAATTGTATGCATGTTACAGAAAATAAATGTGCCATACCTTGCATTACTCTTCCTTTATTTATAACTTTAGTTTTGGGTACTATAATAAAATGATTTCGATCAGAATTTTCGTCAGAGACATTTGATAAAACCCATTAAATAACTACTTATCTATGTTGTAACCGGACGCACACCTTGCCATTAGGTTTTATGCCACCGGTCACCATTTCCTTCAGTGCGCAATACCTAGATCCTGTCTAGATTAGGCTAGCTTCCTAATCGGCTTTATGGCGTGAATAGTAAGAGACAAGAATCCTGAACCGCAATTTTGAAAAATACTATAGAAAAATGTAAAACGTGAGTCTACTTACGGAAGCATCTCACATCTTGATAATCAAGTCCTGCAAGATAAAAGCGTACCTTTTATCCAGCAAAAACAGACAAAAAGAGCAAACACTCTTATACTTTTTATCACCCCATTGAGATCAAAGATCTACCACGTTCTTCATACTAGGTCCTATAAATCTACATTAATCTGTCTATAATTTCTTTAATCTCCGATTATTAACAGCTTGTGTAAACGGGTAAAATAAAAAAGTTTACTTTAAACGGTCATAGCGTGTGAAATAGCATTTAAAATTGGGTGTGGCAGGAAAGATAAAATTGCAAGCGTGAATTGAATGAAAATAATCCATTTTTTTTCGATCGCGCGTTGCTTTCACGAGTTAATGCCTAATTAATAAATGCCTAGAAGGCTGGAAACTAGAGTCACGCTATAGGATAAGTATATCCGAGTAAAGTTTTATTTAGTAGAATCCCAAGAACCACAGATTATATAATACTATACTAGCCAAGAACTATAATTTGCTAATCAGATACATAATTTTAATTAGCTTTATTCATATTTAACTTCAGAAAATAAATAAGTAAAGTCTTGATACCACATGGTAATAAAAACACTCAATTCTATTAGTCGCAATAATAATGAAATAGTTGTATTAGATATGAATATGAATGTGGGTGGATGTAGACTGTGCGAAAGAAGATATGAGTAAGAAAAGAGTGAACTCCGAGATGAGAGCTCACGAAGAAGAGTGAAAGAAGAAAATGTTGTACCGACTCTGCTTAGAGTGGGATAAGAGTGTTCTGTAAAATAAAATGAAAAACATGCAGCTGAAATAAGAACCTCCTCCTTTTTGAAGTTGGGTAAAAATATTCTAATCAGTTTAAATCTGACTGCCTGTAACATTAACTAACTAGATGTCGGAACCCATCACACGTTCACCGGTGGAACACTAGATAGTGACGTAAGTGAGCGGTGACTATTCGGTCAGGCTTTTCGGCGGGGCCCCCACCAAAACGTTTTGTTTACAGAGCGACGCCTCCGTCCGCGCCGGCATCGGCACGGCACTCCGCGGCCGGCCTGCGGCGCACGCACCGTCTCTCATCACAAACAACGTTGATACTCGATCAAGTGACAACCCAATACGCAGCCCCCACGTTAAATATCTCCTAAAACAGTAAAGATTGCACCCATAACTTTAAATAACCATAAACGCATCACGTGCGCGATCATAACGTGCATCCAGTGAGTGCCAAGGATCAGTTGCGTTTCGCCGAAATTTCGTGTAAGTAAATAAATGTTTTTACACAAGTTATCACAAGTTTATCTTACTAAACTTGTTTTAGAATAAGCTGCGTACGTTGTTATGAAATTATGGTAATGAGTTTCAAAACTGTATCGGTAATGTTCGCTGCTGCTTCTGGCATATTGGTTCTGAATGTTGTGATCGGTTTATGTTTTTGTCGACAACTAGTTTTCAACGTTGTTTGGTACTGTGTCGTACTGTAGGTTGTAATTATGTATCACTTACGCTCCTTTTCGAAATAAGAACCGGTTTGAGATCTTTAAGCTGGTGTCATTAAATTAACATATCGGTGGCAAAGATCGGTGCACGTGTGCCTGTGTGTGTACGGTGCGGATATCGGATTTTGGGGCTCCAGAGGTGATGCAGCCCTCATTGTGTTTTACATTCTTCTTTTATGAATGCAGCCTTCGATTTATAAATGGAGGTTTTACTAAACATTCGATGAAGGCATATTTTACTGATACAATCGATAGAAAATCCTGAAATTCAGGCCACGATCACCCGCATGAATTGCGTGATAATCAGTAGGTAATTGCCCTACTGATTAATTGTAAATTTTATTCCAGCCATTGGAAATATAGTTTTACTATTTTCGTTTTAAAACTCACTTTGTAAAACGGTAAAACATTTACTAAGAAATATCCTTGAAGTTCTCTTCGAGGCTAAAAGCTCCCTTTGGACAGCGTCTGTTGACTTTTTGTCTACAAGATAAGACTTATCAAGGCAAGGTACTAAGTATTTAATTTTCTGGCTGTAACCATGATATTAACATTAAAGTTCATATAAGTAGGTACTTACCTAGTTAATTTTATTTATTTCGGGATTTCCATTGATAACATACATTTTGTTGTGGTTATTGTTATGCTAAGCCAAAACGAAAAAGTTAATTACCTACAATAAAAGTACATAAAGTCCCGTACCTGTTTAGCACCTTTGATCTTTTTTACCATTGCTTTTACCACATTGTATTTAGTGAAATCGAGTGTAATTCAGTAGGGTTACTCTTGACCACCGCCGTTCCAAATTGGATCCGAACGTTTGACAGATTTCGTGGCATTTTGTACTGAAAAATGACATGACTTCTGTCAAAATATATTATTATTAGAGGCCGCCCGCGATTTCGTTCGCGTCCCGTTGGTTCCCGTTGATTTTTCGGGATAAAAAGTACCTAGTCTATGTGTTAATCCAGGTCACGGACAATATATATTCCAAGTTTCATCCAAATCGGATCACTTGTAAAAATTTCATCTTTGTACACGTAGCATATGTATGAAAATATTGTTTTCTTAATTTGATTATTTACGGCCAGGTTGTGTACCCACCAACATAAAAAGGTTTTATTCAAGCTGTCAGTTGTTCTATGTCAGTTGTGTTTTGTTTGCTACACCATTTCTAACAAATGGTCGGCTGGACTATGTTTTTACAGATACATTTTTTTGGATGTTCATCTTTTCCCCGGGAACGGGATAAAAAGTATCCTATGTGTTAATCCAGGTCACGGACAATATATATTCCAAGTTTCATCCAAATCGGATCTGTAGTTTTTGCGTGAAAAAGTAACAAACATCCATACATACATACATATTATCTACATACATCGTTACAAACTTTCGCGTTTATAATATTAAAAGTAGGAGGATAGGATAGGATGGATCCGGATTGGAACAGTGCTGTGGTCGAGAGTAACCCACCTGAACTTGGTTGGTTTTTTTTTAATTAGTTCTAATAGACAATAGAGTGGTGGTGTCATATAGGTCGAAAAAGGTCTATGAATATCCATTATGTCCACAAAAATGTAAATATCGTATCCACGCGTAACACAGTAAGTTAAGTCAAGGATTCTGCTTATACAACCAAGAATTATCGTCAACGGTTCACTAATCTAAATCTCCACTTCAAATATGAACGGCTTGTTTTAGTAGTTCTCAATTCTAAAAACTACAGATCAGCTGCGTTTAAAAAACTTAAAGGCAAAAAGAGAACGCGTGCGATAGTCGATCGCGCGTCGGGCCGGGTCCCGTCCTCTCTGTGTTTTGGATTTTCGTTAAAAGATGAAAGCTACGGTTCAGCAGCGTTTCAGCTGAAAGGTTCGTTAGTGAAGTTGGCTTCCAGTATTAAGAAGTACTATCTACTATATAAAAATAAGTCGGGTTTTCCTTCCTGACGCTATAACTCCACAACGCACGAACCGATTTCCACGGTTTTGCATTCGTTGGAAAGGTCTTGGGCTCCGTGAGGTTTATAGCAAAGAAAATTCAGGAAGCGGGAAAATGGAAGTTTGAAAAGTCACACCCTAACGCGAGCAACGCCGCGGGAGACGTCTAGTAATAATATATATTCTGTGACTAAAGATAAAGCTTGTCAACTAATTTAATGAATATTTAAATCTTTCAGTAACTGACTTCTAATATTGATATAAATTGGAACGAAGTAATGGAATACACCGTCGGTTCCATCGTTACCAAGTTTAGAAAAATGGAACACGTAAATATAATGTCTCGATTTAGCTAATTTTTAAGATTTTCTTGTCTATTTTATCTTAATCAAAGTGGCTCTTATAAAGTACCTATTTGAGATATGACGATAGATATTGAACTGATTTCTGCTTACCTATTTTCTCTTTAGAGCTGTTTCCTTGTAGGTACACAAAATACACGCCATGGGATGTAATAGAATAATCGCTTTTCTTACCGACCTCTAGACATTTGACCTTTGCTCAAATGCCCGAAACTGGCTTCTTACCTACCGAATTGTTCTGCGTCGACTGTGTATCGATTTTGAGAAAGCTAATTAACATTGCATATACCTAAGTTTGCATTGATTACTACGATTTCCTTTGTTGCGTTGCTTTTGTTCGATGTTATTACAGCAGTACGTATTTAGATTATGAACGTAAGTTTAATTTCTTCAGATAATGGTAGCTTGTCAGAAAGCCAAAAGTCTTTTAAGAATTTCGCCACATGGGTGCTGTTACCTTACTTTTTCAATATGGAGTCAAATGCATAAGAGTTTTTGGCTGTATTCCAAGAGGCTGGTGAAATTTCAGAATTTGCATTGCAAATATGTGCGTGAATGTAAATCAGTTACAGAGTCGTGACATATTGAATGAGCAGCGGTTGTCTCTACCGTAGAGCAGTGTTAAAACTTCTCAAACGTTGTGGTTGGTTCAAGATAATGAAAGCGCCTAAAACATTGATTAGCTATTTAAAAACAATCCTTGAAACAAGTGAGGCGTTGAGATAACTCACCGGTCGCGTTATCGGCCGTTCACCGCGTGTTCACGTAATCAGTTAACTTGATCGCAATTATTTGAAAATCGTGGGAATATCGTTGTAATGATTTATCAATAGCACGTAAAACACGTCTTAAGACCCACGCTGTAAGGTCCAAATCAATGTGATCAGTTTGATCATTGATTGATAAGTCGTCAAGCCTGTTGTAGGTAAGTTAGCATTGCTCAATAAGGGACAGGCCTTCTTAGCTAGTTCTTACGAGAATAAGTTGACGTGAAAAGAAGTTGATAGGTTGTTGACCTGAAGTTGAGCATTTCTCGTCGACTGTTTCAACACAATTAGTGCATAACGATGGTTGAGTTGAGTCACATTAATTACAAGACATAATTTTCTTTAAATGCATAGCATATTCGATAAATAATACCAAATTACTTTAGATTCTAAAAGAAAATTAAATTAGGTAGACGCGTTTACTTTCATTAGGATTAGTTACAAGCGAACATTCAATATATGGGTCGATGAGACCCACTTTATCCGATTCAGGACAGATGAAAGTAATTATGATTTCGTTTTCATTTGAACAGTTAAGTCTAGTCACATTTTTTTAAATTGAATATTACGTTCTCAATAACAGCAGCTGCTGATTTTACATCTTGGCTTTGCTGTACTGTATGTTGCAGTTTAACTCAGAATACGAACCTTAGTACTATTTTAGGATTAGATTAAAATTTTATGGTCTTGCTTCTTCACCACCCTGATTATGTCAGATTATAATAAATTTCCCAGCGGATAGGTTCTTTAAAACTCTCATTACCAACGTAGTAGATATTTTCTTAACGAAAGTAAAAGTTCACTTTCGGCATCTCATACAAATGAAAGTAATCCCACTGACTAGTTTGTATTAGTTTCGCTCTCGACCACTTCTACTAGCATGCTTAGCGTTGGCTACAGCAACATTGTGATCAGTTCGACCTACCTTCGGTAGAAATACTGTCGCTTGTGCAAACTTTGTTCTTAGGTTTATAGTGTGTGGTATTGATTCCAAATAGTGTTTGTTCTGACTATTACAATTCTCGCCACGTGTATCACCTATAGTGGATGTGCAAAAAAGCGAAATTCAGATGTGATTGCGTAGGTTCGAGAGAAAGTTACCGCGGTATCGCCCGCGTGTGCTCTCGCAAATTTACGTATTGATGACGTGCAAGTTGCGAAAATCTATTCGGAAAAAAAGTATAACTGATAACATGTATATTTTTAGGTGAGTATTTGCATTGGAGGTGCACGTTTAGTTTGTATCAATGAAGATAGCGAGCTGAATGACGTCTGCAGTATGAATTAGTTTGCATATCCATGCCTCCACGATATGGGGAGTGCTATTGTGTTTCACTTTAGCCCAATTTGCTATAATTTCTCCAAACTGTGTCCTCTTCTGACTATTGGAACACATTTAAAGTCAGATTTATTTACATTAATCGCGGCCATATCAAGTTACAGATTTTATCCAATCGCTTCCTTCAGTTTCGAGGTCATGGAAGCTGCCAAACTTAAATTCTCGCACTCATTCATTGAAAGAGAAATTGGTGTCATCGCTGAATCCGTACACTGTATCCGCTGGACCGTACGCTCTGTGTCGAAGTAAAAGTGTTCCAAAAAATTTACGTCGCGAAATTACATTGCGATTTCGCCGTAACGAGGTTGCGGATGTGGGTCAAGTAACAGCTATCTGTTAGATTTATGGTTTTTGTGATTTGTTACATTGGGCGTAGGACAATCAGTAGGAGCTAGTTCACGGCCATTGAAATTTTCGGCGTCGTTAGCGGTTGTAATATCTACGTGTTGGCGCAAACGTGATTCACTGATTTCATAGTTTGGACCTTGAAACCTCATCTCATATGCGTTAGATATAAGCATTAGGTACGTTTTTTGTTTTTTTCTGATCCTTTTAATAGCATATTGTTTTGGCATAATGGTCCACTTCAACAAGTTAAACTTTTATATATTTGAATCAGACTCTATATTTATTCCGTATTTCCTGACTGGAAAATGATTGATGCTATTGTCATGTATTCATATGAAGAAAAAAAACATTCTGAACAACACTGAACTAATAGCGTTCTAAATTCAGTTCAAAGTGTACGTATTTCTTCCAAAAACATTTACTGAGAACTAACCAGTAGCAGGGAGAGTCAAGGCTCTACTGAAAGTTCCCCAGCTAGTCTCTGGAGTTATCACACGTAATACAAACTAATAAAAAAAAACTGTAATCTTCTTTACTAAGATAATAAACCATTGAACTTGGTTTTGGTGCTTTGAACTCCTATTTCTTAGTCTGTATACGAGTGCTCTGAGGCCTGAAGATAACCTCGAATGTAATAGAAATATCGTTTTTGAAAGTTAACCTTTGACCGAGTTCTATGATTGAACGTTAATGATGATAACCCTTATAACGATATTTGGATTGTCGACGAAAATAGAAAACTTTTGTCTGGTGTGTTATTCAGAAGAAATAATACAAAAGTAATTTAAGTCAATGGTATACTATAGGCAAAACTAAGGCTAGTTTTATCGAATGAATTTATAAATAAATGTGCGAATATATTTTTTCTACGAATCAGTCGAACGAAATAAAAATACGACAAACACGTTTTATACAATGATCCGGAAATAAACTAGGAACAATTATAAAGTTCAACAGCGCGAACCATTGCAGAATGTAAACTCAAGTAAATTATATAAATCAATGAGCATTTTTATTCCTATCGGTTAGGACTTTTTGCTTCATAGGTTTGCTTCTTAGAAGGTTTACCTACCTGCCAGAACACCTATAAATACGATTTCTTTACATAAGTGCTTAAAAGCTACATCTTTCTAAATATAAAGGACTGATGTTTCTCGGGCTTCTCTAAAACTCAGTTCACGTTGTAGCTCTCTTTATCCATATAATTTTCCCAAATAAATGTCTTATGAACCGGTTACCAACATCGTGAGTATTTGAAAATTGTTTCTTTCTAAAATCCCACAGGAATACAAGCCATAAACGTGATGGGACACTTGAGTATATTTGTTGTTTTTATTCTGAAGGTGTTAGTCGGAAGACTTCGCTGAGTTGTTTGACTAGGACAAGATTTACACCTGACTAATGTTTGTACTCTTCTAGTACTTCAGCGTTAAACATTCTAGACTTGTTTATTTTTTTGTGTTGCTAACTATGCGGTTTTATAGCTCTTGATTATTTATTTTTAGTTACAAGAGTAATGTAGTCGCTTTTAGACCATGGACTATTTGTTTTTAGATATCAGTTGCATCTAAAAAGAGGCATATAGATATTATTATTATATATTGGATATTATACACGCGAGAGCAATGATTCCGGGTCACTTAAAGAATGTTAAAAATCTCGGAAACTAAAAATGATAGGTTAATGCAATAAATTGTATTTAATAGACAATGTAATACTCCTTAAATGAAGGTATTAAAACTTCTTAGTTATTGTAAAGTTATATCTTAAAAAAATCAAATTTGAAAAAGAGCCACTTTCGAAGATGCAGGAACTACGAAATTACAGCATTTGGTTTTGCTTTTGTTTGTAATCTGTCATTTATGTGGGTATATAAACCATGTTGATAGTGCTCTATATTCATTATTCAAGCTGAAATTATGTCGCTTACGCCTGAAGAATGCACCAGAATACTTACAATGCTGGAAACCGGCCGGAGTCAGCGCGATACAGCCAGGACTGTCGGTGTGTCGCTGTCAACAGTACAAAGAGTTCTCCGACGTTACGAAGAAACTGGTTCTAACCTACGCAGACCAGGAACGGGCAGAACCAGGTGTACCACAGCACGAGAAGACCGATACTTGGTGAACACCATGCTTCGAAATCGCTTTCTCACAGGAACTGAACTCACAAATCAGTTTCGACGCCTCGGAGGAAGTAACCCAAGTGCATGGACAGTAAGACGTCGGCTTGCTGAATCTAACTTAAAACCCCTTAGACCTGCAAACGGCCCTAAACTGGAGCGTGGGCATCGTATTTCAAGACTAAGATATGCCCAGAGCCACGTAAATTGGAGTATTGAAGATTGGTCAAAAGTTATGTTCTCCGACGAATCAAAATTTATGCTCTACAAGCACGATGGAAGACACAGAGTGTATCGAAGACCAGGGGAAAGATTCAAGCAAGCATGCATCGAAGAAAAAGTAGCCTACGGTGGTGGGTCTGTACTTGTGTGGGCCGGAATTTCTTCTGAAAGTCGCACAGAGCTGGTGATCATAGAAAACGGCTCTTTAACTAGCGTAAGATATGTGGAAGAAATCCTCAATGATCATGTTGGTCCATTTATGGTCAATTTAGGTGAGGATGCTATATTTATGCATGACAATGCCCGACCTCATACAGGTAGGATTGTGAATGACTACCTTCAAGAGATGAACATTACTCGTATGGAGTGGCCAGCGCGCAGCCCGGATATCAACCCGATCGAGCATGCTTGGGACGAGCTAGGCAGATGCGTAAAACAACGAAACCCTCCCCCAATCACGCTTCGTGAGCTCAAAATTGCTCTCACAGAGGAATGGGAGAATATTCCCCAAAATCGTATAAGGAACTTGGTGTACAGCATGCCAAACCGCGTAAACGCAGTAATGGAAGCACGAGGAGGCAATACGAAGTATTAAAATTCAAGAAAATCGTAATAAAGTTCAAAAATTTCATGTTTCCTATTTTTGTTTTAAGGAGAGATCAGCAGTTTTTTTCTTTATGTAATTTTGTGTTAATAAAATGTATGCGGTGACTCATATTTTTTTACTTTCATTTAAGGAGTATTACATTGTCTATTAAATACAATTTATTGCATTAACTTATCATTTTTAGTTTCCGAGATTTTTAACATTCTTTAAGTGACCCGGAATCATTGCTCTCGAGTGTATTATTGTATTGTAGTTCTTGACAATTCCGTACATCAATTTATCTTGCATCTATTTATAGCAAGTGTATAGGTAATTTGTTTGTAATTTTATTAGGTACTTTTAAAATTGATGTCATAAAATTTCTCCAGTTGTATTGTATGCGTGCCTATTGTTGATTCAATGCAAAACTTGTCGGGCGTTTTATTTAGCGGATACGATTGTAACGACATGAATAATACCTGAAAATTCGAATATACGAATCACTTTCTACATACAGCACCTTTTACCGATGGTAAATGTAAATAAACGTATGCAAATGATGCGACTAACAAAGTTAACATCATTTATTCAGTAAAATCACAAGGATAATTTAGAATCGTTCTAAATACTACTTGATTCTATATATAGGTGCTCGTTCCTCACGACCAGAGCCTAGAACAACTGCAATGTGACTGATAACTGACTTATAAAGCTTTTTTTGCGTATCACATAACCTGAGCTATCAATATTTTTCCATTAGCGTTGCAAAGTGCAATAACTGAAGCAGCCCCTTTTGCTTCATTTTTAATATCATCAATATCTCAATTGATATTACCTTCAACTGTGACATCTGGTCGAGATATTAACTCTTGATTCCTGTTAAACGATTACAGGGTAGCGTTTCAGTTCTTCATTTACACGTTCCACTTCGGCCAATAAGTGAGGTGAACAGTGTCAAATTGGTGGTACTAGCACTGATTCGCTGGCGACCTTGCCCGGTATGGGCCTACTTCTAGCTCCTCACTATTGATATTTAATAGCTACTCTTCGCAAAATAAAGTCTCCAAATATTGTTACAACAATAAAAAATTAAGAGCGGAACTGAAGTTTTGCTTAGGACTTGAGTGAGCAATAAAACTACATACATTGTTTGTACACTGTGTCTTATGCGAAACAATATGTTTGTATTAACTTATCCTTATTGCATCAATATTCTAGCTTCGACTGCTTAGGGTCTTGACCCATGTACTACGGCTTTGGCACCGAGCTCCAAGTATGAGATCAACAATGTCAAGGCGTTTGTTATGTCAGTATTGCGCAACTAACTTCTCGCTTCAACTAACTGGTCCGTTTCACGGTCTTATATCAGGAATTCATATTATTTTATACGGTTTCAATGTTTCTGCTTGAGTTTTAACATCTATTTTCAATTAAAAGCGTGGTTAGCCAACTGAAACACCATAATTTAGATTTGTAGCATCCTGAGTAGAGTTCTTCTTGATTGCTAATGAATCCTCAACCTATTGGATAACTTGAGTGATTGCTTCTTGTGTTATGTTACCTAGTGCATTTATTTACTCCGTAGTATTATCTATTTCGAAATTATTTTCTTATTCAACTTTATTTTCACTGTAAAGTGTGAAGGCCAGTATGTTTGTTGCTCGCTATGGCGGTCTTACAGTATGTCCTAGGACAATAAGTTAGGATATCTGGACAGCAGGCCAGCGCTCCGGGGCGTCTGCTGTCAGAGTTTGGTTTATGCTGGCACTCCTACTCTGGAGATTACCTTCGCACGACTGTCAACTTCGCTGAGTTATTAGCTTTAATATAATTCGTTTTATTTTCAACCTTTTAGGGTTTCGATTACAGTTCATTATGTAGTTTTTTTTTTCGTTTGTTTCGTTCGGTGTTTAAAATGATTTGTGTGTGCAGCAATATACGAGCTGGCAAGTGATATCAATTACTCGGTGGTGGATTGTCGTTGAACTTTTAATTTATCATAATGTAAATCTCGCATTGCCTTCGAATAATAAATAATTAACGGCGGTGTATTTATCTGTTAGTATATAAATCATTTGTCTGTGGTTGCTGCTGTTTTGAATTAATACACGCGTTAACTAGAATTTGGTTTGCAAATGTGGGCTACGTACTACTCGGTCACGCAAGTAGTCGCAGTTATTAACTATCATTGGATAAGCCATAAGGACTGAGCTCAATTAAAATAACTGGAACTGGGTCCAAGGAATCTGCACCGGCCGAATCGATTTTAATTTTGAATGCTAATTTATTCTTTATAAAACATGTTTCTACCTTTAATAGCAAGATGATTTACTCGCTAAAATATGCTGCATCTAAAAATAGGTTACATATTATAATTTGATGTACTGGCATGAAATACTCATGTACCTTCGAAGTCATTTAAATCGAATTAAATACAAGCTTAGCCATTCAAAACTAAATAATTATAAAATTGTTTTATTACTTTATCTTCCTTTTTCTTACAAAAGATCTACACTTCCAATAAAGTGCAGAGTAATTATAGCGAACTCAAGCGTATTTTTGCAGTAGGTACATACGTAACAGATTGCTACTAGAATATCATCTAGCTTCCTCACACACTTATTTTCACAGATTGAGAGTTTCGCGTGCGTTATTTGATAGGGCTAGGTGTCATTAATTTCTCTCTGACGATGACGCCGTATTCGTGTGGTTGAATCAACCGTCGATACCTAGACTAGGTCTAGGCTCTTGCACTGATTTACAATAATGTTTCTGTCGGCACTCCAGAGTAACATAACGAAGCGAGCCATGGGAATCTGAGCCTTAAAACTTCAAGTCTGGTTTGAACTGAAGATTAATGTCGAGTGCACAGTGTCATCGGCAACAGGTATCTGCTCACTTACCTTGACCGCGCACGTTGTCCTCTCACTTATACTAGAATTCTATGATCAGACGTCTTCGATGTTCATGCAACGCTTACGAACGTCATGACTTATGTTTCTCTATCACGAACGATGTTGATTCTTCTAGCCTATATGTAATTTATACACTTTAGATATATAACAGGCTGGCACCAACTGTGCTTCTTAAGATTTATTAATCGTCATTATGCTTCCACTTTTTATATTCATCGGAATATGAAATATTCATTGCTTATTTATTTGAGCTTTTTCTGTTTGTATCCGCCATGAAATTCAAAACATATGCATGAGCTCGTGGCTTTCCGAAAACAAAGTTTGTGTCTTTTTGTTATGTATTTTAATTTTGAGATGAGGATGATGTTGAAGTGGGTTGACGTGTTATTCTCATTCATTTTGTTATCATTGAATCACAAGTGAGGACATGGGTTGAGCAATTTTTTGTATACATAGTACCTAGTTACGAGTTATTCCGTCATGATCGATTGAGTCGAATATATCGATGTTTTATGGGTTGTAGTGCTCACCGATTAGTTGCTTTCAGAGTTCTGTACGTGAAAAAGTATCATCCACCTAAGTAAGAAAAAAAAACTTTTTTTTTCCCATAAATATCATAAAAACGATAAAAATTGCTATGAACACTACATAATGTTAAACTTAGGCTCATTTTACTGCATACTCTAATTTAAAATACTATAAGTAGTTCAATTTTTTTTCTTAATACCAAAATATTTTCATGCTTTCTTTTCAAATACTTAACGATGATTGAACACTAATATTGCGCTATAGTGCGCGAATCCGAAACACACTTGGCGGGGCAAATTATTATGATTCATTGTTGTATGTAGTAAATAAAATAATCGTGTCTGGTCGTTAGTTCCGTCATCGATAGCCTGAAGCTGTTTCTTATAGCGTACTTTCATACAATGTTCCATCCGTCGAAGTAATTTAATTTTTTTATGGAGCACTCCTGTTTTTCTATTATCTTTATTGTCATTGTAGGGTATGGTATACAGACACCTGTGCTTGACAAAACGCAGGTAGGTAAGGTATCTACTTACACATAATATACCTAGGTACACAAGATGTACATTGTACACCGATCTATGTGACTTATAATTCGCTTGATAAAAAAAACAAAAATAAATCTGTTTCCGATTAGCCATGCCAGAAATAAGGAAAGCATATGACGTGACACGTACTGCATGCTATAAACCGTAATTTTATGAAATTGGCTCAGTATCAAAGAAAGTAATTTTTTCTGAGAAGGCTATAATTTTGGTGACCTGCGAGTCTCGTGACATTTGTGATAAATAGGGCGCTAGTGAGATTGTGTCCGGGCTCCGGGCTGGGTCCGCCTGGACGGACAGTAACCTGCTCCACGAGTAGTCTATTTGCCGCGTCCCGTTATCACGGGAGCGATAGCGCGCGGCTTGATAACTACCATTGCACAAGTCGCCGCTTATCTATCTCAGAATGCAGTTCACAATGCGTTTCTCATAACGTCAGACGTGAAAAAATAGGCAGATTATCTTTTTCACAAACCCCTTTAAATATTTGATTGCGACTATCGATAGTTCCTCCAGGAATTGTCAGTGCATATACCTAGTGGGCTGTCGCGGCGTCGGTGTCGCCAGTGGTCATCGGCCCCCATCGGTGAGTTTCGCAAGTCCAGTTAACCGTATGAGTCGATCACATTAATATTCTGCAGTAGCTGTTATTGCGAACCTAGCGTTTGCGACTTCTTCGGCACGTACTTAGGTGGGTATTACGATTGCAATCGCACGATAAGCATTTCACTCGAGAAAAGGTTAACGTGACACTTCTGCGCGTGAGTTTATAAATAGGGACTTAGAACATAAAAAAGGTCTTAGAAAAGACAAAAGACATTCCTTGGCGTCGAGACGAGAGGGAATCTTCGGTGAAGGGTGGCGAGCAGTCGGCTTTCATCGCGTGTAAATGAGTGTTGCACAAAAAATGGATAGACGTCCAATAAAAACCCCGTGTGGGGAACAGCCGAGGGGCGGGTGACGCGCGGGTACACCGCGTCTGCTGCGAGTAATTGCATTGCACATGCAGTCAGTCTCCGCCGCGCTGCTGTGCGCACGCAGCCTCCTCATCCCCTTGTAGTCGCAGCCTCTCTGCACGACTCCCACAAAGTATGCGCACGAGTCGCCGTCGCTATTTCAACTCAAGCATTTTCACGATTGTCGATCACTTGCTCGGTTCCGTTACCCGGAAGCTTCGGCATCGTAGAGCTCGCGTGCGATTCGTTTCCGCTCGGCCGGTCACCGCGGATTAGGGGTTGCGACTAGAGCCTAGTCGCGTCAGTAGCGATCGGATCATGACGTGAGTTGCCCATCCGTAGCGAATAAAAAAATGTGAGAGACAAATAAATGATAATGATTTTTTCTGTTGTCGTAGGGTAAGCGCAGACGCGAAGGTACCGGCAGCGGGCGGGGAGGCGGAGGCCCCAGGCCCGGAGGGCGCCATGAAGGGAGTGGAGGCCACGCCCGAGGAGCAGGAACGGCTCGCCACCGGAAACAACAATGGCTCGCTGGACTGCAAGCTGCCGCGGGACCAGCAGCAGCGGCGCGGTGCCTTCCATTCCACGCACGTGTTCATGCTGGTCTTTCTCTCCGGATGGGTTCTTCAGGGCATGTTTCTGACGTACTTCGTGAGCGTGACCACAACGGTCGAGAAGCTTTACCGTGTCGAATCGAAGACGACAGGCACTTTGTTGGCTGCGACCGAGATCGGCCAGATATGCACGGCGTTGTTCCTGACTTACTTAGCGGGGAGAGGGCACCGGCCGCGGTGGATCGCCTGCATGATGCTGGTGCTGGCTGTCGGTGTGATTGGGTGCGTGCTGCCTCACCTGATGTATGGGATGACATTGCTCGACTCTCACGTTGAGAACCACGCGCCGGGCGCTGCACCCACTTGCTACACCTATATGAACAACACGACGGTGTGTGACGAGGCTCACTTCAAGAGCAACGAGAAGAGGTCGGAGATTACCGCAATAGTGATCCCGTGGCTGTTCTTCTGCCTGCTGGTGGTCGGCGTGGGCCAGACCGGCATCGCCACGCTGGGGATACCATACGTGGACGATAATGTCGGAAGCAGGCAGTCACCGTTATACATGGGTGAGTATTTCAAGTATAATAATGAGCTCTCCTGAGTGTCAATGCCAAACCATTACTATGTCTGGAATATTTTAACAATTTCTCCACTTTTATCTTTTAAAAAGCCTATTATTATCTCGTCAACATTTTATTGTAATCGGTTCAGCCGTGACGACGACGCACGACGACAGGGTAACAAACCCTTTGTAATCTATGTTGAAACGAGTTAGAAAAATTATTCGAGCCGAACATTCCATTGTTGAGCAACAGTCTCTTAATTTTTTTTCCATTCCGTTGATATGATATGTATGATATGTATGTTTTTGTATGTATGTACGTTTTCCTTAAGATTATGAATGTCCAAAATGATATTAACAAATCATGAGATTATGCGACGATACTATCTATGTAGTAACTTATATGATATGTGTAGGTACGCCATAACTTTTATCTAATATTTTATACCGTAACTCCAAGTAATAGTGATTTGTCCTGCTTAGCCTAGTTTTGCCTTAGGCAAGTCGTATTTTTCGTCGCCACAATATTACGTAAAATTTTTAGCTCGAAACACGTATACAAATTCCACCTGCCGCATATATAACCCTGACGTGCGTGCTTGAGTACAGATTTACGGGGCAAGCCCGGGTGGGGGTGTTAAACATGTCGCGTTTTCCACAAAATGTCCAACGTAATACAAATGTATTATGGCAGTCATGTCTGGACTTACGCAAGATGTAAAGCGTCCTAAGCCTGCAATTTACACGCCACTTATCCAACTGCACCATAACCAAGTATTATTGCCTGTGGGATAGTTAAAGTAATCAGCAGTTCCAGACGGCATTAAAAAGATGTCTATTGATTTTTTATAGGAGTTTAAAAGCTAGTAAATCAAATCCGCCCACTAACCCGCCCACAGTACTCTGCCACCCTCCGTGCCTTGCGTACTTAACGAGCCCATTAGTGCATGGAGTTAATTGCACTGCAAATTAAGGCATCGTCTACAAAGTCCGTATGCGCTAGCTGACTTTGCTAGGTAGTGGACTCTTTGAGGCCGTTTGGAGGCCTCTGGCACGGCTCAACGAATTCTCAAAGATGAGCAAACTCCAAAAGTGCGTAGCCATCATCATGCTGATTCGGCCACCTCCAGCTAGTCACCTAGTGGACTCTTTTAAGGCCGTTTTGTGGCCTCTACCATGAGTCAACGACTGCTCAAAGGGCTCTATGAACAACCTTCAAAGCACTATAACTCGTAGCCACCATCATGCGAGTGATTCGGCCACATCTAACGACTACGCTTGTGAATACGACGTTGCTCTTTATCCTATAACTTCCTATAAAGAGCAGCGTCGTCGTGCCCCCACCCCCCCCACCTATGCTACTACTGACGCCACGGACATTTTCTTCAATAAATAAATAAATAAATAAAATAAAAAGCCGTTTATTTCCTTAATTCTAAGAAACATCGTTTAGTAAGTAGAAGTAAGCAGAATAAAAAATAAATTTAGTGTTAATACATTTTTGAACTTTCGTATTATCTGCGCTTGTTCAATTAAGGACCCCTCCTTGGGTGAAGGCCTCCTCCAGCTGCTTCCATGTCTCCCTATTCTTTCCTACGTTAATCCAATCTTCTCCAGCTATAGACGTTATGTCATCTGCCCACCGCCTAATTGGCCGGCCTATGCTTCTTTTGCCTTTTGGGCCTATCCATTTCGTAGTTTGGATCGTCCATCTGTTATCTGTGTAACGAGATACATGACCGGCCCATTTTCTTCAATAGCTCACCTTAACTCATCACTATGAAGTACTCACTATAGTAGAGGCCTTAGAATCCAATACGTTGTACTTTACAAACATTTTAAATGAACTACGGCCTGTAATTATCTGATTACGTATCTGTGAGTTCGCCGAAATTGGAAATCGTTTTTGCAAAAAGGAAACTGGGTTTGACTTCGGTAACGGTACCCTATCCACCGACCGCTGTCTGACCGATTTGTTTTGATAGAACTGATATATTACGAGTATTTATGAGTTCATTATATTGTGTTCTGATCGCCGAAGTTTACAAAGTACGTTTTGTTATAACTTTTATACTTTCTATCCAACGAATTGGTGAACAACGGCTACGATGGTAATGTATATGGGGTGGTGTTGTTGTAAATAACACGTATCGTATCGATCGACCGAGCAAAAATACAATTGTTGTTTTGGCGGTGCGGTGCCGCGTTGTACAGTTATGCGCGAAAGTAGTTGGACAAGTTGAGTTTCTTAAACTGTAGGCTCTGACTACTTATGTGGAATTATCCACCAAACTTTGTAGTAAGTATGGTAAAGACAAAGACAACAGTTGAATGTATAAATGATTCTTTACTGCGTAGAAGAAAAATTGGCAAAAGTGGGAGAGCGCTAGTTGAAAAATGTGGTCGTTTGACTAATAGCGCTCACCGTCCGTGTCACAACCAGAAAAGGGCTGAATTTATGGCCAATAATACTTGTCTACTGAGCTTGTTTATTAATATTCTTCTTCCGCGCCATGTATCAGTGATTTGCACTGACTTTAAATTCGTAAACAGTAGTAAACTTAGAATCTGTAGTCGACTGTACCATTAGAGCCTGAAGCAAAAAATATGGTAGAGTTACTAATGCATTGTTTTGTCTGGATTCGTGCGTCGATCTCGTATCTAATGCGTTCGCTGCACAATAACTTTGGTACAATACGACGCTACATTTAAGTCTTTGTAGAGGTCACAGGCCGTATAGCGTATTATCTAACTATGAAGTTTAATTTACAATATTCGATAGACGATTGGTTTATTTCATCAAATTAGAGATTTACCCCTTGATTCATATTCAACTGTCATTTTATCTCGGCTTTAAAACATTCTCTATCATTGTCACTTGCATGACAACGAAAAGAGATGATAAACATGGGGTATGTTATCATCATGTTTATCATCTCTTTTCGTTGTCATGTTAGTCTGTTAGGCACATTTTTTTTGAATATTTGTTTTTATCAAATATGTATTCAACTAGCTAGAGGCATACCCTCGCATTCTGTTTTATTACATTTAGTTTATGTTTGTAGTTGAAAAAATCCCCTATAAGATGTTTTCAATGTTCGGCTCTCAGCCTTACCTGCGGGCTGCGGCCTTGTACTGATTTATGTAAAACTGAAAATAGGATGGCTATTTTAGTCTCGAGCATCTCGCCATTCGAAGAATTCACCTGAATTTTCCATTTTATCTGTCTTTTTACTATAATATATTTATTCCTGTAATGTTATCATAATAGCGATTTAAAACAGTGATATTTTATAAGCTTACAGATCGTTTAATTTTATCTAAAATGTATTCATATTATATTCATCTCTCTTATACCCAAATCAAGAGTTGTTTCTTCTGATTATTTAGAAGACAAACAAGCTTGGGACGAACTAGCTCCAACTCATCCAATAAAAAAAAATGTAATCATACCTAATCATAGTAATCATACAAAACGTAATGACGATTCAAAGTGATCAGTGAGATTTTATTGAATAAAAGATTTTTGACTTTGACTTTGACTTTGACTTACAGAGGAGTTTTTACTGTCATGTTTTGTCATTCCTAAAGTTATCAGTTATCGCTATATCATTTAGAACTGCATTTATTTACAGCATTATAGGTTTTTGATATCGAATTCAAAATATTAGCTTACTTCACACATACACACCTTTACAAATAGGACGTATCGTTAATACTCTCAAGTAATCCGTGAACGTTGTATATTATTATTCATGACAATTATATTATATTAATTAGTATTCTTTCTTTTTCTATAATTACAATCGCGTGTATTAACTTTTATCGTTTGTTTTGTATTTGCCCGCTATAAAGTTCGATTAGTTATCAACGAATGTATTTATTACAGAAATAGGTCATTTGGTTAGTTATTGATCGGTATATTAAACTGTGTTATCAGTTTCAGACTTATGCCTATGTTCACCACAACTAACTAAACCACTGATTTCGTAACCTGACGCTTTACATTTGACCAAAGGTTTTTTTTTTGTAAATGGTGTATAGTTTAGACTCTTTAGACCATGATGCATACCAAATCTTACTTAAACGATGGTTTACATATTTAAACGGTTGATTAGTCTTTTGTTGGACATGGACCTTAGTTTATGTACTTTGAATATTTATGTACTGGATGCTTATGTACTGTTTGATAATAATAATAATAATTAATAATAATATGTACTACAATAAAGTATATTGTAGTACATATTATTATCTTTTGATAATACTTTTTATTTGATTTTATCCTCTGCCATTCCATTGCAGAGCAAAGGCCTCCCTGCTTTTTTCCACAACTCTTATCTTTATTATCTTTGACCACAGTGGGCCAGTCATTTATATCGTAACCCGCCATCTTCTCTTTCTGCCACGTCAGATTATGTCCCAATGTGAATAAGAATGTCCTTATTCAATAAACATTTTAAATGCCATCTTAACTAAATAGTAGGTACTAATTGAAGGTTATCAACGAGTCAGGTCTTGTGACCTGAGTTTAGCAAACATCTATTACAATGTTATTAGTACAAGTACCTACATATAGCATTATGATAATTTGTAAGACGTGGTTTGATCTTTCAATATACGAGTATGTAGTTTCAATTTTGTGGGATCCATAATTTGTAAGAATTTAAAACATAACCGAACAGTTTCTGGAGAAGTTGATTTTTCATTTAAAGCAGATGCTAAATAATTTTAAGCCTCTTACAATATCCCTTCAATAATTTGAGTTGCATGTCTCTGAGACGTATTGCTATTTCAGTCTCCCAAGTGTGTCAGTGGAGCGGCCGTCTCGACGACAATTTGAACCATTTCAGTTAGTTGCCACATCTCAACCGGACGGTCCTTGCCTCTTTATTGCCCTAATTTCGCCTTATCGTTGTCTGTCACGCGATTATCAGATACTTCTTTAGTTCTAAGTCTCCGACTGTATAAACATTTAAATTTTATGTTTTACCAGAAATCTTTGATATTTTTACCTATCTTTTAAAATTTCTTAATACACCTACAAACCTTATGCCTTAGTATTTTGAAGACATATTTGAATAAGTTTTAGGTGAGATTTGAAGATTATTTTTGTTTTTCTCACTATTTTGCTTAATATATTTGCTAAAATAATTTTAAAACGAGGACTTATGCACCTGATATTTAGTACCTATTGATTTTACTCGCCTGGTGAGTAGTATGTAGCAGTATTCAAATTGGTTTAATTTAATCTTGTTTCGAACTCTGTTGTTCACATAGCCATTGAGTGTAATAGCTAAACCTGCGAATGTGGAGAATTGTGTTCCGCTACACTAACATGCATTTATGCAACATTTTGCTATGAAGCTATCAAATTGCCTGTAACGTAACCGCGCGATGGTTGTCATAGGTCAGTTCATTTGCAATCACGCCAGATTAGATTACAAATGAAAGCGAGATTAGGACCCACTCAGATACGCGTATTGGTAATGAAATTATCAATTTCACTTTCAATTACGTTATATTTGCAATTTCCGTCAACTTTAGTATCAACAGTTTCATTATTAACTACAACGACATCTCTACCTTTATCGCCACATCACCATAATATTAGCACCTAAAACGTCACAGATTATTTCTTTTCCTACTGTTTTTACTAGTTCAAAACTTTGAATCGATGATAATGATTCGCCGAAGCGACATGTGTCGTCTATTCCTAATTTTCTATTCATAGTTTCCGCATAGAATTAGTCATACCTACTGTTTAAACATGCAGCGACTCGGCGGGGGCAATGACCACATATAACCAGAGTTTTGGTCATCTAGCATCAAAATTGCACTTTTGAGGACATTTTATTTGTTTTGCATGACTTTTTATGGTTTTCCCCGTATGTTTATATGCTGTCAATATGTTACAGAAAACATTAGTGTTAGTTGAACAATCTGTATTGTATCTTGATGCTGTTTCCCAATCTTTGAAAGTTGCTATGTCACTGTGATGAAGGGATGTGGAATAAGTTATTTAAGTACTATCTTTTACAGCTCTGAGAAAGTATTAATTATTTGTCTCTATTAGGTGTATCAATAGTGATTGTGGTTTTTGGATGACCTTATTTACTGCGTTGGGCATGCAAGGTTATCTCTTTAGCCCTATTTGCCTTTCATATCACCGTTTATCTGTTTTTATACGAGTACCTCGTCTCCACAGCAGAACAATATGAATTGCATCTATTTATACCCGCGTGATGAAATCACGCTCATTATAATTTGCATGCAAACTCATAAAACATCAATACTCTCAGAAACGCTTGAAATGGTGAGTAGGTAGGTGAGGTTGTAATTTAGTAGGTAATAACGTAACTTACTTGGTAATATTTAATGATGCGATGTATTTTTTTAGTCATAACTGAGCGTTAATTCGAGAGAGCACCGATGTTCTTGCATCGGAACGGAACCGGTAAGACGAAACGGGCGTACTTCGAGCAGTACATGGTAAAAACTTGCACCGAGGCGCGGGCACTGGCCGTTTTGAAAAACGATCCTGACGAGGCCATTATTTATTACAAAGTGCATGATGATAATAGCAACTTATATTTATTTTCCTCCGAACGAGGAGCACGCGAATCAACCAGCAGCGCAGTTTTTTTGGCAAGCGATGCGGTTGGTTTCTGCGAAAGATTATCTCGAGACCTAAGTTGCTGATTGTTTTTCGGTCACTGACCTCTGAAGCTCCTTTGTTATTTATAACATGTTGTTTAATATCGATATATGGGACAGGCTTGACTCCGAGTCATGCACCCTCGGAGTGACGGGGCGTCCCAAGTACAAACACTGCCCATTGTACCGCACCTGTGTTATAAATATTTCTTTTGAATCAGTCTGTATAATTATAACATAACAAATCTCTCCTGCTATGAATTTTGGTTGCAATTTGAAGTCCGAAGATCTTGCAGTAAGCCCATGAATTGCCAATTGAACTTCATATCTGCAGTATGAATTAGCGATCATTAGACAAACAGTTGTTGACAGGCGCAATTCTTCATGCAAGTTTGTTTGTTCGGGTTCATCGACCCTCAATTACCCCCTGTGCCCTAGCCCTATTGAGATAAACGACTGCGGACCCGGGTCCATCTCAATCTGCATAATGACCATCTCCGTCTCTGTAATTATGACCATCAATATTTACTACGTCATTACCGGATATAATATTTCATTGGATTAAAACTTCGCATAGGTTTTGAGTCAGCTAAATGTCTTTGCTGAATTATGCATTCTCTATTCTTCTCGGATGTCATTTCCTAGGGTTTAAAATTTTTGTAGGTATTCAGATTTTATTTCAATTTCGATTCAAATAGTCGTAAATCACAAAAAGTACGATTATTTACGACACATAACTTAAGAATCTAATGTAATCAAATTCGTCGTCCTAAAATTAATATAAATGACATAATGGAAAATATCCTTAGTTCAGATATTAGAATCAATGGTTTAGTATCCCAGGACATGTTTCCGCAAAAAATTTGAAGTGTTTTGAATGTTTATATAGGTCGTGGGTTTTCTACTAAATTAGTGGAGAGCTGAAGAGTTGTATAGCTATCTTGTCTTGGGATCTTGGGATAAAATCTCTCGTTTCGTGCAAGTTTCAGCTGTGCGTGCAATAGAAAATTATATGCGGCGTCGGTGCTCGTTACCAGACCTGTTTAGACAACGTAATATTATTTAACGTTGCGTGAGAAGATTCGAATACAATGTCAGTTTAGTTCGCTATCTTGGAAAGTATCATTGATTACTGATTTTAGATTTGGATTTGAAGTTCTACTTCTAATCCGACTTCCAAAAATTAAACGCGTTAAACGTTTAACGCTAAATATAATGGAATAGAAAGAAACCGAGCGAGAGGGAATGCGTGGAATAGAAAGAGACAGAGAGAGTGATCACATACGGAAACCCCTACAAAACACTTCGATAGCGCGTTCTAGGATCCGACCATACTTAGCAGCGCCATCTACTTCTGATTTAGGCAACATGAGCATATAAATAAGTACTGCATATTGGTTAAGTACATAAAAATAAATACTAAATTAATTTCACATTAAACACAGAGCGAGAGTGAATGCGTGGCACTCGAAGTATAACTTCTTCCGCGCGGACTCTACGCACAATTTTTTTACTTACTTTCTGTTTGTATCTATTTATTTATTTCGTGGGAAACCAACAGCGATATAGAGGGTACTTAATTAAAAAGTTTTAGATACATAGGGTATGGCCAATTACAGGTTTCCACTTCGGATTATTACAGATAATAGTAAGCGGTAAATAAAAAGAAATTTTATTGTTCCAGCTATCACAATCGGCATCAGAGTTATCGGGCCAGCTCTTGGCTTCCTTCTAGGAGCCCTCTGCACCAGGGTCTACGTCAATCCCCTCATTGACCCCGACTACGACTCCAGTGATCCAAGATGGGTCGGCGCTTGGTGGCTTGGTAAGTTTTTATCCTTTGCAATATTTATTTTTTATGTATCTATTCAGCCTTTTTTTTCAATGATAGTCTTCTTAGTGTAGTATCAGATCTATGTTTGTGCGTTTATTATATTATTAAAGATGAGTTATGTATCAGATGATGAAATCAAATCCGTTGGAACTATTATGATTTCTTAACTTTCCATTTCATTATAATAAATTAGGTAATTTTACTACTGGCATTCTTAAGAATGTTTGAAGGATTTCTGTTTCTATTTTAACAGAGGAAAACGTCGACTTGACGCATCATATTGCCAAATAGGCTACACCTCAATTTGCTAAGTGGTAGTTCTAGTCGTCCTTCTAATGAGCTTAGACTAACTACTAGGATACAAAATATGCATTATGCGCATTTGTTATGAACCTGCCCGCCAAAGCTAAGGCTACTTCTCTGCACAAGTGCAATGGGGACCCTCTGATTACCTATCTCGCGACTGGTCTGCGTATGAGTTTAGTATGACACTATTTACAACATTGACGCACCATAGCCAGCTAGTTAGGCTTCAGTAGCAGCTAAGATCTTCTACAAACTTTACAATATTGCAAACCTGAGAATAAAAACGTTTCCGGATACGATTTTTCATCCGAAAGTCAGAGCCCGTAGTCTGAGTTTTGTTTTGTTGATCGAAACGCGAGAAGCGACATGCGAGAGCTCTAGCGAGAGATTTGCTAACTATTTTGCTCCATACAAAAACTACCAGTTTTTCGATTCTCGCTTGTCGCAAATCGACATAACAAAACTCAGACTACGGGCTCTGAAAATGATGGATGTCGATAAGTTGTGCGATGCACTGCTCGTTGCTACGCTCCTGCTTCATAGCTACCTAACTACCACACATTACAATACTTAGTTTCACGCAAACCCATTAATTGCCGCGCTTAGAATATTTTGCCCACGGCTCTGGCATAATATGAAATATTCAACAAGGTTTACAGGGTTTTTACGTGTTGAATCAGTAAGTTTAGAGTCGCTTAGCGTAAATTAGCAGCTTTGTAGACGTATGGTAGCTTATGAATAGGAATAGTCCTTCCCTTCCCTCGTTTGAGATTGTATACATTATTTAACGAAAGTTTAGAAGCTTGTATTTTTTAAATGAATACTTTTTTTACGGTTTGGGCTGTATACAGACATAGATTATAACGAGATAAATTGATATAATCCTTAGTTTTGGTTAACTCGACTGTAGGTTATTCTCGTTTTTCAAGGTTTCAGTAAACTTTTTATTTAAACAAAATACAACGAAAATACAACTCACCCATTAAAAAGCAAAGCTTCTGGATCATTAGTTTAGTTAGACTGTGCAATCTGAGCATAGTCTGGTCAAATTGTGTTGTTAATTTTTTATATGATAGCACTAAAATTGTGGCCATCCCTTTTTCATAAGCTGAAACGGCAAAGACAGCTATAATTTAAGTGCTATCAAATTAGTTTAGTATATACTTAGTATTATGTGTGGTTTAGTTTAGAAAAATGCATCAACGGGATCGGGGGTAGAATCACACACTCTTCAAATAACTAAATTATAACTTTGTGGTGTGCATAGTAAAATTACGTAGGAATTACGATCGGGAAGGCATCTATTTCCCGATCCCGGCATTCCTTCGTAACCAGCGATTACCGTTATCGGCGGCGCATACGCAGATTTGAGCTTTCTTCGCGAAAACCGCAAAGAAAGCTCGCGCGTGACTGTACTGCCGAATATGCCCAGCCCCACTCATTTCAATAGGTACATAAAATCATCGTTGTATGACTGATAATCAATGAACATTATAATGTATGTATAGTTAGAATAACTTATAGGTCCTAAAAGCGTGTGGAACGTATCCTTTTGTTATGTAGGAATGCGCAGAAAAGACGTTGTAAGATAGCACGAACGCAGTCGCGGGAACTCTTAGTCATACATGTTTCTGTTTGAATACACACTTCCATAATACCATCGCAATAAGAATCAAAATCCTACAAATGTAAGTATCGGGAAGTAATAGCAAACAGTCTTTAGAAAACTGCTCCAGTCGTGCCGCGATTGCTAAATCAAATTCGCGAATACGCATTTGAATTATTCTGCGTATTTCCTTATTGTTACGCCGCAGGTTCATGAATGAAGCTTTGAATTTTAATCAGATAATAACCACCTTCAACATATTTTATTCATATTGGTTGTTTTCGATCGCGATTGTAAGTTAGCTTTCAATTAAAATCACCAACAGTTTTTTATAAATTTCGAGTCTGATGTGGGGTTTTGTCGAATCGAAGAACAAGTTTAAATTGCAAATTGAAAGCGTAATGTGCTTAAATCGACGTGACATTTTGCGTCTCGTATCGAAATAACAGAATTTCATAACGTGTAATGAGCTGGTGAGCAGCGTGTGGCAACATGTTAATCAGCAATGACTTCTCTTGCTGGACTCCATTCACACAATTGCAGCGTAATTGTTTCTTCGAAGGCGTGTGTTGTGAAATACTGCGAATGTTGCCCTACCGACAATTCCACTGGATTTATAGCTATAATTAATTTTGATTTTGTCGTTTTTGAGAATATTTATGAGCTCGTGCGGTGCGTTCGTCGCGGTTGCGCTTGCGCTCGTCGCGCGCTGCAGTTTTCAATGCTTTCGCTTTTTCTCGATAGTCGGAGCGTCACGTCACGCTGCGTGGCACGCTTCTAGTTACATAACGCTTACATCAGATCACGTCACGTCTAAAATAAGCGCTCTATCCACGACGGTCACGGCCAAGGCTGCGCGCCTTGTTGCCGACAATTATTCCGTCGTCAGTGTCCGTAATGAGGATTTAGTGGGTGGACACGCGACTGTGCTCACTTTTACTTTTAAACCGGTTCGAACCGGCTTGACCTTCGCTTCTCTCGTACACCGTGGAGTTCATAGTTGAATACCACCCTGTTATTTCATCCAGTAAAGTCGACGGTAAACAATGTAGAGATGTAGAGTTCGCACTTACATCGTCTAGCGAACGCCCTTGACTGAGCGCATGACTCGACGACCTTGTATACGTGCAAATGCTTCTGTTTGGATCTATCAGAATTGCTTTTGATGTAATGCTTTAAGATAGCCATGTACGAATTCATCATACCTTTTAAAACCATCGAAATCATCATAGTTCAAGATATCGTCCGGCTCACATGCTAATTTCATCCCAACCGCGATAATTCCAGTGTTTATTTTTCATGGGATTATAATGAGTCCAGAAAACTTACTATTTCACATTGCGTTTATTTATCCCTTCATCCATCACTCATAACCAAATGGCGTAAACAGTCCGTCACACTCTGGAGCTTTCCGAACCGTGACTTCCAAACTCCTAATATCATGTTGAATTCGTGTAGATTTCGATTATAGCTGCTAACATTTAGTTCCTACATCTGACATGATAATATCCATAATTAGAACATTCCTTATGCGGTGTTACCGATATCTTACTGATACGTTGGTTAAATATGTGTATGAATCGTTGTTTGTTCGTTAGCGAAATTTTTTGCACGATGATTTTATTTTGTCTGCATGTTTTGTTTGCCCAAATAATGGAATTGTTTGGCGTGGTCATTAGCAGAATAAGCGAGCCAGACCGAATAAATGTTTGCAAACTTTTTCAATGCCTAGTGCCTATGTTGTTACTATAGTTTGTCTATTTACTGTTATTTATGACGAGTTGCTAGGTAGATTTATGTGGACGCAACTGACTGAATCATCATATTTTGTGTGAAAGAAATAAAATTCAGTATTTGTTTGCTTATTCGAGTGTTTGGCGTTCAATCATGTTTGATTCAGTCATATCAAATAATGTTTAGTGTTTCTCGCTGTTTGAAGTAGATTCACAAAAAGATCGAATAAATTTATAATGTACTGCATGATGAAAGCTTAAAAGATTACGATTTTACAATAATATGGTTTCCAAATATGTTTGGACTGAACCTATACTATTTCTTGTCCAGGAATGGTGTTCATAGCGGGCTTCATAGTTCTGCTGTCAATACTGATGTTCTGCTTTCCGCGGCAGATCAAACCGGAGTCTATGCCTCTCCCGCCAAAGAAAATCAAGGACAAACGGGACCCTTTCTTCAAAGGTAAGGAACAAAGTATTTTTGAGTTTTCAGCTCCTAAAGTCTTGGCGTTGGTTAGAAACGTTGGCGAGCTGGTCTCGGCGCCTTTGATAAAAGATAGTGGGAAGAGGCTTAGATAAAAGATAGTGGGATGATGCTCTAAACGCCGTCAGAGGTACTTTTTAGCTGTATTCCTATTACGGAAGGTTGTAGTGACAAAGACAAGAATAAGATGGGAGGCTTGCTTTGCTCAACCCTCTCATCCTACTCTACATACGAGTTTCTTTTAGTCTCAATAGAATCGAAACTCAAGCGTGACCCAATCGAGTTTTCTAGCTCTTTTCAGTAAACATCTGGCAAAAAATCTGTGCTAGAGTATTTATATTATTGTGTGAAATGTCCATGAGTATTTTATTCGTTTATTCATTCCGACTTGAGCAAACTTGCAGCATATGAGCAAAGTGTTTATTTCTTTCAATGTTTTGTACCTACTGTTTCCATAGAAGTGTTTTGGAGCGTAGTTTTTTTATGACACACACTAGCGCATAGTTTTTCTTCTGTCTGGGTTTAGATTTATTTAAATCACTCACGCTTCGTGAAGTTTTTGTCACAGTACAAATATTAAGCAGTACAAGCACTTGTGTGCATTTATGGAAAATACTGTATGAAAAACGTAACATAGAATGTAGATATATTCAAGGAAAGTATATAGGCTATTAATACAGCATTTACAATATTCACAATATTTACAAACAACACATGAAACAGTTGAGCTATCTACAAACCGTTGCAAAAGAAATTAAAAAAAAAAAATTGTGTGCATAAATTGAGTTCTATAGTGTTTATAGAGCTTTTGTTTCTTAAAAAGAACTTCAGAATTTCCTTTTTGAAATATGAAATATAATTACATTTTTAAATTACAAAGATTCTAGCTCCATCGTTACATCGTATTTGGCAAACCATTTAAAAATCGATTGAATGATGAAATTGAATGAAAAATCTACTCCACTTCAAATGTTTACGTATTTACGCCATTTACAGGAACATTAAAGACTATTCAAATTCAAATGGTTTATTTAATAAAGATGTTATCATAACCGTCTGTTGACATGCCCATCCCCAGGGGATTACTTGATACTATTAGATCTACCTAATTTCCTGTTCACCGGTTTACCTGTCTGCCTATACCTAGTTAAAACCCTGTAAAATTGCATGCACTACTACCTAAGCGTAATTACTAAATAAATAAATTTCATTTCAATATTCACAACGCCCACATGCGTGCAACTACTGAATTATATTTACTGTGCTCTTGCATCTGTCTGAGTATTTTAAAATTGCTTTCATGTTCTGTCCTATCTAGCTCATTTATCTTATATACCGTGTTGTTTTCGAAACGCTTCCCTTGCATTCGCTTTCATCTGTGGTAAAGTATTTTAATGTTCCTGTAAATAATGTCGGAGACAATTTTTCTTTCGGCAATTCATCAAAATGTCTTGTAACTAATTATTTAAATAAGCATTGTTTTGACTGCACGCAATCAATTGTGTTGTGCTGGATGGTTTTAGAGATATATCCCACTAATATTATAAATGTCAAAATTTAGATGTTTGGATATTTGTATGTTTGGGTGTTTGTGTTTCAATCACGCTGTAACTGCTGGTTCGATTTGGATGAAACTTGGAATACATATGTAGCCTGGATTAACACATAGATTTGTAACAAATTTATAATTTAGTGCAATAAAGTATTAAATAAATAAATAAATAAAATAGATAGATAGATATATAGAAAACTCTTTATTGCACAACTTAAAAGTAGTGTATACAGGCGAAGTTAATGCTAAAATACCACTATCAAGCAGCGTCTATCATCCATAGTGCAGTCGCGCGTTCTCACTTTCTTTGGTCATGTGTCGCGTCGAGGGGAAGTCTCCATTGAACCTCTGGTGATGCAGGGGAAGTTCGAGGGCAGAAGAGCGCGCGGCCGATTACCGATGAGATGGACGGACCAAGTCAAGGCTGCAATTGATGTTCCTCTGAACGAATGTGCCAGAAAAGCAGCGGTTCGGGAGGAATGGCGGAAGATTGTGAGACGGGCCACTGCTCCAACATGACGACCACGACCACTCTGCCAAGAGTGATACGACAAAGAAGAAAGAATCAGCTAGCCTTTGGGTAGTGGGGATAACAATTTATTAGGATGCGCATAGGCTACTTTTTATCCCGGAAAATCAACAGGATGAAACCTAACCTAACTTCAATATGTGGAGCAAAGTGTGGTCACTGACTGGTAAACACGAGATGGCAAGATAAGTCGTGGAGTACAGCAACGGAGATAGGAAAACGATCTCAAACTCACAGCCGGCTCTAATTGGAGGAGAGTTGCCAGAGACAGATCACAGTGGAAAATGCTGGAGGAGGCCTTTGCCAAAAGGCACACTGAACTGAGTGTTACAACACAACGGAAACAAAAAGTTCAGAATCAAAGGCTTAAATAAATAAACTTCAATATATTTTCAGATTTCTTCGCAACAATAAAGCGGCAGGTCACGAACGACATCCTGATGTGGCGAACGGCGAGTTCGGTTCTTCACCTGATGCCGATCAGCGGTGTCTACAGCTTCCTCCCCAAATACCTGGAGAAGCAGTTCCGGCTACCGACGCACGAAGCCAACCTTGTCTCGGGTGAGGTACTACAATAAACACCTCTACATGTGGTTATTCAGTCAAAGTTCCAATTGTGTTTTATAGCCAGCTGTTATTGTGATAGTTGTGTTTATTTTTCGGGATAAAAAGAAGCCCTTGTGTTGCTCCAGCTTACGAACTATATGTTCCAAGTTTCATCCAACTCGGACCAGTAATTATAGCATGACTGACGCTGAACACAAACATCTAAAATTTAACCTTTATTGATCGAGGGAGCGAAGCGAACGAGATCTTAGTGACAACTTGGACAAAAATGCTTTGTATGTTTGTATGTTTGCTCGTCGAGATCTTTTGAACCGCTTATCTGATCTTCACAGAATTTGGTAGGTATACGGATAGTACTCTTAAGTTTTACTGGTTTGTTAAATGAAGTAAATCGGTCAAGGGGTCGTGAAGTTATGACTGTACTTTAATTATTTTTTTATAAGTAGCTCTACCCGTGTGTCAATTTCATGTCGCCATTGTAGATACTCGCTGTATAAGAATAGTAACATGAACTGGCTTTAAATAATTTGCAGGTCTTGGCGGTATTCTCGTGATGGGTCTGGGCATCATCACAGCTGGCGTGGTCATCCTGAAGCTGGTTCCCACGGCGCGTCAGGTCGCCGCCTGGACAGCTGCCACAGCAGCCATCTACAGTGCTGGTGAGAATAACACTGCAGACATATACACGGTGTAACATAATTACCCTATAAGTCCGAAGGGGGCATATTCAGACCGACCACCTGAGTGCTTGGACATGTGCAAAGGGTCAATAAATCGTAATTGAAATTTCTATACAAAAGTCAAAGTTTAATTATTTTAGAAATTTGCGACAACTCTTAAGTGTTTGTTTACTATTCGCGTAAAACCTTACACACGCAGGCACACGTAGGTACCCTTCTATCGCGACGCACGCACACGCATTTTGTGTGTAGGTACATTTTAAGTAAAAGTTACGAGCTCATTTCATGAATGAAAAACTTCGAAATCTTAAAAGTCGTAGAACAAACACTGTTCACCATGACCTGTAAAATACCACCCTTTCGGACTTATAGGGTAATTATGTTACACCGTGTATACTGTCCATACCTTATAAAAAATTTAAAACAGGATTCTTATAGGTGTTAGTATTTTATTTTTAACTTAATTGGGATTAATGAACTTTTTAGTTCACTAATCCTCGTTGACGGCGATGCGAACTCGTAACGGGGATTACTGAACAAAAAGTTCACTAATCCCCGTTGACGGGGTTTGTCAACGGAGATTAGTGGAATAAGCCGTATGGTAGTAGCTCTGCCTTCCGTGCTGTGAGTCGTGGGTTAGATCCCCACCGAGAACAAGTATTTGTGTGTGGCAAACATAGATGTTTGTTCTATGTCTGGGTGTTACTATGTATTATAAGTATGTATTTACGAAAAAAAAAAAAACACCAATCTTGTTCCCAAAATACACGCTTTGCTTAGTTTGGGACTAGAGGGCGTTGTGTGTAATGTCTAAGAATATTTATTTATTTTAAGCATACCCAATATAAGACTAGTAGATTATTTAACAAGGGGATAAAGCAGTGTCTTCTGTCGCGGGTGACGATTTAAATCGCGAGCGTAATGAAGGACTCGAGGTTTACTCCCGAGCGTAGCGAGGGTGTTAAAAACTTAAATCACGAGCGAAGCGAGGGATTTAACACGAGTCCTGAGTATAGCGAGGGATTTGAGTTCACCCAAGACTAAGACAGCTTTATCACCGAGGAAAATACTCTACTTTTCGTACCATTCGCGAAAAAATTAACACAATAATAATATGAGATAGCATTTTAGAACATTAACTTATTTATAAAAATAAATTAAAATAAACTTAACGTTTATGTATTTGAAGAAAACAAAAACGCGGCATTTTCCTAGACTAATATTTTTTTGTCGGAAAAGCAAAGGCATCAAGCTCATACGGCCTGCATAATAAATGCGTATTCCTTTTTCAAAAAGATGTATAATGCTTTATATACAAACTCAATGGTGTAAACACAGATGTAGTTCAGTATAAATTGTATTCCAAATTTAAATCACTTTCTCCCCCTAGAGGATGAAAGAAATCCAGTACAATTTTCTCTCCCTGTGTTTAACAGATTAAAAATGACTATTGTTATGTTCGCTTTTTGTGGCATAGAATGTCACTTTTTTGAGCAAGTGGTACGAAAAAGTAATTTATTACTCAACAATCAGATGGTACAAATACTTTACTAAAATAGTTTTCACTAGATCCGCTAGGATATAAATGTTCTGTGGACTACAAACAGGCAGATAAACAAACGAATATGTCCAAACCATATACAGAATTAAAAAAAATATAGTAAACTTTGGTATGGTAAAAGCAACTTACCTCAGACGCTTACTAACTATACAATGACATAATAATGTCCATATTTAAGATAGGTTCATGTAAGTTTTGGCTAAATTGTCTTCTAGTAATTTAATCCTGTGCGCACTACCCTAATAAATTGTTATCCCCACTACCCAAAGGTTAGCTGGTAGAGAATGCTATTTTAGCATTAGGTTCGCCTGTATACACTACTTTAAGTTGTGCAATAAAGAATTTTCCATCTATCTATCTATGTGTTAATCCAGGCTTCATATGTATTCCAAGTTTCATCCAAATCGAACCAGCAGTTACAGCGTGATTGAAACACAAACACACAAACATCCAAACATCTAAATTTTGACATTTATAATATTAGTGGGATATATCTCTAAAACCATCCAGCACAACACAATTGATTTCGTGCAGTCAAAACAATGCATATTTAAATAATTAGTTACAAGACATTTTGATAAATTGCCGAAAGAAAAATTGTCTCCGACATTATTTACAGGAGCATTAAAATACTTTCGCACAGATGAAAGCGAATGGAACGGAAGCGTTTCGAAAACAATAATAGTACATTGTTCACCGAGAGGAGAAAGTGACCGATTAACGTCGAGGGTGTCGTTTGAAGCCCGAGCCGTAGGCGAGGGCTTTAAAACACCCGAGATCGGGAATCGCACTTTCTCTCGAGTGATGTATAGTGCTTTATACTACACCTACGAGGAAAATAAAAAACTAAAACTGAATCTTCAAACAACACACAAATTGAAAATGGCGCCAATGGCGTCTGCAATTTTCACATGTTCTTTTTTCAAATTGTTTATCCTGCCGCCGCAGGGTCGCACTGCCAGCCCGACACCATCCAACACACAGCTAGTGGCCAGTGTCATTTTGCGAACTTGGAGATAAAAACTCACTGTATAAACTTTTTGGCTTTTGATATTTAGGTTACCGGCGCATAGTCTTACCCAAAATTAAAAAAGAAAAACCACGTAAGAAATGGATTTTCATACACTTTTCTCTCCCGCTCAGATGCGTTTTCTCCCCGCATATTTGTTCGATATGCAATGACGTACTTTCTACCGTAAATTTGATAAAGTATCAAGGTACTTTCCAAGCAGGTGTAGTATAAAGAATTTTCTATGTATCTACATTTTGTCTACAGGAATGGTAATCCTCATGTTTGTGAGTTGTCCCGAAGAGAAGTACCGATTGCTCGGCGCTGGCAACATCGGCGCTCAGTTGGAATGCAGCGATAACTGTCTGTGTGATAACGCGCCGTTCACTCCTGTTTGTGGACAGGTAAGGAATATTGTGGGCTGGTAAGGAATGTTGTGATCTGGTAAAGAATATCGTGGGCTGGTAAAGAATATTGCGGGCTGGTAAGAGAATATTGTGGGCTGGTAAGGTATATAGTGATCTGGTAAGGAATATTGTGGGCTGGTAAAGAATATTGCGTGCTGGTAAAGAATATCATCATGGTATTTATAGTAAGCGAGAAAGGGCAACTCTGTCAGTAGAAACAAGATGGAAGACTACTAACTAACGTGGATTATATAAAACCAAAAATAAAAAGGGTGTTCATTTCATAATAATATTTGATTTAATAATAAAATAGCATACAATACAGTTAAGAAATATTGGGGGCTGGTAAGGAATATTGGGGGCTTGTAAGGAATATTGGGGGCTGGTAAGGAATATTGGGGGCTGGTAAGGGAATATTGTAGCTAGGTAAGGGATATTGTACTTGAGTTTTATTATTTTGCATAAAAGTAACAATTACCCAAACTAAGCAAAGCTTGTACGATGGAAACTAGATGGCTGATAGGATACATACATACATTTTTTTTTTGTAAATACATTATTATAATACATAGAAACACCCAGGCACAGAACAAACATCTATGTTTACAACACACAAATGTTTGTTCTCGGTGGGGATCGAACCCACGACCCACAGCACGGAAGGCAGAGCTACTACCGACTGAGCCATGACGCCTGTCAAATTGATCTACAACCTCGTACCAAACTTAACTAACTTATAGCTAGTTTATACGTTTATTTAGATTTGGATAAAAGTTTTTCACTATAATAACACAAATATTTATATTAGGTGATACCTAATTATTATAACAAATAAAAATATTACTATTAAATACAATATTGTTTTCCAGGATGCATTTACGTACCTATCTCCGTGCCAGGCCGGCTGTCTCGACTATAAACAACTGGACAACAATACATGGATCTACTACAACTGCTCGTGTGTGGACAACAACGCGAGAGGCGACCGAGCCAAGCACACGTGAGTTACTTGAGGCGGGGTTATTCCAAACTTTTAGGCTATTTAACAACTGTATCTCTACTGAAGTGCAAAAGTTGCACGATTTTTTTTTTTATAAAAAAAATTCGTAAAGATTACACTAAATCGATATTTCAAACGGTTCATACTACGATGTTTCTTCTTGAAATCATGTCAAAGTTGTATCAAAAGATAGGGCTTATTATTTACTAGGGAACGGTATAAAATTTTTATTAAACTACTGTACCGTCACTGGAAGCTTTATATTGAGAAGGCGTATCCGGTTCCGTCGTATTTCCATTCGTTTTAGTACTTTTTACCCGTGTGTATCCGGTCAAGTGGCGCCACCTGGCGGGTGCGATTCATTTTTGCTTCGTAAAATGAAACACGCCATATTGAATTCATTGGCGTTTTGTATTCCGTCGAAGCAACTTGTGCCCAGAGCTCTCTCTGCCACAACCGTTGCAAAAATAGTTTAAATATTATATTAGTATTATTTTATATCATATAAAGTAAGGATTATTTCAAATAGTGAAATTCTCCATACCTTTGTTCAGTAAAACTGTGCAAGTAAACTAAGATTAGCATGGCCCTGCAAGGACACGCAAAAGAGGAATAAACTGTAAGTACTACCCTCTATTTTTAATGATTGTACGTGATCAATTCTTTTAACGGTTTTCCGTTCGGATCATGTACCCACATAAGTTATTATTTTAGAAAAGTTTAGTATCCGGTATAATTTATTGTGCAAAAAATTTATTATTTATTTAGAATGGATAGTATGAGTCCGCTTTGGCTGGTAAGCCACAAGTTGTGGCTGATCCTAAGCGAGTTCAAAGCTGCTCCAGCAGCAACTCCTCCAGCAAATAAAGATTTATCTTATCTTATCCCTTACAGCAGTAGCTCATCGAGCTCATTTTCTTAGGTACTTTAATATTTTAGTTTTAATAAGCTTACCTTTTCAGCAATTTTTTCTTTATGGTGGTTTGAATAAATGTTTGTCTACCCTATCTATGGACTGTGAGCCACCAGCCTGGCAGAAACTAGTCCAGAATATGGGTGAGTTACAAAACATTTTTACCAATTTTATTACCAGCTATTCTGATAATGTGAATACAACTTGTCTTTATGAGGCTTCTATTTACTCCGAAGTTAGTGGAGAGCTTTATGAAAACCACAGACCACATCGTTGCCTACGGACGAACTGTAGTAATTTAGTACCTAGTGGTGGGTAGTTATAAAACTGTTTGTAGATGACCTCTACCTACGAATGTGAATAAACTAGTGTTCAATCAGCAAGCTGTGTTTCACTACACGGTGGTAGCGATGGAACTGTGATGACGGTCAAAATCAACATCAACTTCTTGGTTTATGGCTTTGCAACTTGTTTTTACACTTATGCATTGTCGGTTCAGTAGGACAAAGCTGAAGAACCGAGAGTTTCTAAAGCTACTAGAGGTCCAGTGTTTAGGTAGTACCTCTTGGTCCGAGGTTAGATAAGCTGAGGTGTTTAACCATACTCCAGGTTTCATAGACTTGGTAACAAACGAAAGGGGGTAAAACGTATGACACCTTACGTCATCTGGCACACACGGCTCTAATTAAATTAATCAAATATAATTAAATTAATTAAATTAAATTATATACCGTAAACTTTGACAATCTGGTTTATTTATTTTATTTAAAGTAAAGTTGATTTGCTTATTATAGATGAACATACCTAATACTTCATCAGATCTTTTGTGATTAGTTTGCGGCCACTGAGCCGAAAGTATCGAAATGCGCATAGAGCCTTTTAGTGGAAGCGTTACTAAATAGATTACCCGTCTGCCACTTACATATTTGAGTCAGAGCCTTTCACCGCTGCCCTGGAAAAGCAGGGGGTGTCCCGCAAAGCCACTCAAATCTGATGGTTTCTCACAGGAGAAATCTAATCCGTGCAACAGCCGCCCCTCGCAGGGGCAAGGCGTTCGATCAAAAGTCTATAGTCTATAGAAATGTTTACCCATGATGAGCCTGGTCTCCTAATGCATATGCATGGTAATAGCAACACACCCTCGCGGGGTGGATGTTATCAGTGCAACAGCCGCCCCTCGCGGGGGCAAGGCGTTGATGGTCTATAGTGCCGTCACGAGGAACATGCACCCATAAGCCTGGTCTCCCAATGCATGTGCATGGTTGTAGCAACCCACCCTCGCGGGGTGGATGTTATCAGTCCAACAGCCGCCCCTCGCGGGCGGAAGGCGTTCGATTCGAAAGTCTATAGTTCCATCGCGTCTAGTCATCGCGAAAGTCTATACCTACCAATAACGAGCCTAGTCTCCCTTTGTATAATAATATGCTCTGTTGTAGCAAGCAACCCAACCCACCCTCGCGGGGTGGATGTTTCCATAACAACTTTCAGTACAGGAGTCAGTTGTCCAATGTTCAATACTAGAACTATAACTATGTACAATCATGGGAGTGGATTTCACAACAGGGCTCGCGGCCTGACCGTGAAAACAGCTGAGATGAGGACGCTCGAATGCTCCGAGAGGAAACCAGAAAGGTAAATACAATGAATAAGAAAGCAAGCTCGTATGAGTTAGTGACCAATTCTGGTGACGGAGTTTTTAGGCCGCCTTAAGGCCTCCGTCGTCTCTCAACGACTGCTCTAGAGTCGCGACCGACAGTTTAACGTGCTCTCCGAAGCACGTAAGCGCTCAGATGTTAATGCTACTAACTGCCACCCATCCAAATAGTGACCGCACAGAACGTTGTTTAACTTAGATAATCGGTGAAGATTGGCTAAGCAAGTTATGCCACGAGCGCTTCTTACAAGGACAATGAATGACTCAATGTTTTCGAGCAGGTCAGTTAGCGCACTACCACTCACAGTGGAAGAAAAGATACACTGTTATCAAATACCATTTTTTCGAAAATATAAACATCTTTTCACACGTCTAGCTGCAGAAATGTCTGCCAAAGAGCTGCCAGAAATGACTTCAGCTCCCAAAATATTTTCTATACTAAGAAAATTAAGTGGCTCAGGCATTGCGATAAAATTGGAATGACAGAATCGTTGTATATCTTGAAGATTACCTGATAGTATACCAAAAAGCAGACTTACTTCACGAACATGTCAAGGTCGCAGTCCAAACGTTAAATGGGTAGTCAATGTCGAGAAATCAGTCCTCAACAAAAGAGCATAATATATCTCGGCATATGTACTAAAATCTATAAAAATATTTCAGAAAGTTGATCAAGTTCTCAAACAAACAAAGGTAAACGTAAAAGATTTGCAGATAATAATTTAATAATTAATTTTGCCAGCCTTGTTGTTCCTCGAGAACGACTCAACCATCGTCAATGATAATGTTCATGAACAGATTTCCAGATCTGTCGACAATGACCTACCTACTGGTTTGGTGGACTGAATTGTCTTTTATCATACCCGCATCCGGCGAACTTTTTGACAACAGATGCCCTATCGGGCAATTGGTCACAGGAAGAGCAAGGTCTACACTGCAACCGGAATGAGATGCTGGCTATTCTATATGCCCTTCAAAGTCAAATCAATCTTGCAAACCATCTGGCACGTCATCGTCGCCTCCTCATCGAGTGGCATCTACTACCGGCCTGTGTGGATGTAGTGTTTGCAAAGTAAGAAACATAGTAAGTAAAAGACCGGAGACATGTATGTCAATAATTATATTATGTCCCGAGACCTAACAGACCGCCAAACTTTGTTTCACGACGTGTTCAGTGTTCTATGGAATTACCAACTTGCGTGGCTGTTCCCACCACGGTTTCTAGTCCTCAGAGTCTTTGCTCACCTAAATTAGTCAACGGGAATATTTCTCGTAGTAGTTCCCCGGTGGGCAATGGTATTTTGGCGAGCCGACTTCAAAGCTCAAGCTTTGGCAGCACCATTGACACTGAAAAATCTCCAAAAACGCATCGACAGGGCTTCCACCTCCACTGGTTGACAACATAACTCTCGATGTGTGGAAATATAGGGTGGTCAGAAGCAATAACAACATGGAACACTGAACAGTTATCGTTGCTTAAAAATTCCTGGCGGAAGCCTACTCTAAAAACATATGAGGTGGCTTGAATCGTTTTATTTCTTGCTGTAAATCTAATAAAGTTGACGTAAAAATGCCTACGGGGTCACAAATAGATTTACTTTTGATTAACAAGTAATCATACAATACTATTCTTTTACATCAATTTGTAGTCTCTACATCTACATTATGTAACGCTAGCACTTTGCTTTCATTTTTTGGTTAAGCACACTCTAAAATCAATAGCTCTATTAGCTAGAAATCCGAAAACTTTCAAGCCACCGGTCTAGGAAATTAGTGAACTAACTTCGCTTTTTAATGGACTATACAGTAGACAGTAGTAATTTGTTTCAAGTATCGCGTCACACTAGTATAGCACTAGTATTACTTTGCTCAGGAATTCGCATCCACGACCTGAACTTATTCTTAAATATCGTTATCACTGCGTTAGATCAAATAGCAGTATCACATTTTGGCCGATAATCCGTTCAAAAACCGACTGCAGGTAGTCATAGACAGTCTGGCTGGGCTGATCATACTAACTTAACCTTGTTCACAGATCATATAATACTTTACTAGCACTCCGTTAGTATGGGTTGAAATAACTATTAATCATTACATGAAAGACGTTGCACAACCAAATCATTTAATTTGTTTGTTACGGTAAGAAGTATCGCTAAACCTACATCATGCACTGTCATAGCAGTCTAGGTTAAAACGTTGTTTGAACAAGCAGGTATTACAGCACTTTCACGAAGCGTTCGATCTGCGGTTTCTCGGAAGAGTTGGTTGGAGAATCGTTCTCTTGACGAAATCTTGGCTGAGAAAATTAGCGATCAGCTAATACGTTCCAGCATTTTTACAGGCGAGAGATATGAGCAGCAGTCAATCTGAAAGTAGGTGTAACACAAATATTTAAAGCATTAAATAAGCTTGGTTAAATAAACAAATGTATGTGTGAAATAAGATTATGATCATTACATTACTTATGATTTTTGATTGTAGCAAAATGATTAAGCTTATTATTACATAAGTAATTAAAAATAGTAAATGAATATTTTACACTTACAGGTTCAATTTTGGTTGATTCGTAAATCACTTTTACCACAGATTATATAATACTATACTAGTCTTTTACTAGGAGTTAAATTGTATTATTGTATACTTGTTGCTATAATATTTAAATGTCACATTGGCGCTAGGTTACCTAATTATACAAGTGGCGACACCAGGCGATAACAAACGGGTCTCAATATAAAGCTTCCAGTGACGGTACAGTAGTTTAATAGCAGCGTTTTACCTGAAATAAAACGCATATTAAAATACTTACCTCACTGGAAGCTTTCACTTTAATCTCTGCCTGGTGAAATTAAGCCAATGAATTCAATATGGCGTGTTTCATTTTACGAAGCAAAAATGAATCGCACCCGCCAGGTGGCGCCACTTGACCGGATACACACGGGTAAAAAGTACTAAAACGAATGGAAATACGACGGAACCGGATACGCCTTCTCAATATAAAGCTTCCAGTGAGGTAAGTATTTTAATATGCGTTTTATTTCAGGTAAAACGCTGCTATTATAATTTAGTTATTATTCATCTCTGTGAAAGAAAACTTACTCGCTCGCTCGCGCCCAGTGCCCGTCTAGACGTCTTCGTCCTAAACTTCTTGGATAACCTCGCCTTAATTCTTAGTTCTGCTTATTTAGAGTGATTATTTAAAAATATTACAATGCAATAAAACAGAAATATATGCGAACTTAAAACTAAAAGTACGACGCAAAAAGTTGGGTTATGATTTTTGCCGGCATGTATGTATGTAGGTTTGTTCCCTATGAACATCTAAAAACAAATAAGCGCAGACGAAGGCGTAAGCACATTTTTTTTGTAATACATTACTGTTTGGTCATCGAACACTTTGGAGAACTAGGGCATAAAACCGCAATGTATAAAACCGAAAAACTTTCTGTGAAAAATTTTACCGTTTTTTACAATGGAATAGTGACTACATTGCGTACAATGTCAATGTCTAAACTAGCCTACTAATATCATTAACGCGGAAGTTTGTAAGGATGTATGGATGTATGTATGGATGTTTGTTACTCTTTCGCGCAAAAACTACTGATCCGATTTGGATGAAACTTAGAATATATATTGTCTGTGACCTGGATTAACACATAGGCTACTTTTTATCCTGGAAAATGAACGCGCGCAACGGACGCGAACGAAGTCGCAGGCGGAAGCTTGTTTATCATAATTTGAGGGTTTGGATCCATCACGGGCTAGCCATCTGCCATCATGGTGTATATTTATAATAGCACCAAGTGTTACATGTTAATCAAATATGAATTTTATCCGAATAGTAATCACAGAATCCTTTGTTTCCAGCATCGAGCGCTACAATCTATACAACTCTAGCATCTTATCGGATGGTTTCGCCGTGAGTGGCGAATGTGGTGGCTCCTGTAACCAGATATACATATTCATTGCGATATTCGCCGCGATAATGTTCGTACACTCGAGCGGTGAAGTGGGCGCTGTACTTCTCATTATACGGTGCACTGATAAACATGGTGAGTTAACACTTGTGTGCAAGACTGTACTTTTTTTTTTAACCTATTTCGTCCCACTGCTGGGCAAAGGTCTCCCCCAACATCTTCCATTTTTCTCTCTCCCGGGCCTGCTCCCACCAACTCCTATCAAAGGCGTCGAGGTCGTCCCGCCAACGCTTTTTAGGGCGACCGCGAGACCGACGCCCGTCGGACAGCCAGGGTGTGACGCAGTTGGCCAGTTGTGACCTGTCGGGAGGCATCCGGCTTACGTGCCCTGCCCAGCCCCATTTAAGCCTAGCGGTCTTCTCTCCCACGTCGGCAATACCCGTTAGTGAACGCAGCATGGTGTTCCGCACTCGGTCGATCCTCTTGAAACCTAGGATGCTGCGTTCCATGGCTCTCTGGCAAATCTTGAGTTTGGACTTCTGCAGCTCGGTCAATGACCACGTCTGTGCACCGTAGGTTAGGACGGGCAGGATACAAATGTCGATGAGTTTGCGCTTCAGTGACAGTGGAAGGTCTCCCTTCATATGCGCCTTCATGGACCAGAAGCTCTTCCAGGCGTTCTCTTCCTCTTGAATCACTTTATCTATTAAAAAAAAACTGCATCAAAATCCGTTGTGTAGTTTTAAAGATCTAAGCATACAGACATTAGGACAGACGCGGGAAGGGACTTTGCTTTATACTATGTAGTGATTAAATAAAATATTTTAAAATAACTGCGAAATTCTAACACTTTTAGTAAATTTGAGAATTTCCAGTTTTTGTAATATCTCTATTATGAATGCATGACTCAACTTATACATATTGCAGTTGTACTTACTCTAGCTATATTACACTTAAGCAATAATATGTAACTGTACATGTAAGCAATAAATAAATGGACATGAATAAAGTCAACTAAAATCGCTTCGCTTTCAACACCGCCAGTGTGATACAGTTATTTTTGTATTTAGTAATTAGTTTACTTAAAATTAAAATAGTAATTTTAATTTGAAGTTAACGTTTCTATTTCTTTATTAGGTTAGATTTAGGTTTCTTTTTTACACTGTTAACTTGTGGTAATTTGAACAATAGTATATTATGCAACTAGTGAATAAAAGACGGATTTAAAGCAGGGACCGTACAACCCCGATTTCGAGTTAACTCCTTCGAAGGGGTAACCCCTTCATTGGGTTTGCAGTTGATGGGGTTACCGTTTCATTTGATAAACCGCCTCTCTACCCTAAGTGAAAGGGTAACCCTTTCATTGGGTTTTCAGTCTATGGGGCTACCCTCTCATTGAGGGTATCCGATTGAATGAGGTTACCACTTGATAGGGTTTTTTGGTGTTACACCATGGTTATCATTCCATCTCACGCTGTGAGGTGGGGGAATTTTTAAATCAAGAGTAGAATTTTATTTTCAAAATTCCCCCGCTGTGAGGTCACAGCGTGAGATGGAATTTAGGTTCTATTCTAATATGTCTAGCATATCCTCGTGCTCCTACTAATGGACAGTCACGTACAACGAATATTGTCACTTATTAATAACCGAGTTTTTCTTGCGAAATATGTAGTAAGTAAATAGAAAGTAAATTCGTATGTACTTTATAGCCAGGCTTTAGTCCGGACTTGATGTCCAAAACTTTTGGATGCAAAATAGTATTCCTTGAAGTACATAATAATATAGGTAGACAGTAGACACTTTATAAAATAGATGCAAAAGTTTGGATGCTACCTACTTACCTACTCAATCACGTCGTAATAAAGTTTGATAATCGTAGAGATGAATTGTTTTGATGTATGGATCATGACTTCCAATACTCATCACCTACTCATTAAACTCAAATGCAGTAAGTAGGTAGTAGGTACATACATACCTACCAAAGAAATCAAGCTAACCCCGCAATTTGCAATAAGCAATTTGGTGGGTTCGATTCCTGGTTCAGACAGTTGATTATTCAATTTTTTTTATATTAAAATAATTATATTAATATTAAATAGAAAAATTACTTAGTTTGTTTCAAATTTAGCATGTCCCTAAAATACAACAACAATAGAATACGAAAGGTGTAAGTAGGTAGGGAGATAGCGTAGGTAAAAAATACCAGCCTCTGAAGCCACATTTAAAGAAGTAGGTAGTAGGTACCTACTTAAGATTTTGTCAACGGGAAGCATAGTTTGTATGTTGCTTTATTACTGAGTCCCACGCGGGCAAAGCTGCGGGCGCTACAGCTAGTAAACAAATAAATCAATGCATCAAACAATCACGCCATTTCTCGTAGGTATGCTCAGTAGGAATTAAAAATAAAAATGAACTTTAGTGAACTAAATATAATAATCATAATCGCTTGTCTCTTTAAGTCTGTAGCAAAATAGATCAAAGATGCCGCCTCGCCGGTCGCCGCACAGGCGAGGCGGTGCCGCGGTGGCTCGACGCGTGCTAGTTAAAAACATGATATTATGAACCTAATGTAAAGTAGATAGGAATCAAATTACAACGCTTCGAGTTGTAACGTATAACCGTGTTACAATTGTCGAAAGGGTAACCCACACGAATGGGTTTTTGAATAGCACGAAAACCCATACAATTGAAAACCCTATGATTGGGTAACCCAAACGAAAGGGTTTTGAAGGGGGTTACCCCTTAAAACAGCTTATCAAACAATAGGGTAACCCATAAGGAAAGGGTTTTTTATTAACCGCTTGGAAAAACCCTATCGAAAACCCCTTCAAGAGGTAACCAAATCGGTCCCTGATTTAAAGCGAGGGCCATAAATGAATCACGAGCAAGTGAAGGATTCTATGATGATTGAAGTGTTCAAGTGTTGGAATCCTGAACGACGTGAGTAGTTTATCCTCTCGGTATAAATCCGTTTTATTCAAGAGTTGCATACTTTACTTTATACCATGACTACGAGAAAAAGATAGTTTGGAGGTTGTATAGCCAATGCTATACAACCTCCTTGCGCAAAAACAATAATTAGATGGAGGTCAAGTATATTAGTGTGTTCTAAATTCAAACACCAAAACAGTGAGTAAAAGTGCTTTTTATTCACTGTTTTCAGTGAATAAAATAACCTTTTTAGAGGGGGAATGGTATAAATGATTTTATCTACCTCAGCGGCACGGAAACTTGGCCACTTAAGAATTTGGCGATAACTTGTGTTTTCATGATTTATTTGAATAATAAAAGGTAGGTAGGATGAAGATTAGTCTTTTATTATGTTTTGGGGACTTCCGGTTGATTTTAAACAATTACAGTACTCACTATATTTTTTTTAGCAAAATTTACAATATTTTTTAATTTAAACATCCATTACAAGTGTCCAGAAAAAATGAACATTTTCATTTTTTTTAATCCTCCGCACGTTTTAATAACGAGTGCATCCTCCTCTAGCCCTGATGACTGCCTGCATTCGGTCAGGCATGCTCTGAATTATGTTTCTGACTGCGGCTTGCGGTATGGCTTCCCACGCGTCCAGCGCTGCACTTCGGAGCTCATTGAGAGTTTGTGGTGGATTGGGTCCGGACTTTATTTTTTTTAAGCATGTCCCAGATGTGTTCTATTGGGTTCAAGTCGGGGCTACGAGCTGGCCACTGCAACGTCTGAATTTCGACCTGTTGAATGTACTCTTCCACGCACCGTGCGACGTGAGGACGTGCGTTATCATGCATTAAAACCCCAATGTCGTATCCAATAAACCCCAAATACGGTATAACATGGTCCTGGAGGATCTCGTCAATGTATCGATTGCTATTCAATCGATTGTTAACGAGTACTAACTCCGTACGGGCATCCGAACTTATTCCTCCCCAAACCATTATTGAACCTGTCAGATATATGTCATGTCAAAGTCCATATGGGATTCTGTGTGTAAATATAAGGAACGTGTAGGAATAAGCAGTACGAATATAGCCTCACGAATACGAATGTGTGGTATTACGGACCCATATTATTACATTGATTTTATGTCTACGCAGTACATATTTAATACAATAAAACTAGTAATTATGTAGTAAGGATTGTTTATTTCCATACACAACAAATTGGCGCAGCCGAAAGTGATTGAATCTACGAAAAGTGAGTATATATCTACAATCTGAGCATCCATCTTGAAATCCATTACCTTACATTCCTGTGAGTCCAAGGGCTTTCCATAATCCGGTGATGATCGCCCGCTTCACAAAATCCTTGTCCCTAAACCAAAATGGAAGAACTCGGAAAATTGATGACGCAACTGGTAGAAACTCTAAAAGGTCTGCAAAACCAACAGGCTAGTTTAGAGCAGACACTGGTGAACCAACCAGGTTCGTCAAAAAGTGGTATTGGAGGTATTCAACTGCAAGCATATGATGAAACAAATGAAACATTTGATAGTTACATACAGAGATTACAAAATTACATTAACCTAAAAGATGTTACAAATCCAACTACAAAGACGCAAATATTTCTCAACTGCATTGGCCCTAAGTACTATCAAGTCTTGAAAAATATTACAGCACCAGATTCACCCGAAAAAAAAAGCTATGAGGAGTTAGTAAAAATACTGAAAAATCATATTGCGCCAGAACCAGGCGAAATTGCGCAGCAGCATAGGTTTTGTTTGAGATCACAAAATGAACATGAATCTATTGCAAATTATGTAGCAGGGTTGAAAGAGATAGGAGGGAAGTGTAATTTTATTTGCACCAGCTGTTCTAAATCCACATTCGATACACATTTGAGAGTGCAATTTGTCCGAGGTCTTCGTTGCACAGAAACTAAAGAAAAGCTCTTGCAAGAGTCTCCATCCACTAAGTTTGATGATATTGTAAAGACAGCACTTGCAATAGAAACCTCTAAGCTGGAAAGTAAAACAATGGGACATGATAACATGAGTAGTGTGAATAAGATATCAATAAAGAAAAACACATACAACAAAAGTGGGTATCAAGCTGGAAAAAGTGCAAATAAGGGAGAGAAAAAAGAAATACAATGCTACAGATGTGGAAAAATTAACCATAAAGCTATTGAGTGCAGGATAAACTGGGAGAAGTTATTTTGCAAGAAGTGCAACAAAAAGGGCCATGTGCAATCTGTTTGTTTTAATGAAATGAAACAGCTACAAATTCAAGATGAGTTAGATCAAGATTCAGATGAAGAAATTTTCGAGATACACAAAATACAAATAAATAAAAACAATGAAAAGTTTACAATCAAATTACAACTGCAAGGCAGAGTACATACCTGGGAATTAGATACCGGAGCAGCAGTAACTACTTGTTCAGAAGAATATTACAACATGTACTTCAAAAACTTACAATTAGAAAAAACAAAAATTAAGCTAAAAACATACACCGGAGAGATTATAGAACCCATTGGTACATGTACAACCATGATAAAATATAAAAATAAGGAAATCGAGGGAAGAATATTTGTAATAAAAAAGAATGTGGACCCAGTGGTAGGGAGAGAGTGGATCAGAGACCTAAACATAAATTTCCAAATAAATAAAATGGAAACAGTAGAAACACTAACGGAAGATCAGTTCAAAGAAAAATTGACAAAATTATTGGAGGAATATGAAGATTTATTTTCAGAAGAGATCGGAGAAATACAAGATTACCAAGTTTCATTTGCATTAAACGAAAATGTCACTCCAGTGTTTTTAAAACCAAGGCCAGTACCCTTTGCATTAAAAGAAAAAGTAGAAGAAGAACTTGACCGACTGGAAAAGCAAGGAATAATAGAGAAAGTAACTTATTCAAAGTGGGGTACTCCTGTGGTGCCAGTGGTTAAATCGAATGGGAATGTACGCTTGTGTGCTGACTACAGATCCACACTGAATAAGAATCTGCAGAATGATAACTATCCCATTCCAAGAATTGAAGAAATATTTGCAAAATTGAGTGGTGGTAAGTACTTTTGTACTTTGGACATTAAACAAGCATACTTACACATGAAAACAGATGCAGATACAGCTGAAATGCAAGCAATCAGTACATGCAAGGGCACCTACAGGGTACATCGGTTAATGTTTGGAGTAAAAATTGCACCAAATCAATGGCAAAGATATATGGATCAAACCCTTACTTACTCTTGCTTGTAATTTTATGTGTGTTGCAAATAAATGATTTACTTACTTACTTACTTACTTACTTACTGGAATAACAGGTACAGCATGTTTTTTTGATGATATCGCCATACAAGGAAGTACATATACCAAATTAATTGAACGAATAAGTCAAGTTTTTCAAAAGCTACGTGAATGTGGTCTACATCTAAATAAAAAGAAGTGCCAATTTTTCCAAAAATCGGTGGCTTACTTGGGGCATACTATCAATGAACAAGGGCTACACCCAACTCAAGAGAAAGTTAATGAAATCATAAACAGTCCACGGCCCACAAATATCTCTGCACTACGTACATTTCTTGGAATGGTTAACTACTACCAACAATTCATACCTAATATGGCATCTAAATTGAACCCATTGTACCAGCTCCTACAGAAAAATGCAAAATTTGCATGGTCAAAGGAATGTCAGACTGCATTTGAGACATTAAAAAAAGAAATATGTAGTGAAAAGGTACTTACCCCATTTCAAGTAGAATTACCGGTTACACTGGCAACAGATGCATCACCTACAGGATATGGAGCAGTGTTATCACATATCATGCCAGATGGAAGGGAGAGACCCGTAGCATTTGCTTCCAAATCGCTATCAAAGACAGAAAGGGGATATAGCCAACTCGACAAGGAAGCTGCTGCATTGATATGGGGATTAAAGAAGTTCTTTCAATATTGCTATGGGCGAAAGATAACATTGATCATAGATAACCAACCATTGTCAAGAATATTACACCCGGAAAAACAATTACCAAACACAACAGCAATAAGGCTAGTACATTATGCAAACTTTTTGGCAGGATTCAATTATGATATTAAAGTAAGGAAAACTACAGAGCATGCAAATGCAGATTACCTTTCAAGATTAGAACCTACAGATAATGATACAACAGAGAAACTTACAGATGATGATGTTTACTACTTAAATCAAATATCAATGATGCCAGTGACCATGAAAGAAATTAAGCAAGCTACAGCGAAAGATACAGAACTACGGAAATTAATTCAGGAAATTCAATCAGGAACAGGTAATATGTCAAGGCTTCATGAATTTTCTCTCCAAGAAAACTGTATCTTTTATGGAACCAGAATAGTAATACCCAAAGAACTACAACCACAGCTTCTACAAGAGCTGCATACCGCTCATACTGGAATTGTAAAAATGAAGGCAATAGCGAGAAGCTATGTATGGTGGAAAAACATGGATATAGACATAGAAAGACTAGTAAGAGAATGCAAAACTTGTTGTTTGCTTCAAAAAAATCCCACGAAAGTACAGATACATAGTTGGGAATACCCAAAAGAACCGTGGAGCAGAGTCCACATAGACTACGCAGGACCTTTTTTGAATAGCTATTTCCTTATAGTGGTGGATGCTTACACCAAATGGCTAGAAGTAATACCTACTACGACGATAACAGCAACGGCTACAATCAACATTCTAAAAAAGTTATTTACTACATTTGGATTGCCCATCACCATAGTATCAGATAATGGAAGACAATTCAGGTCTGAAGAAATGATGAATTATTTAAAAGAAAATGGAGTGCAATCTAAATTTACAGCACCATTCCATCCAGCGACAAACGGCCAAGCAGAGCGTTATGTACAAACGTTTAAAAATAAACTGAAAAGCATGCAAAATGAACCCGGAACTTTACAGGACAAAATTGCTAAATTTTTGATGATGTACAGGAAAACGCCTAATAGTGCGACAGGACTTAGTCCAGCAGAATTGATGTTTAAACGCTTATACAGAACAAGAATTGATCTAGTAAAAAGAGATCCTACAACAGAGATAGAGATTAAAAAAAATAATGAACAAATAATACAAAACAAGGAATTCGAAGAAGGCGAGAGAGTACAGATAAGATTTTATGACAGTAATAAGTGGAGATTTGGTATGATAACTAATAGAAAAGGTAAACTACACTATGAAGTAAATGTTGATGGCCGGATACATGTTCGTCACATAGACCAGATGAGGAAGACGGCTTGCAATGAAAGCAATGACAGGAAAATGTCTCTACAAGTCCCTATTATTACCAGAGAGGTGCCGGTCAGTACTAAAGATCCAGATGTTCCTGAAAATGAACAGACACCTAAACAAGTAAGAAAATCATTACCGTCCATCTCAGATGATACACTTCCTATACCTGAAACAACGATGCTTACAGAGCTAAACTCTACTCCTACTAGAGCTGTTGTTGAAGAAGTGCTACCGACGACAGTGGAGCCTGTTCGTCGAAGCACTAGAGCACGAAGACCTCCCGATCGCTTAAACCTTTAGGTGTGACCTACAGCGAAGTTACAACGAGGGAGAGTGTCAGATATATGTCATGTCAAAGTCCATATGGGATTCTGTGTGTAAATATAAGGAACGTGTAGGAATAAGCAGTACGAATATAGCCTCACGAATACGAATGTGTGGTATTACGGACCCATATTATTACATTGATTTTATGTCTACGCAGTACATATTTAATACAATAAAACTAGTAATTATGTAGTAAGGATTGTTTATTTCCATACACAACAGAACCACCGCTAAAACTCACTGTCTGTGTAGTGGTAATGGGTAAGTACCGCTCTCCTCTTCTTCTCCACACCCTTTCTCGACCGTCTGGAGCTCGCAAAGCAATTCGGCACTCATCGGTAAAGAGGACTCTAGCCCATTGCTCGAGTGTCCAGTTGGAATGTTCTTGGGCGAATTGAAGACGAGCTACTCGGTGCTGTCTGAGAAGTTCTGGACCGCGGGCTGGCCTACGAGCCTTTAAATTTACTTCTTCCATTCGTTTTCTAACGGTACGCTCGCTTACATTTATGCCTCTGACGTTTTGGAGCCGCTGTCGTATCTCAACTGCTGTAAGGAAGCGGTTTCTCAATATCTCTAAGACAATAAACCGGTCGTCTCGAGCTGATGTGCATCGTAAACCTCCGCTTCCTGGTCTCCGAGTGTAGTTACCAGTCTCCTGGTACCGTTTCAAAGCATATTGCATAGACGAACGCGGTACGTTTAACACAATAGCCACTTCTCGCTGCGTTAGTCCTTGGTCGATCAATGCAACGGCTTGCGCGACTTGTTCTGCGGTTAATGGCATTTTTTTTCTTTAAAATACACGTTTGTACACACAGGAACAATCACAAAACGTCAAAAATGAGTTCACCTTAAGCTAAACTTTACAAAACACCCAAAGATTAAAGTTCGTCCTAGTACCGCGAATGGCCCTTTTCGACTAAATCTCTTTAAGTGGAGTCAAAGTGCACTTAAACGTAATGAATTACCCTCTAGAACTAAAAATAATCATTTTTTGACCCACCTTCATAAGCTACATTCATTAGAAACACTTTATATTTTTGTTATTGCGAGATAAGAGCTTGGCCAAGATTCCGTGCCGCTGAGTGTATTTATCTACCTCCTTTAAAATGTGATGCGTTACTCTACTATTATACTAACGGTCGAATACTCAAACGCTTCTCAAATATTTGAGAGCTGCTTAAACGTTTGAGCAGCTCCTAAACTTTAATTTCGTATACCCAAACGTCTTTTTTGAGTATCTGTTAAATATAAGAGCTTCTCAAAATAAGTCCTGCTCAAACACCACTCAGTGTAAAATTCGTATACAGGAACGCTACTCAACGTTATTTATCTGTCAAATCAACTGTCAAACTGATTTGAGCAGCCCTTAGATCTGAGAGTGGTCGCGAGGTCCCTCAAATCAAGTTAAATCTATAGAAACTTTTCAAATAGTGATAAAAAGTGGATAAAAATGTCTCTATCGTCCATGTCTTCACTTTCGGACCCTATGTTGAGGAGAAACCCACAGTACAACAACCTATAGGACTTGAGGCAAATCAAAGCTTTACTGTGAGGACCAATTTAATAAATACACATTTTTCCACTTAAAAATATTTTTATTTCAATGCAATTTAGATTACAGTTTCTGTAGTTTCAATTTCTTTATTCATGTTCTTAGAGGTGCCGGAGTTGTATCCATGTCCTGCAGCCGCTTACTGCGACAGCATTATTCAGTTGGCACACTCTATCCCAAGCCTCTCGCTTCAACAAAAGTATTAGGTGGCAGCTTCTTTATTTTCAATTTATATCTTGATATCTGAAATATGTAGCATATTATTTAAAACATGAAACAGTTTGGAATTAAGCTTAGGATCTGTGAAATGTTCAGCTGAGTATGTATAAAAATAGGAAAAAAGTACTTGTACATAGACATAAATCATGTATTTATTCTGAGCCTTTCAAATGGTAAGTGGTCAAAAGTTTCAGTGCTTGATACAACGGTTGCCCTGGCCACCCCTGTGCGATGTACGATTACCTATGTTATAGCCATGTATTGTACCTATACTAACAAACTTACATGTACCTACCAGGCTCTTGCGGTTAAATAAGTATAAAGTACAGCATTTATTGTTTATGTAGGTACTTACTTCTTTATCAGCTCCAAAAGGATATCTTTCTCTGCAGGGGTATAGTTGCATCCACGTTTCTTCTTCTCCTTCATCATGAATCAATCTTCATAAATATAAAAATGAATTGCTGTTGGTTATTCTCGCTAAAACTTGAGAACGGGTGGACCGATTTGGCTAATTTTGGTCTTGAATTATTTGTGGAAGTCCAGAGAAGGTTTATAAGGTTGGAAAATTAAAATTGATTCAGTAGGAAGTCTGCGGGGTCAGCTATAAATGCTAATACAGATCTTGTTGAATAATCGCGCGTAAAATGTCAAGTTTGACGTTCCAAATGTTCCAATCTACGACGATTATCTCAAGAAATTGTCTTTTCATAAGACGTCTTCTTTTGATATTTATTTCAATAAAAACATAATTTCAATCGTAATTTAATCCAAACCTACATCACGCTGTTATATTTCAGCTTATTAATAATTATACGCTGTTATATTTCAACTGATTAATAATTTTAGAAAATATTTGTTAAAAGAAAACTGCGTAAAACGAATACGAGACGCAAATTAAATTATTTTGTAACTGAGAACGTGCTGATGCACAATTTTTGAGCAGAATGTTGCCATGATGTAAACATTTGAGGGCTGCTTGGCTAATCATGGTTTCGAATTGCTTGAGTGGCGTTTCTGTATACCATTTAAATTTGAGGGATGCTTATATTTAAGTAGCTTTTAGATGATTACGAGATTTAACTGGCGTTTGAGTATTCGAGCATAACAATCTTATATATAAAATTCTCGTGTCACAATGTTCGTTCCCGTACTCCTCCGAAACGGCTTGACCGATTCTCATGAAATTTTGTGGGCATATTGAGTAGGTCTGAGAATCGGCCAACATCTATTTTTCATACCCCTTAGTGATAAGGGTTGCACGCGAGCAAAGCCGCGGGCGACAGCTAGTATGTTAAATAAATAAATAAATAAAATAAATATTCTTGGACATAACACACAACGCTCTCTAGTCCCAAACTAAGCAGAGCTTGTACTATGGTAATGTTTATTATGTATTGCAGATAAAGCGATGGCGATGGGTGTGATACAGTTCGCGATAGGTGTGTTCGGTAACGTGCCGTGTCCGATAGTGTTCGGCGCGGCCGTGGACGCGGCGTGCCGCCTGCGCGACGCCGCGTGCGGCGCGCTCGGCGCCTGCGTGTCGTACGACAGCGATAGCTTCAGACATCTATACTTGGGTAAGCAACTATTAACACTACTACACGGGTGAATTAACTGTGCACTTCCCTGGAATGCGATCCCACGCCACCGCCACGGTGACGTCACAGGGCGAGGTGCACAGTTAATTCGCCCGTGTTGTAGCGACCCGCTCCGGTTTCGCACGAGTGCAATGCAGTGATGATGATGATAGATAGATAGATAGATACATTTATTCAAAACCACCACAAAAACAACGTAAAAGAAATAACAGCATAAAAAGCAAACTTAAATCTTAAATAAATTGGTACATAAAGAAAAAAAAGCAAACTAATTGTAAGTAACAGAAATAAGTTATATGCTCTGTGTGGTGGTGAAACGGCCTCAGCTCAGCTTAATGCTACGGTATGTTTCCATACAGCAGCGCTGGTTTTCTGCTGAAGCCAGTGTTGTTGACATCACGTACATGATGTATTATACATATAAACCTTCGTCTTGAATAAGAGGTTTATATGTAATAATTAATACATATAAACCTTCTTCTTGAATAATATAAACCTTCCTATCTATTAAAAAAACTGCATCAAAATCCGTTGTGCAGTTTTAAAGATCTAAGCATACATACATACAGACAGACGCGGGAAGCGACTTTGCTTTATACTATGTAGTGTTTATTTAATTAAGAGAAGAAGCAGAACAATCACTTCACTATTGAGAGTTGGTTGTATTTATTTGTCAATTTCCTTCCAGGTCTATCAGCCGGGCTGATGTTCCTCGCGTTTATAATGGACATGTTAGTTTGGAGCAAAGCGGGCCGCATCGACATGAACCCGGCCGATGCGCCGCAAGACTCGGCGCGGCTCGCTCCGCTCACGCCCCTGGCTTCCCCCGACACACAACTCTGACGAAGTATGCGTTACGAGTCGCATTTTTAAACGACTGCCAAATTAATCTATCCTTTTTCAAGGAACTGAAGGACTAGTACAGTGAAATGTGAACAAAATTCGGCGAGACAGAGCTAATGTCAGTATCCGGCTCGCTCCGCTCACTCTACTGGCTTTCCCCGACACGCAGCTCTAACAAAACGTGTATTACGAGTTGCATTTAAAACGTTATACGACTGCCAGAATAACAACCTTTTCACAAGGAATTGAAGGATTTAGTTAAATATGAACGAACGTAAATACCTTAGGATAGAACCATTAGTGAGATGGCGCGGCTCGCTTCTCTCACTCCATTAGATTCTCTTGATGCAATTTTGACGAACCATTCGGTACGAGTCGCATTTTTCAACGACTGGCAAAATTAACCACCTTTTTCTAAATTTTTTTTATAAAATGCTCTGTCATTGCTACTTACATAACAATGGAAAGAGATTACAAAATACTTAGCAGCCATTTTAGCTAGCGTAGCTTTAGAAAGTCAGCATAAATAAGATCGGTAGTTAGTATACAGTTAAATGAGATGTGCGGCTTGCTTCTCTCACCGTCCTAACTACCTTTAATGCAACATTGACAAACCATTTGAAATTTTGAACAATTTAGAATTAAATAATACACACAGTCGTGAAACGACTATTCGACAAATAACTATTCGGACGATCGCTTGTTTTGGGGCAACTATGAGCGTATGCTCTTAGGGCTTGTACACAAAACTGCGATGCGACGTCGCATCGTAAAAACCTGCGAGCACGCACGACGCATCGCATGAACTTGCGGATTGATTCGCAAGTCTTCTTTGTTTCTTTTTTCTGTATGTCCTAATCGCATCGCAGAAAGATGCGTCGTGCGTGCTCGCAGATTTTTACGATGCGACGTCGCATCGCAGTTTTGCGTGCAAGCCCTTATAATGAGTGACGCTTTTAGATATGCAAGGCCGTTCTACTTTGTGAACTTATAAGGTGCTCCTTGATAAGAATTATTTTTTACAAAACATACATAGCTATCTTATGACTACGAAATAAAACACATTGTTCTGTGTGCAGTTATATATGCCAATATTTTATTCAAATGAATATAATCATGATCTAGAATTCTAGAGGTTATTTTTACAATCATCGTTTTTTCAACTTTGGTGTTGCTATTATAAAGTGGGATGCATGCGTATTTACATGTTGTTATATTTTATTCAAAAAATACCTTTTTTTACGGTTATTTTTATGCGTGTACGGACGGAATAATTGTGCGATTGATATAAGTATTATTGTTGCATTTTTTTATGCTAAACAATACATTTTATCAATCATATACTTTAGTGCTCAATTTTAAAATAAATTGCGTTTTTTTTAATGCGTCATAATAGTAAGTATAAAGCTTTCCAGATCGATATAAAATGGTATCTATCAAAATAAGCAATCCATCTCGTATTAGTTAGTGGCCAACTCTGGTGACGGAGTTTTTAGGCCGCCTTAAGGCCTCCGTCATGGCATAACCACTGCTAGAGCCGGGACCGACAGTTTAACGTACCCTCCGAAGCAGGGAAGCGCTCAGATGACATAAATAAAATGTAACTTTAATGATACATCACTAAATAACACAAAAATAAGCATCACACATAAATTTTTTTAAGATTTACCTAGGACGATGCTACAAATGTTACAATATAGGAATAACCAAATTTTACAATCGTTTCATAGTTTTTTCGGACTGGAATATTATTTTACGATGTCGTCGCCAGTGTCGGTTTGAGATTACCAATCACAAAAAAAAATTTTTAATCTTTAAAGGCTCAAGAAATCGGTTCTTTTATCTGTCATTAAATAAAGACTTTTTTAGAGAGAATGGCCATCTCAGATTGACATGTTTACATTTTTTTTTATGTTTTTGGATATATAAATAAATAGCTTTATGTATTTGTAACAAACCGTCACAGCGTTGCATAATTTTGCGAATTACATGGCTAGTGATTAGAAATTTATACGTTAGAATAATTATTACAATATTATATTCGTTAACACTGTAAATATTAGAATGAAATAATTACAATTATGGTAATATAATTTTACAAAACTTAGTATATTCTGTTGTCTTATATTTTAGCTAGGGAGTTAATATATATTTCTTAATGGAATTTTAAACCAGCAAATAAGTTAAGCTCTGTGAAGTTACACTTATAAAATCAGCGAAAATACTTACAAAGAGATTGTACCGCGTTCATATTGTATGGAAAATAAGTTATTGGAACTGAAATGTGTATATGATCGTTTGTAGTTGGTCAAAAAGGTCGCAAAGTCAAAGTCAATGGTTCTTTTATTCAGCAGAAATCACAAAGATCTATCGTATTATAATATAGAAAGAAAGAAAAAGAAAGAAAAACTTTTTATTGCCCACACTTATTAAGAGGGTACATACAGGTACTTATCCACATTTAGGTAGGTAGGTACTTAGGTATCTAAAAATCATGGTTAGATACTTATGTAAACAATAAAGAATAAGTAAGTGCGAACTAACTATCCACATTTAGGTAGGTAGGTACTTGGGTATCTAAAAATCGTAAACAATAAAGAGAAAGAGAGTAAGAGCAGAAAAAGGACCTATCATTAAATTACTTACAAACAAAAAAAGTGAGGCTAGTACCTACCTACCTATATAATATCTAATCTAACATTAAATTACTAACAATCAAACAAAAATGTTAGGCTAGTGCCTAATAATATAGATTCTAAATGGCAGTTCCTTCCGACGATTTCCAAGAGCCTTGAGAAATGTAGATTCGTTAAGTATCTCTTGCTTACACATCGCGTAGATATTTTTGTCTAGCTTCACAGATTTCAACTTATCTTCTGGGCAATAAAATCAATTGTTATAGGAAAATACAAAAACTTCTGTAATATACTAGAACAAAATTGGAATTATTTAGTTTTTAATATTTTATTCTTATCGGAAAGGCTGGGCCAAGTGTAAACCTTTTAAAACTAGAATATTTTTGAAACTTATAATTCGGGTGGATTAAAAATATAGTACAGTTTTTTAAACATCCTTCTAAACAAGGCTTTTTAATGATATTATTATTAATATGCATTTCCAATGTATAATAATTATTCTTTTATTGTATATGAGTTACAAGTGCAATAATATTACAGGAAATGAAATGTTATTTTAATAATACACAACCGTGTAGTCAATATTTTGTCAACACTGACTTGATTATTTCTTGACATACAGACTGACGGAATCTACATCACAATTATTAATTATGTACCTAATACAGATGATTATCGTCTTGTTATTTATAATCAAATGATAAAGCATAATAATATCTTTTTAATAATTTAACATCGAATTTTTTTAATTATTATTATACATTTATTTTGGTCACTTAACTGTACACGTGTACACCTTATTATTATATTTAGTAAAATGCTTAGCCTAATTGTTTAAAATATATCAATTAATTTGTTCCTTTGTAAAGAAGTGCATTATAATTTGTGCAATTTTTAAAGTAATACTAAGTATATGAAATGTTGTTATTTTTATGCATTACTGAGTAGCATAATATTTAATTATTAATAATATTTTATCTTCAATATTTTATTTATAGATGTAAAATAACATCACAATAATAATACCCTTCTTTTACTGTGGAATTTATACTATAAATATTTAAATTTATGAATACCTTTATACCTGCCTATTTAGCATAATATACTTAGATAATTTTAATAGTTACGTGAATGTTTTTATGGTAGCTGTTAATTAAATTTTATATATATCTATGTTTACGTGTTTAATTATTATAAAATATGATAATGTTTTGGCGTAGTTTTCAATCAACTAGTCTGCATTAGGCGTATTTACGTAGAAACTGTTTTCTATGTAAATATGGCTTCATAGTTTAACAAACAATACCTCTGGAGTTAGAAATAAAATTTAATTATTGTGATATCTGCCATTTAATGTGTTATGGCTGGTTCACACCGAGTCAGTCGCTGTAATCGTTATGGCGTAGTGTCGTACCACATATCGAATTCTTTTTATTGGGGGTCATAATCCTTATATTTTATGCATTCATTTTTTTTCCCCTCCCAATTTACCTGCGATCGGCTACTTAGCCATAATCAGATTGGTTTGTGATATTTGAATGTTGCGGTGAGACTCCAGCGAGTGACACCATTTGGTATTAAGAACTGTCTACGTACTCTGGTCTAGGTAAAAAAAAAAAAACAATAATTATTAGTAAATTTATTAGGTACCCAATAATAATTATTCGTTTATTGACTTACAATTATTAGTTAACTTTATTAACGAATAATTATCGGTTATTTTTTATAGTAACCAGCAATGAGGGTTTTTATCAACTAATTTTTATCGAAACTATAAGCTCTGATGAAGTACTACGCCTACAGCATACGACACTTAAGCATACTGTTTCTAAGCTACGTGAAGTGAAGGAATGACTGAATCATCTAATATGTACCATCATTAATATTATGAATAAAATTTAGTGAATAAGTAAATATAGCATCACAATAAATCTACTGAATTCGTATTAGAATTCAGGTTAACTAAGGTATCTGTTGTAAATAGTTAAATAATTATTGCAATGAACTGCCAGTGTTATGAAATAACTAATCCGAAAATACACTTTTATTGAGCATTTTTGTTTTATACATATTTAAAGTACATGGCATGTAACATGTAAACATTATTTTATGTACCAAAGTACGTGATAGTACATTCGTACATTCATGAACAATTTTTTTTATATTATACAAAGTGTACCACGACATATGAACTTGTGAATTTAGCTATAAAAAGTGAGAAACTCTTTAGACAATTTTTTTTATCAAAATGAGGGTAGTTGGGTAGCTATTTTCATGTTTGCATGCGTGGTGCTAATATCGTTTGGATTTCCCTACCTATGTGTAGGTATGTTACAAATTGTTTAAAAGTAGGTGCAGTTTAGATTTGTTATTGCGACGGCGGGTCGCACTTTTTTAATTATTTGTAAATAAAAATATTGATACATAATATTATGATCGTTTTATATTTTTACCTTATTCACTACCAAATTCCATACGCACTGACTACGCAGCACTATTAATCAGCATAGATGTGGATAATTTGTTCCGAATTTCAAACGTTTCGATTTGAATTGATGGAAATGAGAAAATAAGAAGATGCCTATAGTAGGTACCTAGGTACTTCATATCTACTTATGGGCGAATACTCAAACGCCACTCAAACCCCACTCAATTTAAGTCCCGCTTAAATTATTGCCATCTCTTACAAATGAGTAATGTCAAACAGAAGAAGAGCAACTTTAAGTGGTGCTCAAATTTAAATGAATTTTGAGTATTTCAGCCTAAGGCACGTTAGTGTTGCGTTCACACTATGTCGCAGTGGGCAGGGACTTGAGCAGGGAAGTGGGCACGAGCTTAATGTGTACACGATAATGCCTCTGTCCTGGTTCAAATTCATGCCCTTGCTCTCTAAAGAGAATAAAAGCGATGTTGCTGTGGCAATAAGTCCGCGGCAATAATGCCGGTAGCGGCACGGGCATAGTGTGAACGCAGTATTATGTCCTTTAAGTTAGACCGTATAATAATGAACTCGGTTCACAATATCTCTGAACAAATCACTTATAACCGTTTTCCTTATTTTGCTATTATACCTAGTTTTAGTGAGAAGGCACATCGCGCAAAAACTAGCCGGCTATTGTAATTTGTAAAGTACCTAGGTACCTACCACCATCGAAGATCGCGTTACGATTGTGCGAATCAACCCATGAAAAAATGAACCATAAGAACTGCTCGGCACGATTTGGCTCTCTAGATTCAGAGTTCCGTGTCTTCTTTGATTTGTAAAAAAATCCCATGCATGGAGGTCCTCGGGAGATCTTGATAATATTCAAAACGATTTATGCAATTTTGAAGATATTTTGAAACTATCCTAAGTACCTACATGTAGGTACATTTGAAACTATGTAACGTACAGTTTCGACTTTAGTCCACAATCCACGAAAAATCTAGAAATTGTAGAGCCCACGCTCTACGTTAAAGGTACATACTGATCTACCTACGTTCCTAATGTCTAAACGACTACGGAATCCTAATGGGGTAACGAGTGACAATTCAATTTCTCGGTTTCGCGTAAATAATTTCGATGATTGGGCATGATTTGGGAGCGGTATAAAACCACGTCCCATCGCGCTGTAGCCACATTTCTCGTCAAAGAACAGCAAAAATGGTGAGGATTGTGCTCTTCCTGGCTGCTTTAGTCATCGCCTGCCTGGCTGCACCAGGTAAGCATATTTATAACTAAGCAGAATGCCGATTTACACGTGCAATGGCATTAGCATCTGAGTTGTTGCCACGCAGTGTAAGCTGGTTCGGCGCTACCACACCTTCGACGGTTTATTGTCATCCTTACCACGAAGCGAAATGGTGATGGAAATTAAAAACTTTGGCTGCCACCTTGAATGCCGTGAGATCAACTCAACTTGGACATCGGTATGATAAGTTCGTGGTTACTAATACCAAACTAATATTTTTACCTAGGTAGATACTTTTTAGGTGCCGAATAAATTTTACCCCTGACTTTAGTCCCAGCGAGAAGGTCTCGGACACAGACGAAGGTCTCGAAGATTTGTGACACTATTCACTCTTGTTTATTAGTGACAGATTTGTGACACTATTCACCTATTTCAAGCAAATAAAGAAACTCTAACTCTAACTCTTGTGTTATTTTTTTATTTCAGGAGAGCGAGTACGAAGGTACCATGACATCGGACTAGGCGAGCTTGGCTTGGGTGGAGGCTACGGTGGCTACGGCCACCACGTAGGCAGTGGTGGTGGCTACGGAGGCTATGGCGTATCAATACCAGTGGCGTCTCAGTCCTTCTCAAAGTCCTCGGCTAGCTCTAGTTCTGTTTCTACTGGCGGCTTTGCTGGATGAGGTTAGCTATTTTTTGCCTCCAGACCACGTTATAAACTGCAAAAAATAGATGTCTACCTATATAGCTCTTCACTTCACGGACATGACCATAATCCATTTTTTTTTGTTTCAGATGAATTTCTTCAAATAAATAAATGCCTGATTTGATAAATATATTAGACTAAATGGAAGACAAAAAGTGATATCGTTTTTTAGGGTAGTTTAGGTTCCTTCCATTGATTTATTCCCAAAATGAAAGGAAAATATTTATTTAGGTAAAATACATACAAGTAAGTAGATACCTATTCATCTTTTTAATTAAAAATAGGTAAGTAAGTGCTTATTAACAATAAAACCTGCTACCGTGTAGGTAGGTAAAGATTAATGTAGGTACATTTATTATTTATCTAATAAAAGCTTTCGTAATATTTAATCACTCTTTTATTGCAATTCTTGTCTTAATTACTTAAAATATTCAGGTAGTTAAGATCCTTGAGGTAAAGATATACAATTTTTAATCGATTTTTGCATGGTCCAAGGTCCAAGATAAAAGCGGGGAGCGAATCAAGTAGTCTAGTTAGAGCGGTTGCCGTGACGTCCCTCATTTGAATTGTAGTCGTGTCTACCGTATGATTCTCGGTGTTTGTTGAAACTGAAATAAATGTTTATTTTGAATGCCCTTTTTAACCGCAGCTGAATTGATATTTCTAAGGGCCTGAACAACACCTAATAGGAGACTAAGCTCTAGAAAAGATAGTAGCTCATGTTTGATTGCATTCAATACTTGTAAATTATAATTATTTGATTTCCTACTCGTGTGTAGCGTCATAAATCTGTGCTTGAGCCAGCTTGTAGAAGTTTTTTGGGTGCTAAACTTATCAAAATACCGATGCTAATGCTGCCATAAAACCTTACTTTTCTCTGCCACACTCTCCTCCATCTTCCCGTGAAACACTCGCATCCTGTTCATCGCTCTCGCGGTTATACCCGCTTCCGCCTCCGCGCTCGCTACCGTACCCGCTGTTGTTAAAACCACGCTTTGCTCTTTTTTCTGAAAATTCAATACGTGGTTAATAGCCAGAACATAATCAAATTATTTATTCAAATGTATTTTTCGCAAAATTCTTACAAGTAAGTATCTCAGTTTTTAAACTCACCTGGCATACCGCTTACACTGAAAACACAGACCACAAGGATAACAATAATCACAGATCGCACCATTTTACCACCTCTTAGAAAAAGTCTTTAGGTTGGCTCTACTATTTTCCACAAATAATGTTACTTATTATGGGCGTCTAATGTGATGGTGTAGTGCTCTAAATATTGGGCACAATGTTTTATAGCCTTTAGCAGGATGACACGCATTAGCTAGGTAGGTACCTAGTGGGTAGGTACATCGGAAGCGTCAGGGTCATGTCAGTCAGTCAGTAATATGAAGGAACAAGAGGATCGGTGACAAGTTTATTGCTCGAATTCGGGGGTAAGCAGTAATTGGACCAATTATTATTGTTTTTTTGTACTTTGCTCGTAGGTACGAGTACCTATACCAAAAAATCATTGCATTAAGTACTTGGGTACTTTAGTTGAAAGAATACTTAGCATTACGTGAAGAGGTAGGTGTAGGTAGGTAGGTTCTGTGATTGTGCGTTCACAGCTGAAGCCTGCGCTGGTTGCTCTCGATGGGGAGCGAACTCCGACCAACTGCGCTGGTCGGAGGCATGCGTGAGGGTACCTACCTAACTGTCGGCTAAAAAATCAATTTAAACACAAAAGATAATAAAAAATAATAATAATAATATATAAAATAATATATGTATGTGAAGAAAATAATTTACAACTTTATTTAAGTAGGTACATACCTATATGAAGAGACTACAATTCTACATTCTCAAACAATATTTATGGTTCAACTAAAACCATAATATTAGAACTACTGGTAGGTATTTAACTAGCACTAACATAAAAAAAATCACATTTATTAATTCCAGATTCTAGTTTGCCAATGTAATAACAATTGTCTCTACCTAGAAGGCCCGTTTGTAGAGGTAATCACCACCACCCTTTACCACCTTTCTTATTCTTGCCAATGTCACCGCCAGCGCTCTCGTCACTCTCGCTGGAGCTACTGAACCCTTTTCCATCTCCTCCACCGCTCTTTCCACCGTCACCACCTTTCCCATCCTTTCCACCATCCTTTCCACCTTTGCCACCTTTGCCTTTGTTGTCTTCACCTGAATAATATTTTTGTAATAAAAAATCATGATGAAAGACTTTGTTATCAAACAACCGCTTCATTTTGAAACACTAGCGGATCAAAAGGGGCTAGGGAGCTCAAAGCCCCTCAAAAGTCCAAGAATTAATAGATAACCATAAGTAAGTGAGTCAAGCCCCTCACAAATCCTGGATCTACCACTGCTTTGACACACGAATTAGAACGCCTTTTATGTGAATTTATGAATTAGGATCAAATTGTTAGAACTTTTCCAGCTACATCAACATTTTCATGACTCGCAAGATGATGCAGCTAGCCTATTACAAAGCGTGAAGGTCCTACATTTCGTCAGGAGTAAAAATTTCAAGAATACTCACCACCTGGTCTTCCATTTATGCAGACTGCCAGGACCAGTAAGCCCAGCGCGAAAATTGACAGTGTCTTTATGTTCATTTTTCTATGTATTCAACGAATAGTCTCGAGGACTTCTTTCTGTCGGCACTTTTACTATGGAACTACCTAAGTATTTTATTTTAACCTTTATATACCCAGTTTCTTTCGAATTACCGAATTCATTTAATTGAAACTAGTAAAAGGCATGACAAAAAGAATCCTAAAAACAGCAATGTCTAATTTTATGTGTACCTACCTACTTGCCTACCTAATTACCTTCAAGTAAGTATAAACTTAGGTACTTGGTTGCAAGCGGTAAACCATAACATAGCTCCTAGAACTAGGTAGATCTACGAAGATACCGTGCTAAATTTTACTAAAATCTTTGATGTTCTTAAAATTTCTGCTTCTAGACGGGTTAAAAAATACTTGATGTAAGTATAGGTACCTAATTAATCAACTCAGGCTACTCAAAATAAGACAAAAGTTAGTTTTAACAAAATGCAATTTTATTTCAATAAAATTTATGGCTTTATTCCCGTCATATTTTATCACATTCATATAACTAATTTTATCACAATGAGCTTTTTTGAATTTTCTATGATATAATTTGGTCTTCGCTGTTGGAGAGTTCATCGACTGAAACAAAAATACAATATTAAAGTTACGTCACAGAATAAATACTTGATATATATTGACAACTGTATCTTTTGAACCGCTTATCCGATCTTCACAGAATTTGGTAGGTATACGGATAATACTCTTAAATTTTACTGGTTTGTTAAATGAAGTAAATCGATCAAGGAGTCGTGAAGTTATGAGAGTCCAAAGGGATTAAAAAAAAAAGTAGTACAAAAATATCAAGTGGGGTGTCATATGATAGAGTTTTGTTTAGACGTTCCAAACCCGTTTTTATTTTGATTCTAGGTCTAATAGTTTTTAAGTATTGTAAAAATTATAAAATTGGATAACGTGAGCTACCATTTCTTAGAGTTTCAATGATTTTGTAGTTTAAGTAAGACTGGTACTTAGCTAGACGGTGATTTCGATGCGATTTGCAAAGTTTATTGCAACCATTGGTCAATAAAAATCGTTTGGGTTTTATTAACCTCCGACCATCAAGAGATCTCAGTTCGGGGCGAACTGCTAGTACATAATGTGTAGTGGTGCATGCAGCTTCAGTTTTCAGTAGGTAACAGGTTCCACAGTAACGATATACGCAGACTGACCGAAAACCTGCGTCATGCCCCAACTACTTTGGCTGGGATCAGCAAATTAACGTGCCTTCCGAAGCATGGATGTAAATATAGTAAACTGGCTGATACCCGCGACTTCGTAAGCGTGCAAAACATTCCACCAAAATATCTGTCAACCAGCATACGATGAACCTCGTGCCAAAGGCGGCTTTTGGTTTAGAGAGGTCAAGCTGTATCTAAGAATCCACGCCCACGTCTTTGATTTGAATAAAATATAGCCTATGTTTCAATCCGGAAAAAGGGCTTGTGAATGGTATAAGTTTCATTGAAATCGGTCCAGTTGTTCAGGCGTGATCCGCGAACAAACAAACAGACAAACTCGATTTTCGGAATCAGAATCGTTTATTTAGTAGATCTGCATATGTAGTTTATTTTAGTTTTTGGCTTTTTTACAGTTTTATAATAGTTAGTAGATATATGTAGATGCCAACTAGCGGTCACAGAAAAACAAAGATATAACTTGACCCTTACTATAGTAGGCGCGAAATATTTCAGGTTCTTTTTTTAGAATGAGATCGCCGTTATTAATATTGATCAATGAGATGAGAAAAATTATCACTGGTTGGCAGTGGGGAGCAATGATAATTTTTCTTTCTTTCTTTCAATTCTCCCTAGGTTTAATACGTACCCGTATTTGCCTGCGCCGTGGCCACCATTTCCGCCACCATGGCCGCCACCGTGGCCGCCACCGTTGCCTCCACCGTGGCCGCCACCACCACCGCCTCCGCCACCGCCGCCGCCAGCGCCCAGACTGCCTCCGTAACCGCCGTTGCTACCAGCACTTCCGCTTTTGCCACCGCCGAGTCCGCCGCCACCGCCGTTGCCTCCTCCAAATCCGCCGCTGCTTCCACCGTGACTGCCGTGTTGGTGACTACCGCCACCTACTCCGCCTCCGTTGCTTCCGCTGTGTCCACCTCCGCCGCCGCCATGTCCACCGCCAAATCCGCTTCCACCGCCGCCGCCGCTTCCGCCGCCGCCGCTGATTTTACCACCTCCGTGACTGCCACCATGGCCTCCGCTACTGCCGCCACCTATGTTGGCGTGTCCTTCACCTCCACTTCCACCTCCGTTGCCACCACCACCGCCTCCTCCGTAGCCACTGCCGCTACCACTGCCAAATCCGCCACCGAATCCGCTTCCACCGCCATCGCCGCCATATCCTGTTAATATAATAAATACAGTAGGTAGTTAAATATAGATCAGTTGCTATAGGTACTAGGTATACACCTAGATTCGCTATAACTGGGTTACGCTAAAGGAAAACTATTATCGAAGGAATAATTTATTACCGGTATTATCACCACCAGTATTGAAACCAATTTAGGTAGTTATTTTTTACTCTTTCGCATGTAATCTTCAATAAGCGTCTGTCAAAAGGAATGGTTTTATTTTATTGAGTATAATAATATTATTTTACCTGGTGCTGCGTGTACGCAGACCACAAGCCCTAAGGCCACCGCGGCTAATGCAAGGCGAGCCATGTTGCCAAACTGTGAGCTCCTACACCGATGTCTAGCTTTTATACAACAACTGATATGACTTCATCGACGTGCAAATAATATCGGGCTCTTCACTTTTTGCAGCCGCATTTAACGTTTTATTATTTGATGATCTTAGGGGTCCTCGCGTAGAAATAAACGTAATAAACGCTCAAATTCATAATTATACAGAATGAATTTTTGAGACGGGACAGTAAGGGCAGATACCTTATTCGTTATAGTTACAGGAAAACGCTTTTAGGAGACTATCCATAAATTTTTAAGATATTCTGAACTGCATTTAGAGATTTTTGAAAAAATGTACAGTCAGCAAGGAAATGGTCATTTTACACAAAAACTTTTTTTGATGACAATCGATCCTGATAAGGATCAAAAGTCTCTACCGGACCGACGGTTTGAGTACTAGAAATGTCAGAAATCGCGAAAAACTTTTCCCATACATTTGTAACAGTGTCGTTGGTAGGTACATCGTTGGTCAAATGTCACTGTAAGCCTCATCAAATAAACATCTACTTTACTGTAATTTTACCACGCCTATAAAATGCTCTATTATCACACAACACAACACACCAAGACCAAAATGAATAAAACCATAACGTAGCAGAGCTAAGCCACGTTGCCTAAGGATGTGTTTGAAATCCACCATTAGGAATCGTCGAGTAAGCGAAGCGAACGAGATCTTAGTGACAACTTGGACAAAAATTTTATGTTTGTATGTTTGTTCTTTGAGATCTTTTGAACCGCTTATCTGATCTTCACAGAATTTGGTAGGTATACGGATAGTACTCTTAAGTTTTACTGGTTTGTTAAATAAAGTAAATTGGTCAAGGGCTCGTGGAGTTATGAGTTTAAAGAGAGTAAAAAAAAAAGTCGTACAAAAATATCAAGTGGGGTGTCATAAGATAGGGTTTTGTTTAGACATTCCAAAACCGTTATTATTTTGATTCTAGGTCTAATAGTTTTTGAGTTGTTGCAAAAAATATAAAACTGGCATTCCAGTATAACGTGAGCTACCATTTCTTGGAGTTTCAATGATTTTGTAGTTAAAGTAAGACTGGTACTTAGCTAGACGGCGATTTCGAAGCGATTTGCAAATTTTATTCCAACCATTGGTCAATAAAAATTGTTTGGGTTTTATTAACCTCCGACCATCACGAGATCTCAGTTCGGGGCGAACTACTAGTTATATTGGTGGATGTCAAACACGTCCTTAGCAACGTGGCTTAGCCTATCTCTAGTGGAAAGCACCCACTCTCTCAAACCCTGTAAATAACAGACAAAACACGCTGCCACTTTGCCAAGCATAGGTACACGAGTTTAAAATAAAAGTGTCTTTGTAGCGCAACTTAATAAGTAGGTATTTTATCATATTTATATTTTTAAAGTAGTGCCACTAAAAACTACTGAGGTACTAATAAAACGTTTTAAGCATGGAACCCATATAAATAGCATTATATCTTATCTTATCATTTTTTTCTCACATAATTTCTGGTGGCCGATAGTTTTTTGCCATCAGTCGATCATTTCATTACAAACTAAGGTAGGTAGGTACTTTATGTACATGTTTGGTAGATAACCAAAAACTTGTAGGTATCATAAATAGGTACTTACATAATATTACTAGCTGTCACCCGCGGCTTTGCTCGCGTGCAACCCTTATCACTAAGGGGTATGAAAAATAGATGTTGGCCGATTCTCAGACCTACTCAATATGCCCACAAAATTTCATGAGAATCGGTCAAGCCGTTTCGGAGGAGTACGGGAACGAACATTGTGACACGAGAATTTTATATATAAGATGATATTAAAACTTATTTTCAAAGCTTTTTTAGTAAGTAGATAAAACCGGCGAAAGAAATTATTTTGTTTTTTGCGAATAAGAAAAAAGTAATAACAAGGTAAAGATAAGATAAGTTTTCACATTTTTTTGTGAATATGAATAATTTGTTATGTATTATGCAAAATTTGATTTGCAGAACATTACTTTTTTTTATAAATCTACTCCAGTATAAATAAGGTTTTCGACAGGCTCTACATGTATGTACCTACAAATAGGCATCTACATAATGTAGGTACCTATTCTTTGTACTCAGGTATGAACTATTTTTATTCAGACTGTTATCCTTATAGTAAGACGAGCGACCCGCCCCTGCTTCGCACGGAAAATTACAAACCCCTAAAAACCCTTACAAAGCCCTAAAAACCCGAAAATAAAAATTTTAAATTCAAAATAAAAAGTACCAGAAAGCTTATCGCCTTGGATTTGAACTTGCGTCGGTCTGACCGCAGTCCAATCGTATTACCCTTTGGCCAACAGGAAGTCTGTAAAGATAGTTGAAATTACGACTGTCTCTTATCAATTTCCAAATGTCAAATTTTCAAAAATTACGTTTAGCTGTCAGTTGTGTCAGTTGTGTTTTGCTATACCATTTCTATTTTTTACACCTTGGGTTACATTATTGTAAATTTATCAGTGTTTCTCTACAATATTATGCATGTATTATACATATAAACCTTCCTCTTGAATCACTCTATCTATCAAAAAAACCGCTTCAAAATCCGTTTCGTAGTTTTAAAGATCTAAGCATACATACAGACAGACGCGGGAAGCGACTTTGTTTTATACTATGTAGTGATACTTAGGATAATACCTGTCGCGCCTATAGTATGAGGTAGGTAAGTTAGATTGGTAATAGGAAATGTTTACAAGGTTGATTACAATGAAATAAACAATCTGTAAGCTTTGTAATGAGTAATTAGACTTCCTAGTCAGCTTTGAATTAATTATCTACCTACTATGATAAGACCAGTATCGAAAACTTCAGGGGGTAAAAAAAAATCGCAGTTCCATTTATATTTTTGCCAAGAAGTAAGTTGGTACTAAGCGTAGGTACTCTTCAACATAAAAATATATTATTTTTTATTGAAGAACGGGTTTTTGGCGTTTTCACTGTCGGAAAGTTGGAAAGGAAGTAGGAAAATTTATTAGGTATAAAATAATACAAATGTGTTTAAGTCCTTTGATTATAATTTTAGGAATCTTATCAAAGGTGTACCAAAACCTACGGGTTTATTCTATTGTATTTTATTATTCCAAAAGGGGCTTATTACAATGTGCAATATCTATTCATTTAAGTATAATTTCTGAAAATTCGACTCTACCTACTGTCGTAAAAATAGTTACTACATTCAAAGATCTGCTAGCAGAAGATGAATCAATGAGTGTAAAAGCTCTTTAGGTACTCATTAGGTAAGGCAGTAGCTTTACACCATCATCATCATCAGGGCATTTGCAACTGCCACAGTCGAGTCACGACTGTCCCGAGATGTGAGATCACATTTACTAAAAGTTTTACCTTATATTTTTAAGCAGAAAAATGTTTACAATATTGCATTACACTGAGTGTACCTACTTAATATAATTTGTGTCGATTCCTAGAATTCTTACATTTATTTTTGTAGTTCGCATTCGTGGTAAGGAAGAATTAGCATTTACCTAGATGACGTTTGACCACAAAACAAAACACAAATATTATATCTCAAAAAAAGTTTTATTCCCGTTCATCCCGCTGGGTCATCCCATGTTGGTGGGACGAACGGGAAGTTATTTTTAAAACTTCCCGTTCGTCCCACCAACATGCTCAGTAAAAAAACGGGTAAAGTACCTACAAGCTGTGTATTTTTAACCAACGTCAAAAAAGGAGGCTCTCAATTCAGAGGTATTGTTTCCAAGTTTTCTTCTTTTGACGCAGATATTTAAATTTTTGATGAATGATCTGCGGCAAAATAAAGTTATTATTTGGTGGGGCAAACACAAAAATATTATTATTGCTGAAGGTAAACAATGCAAAAAGTTCCCCAGCCACCTTCCCACTGAAAAACCCAAAGTCATAGGTAATTAGAAACTACGAGGTACCTTGCACTTGCAGGTTCCGCCCCGACCCAAATTACCTGGTACCTACCATTATTACATTGAAAAAGTTTATGTTTGTTTAAGTTACGTAAAAATGTATAGCTCATGTTACCTACTCGAGCAAATGCAAAGATATACCTACTTATCTACCTTGTTTAGGTTTATCTATGATCATTTCGTTAGTTCGTATATTTTTCAATTTTAGAAACGTGTTCTCGAGTGTTAGTTCTGTAAATAAGTTATAACCTATCGTCGTCCTCTACTCGTAATTATTTAAAGTTATTTGGATATCATTTTTATTACTACCTACTAATCATCACTCGTAGTACCTATGCAATCAACTCTTTCATTACACAAAAACATTTATTACTTTTAGGGTCCGCGTCGACTGCATCGGAATCACAGCGCGCGGAGCGAAAAAGCCGCTGCAGTGCATCCAGTCCCAATTCAAGGCAATAAACTCTGACATGCTACATCTGCAATGGACGCAAAGCTTTAGGGTCCCGTGGATCAATCTACTTTACAATTTCCATGCCATGTCCTTTCTTTTCTGCTCTGTCTGTCTGTTTTTCCGTCCTTACAGAGGCGAGTTGTTTCATCAAACGCATTAGATTCTAAAATATTGCATGCTCGGTACCTATCCGGTAATAAGCCATGACAAAACCATTTTCCCTGTCATCATACGAAATAAACGATTTATGTTTTCACAGCTGGACAAGCAGGCTATTTTCAGGCAATTTATAAAAGAAAATTCAAGTTCTTGAATAAAGCATAATATAAGAGTTAGTTTCGTTCTGAGTTTATGAGTGACACGAAGTATAGGATTGAATTATTAATATTTAGTCTGCTACAGTGTTGGTATCAGATCCCTTCTTAAGGCCTAATTACACCATACCATTTTCTTGTACATACCAGTGAAATAGTTGAATACAATAAATTAATTGCATGGTCTAAACAACTCGTAACATTTTTGATCTGGTATACAAGTTTTGCTTCAAAACTTTCCTTGGTGGTGGTCAATAATTGTATTCAACTTTGTTTAATATATCCGCGTGTAAACAGTTGCTTACAATTCTTGAACGTCAATTCTTGCGCTTCAACTATTGCATTCAATTATTGCAGTCGTACGTACAAGAAAATGGTATCGTGTAATTCAGCCTTAAGGCCTAATTACACCATACCATTTTCTTGTACATACCAGTGAAATAGTTGAATGCAATAAATTAATTGCATGGTGTAAACAACACGTAACATTTTTGATCTGGTATACAAGTTTTGCTTGAAAACTTTCCTTGGTGGTGGTCAATAATTGCATTCAACTTTGTTTAATATATCCGCGTGTAAACAGTTGCTTACAATTCTTGAACGTCAATTATGGCGCTTCAACTATTGCATTCAATTATTGCACTGGTACGTACAAGAAAAGGTATGGTGTAATTGGGCCTTTATGCATGCACCCTCCATATAAGACAATTCTAAATGATCCTTGTGGTTTTGCTAAATAAAAGATTTTGTATTATAAGATGCAATACTCCGGAACCTTGGTTTGGGCATGATCGGACACGCACTTGACTAATTTACTTTACACTTAGGTATTCTGAGGTAATGCAAAGATAGGCAGCCGTAAGTAATGTGATGACTGTTGCTACTTATCTTTCCTTGGAGTCCTTGGATCTGGAAGTTGCACGTTATTTTTTTTGTTCATGAAAGATGCAGGCGAATAAGTATGGAAAACTTTTTATTGTGCGACCAAGTGCTTTAAAACTATTTTTGTAGTAAGCGTATTCTAGATTCACTGATTTTGTAGGTTTCGGTAAAAGTGATGAATGAGAGTCAAAACAAGTTTTAAAAAAATATCGTAGGCCTCTGTTACCACAGACGAAGTATCACAATTTGTGATACTTCGTCTGTGTCTGTTACCTACTCTGTTTATTTTGACTGCTGCCGACTTGACCTCTATGGACTTGACGAATTACTTGACTTGTGTCAAGTGATGAATTTGAAATTATAAGTCAAGTCAAGTCATTCTTCAAGTCGGCTGTCGTTTGTTTTGAAGAGAAAATGGTGGATTAGCCATCCAAAACCTGAATCGAATTTTCACCTTCAGAAAAACCACTTTACACACATTTATTCCAATCCAAAAATTTTCATTCATTTGACACTGGAAAAATTGTCTTGTCAAAAACGGTCAGAGGCCATTCAAACACCAAAACAGTTAGTAAAAGTGCTTTTTATTTACAGTTTTCAGTGAATAAAATAAGCTTTTTAAAAAAGAACAAGAAGAATAGAAGAAGAAGAACAAGGAGCTTAAAAAAATAATGAACACGTCGGTTGGTGAGGTTCACCGTGCTTCAGTGTAGATCTAAACTAGAATTATCAATATAGGAATGTAGGTAGAAAAACAGCGATGGGTATTTATCATAAATTATAATTTAATGACTATAAAAAGCATAGGTATCTATTCTATACACAAGTAATCATCATGGCCATATTAAGTATAAGAGTATATCACATTTCATGGTCAATAAGTGTTTTCTAAGTCAAGGATCGAGAAGTCCAAATCGTAAATTTTTAATGGTAGCTGGGTTAACATGGTTAGATTTCTGATGTATACGTAATGGCACTAATAAAATTACTAAGTAGGTAATGGTAAATTTTAGTGTACGTGAGAAGTCACCCTAAGAGTATTGTGCACCAGCTTCATTAAAATATGACTTTTTTGGATACCGGTGCGAGAGGTTATCCGTAACTGCCCGCACTAGCACTGGCTGATGCTGATGCTGACGCTGACGCACTGGACTGGCTGTATCCACCATGACTGCCACCACAGCCTGACGTGCAGCCCTTTCCTCCTCCTTGACCGCCGGATCCACCTAGACCTCCTCCAATTCCACCTTGAGCTCCAGCCCCACCACCGCCTCCTCCGCCACCATATCCACCGCCTAGGCCGCCTCCATTGCCCCCACTGCCGCTATAACCATGACCTCCAGCCCCACCGTTACCTCCTCCGAGCCCTCCACTATATCCACCGCCTAGGTCACCTCCATTGCCACCACCTAAACCTCCACTTCCGCCATTGCCGTAAGCTCCGGCCCCACCACTACCTCCTCCGAGCCCCCCGCCGTATCCACCACCTAGGCCTCCCCCACTTCCACCGCCTAGGCTTCCCCCACTACCGCCAAATCCACCTGATCCACCAAATCCAAAGTTAAGCCCACCGCTAGAGCTGTGGCCTGCTGCTCCAGGACCACCATGGCTACCGCCAGCACCTCCACCTAGGCCACCTCCAGAGCCTCCACCGTATCCTCCGCCGTAACCACCGCCTGATCCACCGCTTCCGCCGTGATCGCTTCCTGCACCTTGATGTCCTGCCGGCCCACCACCAGTGCCGGATCCTCCACCGAGTCCACCTCCGTAGCCACCGCCATTACCACCACTGCCTCCGGTTCCTCCAGACAGGGCAAATCCTCCAGAACCTCCACTTAATCCGTTTCCATGCCCGGCACCACCACCAGCGCCTCCGCCGTAACCACCGCCATGACCTCCACCGCCTGCTTGGATTCCGCTGCTGCTCCCGTAGTCTTTGCCCCCGTTGCCAGCAGCTCCTCCGTAGCCACCACCGCCGTTTCCACCTCCGTATCCACCGCCGTTTCCACCTCCGTTTCCACCTCCGAGTCCACCTCCGTATCCTCCTCCTGCTCCACCTCCAAAGCCAGGTCCTCCCCCTTGGCCGCCGCCGCTGTACCCGCCACCGCCACCGTAGCCTCCCTTGCCGCCACCGAGAGAGCCGGTGAACGCGAACCCTCCAGACTTTCCGTCAGCAGATTGCGTGCTGATAGACTTGTGGTCTGCACCTCCTCCCCCACCTCCGGCTGCACCTCGCACTGCGCCACCGAAGCCTTGTGACACTTTACCGATGATGTCGGTGAAGCCTTTCGAAATGCCTTCGAGGCCGAACCCGCCGCTGAATCCTCCGCCCCCGATCCCACCTCCTCCTCCACCTCCCCCTCCTCCCCCACCTCCTCCTCCGAATCCCCCTCCGTATCCCCCTCCGTATCCCCCTCCGTATCCGCCGCCGTATCCTGCGCCACCGCCCTGGCTAGCCCCGTAGCCCCGCCGTATTCGCACTGGAAATAAAATAATTATGTTAGTTTAAGCAGGTTGGTATTGGTACTTAGACTATTGAAACTATTTGTGCACTATTGAAAAGTCTCAAATAGGTACCTACTCTTATATCTCAAGTACCTAGGCAGTTTGATTACTAGAGTGATTGGAGTAGGTACCCAAACTTTTTTTGTTGGAAATATTCTAATAAGTGAGCGGCGTTAGTCTGTTTGCATAAAAATTAGCAGTTGAACCTACCCGAGGCATGCGCCAAGCCCACAGCGAAGAAGAGCACAACGCAAGCTCGCGTCGTCTGACCCATGTCTGCTAACAAAATTAACTGACGTCCGACAAACACTACCCATCCTTTTATATGGTTATTATAAACCAGTTGTATTTACCAAGTTTATGCGAACATACTAACATAACTACTGAGAAACAATAATTAGTTTTTATGCGGCTAATATTCACGCAGGAGCAGATACTTCCCACATAAAATCGTGAGGTTTTTGTTGATCGCTGATTAGCCAGAAGTGCCGAATTGAAACATATCGTGATAGAGTTCAAACAATGGAAGAACATTTGGAGTTTTTAAAACGAACGTTCTGGGAATCCCACCTAAATAGCAGAGTTCCCGGATTTAGCTGTGCTAAGTGCATATTCTTGAAAAATCTACATGTGACCGAGCGTGCGACGCATTTGTAAAAGTGTCAAAATTCACACGTTAGTCAGACGGAGCTGGTAGGGCTTTACCCACTGTGGCTCTACTGTAAAGCCACAGTCACATTATACACAAACACAGATGTTTGTTCTGTGTCTGGGTGTTACTAAGTATGTACCTATCATAAGTATGTACCTATCATAAGTATGTATTTACTAAAAAATAATTTGTGCTAGGAATAAGTATTCTATCAGCAATCTAGTTCTCATAGTACAAGCTTTGCTTAACTAGAGAGCGTTGTGTGATATGTCCAAGAATATGCTTTTTTTGTATTATGGGTGACTAAAACGTGGGTTATGTTCTGCTGGTACTCAGCAACTTGGTCATCATCATTATATCAGCCTGTAGTCATGGGCCTGGATATATCAGAAAGAACGATTTTGTGCTTTCGTAGGAGGTTAGTAAGTAAGTAGCTACATTGAAATAATATCTAGATTCTAAACGGAGCATTATCGTCGATATGTGATAATGATAGCGAGTGGTCATTATCCATGAGAGATATAAATAAATCACGTGTGATTTGTATTGGTTCCATTAATTTTGTCCTTAGCGTCATTGAAGTCACGATTGCAGAGGTAAATATGTTGCGGACAAACTTTCAATAGAATATAGTTATACTTATTCAAAACAAATTATTCACACAACAACCGTAACAAAAATAGCAATAAAAAAAAACAATTGTCAAAATTGTATTGAATGTTATGGTTGTTAAATAATGATTTTTCAGTTTTATTTTACATTGTTTTCCAAGACAATAGGGCAGGATCATTGATCCCCGGACATTTATAAACTTGAAGTGTAGAGAGCAAGAGTGTGATAATTCGTCCAAGGCAAGGATGCAATGGTTTTTGCATGACTACATAATAAGTGAATTATTCTTCTACTTTTATTTATGGCCTCTGTCCGTCATTTTGACAGACGATGTAAATTAGCGTCATAAAAGATATATCATAAGTCAACAGTAGCAATGACGTTGTAATTGCAGTGAGGTCACATGATAATTCATTAAATATGCCGGCTGCGTTTTCTACGAAAATAAAAAGACAAAACACGTCAAGAAAACGTTTTTTTCCGCTTTCAGGTGATAAAATTAACAATTGAATTATTATTGCATGCTAATAGGTAATAGATACAGATGGCTTTACGCGGATGTGTCGCTAAGTGCAAGGTGTTAGTCATTCATTTTTCATTGAGATAACAATACCTACGTATGTAGCTCCTAACCTACTTATTTTTTTTTTATCTGATGGTGAAAAATCTCCTCTAACAGGTCAACTTTGCGAAGAGTTTTAATTTTCCACTCTGTCTCTACCAAGATAATCTTTTCTCCATGCTAGGTAAATAAATTAATTTTTTGGCGTCATCGGCACGTTATATTTTGACTCGGCCCCTTGAGAGCCGCGAGGGACAAAAATAGTTGATAATATTGGAAGCCTACATAAATGACGATCTTGTGCTGGATGGATGTGCCTAGTAGAAAACTATTTTTGCAGCGTGTTTCCTGAGATTTTTCCTAGACCAAAACTTTCAGTTTTTTTTAGTGGGTATATGAACCTATGATAAAAATGATAAAAAAACAGCTTTCCGTCAAATGACAATTTCAACGAGAATCGGTCAACTCCGTCAGAACCGGTCAATTTTAAACTTGCCCTTGTTTGCTACGTTCCCTGCAGCATCTTACACAACATAGCTTCATAACCGCATCCGGGTGCTCCTCCAATTAACCGATTACCATCGCTTATGCTGTTGTAATTTGTAATTGACAAATCTTTGATCTGCGATATCTTTTTGCGTATTTTATAGACTCGTGGAATTAATACTGGCAATGTTTTGTTATGATTTTGAGGCGGGTTTTGGCCCTGGTGGACGGTGGTGTTCAGAATTATACTCAACAGAACATTGGTGGGAATAGTAGAGACAAGTCAGGTGTAAAGCATATTCTTTTAAGTCACAGAACTAATGGGAAAAAAAATCCCAGTAGCTCTGTCAACAGAACTACTCAACAGAACAGGTGGGAATAAACGTTCCAAGATATCGAATATTATGTAGAACTAAAGGTGGTAAGTATACCAAAGTATCGCTACCTAGTACTTTTTTTATACAGCTACCTATGTAACGAGAAGAGTGCTGAGTATGAATGTGGATGGATATAGAGGAAGAGGTAGGCCTAAGAAAAGATGGATGGATTGTGTGAAAGATGATATGCATAGGAGAGGAGTGAACACTGAGATGATGAATGATAGGGGAGAATGGAAGAAAAGAACATGTTGTGCCGACTCCACATAGGGGGATAAGGGCAGGAAAAAGAAGAAGACCTATGGAACAAGACTTTAGTTTTAAGAAGCGAAAATATTGACGGGGAAGAAAAGTACTACAGATTCTGTCGGAACGTTCAAAAAGTTAATGGTTTTGAAACCTGGTAGTGATCTCTATACTATCGCTGTTTGATTTACCTAGCTATCTACTTATATTTTTTTATTTTATGTTATAAACGATGTATACTGCTCTTAGCAGAAAAACTTCATCCAATTACAATCCAGTTTGTAAGTTTTTTTCCGTAAATAATCTTTTAGGGTTCCGCAATTACGCACTGTAGTGTCACGGTACACAAATGCTGGGGCCATTAATGATCGTTCGTATATTTGAGACTTTCATTTTCTTACCCATACTGTACATACATAATTGATCTGTGCCCGTACGTATACCTTACGCGCGGTTTTTTTTCATACCTACCGTTTTTTTTAATAATTTGGAACTTCTTTTACCCTGTGGCGTAAATAAGTAGAGGTGACAAATAATTAATGTAAAGCACTCTAGAAAACACATTATTATTTAGATATTCATAAGCATTTTGCTGTAGGCAAAGTAGATATTTTGCTTTATTAAGATTCGTAGCGCACGTGTTAATTTTATTAGCATGTACCTACCTAGGTATTGTGTTATTAGTGGTAGGGAACCCAGTGCTCGAGTTCAACTCGCGGTTGATTTTTTTTATGTTATTGTGTTATTCAATAGGTAGGTAGAATAAACTTTGTAACACGTATTACCTGCCGGTAGCCCTTAAGCCAATTGTAACTATGTATCTAACTAAGGAGTACATTGTTTGTACACGTACCTACATTAAATTCAGATGTTGGAAGTTTTTCAAACAATATTACTTAATTTAATTACGTGTTGTGTGCATAAAGTGAAGTTTTTGCTCAGCCAATGACTAATTTAACCTTTGTAGTATGATCTTTGATACAATTAAATATACATACGTAGGTAAAACAAACAGCATCATAATTATAAAAGATCATTGGCAGCATCAAAAGTACAATTTAATATCAGAATTTAAAATGCTTTAGTTTATTTGACTGTATCTAAAGTACTTACCTAATGAAGTTTTTTAAAAATAGTTTTTAGGTACCTATACGAAAGCTTAGGTCACAGATTATATAATACTATACGCTTAGGTATACCTACAATAATATGGATCTTAAATTTTTTTTTTTACGCTTAAGCATAGTTTATTATTGAAAGAATTATCCTGAAGATCTGCTCGATGCTCGACACGTCGCGATCGTAGGTGAACCGTTGAACTTTTTTGTTTTGTTTTTTTCTTAAGCATAATTGAATCAGTTACGTAAGAATGTATTTCCCATAACTAAACCCATGAATATTTGCTCAGTCATGGCACACGTCGTCTTTTAAACGACCAAAGCACGTGACCGAATAGAGAGGATATTTTTGAGATAATATTTTTGTAGGTACCTAACCTACCACCTACACTAACTAAGTACAGGTACATACCTATAGGTAGTAAGTATTGCAAGCTCATTTTCTGTTAGAAAGTAAGGTGCATTGGGGTAATTGCGAAAATGGGTATATTCCAAAAATCCATAAAATCTAGTAACATAATGCGATATTTTTCTGTTGGCAACATTGGTCTAGACGCCATCTTGATTGGCATCGCCGTGACAGTCCTATATATCCTCGTGCCAACAGGAAAATGGTATCGATTCGCTTGTTGCATTTTTCTAAAGTAACCTAATTTGACAGCACTAAAAATGTTGTCGTCCCTTTCTCATAAACTGAAACGATAAGGACGGCTATAATTTTAGAACTGTCAAATTAGGTTAGTTTAGAAAAAGGCAACAACCGAATCGATACCATTATCGCATTATATTACTAGATTTTATGGATTTTCGAAATATACCCATTTTCGCAATTACCCCAATGCACCTTAAGTATGAACCTATTGTAATTCTTAGGTAGGTAGGTACTTACTTATAATAACAAGATACCCTTCGTATGATCTCATTTTAGCCAAGTCGATAATTGTTGATGTGTTTCTGAACAAAACTGCACGGACAGTCGGACATGCTAGATTTGATGCAAAGCTGACCTGTAACTCTAGACTTACAGGTTCTAGAACCTGTTACTGAAATTACTAAAACTGGAAAGGTATGGTGCAATAGACGGGTAATACCTGGTTGTGCCATAACAAACATAACCTCTGAGTTCAAGGTTAAAGATTTAATCGACCGTAACAAAACAAAAAAAAAACCTGTTCGAGGCAAAACGATTTATTTGTAACAACGCCATCTCATGACTTAACACGAGACGTGGTAACATAAGATCTAGGTACAGCCTACAGCTAACACCTTCAAAATAACGGAGTACTATAGCGTGTAGTGTAACTTATCACCGCTAGATGGCATAAACATTTCTATAATAAAATGTTATAAAGCTATGTAATTTACGAAAACCACAACTAAGTCTAATGGCTTTTATATCTTTCCTGTTCTGGCCTGGGTGCGCCGTATGCTGTCGCATGGCTGGTGGCTACTCCACCGCGACCGGTGCTGTAGGCGTTAGCGACGGCGGTAGGGCCTCCAGGAGCGCCAGATCTACCACCATAAAAAACCATCGGGAAGAAAGCACTGGCGGGCAACTTGGGAGCATATCTGTCGTCATCATCCTCATCATCATCATCGATCACTGGTTTCTTGACCTGCTTCTTCCTGGATACTGCCTTCTTAGGCTTCGGTGCTGGCTCTTCTACTTCTTCCACTTCAGGTTCGGTCTCAGTTAGTTCAGGAACCACCGTTTTCAGAGTAGTGCTGAAGAGATAAGTTTTTTCGGTTGGTTCAGCAATTTCAGTGGCTTCAGTCGGGCTGACAGGATTTATTTCTGGTTGTTGGGGGTAGTATTCGTTCTGTTGGGGAGGTAGGTCATCATTTTGTTGGGGGATGACCTCGTTCTGCTGGGGTGGGACGTAAGTGTCTAGGGTTGTTTGGCGCCGGCGGTCGGGATAGTAGTACTGTCCGGATTGGGGGACCGCGGCCTGTTCTTCAGGTCTGTACATGAAGGCGGCCATGCCACCGCTGGCAGCACGAGGATTGTAGTATGGGTTGTAGTAGCGGCTCATCACCATGCCTCCACGGGTCTTGTCACTTGAGCCGTACGACACTGCGGGAAAAAGGTTCAAGGTTTTAAAAATAATTAGGACAGAGGTTAAGATGAGAATAGGAGATACAATTTTTAGATAAAAATTAAAGGCATGACAAGTTTCATAGATCTATGTTTGAGGTAATGTACAAAACAACTTACGAGTATCCACATTTCCGTATCCAGGATAGTAAGTGTAGGGATATCCAGTTGCCTCCCACAAGGCGCAGCTCAGCAGCATGATAGAATGCACGTACTTCATGTTGAACACTTTTACGATAGTTCGCAGACTGGAACCCGAGGGTGCGGTGTGGGTTACTGCTGCTGAGTTTGTGTGGAGTGACCGGTGATATCGCGTTATATAGTCCAGTCTGGCTGGACTCATTGTAATGCAGCTCACGAGTCACGGGTCTACAGGCTCGGAGTTTGCATAGCGGCCTTCGCTTTGCACCATTCGATCGGCAGAGACCAACCGTTACGGGATCCTGATGATCTGCTGGATGCTCGACACGTCGCGATCGTAGGTGAACCGTTGAACTTTTTTGTTTTGTTTTTGCATGGCTTTTGTGACTCATTTCCTAGCAAAGGTAAATCTCTAAAATACTTATTTGAAATTAGGTGATGCATTTTAATTTTTCACTACACTTAATTAGGTACTATTGATTGAACAAAAATTCTTTAAAATTCGTTTCTCTGCCTTTTTACACATCACTTCTCATCTCACTGCTCCACGCATGTTCTGCATCATTATTCTTATGTGTTACGAGTTGGGAGTCATTACATGCACACACACCCTAAAGGTTATGATCAAATGGTTAATTACTTCCTAGTTTTGTGGAAGATACCTTTATGCGCAAAAGGTAAATCTCTGAAATACATAGTGTGCTAAGATAATTATGTGTTATCTCTAACTAATGCCTAAATATTGCTTATGCCCCAATTGATTTGGTATAGGTAGGTAAATACTAACTTTGTTTAGCTAGATACTAAATTCGTTCTATAATCGCATTTTATTCACATTGTATGAAGGAAAGTATATGATTTAATGTATATTTTTTGCTTGCCCCTTCATTTCCAAGGGTCTACAATCAATAGTTTTCCTTATACTGTCAGTTAGTCTCCCTATTTGTTGTCTATTTAAAGCAAAGTGTTGTATAATCGTGTGAATTTCTTACACAAAGTGCTATAAATAAGGGAATATGTGTGTGGCATTATGCAGGCCACATGCCCTGCAGCTACGTGGCATGACAAGCAGTCGTTCATTCATGACGATTTATAACTCAGACTGCAGATGGTTAACTGGTTCGCGGAACTGAGTCCAGGATAGTCGTAGTATGCAGGTGTTGAGAAGTGCTGGTGATACCTGAGCGAGCTTTGATACATTCTTGACGTTTATTTCGTAAGTACCAATTTAAAGTTAGCCTATACATATAGTCATGTGAATAGTGTGAGCATCCCTTACTTAATCGGTCGGGCGTTAAAATCTGTGTTTACTTTGTTAAAATGCTTACTCTCTTTTATTATGTAATAAAGTTGTCGTTTTGGGTCAACTGTTATGATAACATCTATATTTTGTTGAATAAAATTTTTTTTGTTCCGTGTTTGGGTGTTACTATGTATCATAAGTAGAAACCTAGGTATGTATTTAAAAAATATATATATATAAGTACTAGTTCCTATAGCTTTGCTTAGTAAGGGACTAGAGAGCGTTGTGTGATATGTCCAAGAATATTTAATATTAAAAAAATATTTTTTTTATTAGGTAAATAAAATGAAATAAATGAGTCCATGCAAAGCATAGAACCACAGTTACTTTCTTCTATCTACCAAGTAATCATCGAAAAAATGCACAGGGCTCTCATGAATCGTGCTTTAATACCGCGTGCACACTATGCCCATGCCGCTGCCGGAATGTATGGCGACATCAATGCCGCGGACTTATTGCCATAGCAACATCGCCTTTACTCTTACTAAGCGGCATAGATGCCGGCAGCGGCATGGGCATAGTGTGCACGCGGTATTAGTATCACAGGCACGTGATCGGAGTCCCGATGTTTAGCGATATGATCGGCTGTCGGCGCATCTGTGCTGATAAGCATCTGCGCCCACGGTTACCTGGCTAAACGGTAGTTAATGTCCAAATAAACCAACAGCTATTCCAGCTACTTACCTACATGCTTACAGAGTGTAAAAAAAAATGTCTTCTAAGGTACTACTGCGGACTTAGTGACGATTCGGACGAAATATTTTGGGACAAATTCTCCCAATCGTCACTTTTGATTTTAATAATTTTTGTTGTGACGATTCGGAGAACATCAAATTAAGGAAGCCGTTGAGTACAGTCAGGTAAAAAAATGTTAAGCAAAATATGATTTAGCTATTTAAATTGCTTTGCGAGCGTGTGGTTACATTAAGGTGGTTCGATTTCCATACTAATTTATTTAACCAATTTGGGGGAAATTATATTATTATACCTAACAAGCAATTTTTATTTCTTTCTTGAATCATAGAACTTAAAATCAAGATCTATTTTTTTGATGACAGCTGTCAAACTTCAAACGCCCATATCTCGGAAACTACTCACCCTAGAGTTCTCGTTCCAAAACCAAATGAAAGGTGTGATCAAGATCTATTTTTTTGATGACAGCTGTCAAACTTCAAACGGCTATATCTCGGAAACTACTCACCCTAGAGATCTCGTTCCAAAATAGAGCATGGATACCGGTTTTCGATAATATCGAAATACCGGATTATCGGACTAAAAGCCCGATAAAAAAAAACCGATATTGGACGTGACTACTATCGGTTTTTCGATAATAATAATTATATTAAACTACATAACTAGCTAGCAGACCCTACCTGCAACTTCGTTTGCATATTATTTTGGCCTCCAATTCCCAGGCTGTACATTCCCTGGTTGTATGTAGGTTTATTCCGTCCGGGCTGTATTTTCCACGGTTGTGAAATTATGTCACCCGTTTGTCGCGTACCACCTCGAGTCGACCAATCACAGCGCTTCGTTCGTCCAAATTCAGTTTGCTGTGCAGTTTATTCGCTCAGTGAGGTGTTCTATGATTTAGAAGGCGCACGTTTATTGCAAAAGTAAAAGTTGTGTTGTGTGTTTGGCGTCGCCTTCAGTTTACTGACGATACCCCCAACGAGCGTTGAGTCTGAAAGAGCGTATACGTGCAATAAGATAAGGTCGTCTCTTAGAGACAACACTTTGGATGCCGTCTGCGCTTCTTGCGCTCTTTATTTAAAAACTCACGTGAACGTGAATCGCCGTCGTCTTCAAAGTCATAAGATGACCATTTATTGACCAATTTGGACCATGTCGTTAATTGTCGTTCCTTGATGCTTGTGCTGATTTTACCAATTATTTGAGTTGATTATTTTTAGTTGATTATTTTGAGTTGATTTTATTTTTATTTTATGACATAGCAGAGTATGTTGTGAGTACTTGTGAGTTGTGGTGTGGTAGTGTGATGAAGTTTGACAACTGTCATCAAAAAAATAGATCTTGATCACACCTTTCATTTGGTTTTGGAACGAGATCTCTAGGGTGAGTAGTTTCCGAGATATAGCCGTTTGAAGTTTGACAGCTGTCATCAAAAAAATAGATCTTGATCACACCTTTCATTTGATTTTAGAACGAGAACTCTAGGGTGAGTAGTTTCCGAGATATGGGCGTTTGAAGTTTGACAGCTGTCATCAAAAAAATAGATCTTGATTTTAAGTTCTATGATTCAAGAAATAAATAAAAATTGCTTGTTAGGTATAATAATATAATTTCCCCCAAATTGGTAAAATAAATTAATATGGAAATCGAACCACCTTAATAGCTATATCACATTTTGCTTAAAAATTGTTTACCTGACTGTACAATGCAGCTATTTTTAAAGTTGTCCGAATCGTCACAACAAAAATTATTAAAATCAAAAGTGACGATTGGGAGAATTTGTCCCAAAATATTTGGTCCGAATCGTCACTAAGTCCTACTGCGGTGTGAATTGTCACTGTTACACCTCTGAGTGAGGCATAATAGCGCTATTTTCAAACGAGTTTAACATTTTTGACTTCAACTTCATGGTTTACGACTTGCCTTAGTGTCAGTAGTACCATTGATTTGTACCATTGATGGTACAAGTGACACAACTTTGTATCTTTAGTACCATTAATGGTACTAGTGACAATTATTTTGGATCTTTTACGTTTGCATTCGAATTCTGGTTTAGCTTCTTTAGCAGTAAAGGTGACAGCAGAACAGACTTTTCCATGGAAACATCTCGTAAACATCCACTTATTGTCTGTAGGCACAGCAGATTCTCTCTCTATATACATCACAGAAAAAATACCTATGCATATAAGCTCAGCATATTAAACACAAATTATTCTCTCTCAGACTTAGATATTATAATACTAAAACAATAGATTGACAGGCGTCACGGCTCAGTCGGTAGCTGCTCTGCCTTCCGTGCCGTGGGTCGTGGGTTCGATCCCCACCGAGAACAAACATTTGTGTGTGCAAACATAGATGTTTGTCTGTGTCTGGGTGTTTCTATGTATTTACAAAAAAAAAATATACATATAAAATATGTATTCTATCAGCCATCTAGTTCCCATAGTACAAGCTTTGCTTAGTTTAGGACTAGAAGGCGTTGTGTTAAAATTAAATGTCCGTGAATATTTATTATTTATTTATTTTTATTATGTGTAAGCTTCTATAGTTTCAGCGAATAGACGTGAAACGATGGTGGTGAGGCCTTTTTTTAACCTTATTACTTTAGATTAAAGGTTAATTCAATCAAATGACATAAAATACTTTATTTTTTTGAAACTGTCCATAGACGAAGATAAATGGGCGTGAATTTATGCCGGAAGCCGCGTGTTATCATTAGTATGAGCAGCGTGCGCAAACGCAGTGATTCAACATCTGTTGCGCGCTTAACCGGTGGTATCAAGGATAATGTGACTTTTATGGAAAATCTGATCATATTTTGATAGATTATTGCCATTCATGAATTGGTTGTTTAAGTCAATTTATACCTTCTTTTATAAAATGTGCGTTTCAAGCACTGCATTTTAATAAGAAGCTTATCAAAATGGTATATTATTTAGCAACATCTTTGAATTATTGGTCTCGCATCGGGAATTGAACCACAAAAATAAGCATCGGAATGGAACCTCTTCTACCTTCATAAAAAATTAAACAATAAGGTCCAATAGAATTGGTCTTAAATTGAAAAAATTGAAAATTGAAATTGAATTGAATTGGAATTGAATTGGTCTCAGAATTTGCGTTTCAAGTGTTCTGTGAAAGCAGGTGGTATTCCTCCCGCGAATGTCGAATGTCGATCGATGGTGCGATACGCCTCATGCAGATCCACCGCCTGATATACTTGCTAAAGAGACAAGTCAAGGACCTTCACTGTATAAAGCTTTTTGGTCAATTTGGTCATACAATTTTGACAAAAAAGTTGTTGTTAGCTTTGCTCAGTTTGGGACTAGATGACGTGGTGTTAAAATATCCATGAATATGTAAGCATGTATTGTTTCATAAGTTTTGCGTACTCGTTCATTATTCAGCAGCTTCGTTAGAATTGAATTAGTAAATTCATTAAAACATTTAAGCACCTAGTACCTTATCAAGTACAATGGTTAAGTACTCCTTAGGCTCTAGTTTCTTAGACACAAACTAGAGTCTAACTAAGGACTACCCTTAGGCTGTAGTTTTTGTCTCAGAAAGCTCTGTTTGTGTCGAAGAGGTGACTCGCGATAGCTTTCGGGCAACTAGAAACCTGCATCATGAAAGTTAGAACTTCAAATATTCTGGGTTTTACAAACCACGTCCATCTGTTTTTGGCAAGAATTCGTAGCTTTTTATTGTTATCTAAAATAAATTCTCATCAATCTCACTAATGTGTTTATAATCTCACGGGCACCTTCATACTTTTAACCTGTTGGTTTCTATGCAGATACAATTCAGTAAATTCAGACTTGACAATGGGCTTGGAGTGCATCACCATCGTTCCTGCCTCTCCACTCCAAGCCTCCAACCAAGTTAACATACAGTAGCTGGAGAATTAGGGTCTTTTCTTATTCCAATAGATGAAGAGGTTTTCGAAGGTTTTCAAAGTCCAACACCATTTTTTTTTTACATACCTACATCACTTTTTTAAAATAATAATAAATATTCACGGATATTTAACACAACGCCTTCTAGTCCCAAACTAAGCAAAGCTTGTACTTTTTTTTTGTAAATACATACTTATACATAGTAACACCCAGACACAGAACAAACATCTATGTTTGCCACACACAAATGTTTGTTCTCGGTGGGGATCGAACCCACGACCCACAGCACGATATTTATAAAATATAAAATGAAAAGTTACCTACTAGTTTTCATAAAACTTTTTCTGTTACTTATTTACGAAGGATGTCGACTATTGTCGACTGACATGCTTACTAAAATTAAACGTAAATTGCAGCCTAATTAGCTCGTGATTTTTTTATGAATACCTAGTTTATAAGTTTTGCAATGCATTTTTTTGTAAATTTTATTAGACATTCTAGGTATTCGAATTTTATTATTTTTATTACCGCCAATTTTACGAACACAGTAAATTTTACTGTGTCGGCAGTTCTTTCAACTAGGTACCTAATAAAAATGTCTTCTATGGGCTACGATCCATCATGAACATTATGTGTGAATTCCCATCACGATCACAATTTGCATTCATGAATTTGGCAAGTAGCAACCTACTTACATGAAAACAGTAGCTGACAAAAATTTTGTTAGCGATGTTTAAGATAATTCCCAGAGCAGTTTAATAAAAGATTTAGATAAGTTGGGTATGGGTGCAGGCACATGAGAATTAACACCTATATCTCAGGTATGCCATCGGCTTGTTTCATCGTTTAGTTGTATAAAAAAAAGTGAATATTGGAACGTCATTCAACAGTTAAATTCTTTAGAAATTACAGTAAAAATTCAATAAAAAAATGTCTACATTTTTGACGTACTGACGACCAATGGGTGAATAGTACCTACTGCCATTTTGTAACTTCTATGATATTCCAACGAAATCCCAATTAAGTATTTAACTATTTTTTTACTAGGTTCGGAAAAATACCCCAGGCAAAGTTGGTATTATGAAAGCCTATAGGTACACATACCACAATACTTTGCGTAATTAGATTGAAACACCAACGTCATTCCATTTTCAAGTCTAAAGCTGGCAGCGTCAAAGCCATTGAATGCATATCACGCATGCGTTTTGACGTCGACTCATACGCACAACTCATACCATAGGTACTACACAGAACATTTTCCTGTTCTTTGTCCAGATCTAGGCATTAACATGAGAGCCTACGTGAGTTCACAATCGATTTTGATTTATTGATGTGGTTCAACGCTTGCACTGAATAAAGTATTTTTATCCTTGTGTTATTTAGAAATTAATTATTTATACTGTGTCCTACGTGGTGCCACTGGTGCCAGCACTAATGTCAACTTATACGAGTGCAATCGCTGTTTTGACATTCAAACGCAACGTTGATTTTGGTTTTGAAATCAAAACCTTTATGGCGTAGCCACTCGTGGCTGAGAAGTAGTATTGGTTCATGATAGTGGAACAAACGGCGCCATGGAAATGAGTATTGGTTTTGACCTTAGAATTTGGTAATGCGATCAAAATTAGCGTATAGTAAATACGCCCAAGCCCGCGCGTGAATGTTTTTTTACAATTAAATGATGGAACAAGTCGATGGCCTACCAGATTAAGTGGATCGGTAGCACGTGTGTAGCTTTGTGAAAAATTATGCTACTTTTCAAACAAAATTCCAGACAGCAACCAACCTGTTTTGGAAAGGCTTCCACTGACGTAAGCACCTTTGTGGTCTCCGACATCGGGTACACTTAATAACATCATCGGTTACTCATAGCCTGTATCATAAACATATATTTTATTTATTACGTTGCTCTCTTCCATAGCTGATTGAACTACGGAAGTTGTCAGCTTTTTTCCAATTTTCCCCTCCCGGCAGTCGCAGGGTCGCTAAGGGGATTATTGGACAAAAGTTTCAGAAATCCCTCACGCAGGGGACGCACGCAGGAGAAAACGGGAATGAGCCTCTATACTCTATATCTATAGGAAATCTTTAGTTCCACAAACTTATCTGGCCCGTTGGCAGAGGCTGGGCACCGTCGCGTCGTCGCGTCGCGTCGGTCACCGTCGTGGCGTCGTCGTCGTCGTGTCGTCGTCGGTCCGGTTTTCACCATTGATTGTTTTTTTTACCATTTCATAACTTAAAGTAATGATGTTTGTAGTGCTAGTCTGTTCACAGTAAAATGTAAAATGTTACGGTGGAAACTTCACTGGTTTCTGTGCTATTTAAAGTTTACTAGTTTTTATTATTATTGTATCGTCATCGGGCCAGTTTTGCGTGTGGTACTCTGCAGTGTTACCGTATTTAATCTAATGATTTGTGCTCTTTTGAAAGTGTGTCATCTTTTAATTTATCTCGAATCAAATCAGCATGCATGTTGCGTCCGTTTTTATAGTTTTTTAACTATAAAAATGAATCCCGCGAACCAGCTGCAAAGCTTAATAAATCCCTAGTTGTGTTCTTTGTTTTATCTAGCTCATAAATTGTCGCTAACAATAGGTGTATTTATGCTTTTAATGAATATTTCAACGTTTTTTTTTAACAGTCTTATTCGAGGAATAATAAAACTTATGTGCGTTTTAATATTGAACGAAGCTTAATATATTTTTGTCTAATTGTGCTCACTGGTTACCAATGAGTTGATTTGTCTGTATGCATTCGATTCCACGTACATTAATGAACAGACGTAGGTTACTAATTTTAAAATCTATTCTATTATTTTCTTAGGATAAATGGCTTACCTTTTTTTTTTTTTGAATTTTTTTCTGGCACTGGAGGCTTGTCCTTTTGCCAAGTCTTTTTTGGTTAAGTGGCTTACCTACCAAATTAGCTGGCTATTATTATTCTTATGGTATGTAAATGTTGCCATATGCATAACATTAAAAGTTTTATCACAGTATTACCGTTCATACTTAATCTCGCACTCGGCGAAATATTTTGGAAATACCTAGCGAAACCGCGAATTCTAGGTATGCTGTTTTATAGGTTTTGATTAAAAATACCGTTATCTCATTGTCCTCTTTGGGGGTCAACGGTTGTCACAATCGGATCCGCCTTTCGCCAAACAGCATCTAAATAAAAGAATTAGCCATAGAAACAAATTATGGGCGAAGTCATCGCATTGAAATGGTCTGAAATTGTTCTGAGAAATTCACGATACAGTAGTTTTATTGGTGTAGCTTCTGAGGCACGCACAATACGCGCATACTATGAAAAACTAGTAACCCCAATGTTTTTGGGTAAATAATTTTATGAAGCAAACCTTCAAACCATCGAAGCAAGCTTACAAAGCTTTGGAGTCGAGATATTTTTTGAACTCGAGAAAATATAGATGTGAACTTATGAAATAAAAAAAATTATAGACTAGCAAAACAAATTCCTTAAATAAAATTAAAAGTACTACAAATTAATGTTCTACGGTGAACCCACACGATGTAAGTAAATGGACAATTCTATTAATTTGTTGAATAATAATAACTGTATGTGGTATAGTATTAGTAGATTATTATACAAGGGGATAAAGCAGTGTCTTCTGTCGCGGGTGACGATTTAAATCGCGAGCGTAACGAAGGATTCAAAGTTTACTCCCGAGCGTAGCGAGGGTGTTAAAAACTTAAATCACGAGCGAAGCGAGGGATTTAAGACGAGTCCTGAGAGTAGCGAGGGATTTAAGTTCACCCAAGACTAAGACAGCTTTATCACCGAGGAAAATACTCTACTTTTTGTACCATTTGCGAAAAAATTAACACAATAATAATATGAGATAGCATTTTAGAACATTAACTTATTTATAAAAATAAATTAAAATAAACTTAACGTTTATGTATTTGAAGAAAACAAAAACGCGGCATTTTCCTAGACTAATATTTTTTTGTCGGAAAAGCAAAGGCATCAAGCTCATACGGCCTGCATAATAAATGCGTATTCCTTTTTCAAAAAGATGTATAATGCTTTGTATACAAACTCAATGGTGTAAACACAGATGTAGTTCAGTATAAATTGTATTCCAAATTTAAATCACTTCTCCCCCTAGATGAAAGAAATCCAGTACTCGACTTAGTGACGATTCGGACCAAATATTTTGGGACAAATTCTCCCAATCGTCACTTTTGATTTTAATAATTTTTGTTGTGACGATTCGGACAACTTTAAAAATAGCTGCATTGTACAGTCAGGTAAACAATTTTTAAGCAAAATGTGATATAGCTATTAAGGTGGTTCGATTTCCATATTAATTTATTTTAACAATTTGGGGGAAATTATATTATTATACCTAACAAGCAATTTTTATTTATTTCTTGAATCATAGAACTTAAAATCAAGATCTATTTTTTTGATGACAGCTGTCAAACTTCAAACGCCCATATCTCGGAAACTACTCACCCTAGAGTTCTCGTTCCAAAACCAAATGAAAGGTGTGATCAAGATCTAAATGTTTGAAGACAGCTGTCAAACTTCAAACGGCTATATCTCGGAAACTACTCACCCTAGAGTTCTCGTTCTAAAATCAAATGAAAGGTGTGATCAAGATCTATTTTTTTGATGACAGCTGTCAAACTTCAAACGGCTATATCTCGGAAACTACTCACCCTAGAGAAAATTATTGTTTTTTATTTTTACGTGAAGAACAAACCAACAAAAATACTTTCCATACTTCACATCACAGTCATACAATTTAAAAATTTACTAACAAAAACATGCATGAGTTAAGGTTTGAACTCGGTACCGTAGTTGTAGAAATATCACGGAGCTACTGACCAGTCCAATCTTACATGTTACTGGCGAAATTGAGTCATGGTTAGAATACAGTAAGATCCTAGTCTGTGTGCGTGAATAGTCGGTTGCATTATTGTCCGGCACAATCAAAAGTATTTTTTAGACTAAAATGAACCTGAAATATAAGTTGGTTACATAACTAATAATTGTCGGCACATATATTCGGAGGTTAATAAAACCAACAAGTCTCATTCATAGCGTATATTTGGTATACGCTATGAATGAGACATATGCTATATACAAAATAAGTTATGTTTTTTTAAACGATAAATAAATTAAAAAAATAAAATGAAAAATTATTGAATTGTGCATAGAACGCCTTGTTATGTAATAAAATCGAAAAAAGTAAAAAGTTTTAAGATATAAGAAAATCTAACGCGAACTCTAGGGTGAGTAGTTTCCGAGATATGGGCGTTTGAAGTTTGACAGCTGTCATCAAAAAAATAGATCTTGATCACACCTTTCATTTGGTTTTGGAACGAGATCTCTAGGGTGAGGAGTTTCCGAGATATGGGCGTTTGAAGTTTGACAGCTGTCATCAAAAAAATAGATCTTGATCACACCTTTCATTTGGTTTTGGAACGAGATCTCTAAGGTGAGTAGTTTCCGAGATATAGCCGTTTGAAGTTTGACAGCTGTCATCAAAAAAATAGATCTTGATCACACCTTTCATTTGGTTTTGGAACGAGAACTCTAGGGTGAGTAGTTTCCGAGATATGGGCGTTTGAAGTTTGACAGCTGTCATCAAAAAAATAGATCTTGATCACACCTTTCATTTGGTTTTGGAACGAGATCTCTAGGGTGAGTAGTTTCCGAGATATGGGCGTTTGAAGTTTGACAGCTGTCATCAAAAAAATAGATCTTGATCACACCTTCCATTTGGTTTTGGAACGAGAACTCTAGGGTGAGTAGTTTCCGAGATATGGGCGTTTGAAGTTTGACAGCTGTCATCAAAAAAATAGATCTTGATTTTAAGTTCTATGATTCAAGAAAGAAATAAAAATTGCTTGTTAGGTATAATAATATAATTTCCCCCAAATTGGTTAAATAAATTAGTATGGAAATCGAACCACCTTAATGTAACCACACGCTCGCAAAGCAATTTAAATAGCTAAATCATATTTTGCTTAACATTTTTTTACCTGACTGTACTCAACGGCTTCCTTAATTTGATGTTCTCCGAATCGTCACAACAAAAATTATTAAAATCAAAAGTGACGATTGGGAGAATTTGTCCCAAAATATTTTGTCCGAATCGTCACTAAGTCCAATTTTCTCTCCCTGTTTTTAACAGATCAAAAATGACTATTGTTATGTTCGCTTTTTGTGGCATAGAATGTCACTTTTTTGAGCAAGTGGTACGAAAAATATATTATGATCTGTGGTATGGGTAAGTGTATTGTCGAAGATGCAAACCTCCTTCGGCAGGCGAGTGACGGATGGAGTTGGAAGGAAAAATCAGTTTTTAAACTTGAATGTCATGACAGAAAGCAGAGGAAAATAAATTCGTTTTACAATACTTTACTTTCCCTTTCCCTTCACCGTAATTAACATGTATGGTAGAGCTTTTTCTTTTTCTTTTCGTCTATATGAAAATACTTTTGTTTAATATTTTATATACTTGTGCATACCTCATAGAACAAGAACCAAGCCGGTAGGGCTTCCAATACTGGCTCGACATCACCCTCTGTTTATAGAAATAAATCTTTAGGCGTTCGATTCGGGTACGCACCTACGCACGTAAAACATTATTCGTAGCGCGTGCGCAGCTCATTACTATGCGCGTGGGCGCAAGCGTCTGTGCATAATATTACAAGGATTAAGCTTTTCGAACATCACCGACTGACGTGACATTGGCCATGTTCATTTTCATATTGTACTAAATTAAAATGGTTTGATTAGGCTTGTCCTATGGAGTAGAATTTGTTTGGTTGCGCAGATCAATATCTACGCGTTGACTGCAGTTTCTTTATTTTCAGAAATGCTGAACCATACCACAGATTATATAATACTAAGCACCATACTCAAAAATATTGTATACCATTCCCCTTCTAAGACCCGTATTCCGAGACAGAAATCGTTACTCAAGCATAGATTTGAGTAGAGATTTTCATACAAAAATCTATGCTTGAGTACGGATCAGTGCTTGAGTAAGGCTACGGAATACGGGCCTGAAAGCTTATTTTATTCACTGAAAACAGTGATTCACTTCGTCCGTCTTTCGTCTTTCGTCCGTCAAATCCGTCTTTTATTCACTAGTTGCATAATATACTATAATTCGAACGTAAACCCTCGTAGATGTTGGTTCTATGTCTGGGTACAAAAAAAGTAAGTATTTGTTGTTGTGTGAAATGTCAAACTTATTTTTTTGTTTTAAATTTGGGAGCTAGAGATATTATTATCTGTTGATTACCTTACCTACTTTCATATGTAAGAGAGGAAATAGACATTTCAGAGTAGAAATTAAAAAAAAAAGTTTCGTATAGTTTTTATTTACTACTGTGGTAGTTGTTTAAACAACTTATCAAAAGCTCAAAGCAACGCTTGTTTTGTAGAATGTATTACAGTGATTCAGGCGCCTTCCGCGACTTAAATCTACGAAAATAAGATATTTGTTTGAATAATTCTCTCATACGTTACTTTAGAATAGACATTACGAGGGGCATTGATTTGTTTATAAGACAAGTCAATTTGTCCTTGCCAAATACCGACAAACGGTAGATAGAGTAATAAAATTGTCGATGGTCTGACTAATGTGGTTTGCCATTGGCTTGCATCATATAAATACTAGTCAAAAAATTGCTTGATACTATTTTGACTAGATTTTTTTTTGTTGTGACGTACAAACACATAAACAAACTATCTTAATAAGGAAAAAACATATCGTTTGACTAGGCGGTATGGTTTTAAAACTATAACCTGCTCCGAGGAGCGAAAAAAAAAACTATTTTACGTTGAGTCAATTGTCTACATGTCAGGTTCTGGACCCCAATAGGTTGATTTGGATATATGTGGATTACCCCCTTAAGAAGTATCCGCAGAAATCACAATAAAATAAACATAAACTTAAGTACTTACCACTTAAATCTGCTACTAAACCCAGCATAAGACTCGATGGTAAGTGCCTTTCCCGGTTGCTGAGTAACCGGCACTGGTGTACCCGCAAATCGGGATATGTGAAAAGGGTCTATCTGACAATGACGTAGCAGTCAGGATTTACAAGCGCCTTAGCAAAGCGAGGAGCATACGCTTCGAATTCATGTTAAAACTCTATCAGGATTAATTATATATCTCCTTATTATAAAACGAAATTCATCTAGGTTACGTTACGTTCCTCTAAAAACTAAGGACTTATTCAAACTATATTACAAACGAAGTTTTTCTCTAGGTAAATATACTTTTACATCTATGGTACTAAAAATAAACCTACGAAACGACTGTAAGGTTTCCTGTAAGTTTTTTTTTTCATATTGAATAGACCTTTTGACTTCAATCTCACTTGATGGTAAGCGACGATGGACCAAGACTGTCTAGAAGACATCTAATTATTCACTCGTGTCTTCAAGACATCCAGATTAAAGTAATCAGATTATATAGCTGCTAAATTAACAGGGTGGGACGTATAAAATCGTAAAACGAACAAAAAACCTTATTTTTTCAGTAAAAAATATTTGCATCAAATTATAATTAAGTAGGTAGGTACATAATAAATAGTACTTTTAGACAAAAAGTACATTATAAGAGTAGCGCGTTGATGTCTTTTCTACAAAGGTTTGAAATAAAATGGAAACAAACTTACAATTATTTTTTATTGAATTTAATTATAATATCATAAAATTGGGTAATTGAAAAGTGATTATTTTCACAAATGAAATGAAACACAAATATGTATATAATACCTACATTTACTCACAATCTTACATTTAATTTTATTGCTTTCACATGGTTTACATTTACATAAAGTCTAAGTAGGTATCTCATGGACTCCATTTTTTTTTATCGTTCAGTTAGAATATGGTCTAAGTATCATATTTGATCCAATTGCAGTTCAGATTCAGATTTAGCGTACCTTGCGAGTAAAAAAATTTACGAATTCAGAACCTCCTTATTTTTGGAAGTTATTTATTGATGATAACATTTTTAACAAATCTTATTGTTTATTCTAGATCCATGGATTTAGACATAGACATAGACATAGACATAGATTTACATATTCTATCTCCATTGTGCGTTTAAAAATGACGACTAAAGTACTTTTGAAGGGTGTCCCATGACTTCATTAGCTGGTACTACGACGTCGGCCATAGAAAATAAGCTGTCTTCTAAATGTGTTTGGCTTCTGCAATCCTGGTACCGTCTTGCAGATTAACACGAGAGCCAGTCCTGGCCTGTCGAGTGGACGGACTCCTTACTTGTAACTGCGTCTCCACCACTACTTCCTCTACGAAAGGAGTTTCATTGTCTGAAAAGGAAAAGCTAATGAAATTCTTGATTGTGATTTCCAAAATATCTATATGAGCGTGATAATGAGTGTCGCGTCATCTGTATTTGTATTTTTTGTGAGTATTTGTATTTACGCTAGAATTACCGATAGTGTAATTTGACAATACTAAAATTGTTGCTGTCCCTTTCTCATACACTGAAAAGGCAAAGACGGCTATAATTTTAGCGCTGTCAATTTAGTTTAGTTTAGAAAAATGCAACATGAGAATCTACGTGTGGGTTGAATACTGCGTTTTTGGAAAGTATAGTCTGTGGCAGTACCCAGGTAAGTATGTTAGAGTTGCTAATGTCTATATTTAGCATTGAACTAAATTGAAGCACCCACGCAAATTATAAACCTTTCTAAAATATAACGACAAATCCTAAAAAACCCAGACACCATAAAATTCAACATTTTAGACCTTGTTTTAATCACTTTATTTTAATAACTAGTTCTATTTTCATAATGCTATTTACGGAGAACTGTCAGTAGTTACTAGACATTCCAGAGATATTCTACCTACCAAGTCAAATCTACTATGACTCGATATTCAAAGTTGTTTAAAATCTAGGTTAATATGTATGATGCAAATGAACGAGGCATTGTTATTTTGTTCTCAGACTAACAAACATGTAACGCAATCTATGTTTGTGTGTGTTATTTTCACACACACGTACAATAGTGACATCGATATCACTGTTGTTTGTTTGTCAAACTACAACTTGAAACATTACGTTATGTAAAATAATTTATAAGTTTAAAAAACTGGAAAAACCGACTTCAATTTGATACGCAATCATCATCAAATGATGATGATGATGATGATAGCAGTTCATTGGGACTGTTATATTGATCGTAAGCACCACAGAAACGTCACAGGAAAGTAAATACGCAGTGTCGTGTAAGTGAGTGACGTATTTTTTCGAGTTATTCTTATTTAACTGCCAAACTACTGAACTGATTTTGATAAAAAATTTATGGGACCAATCTGGAAACATACCCGTTCAGATAAAAAAAGAATTTTTTAAATCGGTTCATAAATGACGGAGTTCTGAGGTAACAAACATATTAAAAAAAAAAAAAAACAAAAAAAAAACAACCGAATTGAGAACCTCCTCCTTTTTTGAAGTCGGTTAAAAATTACACGTTAACCAAAATCACCAAAAACTAAAACACAGTTATGAAAGTAAGTATATCAAAATATTATGATTATATTCTACCTACTACCTAGTATAAATCAACTTAGTTCAAGACATGTAACAATCTGTGAATAGATTGTATACCTAGTAGAATTTCGCACTAGGCAGCCATCTTGGCGGAAATTCATATAAAGACCTCTACTTAGATATACTTAGCTGTTTTATGTAACAAAATACACAACGGTGTGTCAAGTGGAAAATTTAACCACAATATGACTTCGAAATTAGCATATGGCTGCTTGTTTGACTGCTTGTTACAGACAGTAATGTAAAGACTAGAGTCCTTTCCATGAAAGAAGTCCCGCAGACGCGGCGCTGTAGTCGACCTTAAGTATTATTTCTCGGGCAGCACTTTTAACAACTTAAGGCATTGAAAACAAGACTTTGATCACAGAAACCAAATAAAAACGCACTAGCATCCGAACACATTAACAGCACCTGACAACTAATTTAAAATTTAGTTTTAAAGTTTAGTTCCGAAAATTTCCGCGGGACTTCTGTTATGAAAAGGACTCTACGCACCTTTATTCCCTGTCTCCAGGTTGTTCCTAGCCGGGGCTGCCGCAATGGCCGTCACACACACAGCCAGCACGAGGCAAAACAGTGCACGCATCGTGGCAGTTGTCAACTGTATGCTTCGCAATGCTTGCCCCACTGCGGTCTGCGACGATCGCGTAACTTACTGAGGTGATTCTGCTGTTCCTAAGAATAATATTTAACTACTATGTTGTTTAGATTACTGTGTTTAAATATAAATTTCATTATAAGTAACATTTCTATTTAAATTAAGTATGTAAGTATCTATAATAAAAATAAGAGTAATTTTAAATATAATTTTTAATAATTTTTTAGTAAAATAATTTTTGTAGGAGTGCCTACCAAAATATAACTCTTATTTTTATATTTTTGCGCATTAAAATTCAACTTAAATGAGCGTGAGGTCAGACACCTATGTGTTTATGACTTTAAATCACTAATAAGTGTTATTGTTAACTAAAAATAAAGCTAAAATGTGGCGAAAAATGTAGCACTATCTAAATCGAAAATAAAAAAAATGGAGAATTAGTCCTAGTGAGTGGGTATTGCATTACTAAATAGGGTGTTGGTACGATTTCCAATCCTTTCGTATAGGATTAATAATGCAAGAATTTACATAAACGAAATCATCATTATCATCATCTAAGACTTCTACAGCTGATGAACACAAATTAAATTACCAAGATTCAGACAACTTGTGTGTTAACCAAACGTCAGATAAATTGTTTTAGTTATCTTAATACGTCAGTAGTTTTAACGTAGACGCAGTTATAGTAGACAGATAGTAGACAGAAGTAAAGGGTATATATATATACGCTACTGCACAGGGTCACCGCTTCTTAGAAAATCAGGATTTCATACTTTAGCGGTTGTTGCACAAGCTACCTTAACTGTTCAGGATATTGACGTCGTACAGTTAGTTGACGTACTTTAGTGCACATCATGTTATAAATACTACTGGCCCACTGGAGATCAATCATCGTTCTATTTTCAAATGGAGTTTCATTCAACAGTAAATTTTTGGATGAATGAGTTACTGTTACAGCTAATTGAATGAATGACATAATATTTTTAATTGTAACATTTGTAACGGTTTTTATATAGCACTCTGTTCTATTATAAGTTAGCATGACCCGATTTATTTCAAAATAGTCCAGTACTCTACATTTTTTGATATTATTACCTAATTCGGCACGCTTTAAAACTATAGGAATAGTAATAAAAGACAAATAAAATAACATTGTATACTTTAATAACTTATTAATACAAATCACAATAACATTACACTCTAATAAATGCATAACTTTGAATATATGTAGGTAGGTAGTTATACTATACCTACACAAAATAATTAAATATTCCACAATAGTTTATCTTCTCCAGAAGTTGAAAAGAGGGTTGATATTTGAATAAGGCCAGCTTGGTCGCATAGTGTTGAAATTCTGAAAGCTAGGCTGTCGGAACATGAAGGTATTGGCGAACCAAGGGTCCAGACTCCTCGAGTTAAATGCCGAGAAAGGATCCGAATACATCATATCACGTGGCTTATACTGACTTGGCATGAACATGTTATGAACAGTCGACATAGCGCTAACCGATTTAGCCTTGGTAGAGCCTGGATATGATCTTGCTACCGATGTGACCGACACAGATCCAGGTCCGTACTTTATTTGTCCTGCTGTGAACTTTCCATCTTCCTCCTTCGCGAAAGATATGGGTTCAGGTATTTTTTCTGCAGAGCTGCCTCGGAAGTAGAATGGGTTTGTCCCTGATGGGAAGAAGTTGACGCCACTGATGGATGATACTCGCCCGTTTCTGGATGACACTCCTGCGATGCTGGCGACGCCAAACCCGTTGTTTGTTTTGAATGTTTTGGTTATATGTGTGTCTTGATCTCCTAAAAATAAAAATTAAATAAATCTAAAACCAGTCTTGCTAGACATCATTAAACCATGCTTAGGTATAGAAATAACATGGTAAATTGGAAGCAATTAAAGTTATGTTTGTAATATTTCATCAGGTAAAAGTAGACAGACAAAAAACTACTATTGGAAATAACTAATGATCATTTTATACCATTCGAACACTCCTATAAAAATCCAAAACAGGTTACCTGCCAACGCAGTGGCTACCACGGACCACGCCACAACCACGCTGAGGAGCCTTTCCATTGTGACAGCACACAAATAAATGCAAGTCAAACACAAAATTCTCACTTTATATCCACCGAAGAATTACAAGTTCTCGTCTCGTTTATGGTATTCAAAACGGTTCTTAATAAATATTGATAGTGATCGGCGACACATCAATTTTCATCTAAGTAATTTCTCTATTATTACGAAGTTAATAAACTGTTGCGATAAATTAGAACATTGATTAATTCTCCACGTGTGGTGGTGTGGCGGTTCACTGTTGTATTAGTTTTTGTGAAGAGGGCCGCGAACTAACAGTATTTTTATTGCCTAAAACTATCGGTTAGAATCTCCACTCGTGAGATAATTAGCTGTTGGTTAATGTAAATGTTATTTTATAATGATCATAAGCCAAACTAAAATACAACTGTTTTAATTGCTTCCTATCAAACGTCACTTTTTCAGTATAACCACAGATCATATAAGTACTACTATACTACAAAAAAGTGATGGCATAGATAATGTTATTTCGCGGATCTGTCAAGGTTTGTAAATTAAAATGGCACTCGTTTATCTTATCCATGGAGTCTCACGCTCGAAGTTGCGGAAGGGGGACATCTGGGAAGGAAATATGATCACTTCCAAAGTGCTTTCTTATACAGCTTAACTCAGTTTATGTACGATCCATTAAAAAAAAAACATTAAAAAACCGAGTCAGGGCAGGTACTCTCGACTACAGTTCCAATCCGGATTCACCATGAACGTAAATGGGATTCACGGAATTTGACAGATCTCGTGTCATTTTGTACTGAAAAATAACAGGATTTCTATCAAAATCTATGGATCCGGATTGGAACTGTGTTCGAGAGTAGGTAACCCATTCGACAATACTTTTGGCGTTGCGAATGTCAACAGAGGGCTAATTACGCGCAACTGCCTCCAAAAGGGTGTTTTAAAACTCTTCAAGGGTTGGCAACGCGCGTACGGTACCTCTGGTGTTGCAGACGTCCATAGGCTATGGTAACCGCTTACCATCACATGGGTCGTACGGTTGTTTGTCTGCTTAGATGTAATTTGTTTTTATAACATCCCAAAAATGATTTTTCTTGCGAAATACTTCTCTGATTAAAGTTTTGGGGAGTTAAGTTTATAACTCGTATTTATCAAGACAAGTTGTTTTGGATCTAATCATGTTTACAGCTATCCTGCTAATTTATAATCGTAATTTATTATGACGCAGAATACTTTTTAAATGTTAAATTGCCTACTTTCTTGGTATCGTACTTTATTTTTTTATATTCTTAATATATTTTTAACCTCTTTTACATTACCTCTTCAGCACTATTAGGGTATAATAGTCAAAGTACCTACTATAGAAAATGTTGATTTTTACTGTGACATTTCTTATAATATGTACCTCTGTATCTTCAGGGAAGATTCAAATATTCCTAAGTACCCAGCCTCTTTTATTCGTAGTAGCCAAATAGGGATTAGAAAACGTCCAAAAAAAAATCAAGGGAATGAACGCGTGACTTATCAATTAACATTCAGTTTCAGGCAGTTTAGTCACTAAAGGACGATGATTAAAAAAAAATTCTCGAAAATAAAATTAAATGTCGTATCCTGTCTACCTTGCCTGGAGATACTTTATTATATAGGATATTAAGAAAGTTTCGACTTGCTGACATTTCGGACAATAGTAGATTGTATCATATGGGAGCAAATTTATATTTTTACGGCGAGGGCGCTTTTTTGGATCCAGAACAAAGTGAAGGATTCTAGAGTAGAATCCCGAGCTAAGCGAGGGATTCTTTAGTAGAATCCTGAACGTAGCGAGGGATTCAAAGTACGTCGCCCGAGCCAAAAATATATTTTGCTCCCGAGTGGTACACTGTACTTTTCATCACCCATTATGAGAAAAAAAGGCACATAAGAAGGCGAACCAAGTCGTTCTTTTCGAATAGATGTAATGAAAAATATTTTGGAACAAAGTGTACAACTTCATGACGGGCGGCCTCCTATATTTCAAACATTTACCTATAAATACCTAACATTTTAGTATGCTATCCGGAATACAACATAACACTGTATTGGCCAACAATAACTACTGGCCTATTAAAAAACCCTCACACAAAAATGCATAATAAAATGGTACTTTTTAGTAAGGTCAAAAGTCACTTATGCTGTTGTAAAATTTTTACGTTTAAAGCTCTCTACTTGATACTAGTTCATTCAATCTCCCAGGCTCAAGCTGCCAAGCATAGCCACGCTAGTATAAGTACCTATATAAAGTATAAGAGGGTAAAAGTCTCTTACATTACTATGTAGGTATATAATTATACTTGCTTGCAATCACGCCTTAAACCACACACGAACTTCTAGTCAAAAAGCCATCAACCTTCTTAAAAAAGTCTACGGAATTTATCTACTCTATCAATCTTTTAAGCCTGCATTAGATAAATCTACGGTTCAATGACCTGTCGTTGCTCTCAGTGGTTACATTCATCACTTACCACCAGAAGATATTGGTAGGTATATAAACCACGGGTCAAGGATTATAGCTTCATTTCAATAGCTATTAGTTCGGGAGTTACTCCATTGGAAGTTCAAAATGGCGGCGGTGTTATCGGTTGCATTTGTTTTTCTTACTTTGTATGAGGTGTTTGCAGTGCCTGTCGTTTTAAAAGGTACCTTACTTTACCTAGTTCAAAGCTCAAACACTTTTTTTCTTAGGACATAAGGCAATCGTGCTAATTTATGACCCTTCAAAAACTCGCGTTCAAAAATGTTACATAAGTAGTTAGCGGGAGTCGCGAGTGGTATAAAAAAATTATTCTTTGATAAGTAAGGTTTATTTCAAGAAGAAAACTTCAGTCTGCCATTACTGACATAGCACTTTTCCAGAGCCAATGGTAATGTCCGATATTTGTTTGCAGAATCTACGCCGAACGGGGAATCCATCATCGCAATTTCAGCTTCCGATCCTGAACTAGAAAAGTATTTACTGAACAGCTACACTTCACAGCGCGCTAATGCTGACAGCAGTCTTCTGCGATCAAACTTCTACTATCCTGAAGCCGGAAACTACGATGAACCTGGTAACAAAGGTTTTAATACTCCTGATAATTCTGCCGCCGGATCGGGCCGGAACTTCGGAGAGTCAAAGCAGTTCAACCCATTTTTTGTGCCATTTTTATTACCACCTAATTTGGATGCTTTTCAATTGAATAACTGGTTTAGGAACATCGAAAATATTTATGAGCAACCTAGCTTTGCTGGCGACAGAGAAATCAAGCCGGCGGCGGCGGCAGTAAATGATAGTAGTCATGTCTACGGGAAAGTTGGGAGTATTGATTTTAATAATAAGAGACCATAGAGACTGAACTTGTAAGGCACATCCTTGTTTTTTTAGAAGTAACTACTTAGTACTTTACTTATAGTGTTTTAATAATTAAAATAAAAGATCATAAGTATAATAAATTAATTGCAGTCTTTTATTGGCATCACACCACACGCAAACTTGGTCGATGGAGGTTATACCTCTGGAAAGATATGGAGACAAGCGCTTTGCGGTCGTTTCAATATCTTTTTCGTCATTTTACTCTTATCACTTATTTAACTCATAATTTAGTAGTAGGCACCAGCGCCAGTGTTAATTGAATGTGATTGAGACACCTGGATACCAGGTCCATTAATAGCAGTAGCTCCACTGTGTTGGGTAGCGTCACCATTCTGCTGCACGGATTGCGCCGAGCTTGCGCCTACTCCATTCTCTAAGGCAGACACAGCCGTGTTGTAACCTCCTTGCTCATCACGGGTCTGCGCTAAAGAAGTGGCGGATCCAGCACCATTTGAAAACGAAGCCGCGGTGGCTCCATACCCGGTGCTCACGGCGGAAGATACAGCAGAACCTTCGTACCCAGGGTTTCTGAAGCTGTGACGGGACTGGTACGGGTTGAAGTTCGCTGATGCAATGGATCTGAAAGGCTCGTTTTGACTCTGAGCAATAGCAGTGCCAAAATTGCCGGAACTCTGAGCTGCAGCGATAGAGTTTCCGTAGCTGTTGCGAAGTTGGGGGGTTCCGAAGTGGTTGTAGCCGAGGTTGTACGGGTAGGAGTAGGTAGGAGTTGCGTATAGGGTGGAATACGCTGGGTAGGCGGTGCGGTAAGTGTTAGGGTTTGTGTGTGCGTAGCCGATTCCTTTAGCGAAGGTGTTGCCGTCGGTAGATCCGATGCCAGCGCCGTAGGCCTCCGCATCGCCAGTCTGGAAGGAGGTACCGATACTGTTGGTGTGCTTAATGCCACCGACGTCGATGGCGAGTCCGCTGCCAAAACCGTACGCGATGCTAGGTGACCGACCCGCTCGGAGAATTGTCAAATGCCCAGGAACAGCTGTAAAATAAAATAAAATGTTTTAAAATTATTTTAGTAATATTTAACTCTAAAAAAAAATATTATGTTTATTCATAAAGCTATGCGTGGGAAGAGGTAACTGTTCAACTAATTCAGCTCAAATATAACAATAAATGAGTAGATAAAGAATCTTCGTAGCATGTTTATGAGTCATTGTCTGAGAATATATATAAAAAGTTGACACAGGTTTTAAAACTGTATTTTTCACTTTTGACTGTGACCTCTTGACCGTAAATGTTTCGATATTATAGGCAATGTATTATGGCGTTGTCCTAGAAAACAATAGGCCGGTGACCTTCGAACTCACCAGAGAAGTAGAAAGGTTTCGCACAGCAGGTGGCGACCAGCGCGGCAAGTACTATCAACTTAGCTGCCATTATTCCAATTTGGCTCTTCCACAGGATGCTTATGCCTTTCTCCAATGTTTATGAATATTGTTGATTCATTTCTCTAAGCTTATATACCAGTATCATCTTTCCCCCCACCAGTGGACACTGGGTCAGAACTCAGAGCTGAACACCCGAAGGCATTGACACTCATAAATAAAATTTATCTAACATGTTACTATAAACCGTTTTTAATAGATCCTGGTGATCTGATATCATAAATTTTATAGACACAGTGTCATCTAAATTGTTCATAGTGAGCTGGAATGGGCTAATAAAATTGGCATGCCGATTTGTGTGTTTTGGCTATTATGGGACAAGCGTTCAACTCCTGTTATTGATAATGATGGTGATAAATCTTTTAAACGATCAAGTGACTTGTTGGGAACTCACCGAGAGTTTTTGTCTTCAATTTTACAGAAACCCTCACAAAGGTATCGTGTTTTAATATTGTACCCAGGTAAGTAGGTATGTCAAAAACGTTGCGTTTGAACGTCAAAAACAATAACATTATATTTAAAGCGAACCCCTAGATCTTGTAATTCACTAAATTTTGGATTTAAAATTGATAAATAGTCAAAACATAGAATCAATTAAGATTCAAACTCGGATCAATAACCTTCTGTAAACATGTAAATGAATATAAAACTCCTAATCGTCTACAGGAAATTAATGATTTGTCATCGGTTTTTTGAGAAATATATAACATTCCGTAAAAAGCTGGAGCATTTCGCTGCAGGATGTATTTTTTATGCGAATCGATAATATTATTTCAAAAATGTTTGATTTAGTAATAAACTTGATAAAATGTTACTTAATTTACTGTTTTATTTATTCTTACTAGGAGTACATAGGTATGTAGCAATACCTACCTACTACTACTAGCACCATGGCATATTTGAAAATCTTTTTAATAAAACTCAGATATCGTATAAAAGTGTAATGTAGTAATTGTTTAATCGTAAATATAGATACCTAATAGTAAGTTTCATCACAGTCTTCCATTCTATCTGGAATATTTACTAATAAAACAAGCAAAGCTCAGAATCCAATGGACCCAAAGTCAACTCTAAAAGATTTGGTTAGGCTTTGCTCTCTGCCACCGCGAGAGATCGAGCAAAGCCGAATCCTACACCATCTTCATGACTGTCTTCACTATTTTCATCAGAGAACTGTCCATAAGGCCGCTGGAACCCATACCCTCCTTGCTGCTGTCCACCATAGTAGTTACCATTGAACTGGTTGTTGTAGGACCCTTGGCCGTTACCAAAATAACCTGGTCTTTGGTATCCTCCGTACCCTTGGGGAGAATAGCCTCCATAGCCCTGGTTAGGGTAGCCAACGTATCCTTGGCCTCCATATCCTTGATTGTGGTAGCCCCCGTACCCTTGGTTATACCCCCCGTGGTCGGGATACCCTGCGTTGTACTGATAGTTGTTTGGATAGTATCCGCTTCCGTGACCACCGTCCGCTCCATTCGCTGAAGATTGCGACTGGCTGATTGCAATGTTTATAGGAACTCCTTGCTGATAGGCTCCTTGGTGACCTCCTTGGTAGCCTCCTTGGTGGCCTCCTTGGTAACCCCCTTGACCACAAATTCCATACTTGTAGCACAACTTTTTCTTTCCCAAACTTCTGGGTTCTCTTACGCTCGTTTCTGTTAATGTTTCTGTAAAAAACAAAATACTAATAAGATCTTATCGTAAGGGTAATAAAGATCAAAATTATCGATAATAGTCATACCTTGAGTCAGGGCGGAGCCGATGGCGAGAGTAAAATATAAAAGTAGCAAGCCAGCCATGTTGTTGTATTCAGGTTATTGTGTCGATCTTACGGGTCAAGAAGGCTTTATAGGTCGAGAAGACGAGGCCATCCCCCACTCGAACGAATATATTCGCAAAAATCCCACGGAAGTTTTAAACATGTAGACAATGATGAATTTGGAGTATTTATAATACTTCCTGCCTCAATAGTCATACCAAGATAGGTTGATTTTTGCATTTCTTATTGTGCAAATAACCAAGGTTAGAGAGGTCGATATTTGAACTTACCAAGCTCAAACTCGTGAAGAGTACCACAAAAAATGTAAAAATTAAAGTCTATTAAGACCTTTTTTTAAAGATTTTCGCAAGCTCTACCGTTATTGATGGGTCAGGGGTCAACCTAAAGCACGATGACGTCACATCAGACAAAGTACGAAACAGCACTGTAGATCTTTTGTAGTCATTATAATAACATCTACTGGTCAATGAACTCATCACAACTCCAATGAAACGTTAAGCTTGCAATCTTCATCAATCTTAATTGGTTTTTGTCTTTTTTTGCAATCTACGTTTAAGTTTAACTGTGTAGCATCTTAGCTTAATTATACACATGTAAAGTATTGTAAAGGGCGTTTGTACACAATGACCGATGCTAACAGCGACACGATAGCACACAATAGACACGATAGCATTTATACCGCGCTGGGTCCGACACCGATATTTTTGTCGGTATCGGATCCAGCGCGGTACATAAATGCTTTGTATTCTGATTATAAAAAATCGTTACTCAAACTGAGTAGATTGATTAGTTAGTTGATAGATTGAAAAATTCTCAATGCAGCTGCAAATGACAATTTTTTCCGCCAATATCGTGTAGCTGTCGTGTCGGTGGCAAAGTGAAAAAGCCAATCATGTAATATTATTTGTGAAATATTTTCAAACCAATAAGTTGTAGCGAAGCTTACATTAGTCAAATACTCTGAGAGCCAAGTAGGAGCTAATGATACCTAACTGTTGTTAGATTAGGTTAGATGTGTGCCTAACTACGATATTATCATAATTATGCGATGCTAATATAAATACGGAAGAACTCTATTTCCTTGATTTCGAAAGGATTTTATTTGTATTTAGCCTAAAACAGAATTTATAGAAGGTTTTGCGTAGGTGGTAGGTCAAAAAGTTTATATTTATACCTAAAGCCTTGTAACTGTCTTGTGCCAGTCATACACACCATCTTGTGCCAGTCATACACAGGTGGGCCATCGGCTTATTCACGTTGCATAAAAATAAAACTTGTTAAAATATGCCTACGACTTCTGCTACCTCTGACCAGATTTTATGTTCAGGCAGTTCAAGAACTAGTTATGTGACTCGTAAAGTGGATTCTACTTCTGACACAGGCCAAAGGTGACCCAAGATATCTTGATCTTGAACTTGACTCTTGGCCGTCAGTAAGGCCAAAGTTAATAGATTACGTAGAACATAATACATGCAAACCTCGCTAGGAAGTCGCATAGACCTAATTGTAAGGTCTTTTGGCGCTGATTTCGGACTGCTCAAGTGCGATCTCGTTTTGTTGAGATATATGAATGAATGAATGAATGGAAATACTTTATTGTGCGTCGTGGGTACATATTACATGACTAATAAACAAACTAAATAGTAACAGCCCTGTCAAAACAAAACGAGATGACACTATCTATCGTTTGTTATGATAGAAGTAAGGTCAAGAAGTAAGTAGAGCTCCAACTCCAACGATTCTAGGTAAGACTGCAGTAAGACCACAATTGTTATATGTCTGAGACATGCGTTTCATTTTCGCACTAGAAGGTGTTGTGTGAAACATTGTACCTATTTTATTATTATTTATCTACAAGAAAGAGGGTCAAATCAACCCGAATAATTCAAGTTTAATATTATTTACAGTTCACGGCAATGGTCTACGGAGTATCTTAATTGGTTACCACGCCTCTTAGACTCCACCTTGAAACGTGCGAACTTGAAACGTCGCTGTCGAATTTATTGATGGTAAAAGTTTCTAGTCATAAAATTATGGTCGATCCTCTGATTGGGACGATAATTTTATGGCAGCTTTAGTGACAGTTATTCAAGCTCCTTTGATTAAATAAAATATTTAAGTTATTCTAATGGGTCTTTAAAATCTCATCGTCTTGTATTCTGATTTTAATTTGTAGTTTTTTGTGATTTGTTGTTGTACTTGACGATCTTATTCACTTAATTGGCAGGTAGAGTTTTCAGAGCAAAGTTGGCGCAAAGAAAAACTGTGCATAGACACGTACACGACCGAAACCCATGTCTCTCTGACACCTAAAGCACCTAAAGTTACTTCACACCGTTCAAAAAGAGTGGCTAGAATTATACTTAGCTTTGTTATCAGTTTCTGACACACCACAACTTGAACAGAGCCCGTGGTCTGTGCATTTGTTTTGACTTTTGACTCGAGTATAGCACACGCAAACCCATTCGCCAAGCGAATGAAAACCGGATAAGCGCCTCTAGCGGTAGATTTGGAAATTTCTCGATTGCGAATGCGTTTCCGTGTGCTATACGCGAGTCGAAAGTCAAACAAATGCACAGACTACGGGCTCTGGTAGTATCTATAGTAGCTACTCGATTGATGTCACGACACCACAAAACTCGCACTAGGAGTTATCGATTGATATTTCAACCCTACTTACCTTTTTTTTTTTTTAATACAATATAGGCAACCGTTTGACCACAATCTCACCTGATGTTAAGCAATGATGTGGTCTACGATGTAGCACGGTTACCTAGAAGATATCTATTCACTCTACTCTTGAAAACTTCCAAATTATAGACATTCGGGAACACAGACGCCGGCAACGAGTTCCACTCATTGGCTGTCGGCATAATAAATGTAGACGCAAAGCGTTTAGTGCGGATTGGTGGCATATCAACCATGAACGGGTGTCTCGTTTCCGTACGCCTAGTGGTCCGGTGATGGAATGGGGAAGGGGGAACAAGCTCAAAGAGTTCCATTGCACACTCCCCAAAATGTATCTTGTAAAATACCGACAGGCTAGCTACTTTCCGACGATGCTCGAGGCTCAGGAGTTTAGCCTCGACCAACGCATCGTTACCAATGAGCCTTTTAGCTCGCTACCTACTAAAGTAAAAATAACATTCGTGTGTGTGACTACGCAGCCAACCTCATTTCGAAGTTTGACTGATTGGAGTTAATTTGATTATCTGTTTGAATATTCAGTAGTCAAATCCAATGAGATATAAACCTAACCTAATAGTTATTTTACTCTGCGGATTTAATGTAGAGCACTTAGCAGTCACTAGGAATAAGACGAAATTAAGTAAAACTGTAGTAAAGCAATAAATTATATATTTGACTTATAAATTATATTTGGAAGTGGTTGAAGGATCATGAATGACAGTTGCAACTCAACACAGCATAGGGTTGCGTAAACCCATGTCACTAATAAACTTTTCATATCGGTTTGCTGAGTAGAAGAGGACAATCGCACTATTTTCAAATATTTTAGATGTTCCAACAACGGAATCGTAAAATTCATAAAAATATATGTTGCCACAGTAACGTTATCAAACGCTAGTTTATAAGACTATTGCTACCGAATTCAACTTATTTTCGAACAACGTAACGTTTTTGGTTTCATTCAAAACTAATGCGATTGACTTCGATTTTATTACGATAGTCATTTGTTGGAAATTGGGTCATCAAGATGGGTTTACTTGCCGCCCGCTCTGGCTATAGCCACAGCGACAGCTTGTCCAGATCCACTGGTAGCGTTGCTCACTGCATTGCTGCCCTGACCGCCGCCGCAAGTGTGGCAAGGTTGTTTTAACTCATTGGAGTATCCACCTCCTCCAGAAATAGCACCTTCTTCAGCGATTGCACCATCTCCACCACTTGCACCACCTCCAGCGATGGCACCATCTCCAGCGATTGCGCCGCCTGCTCCCGAAACTGCTGCCCCTCCACCATTACTTTCGTTACCAGCGTATCCATGTTCGTAACGTGAGCTACTTCCAGCAATCGCGTTACTCTCATCATTGGCGTACTTAGCCTGAGCCTGAACCTGGTATGCCTGGTATTGAGGTTGTTGTTGTTGCTGGTGTCCCAAATATGGATATGGTGGCGGTGGCGGTGGCGGTGGCGGTGGTGGTGGTGGCGGCGGTGGTGGCCAATACGGTGGTGGTGGGGGACCTGGTGGTCCACATCCGAACTGTGGAGAGCGTTTGAGTCGTTGCGCTAGCTCATGGTTAACACCACCTGAAAAAAGACATAAGACGTTGATGAAAACTTTGAATCGCTCGAACAACTTTCTGATACCATGGTGTATCAGAGCTTTGTGAGAGTGTATGGGGAATTCGTAAAGGCATCATTCTGTACTGATCTAGAATCTTTCACTAAAAACACACTGGCTGTCCCACCGTGCAAAATATAGCAAATTACTGCAGCACTGCCTTCATGCGGCTCCAGGGTTTCATAGATTCCACACGGGTAAACGGATGCAATGGAGATCTCAATAAACATCGATATCATTGGAAGGACACTTGTGAACTTAAGTCTCCAAATATTTTCATCTTCTTGTGGAGCTAACATCTAGCGTGATTGCATTGATTGCCTTGGTGAGGCAATCGATTCACGCAACCCTGCATCCGGTTAGTAGTCCTGTGTGCTAAGTACATTAGCCTTACATAACCACAGAAAAACCATTCTCAAACAAACATACAATTTTCGCATATAAACTAATTTAATATTGGTGAAGCGCCACAGCAGATCAAACAAATTTTGCATAAAAAATCGTCGTCGTATTAGGCTGAGATCAAAATAAACAGAGACCAAGTAAGTTGCTCTGCTTATAAAAAACATTCGACAAGCAGCTACCGTACTTTAAAAAAACTTTAAAGCTTTACCATGACCATCAAACTGACTAAGCTTATCCAATAAACTATCAAAAAGGCTAAAAAATTATAAGTTCTTTAAAACAAGAGAAACGAAAATATGTCAATCCCACATGATGTGGAAAGGCAAGAATATCTAGTTGAGTTTGTTTATGATGATTTCGAAATATGTAACACTTTGTAGTTATACGTGATATAAGTACTCACTTTTAACATCTGCTGATGATAAATCGAAAAGTACTGCAACAAATAGGACACCTATCCTCCACATATTGAAGTTTGATAGTGAGACAGTCATTTCTGATGTGATATAATTTATACCGGCAAAGGATTGCTTAGCTTTTGTTTCTTAAAAAGCGGCGACCGTCTTCAAACTGATCCACGATCCAATGCTGTCTTATCGAAATAAATGAAAACAAATTGTAGTAAGTATACCAATACAGCAGAGAAGGGAAAACTCCCTGTAAGAGCCGACTTATGAAGAAAGATTGTCTATAGTTAGCAGAAAGAACCAGATCCATTGAATGAAGGAAATAGTGAAAGCCATGACACGACAGCATTGAGAAGGTAACCACATTATAAGAATCAAGTCTTTATCAAACACAGTCTGAAAAAACGTAGGATTTCGATGTAAAATGCTAATGATTTGGTCAAACAGAGACAAGTGTTTAGACAAATATACCTACTAGGTGAATCCCTACGTTCATTTTGTTTGTCCTTTAAAATGTATCCGCTACCTAAACCATATATCGTAATATCTAGAGGTTATTAAAAATAATTGTAGCATAAAAACACTAAATTAACATCTATCCAATATTTTATATCATTCTACAATAGTTTTGTATTTCCTAACAGATCAAAGAGGAACTCGGCGAACCATAATGAACTCTTTTTTGGCACATTGCACAAAAATGCTAGAGCGTTGGACACCGTGAACGTCCCCTCAGATTTCCAGGTACGCACGGTACTGGAGGTCAGGAGAGAGAACATTATATTACGCACATGCAGTAAGATGTGTATTTCGTGTGACCGTCCCATACCTTACCATCTTCCATAGGTATTGCACCTCATCTTCGTTTCATATTTCAGTACCTCTATCACGAACAAATCTGACAGTCGCCGCGTTAGCATATTCGAGTTACTGCCAGCTCGACTGCCAACCGTTGTAGTCAGTGTATCTCGGATACGCTAGCGTTACGATACGTTTGCGATTGTCACATTTATTCGTGACCATGGCACAGTTCATGAACCGAAGCAATTTTCCAATTTTCCCATCATCAAAAACCATAAGCGAGTGAATTGACGTAATCAATTTAGCACCAAAGGTGACATAAATTTTAGGCACAGAGATCGTGAATTGTGTATCAAAGATCAACACAATAAAAACCCCACTAAATTTAAATATTATGTAATAGCATAATATTGAATTTTCGTAAGGTTTTTGGAAATTTTTGGGTCATGTACCTTACTGACGGAACCCTCTTCTCATACAAAAATCTATACTTGAGTCCGGACCAGTGCTTGAGCAGTAAATGCGAACACGAATTCATGCTCGCGTTGATTAAATAATATGTAGTGTGTACATTAACTATTTGTCGATAATCTCGGAAGATGCCATTCTTGGAAGTTTGTTATCGTCTTTGTATAAAGGTGCGATATTTAGGGGTTGACTTCAGACGGATCCCAACCTCTCAAGATGGAAAGATATACGATAGTGTTCTTGGTCTTTTCAATTTGTTTGGTGCCATGTTTTTCATCACAAGGTATGTAAACATGTGACTAGTTAGTAGGTAGTTCAACCTGAACTGAGAACGAACATATCTCAAGAAACGACTTTGTTTTTTGACCCTCTTTTGGATCATTATAAATGCCTATTATAAAACCTTTGGCCAATTTAGTTCATATTCTTAACCAGTAAGTTATGATAGTACTATCTGTCGACCTACCAAATTTTATGATTGAATGAGCACATTTAGTTCTTTGCTCGGTCCATCAACAGTCTCGACAGTTTTAACCCATAGATATTGAATATCAGTGTTTTTTTTAGATTATCCTATTGACTCCATCCATAAGGTTTCTGCAAGAAGTGCTAGTCCTCAGTGTGGCGGAGGTTGGAATAACAATGACGATTTCAACAGAGATGCCACGAATACCGCTAATACAGTTGCACATGCAGCTACTTTCACTGCTGACATGTTAACTTCTCCATTCAGATTAGCAGGTTTAGCAGCTAATTCTGATGTGCATGGTGCTTCTAAAATAACTGCTAGTGGTCAATTTGGTATATTCGGTGGTAGCAACGATGGTGTTAAGAGAGGTGCTACTGATGCAGTTGACTTGACCCAGAATGCAGCTGGACACGCAGTCACGTTCGTCTCAAACATATTTACTGCACCGTTCAAACTAGCAGGTGCTGCCGCGACTGCTGCGCATGGTACGGTTACCCATTCTGGACGAGGTACTGGTGGTCAATCGGTCATATCCAGTACTCAAAATAGTGGACTAGCGGGTAAAAACGCCGATTTTAACAGTGATGCAGCTAATGCAGCTAACACAGCTGCACATGCAGCCACATTCACTGCTAACATGTTAACTTCTCCATTTAGATTAGCAGGTCCAGCAGCTAATTCTGCTGCGTATGGGGCTACTACCAATACTGGACAAAGTGCTAGTGGTCAGTACAATGGTTTAACGATTAATAACAATGGTGCCAGCAGAGGAGCTGCTAACGCAGCTGACTTAACTAATCTTGGGGTTGGACATTCCGGTAACGTAGTTTATAACACAGTTGGTGCTCCGCTAAATCACCCAGGTGCTGGAGCAGCTGTTGAAAGTGCTGCACATAATAACGCCGTCAATGGTGTTGGAGATGCTAGTGGCCAATCGGGTTTCTACGATAGTAAATCACAACAATCAAGCAGCTTCGGTGGTCAATCATCAGGTAGTGGAGAACAGTTCTCAACGAATTCTGTATCTGGCAGAGACTACGGTACTACAGAATTTCAAGGTGTCGGTGGAAACACTGCACGATTCAACCAAAAATTCAGTAAATCCGACAGTTTTAAGGAGTCTCACTACTCCTACCAAAGCAATAATGACGGAGGAAGCAGTTTTGGCAGCCAATCATTAGGATCCGTTCAAGCATACGGAGGTGGAAACGAACAGCAGCGAGAACAACAATCCGGGCTTGGTCATGGCGCCGCCAGACACGAGGTAGACTCATTAAATGAAAGGGTTCTGTCAACTGGTAATGGACAATTGCAGCAAGGTTTATCTCACGGAGTCGGCACATCGTCTAATGGAACTGGGGTTACGTTTGGCGTTGCCCCATCTGGATTAGGTTATCAAAGACCTGGGGTTGCCCCCAACGCTTTAGCTGGTGCCTTGAACCTAGCCTCCTTGGGTTTGATATCAGCCTCACAGACTCGGTGCAGCACTTGCGGATTAGGGGGCTACGCCCTCAGTAACGCTAAGAGTACAGATGGAGATGCAGTTGCTCTGTCTATCGGCATTTAACTATCGAAATTGTTTTGTTGCTTGATACTATTAAAGCACATTTTGTATTTTTTCCAAGATTCTTTGTTTTACTTGTCATCATTGTAGGTGCATGGGTAGGTGTATACTTACCAATAGAAAATAAAAGTGTTTGTGAAATAGGCTCATGACATACTTTCAAATCTTAGTAGTAGCAGTAGTTAGGGAATCCAAAAACCGGTACTGAACGAAGAACTTTCTGGACTTTTAGTCTAAGGAACCGGGATTTCCAGGCCCTGATACCCAGGTTCCGGAAAAACCGGGTTTCGATTTGGATTTTTTTGCGATTTTTGGTTCCGGAATGTCCCGGAGAGTTATTCTAGTTTCGGACTCCTGTTATCTCATCCCACTGTGACGAAACAATAACTTCAATTTTATTAAGTACCCTACTTAGGCTGTTCCAAATATTCATCAAGTGGGCCATTTCTTTGTTTAATTACAAAAAAAAAAACATTTGTACTATTTGTCTACCTACTACAAGGTAGGTAATCAATAAATGGCTTCCACCCAGAGTGCCCACGCGTGCACGTGAGGCACGGATGAAATTAGTAGGTAGCTAAAATGTTGGCGCGTAATATTCCGTTCATCACACACCAAATCCAGTACTTTACTACAATATCTAGTATACCAGCCATTTCCTTCAGGTATTTCTATAAAGATTCAATTCAACCCTTTCCCAAACCCTTAGGTTACTGGGACTTAGGACAGGTTCAATGTTCTGAATATTGAACCTAAACTGCACTGTAACCGTAAGTAAGTCGCACCTCAATGATATAAAAGAATCCGATTACCAAGATGGCACCATAAGGTTTTACTAAAACATCTTCTGAGCAAAGGTCCAAGGCCTTCCACGCGGCCAACGCGGCTATCCGCTAGCTTCTTCAAAAGCATCGGGATCTTCGCTTTGCGTAGTTTGTCAAATAGGGGGGGAGGGGGGTTCTGGTAGTAGCAGAGCTTCTTTTAAAAGAGCTCGCCTGGGGAAATACTACCACCGTAAGTATTCCTGCCGCCAAGCAGCGATGCTCGCAGTGATACTCGAGCATGGGCTTATTCCAGTTGTAAAAAAAAGTTATTTCCTAGTACCTAGCTTGTTTTAACTTATCGAGTTAAAATCATTGTGTTTGTAGAATTCACTATTGTGGCATCCACAGTTTAGGATTTCATTACCCTTATACGGCGTTTACATGCGGCCGAAGTAAGCAGTGAAGTGAGCAATACGAATATGTAAACAGGATAGCTCTCATTGCACTGCTGCCCACTCGCGTTGTTTTGCTCCCTTATTACTTATGCTTAGGGTTGCCATATTTGACTAGGGTCTCGCCGGGACGTACTAGGATGGAGTGAAGAAAACACGCAGCTATAGTACCTACCTACTTATTATTAATAATTTTATTAGACTACCATACATAACATAACGTTGAATTTCTTGAATGACCATACTTTTCAGAAGATTTTGATCTTTTCAACAATTCTTTGTGATTTTTAACATATTTGTAAAACTCTGTGCAAGTCTTCACAACTGTCAAATAGACTCCACAGTCTCAGGGAGAAGACGATTTCATTCATCAGTCCACTGGACCCTTTTGCGCTGACAAGAAGGCATTTTATATAGCGGGTCGATCTCGGTAGCCATATAAGTGACTGGCCAGATCGAGAAATTAAAATTATGATTTTATGCTTAATATTTATTTACTACTTTTAAAGTTACAAAATTAGGTAAGTCATTACCTATTCTTATATTTTAATACCTATCAAAGTTTTATTCAGTCACTATTTGCCATATGCACCAGAAAATGCTCCGCCGCCGCCAATGCTAATACTCTTGGAGTAGCTGAGACCTCCGAAACCTGGGCCTCCGAAACCGCCCCCTCCAAATCCTCCGAAAGGTCGTGGCCGTCCGAAGCCGCCACCACCAAAACCGCCACCATAACCACCGCCGTAGCCGCCGCCAAAGCCGCCACCGTAGCCACCACCGTAGCCACCACCGTAGCCACCGCCGAATCCACCGCCACCGAACTGTGGTGACCTCACTATTCGGGCTGAAATAAACAAAAAACCATAAGAAAAGTCATACTTTAAAGGGTCTATTTAGAACGCGAGCAACGCCTTGGGCGACGGCTAGTACAATATAAAATTTAATGGTCTATCGACCTTTCACAGATTTACCAAAACTCGGACATTGGTAATAGAGTCCTTTTCATGAAAGAAGTCCCGCAGAAATTTCCGGAACTAAATTTTAAAACTAAATTTTAAATTAGTTGTCAGGTGCTGTTATTGTGTTCGGATGCTAGTGCGTTTTTATTTGGTTTCTGTGATCAAAGTCTGGTTTTCAATGCCTAAAGTTGTTAAAAGTGCTGCCCAAGAAATAATACTTAAGGTCGACTACAGCGACGCGTCTGCGGGACTTCTTTCATGGAAAGGACTCTACATTAGCTGCCTCAATAAGTGTCAATAAAGAAGGTAGGTACTTCATATTTTTATCTAAGTTAGGAAATTTTTGATTATTTTACAATTCATTACCTGCGTTCGTCTCATTTCCATAAACGAATAGAATGGCCAATCCAAAACAAATCGCACTGAATGTAGTCATCTCGCTGACAATTCCGAGTACTGACGAATACCTACTGACATGTGCCTACTATTAACACCTCTATATATTCGATATGAACGCCGTTAATTTTACCCTACCTAAGACTTTAGACGCTAAACGTTATTTACCAAGCACATTACTTGCTAATACCGGAGAGCAAAACTATGATCTTTATTATAATGAAAACAAAGGTGATTATCAATTAGAATTATTCATTGTTTACTGTAAGTTAAAAAAATATGTTTGCTATTGCTCAGCCGGGAAATCACCTGACGTCACATTTAGTTGGTCCAAATATTTGTATTGCGCGTTATTAGGAAATGGCCAGGATCAAATTTTTCAGCTATTTATTATGTCATCTACCTAAGTATTCATATTATTTATCCTTTATTTTCAGAATGTGAAAGCTGTAGGTAGCTGAAACGTCACTGTGAACGTGGATCATAATAGCCTAAAAAAAACTCAAGGGACACCCGGATGGAACGAAGTTCCTTGAGGTGTTGTTTTCCAACGATACCTACATTCATTTGTTTCCTTCTTGTACCAATTTATTCGAATGACGTTGTCAAAGTTTGAAAAAAGTGTCGTTACAACTTTTGGTCTTAATTTTTTCCGTCTAGCCCCCTTTCGCAACGCGCGATAAGGAACTTCGTTCCAATAGATAGGAAAACTAGGTGGCTGTACGTTTCAGCTGACAAGATCGTTGATGGAATTAGCCCCCAGACACCATGCAACTTTAGCCATTTCCATTATGCAACAATTATGCAACTTTGTATGCAACGTGCACAAACTTTTTATTTAATTCGAAATATGTCTAGAAAAAAAAACAAAGCTTCAGACTTGGGCATAAAAAAGTTCTTATTCCAAAACCGGAAAAAACTTCAGTGTGATGATTTGACTTTAGAAAAATATATTCACAAAGAAAATTACAACTAATACAGTATTTACAATATTCACGATATTTACAAAATACACATGAAACAGTTGAGCTATCCACAAACCGCTGCAAACGATTTATAGATAGCTCAACTGGTACCAATCGGAAGCGTGCCCAAGACACTGGCTTTATATTAGCTTGATCACAGATTATAATATAATACTATTCTTTCAAAAAAATTCTGGCCATACTTATTCTTATTTTTCATTACCTTCATCTCGTTTTTATGGCACTAGAGTACCTAAACCATGAACCTAGGAATCTATGGACCAGGCATTATATATCTCTATGAACAGTTCTCCCTGCGGCCGGTCGCCATGTTTTAGCACAGCCAACATCAAGTACATCAGTTGTCATAGCGACTTGTTTTTTTCAGTGTTCTCAAGAAAATTTAGTGTTCTACGCGAAAATTGTGCTTGTTAGTAGTGCTAGAACTTGCAGAATACTGCATTTATTATGGGTAGGTGCAGTGTGTTAGGTTGCCGCATGAAACACCATAAAAAACATCCCATTATAACGTTGCACAGGCAAGTTACCGAATTCATTCAAAATATCTTGTTTTTCCTATTATTTTGAAAGATTTTGCTATTAGTGGGAATGTTTAAAATGATATTCTTGCTTTTCTGTAATCATTTACTGTTTTACCATTAATATTATGTGATTTTATAAGAAAATAATTCTCCCTTGTAAATAGAGTTTCGGTAGTACGGCATTTTCATTTTTATCGATATCGATAACTTAGCGACAGGTGAATATAATTAAACTCGGATTTCTTTTTTATTATTTTAGATTGCCGACATATAAAAAAAAAGAACAGTGGCTGGATGTAATTGTGTTGGAAAACTTAAATAGATCAACGAAACATATTTTCATTTGTTCCCTGCATTTTGAAGAGACATGTTTTAACCGAACTTTAAATATGTTTCGAACTTGATTATGACTGGGATCGACGGTTTGATGAACCCTTATATTTGATTATTGTGAACATAATTATTTTACTTGTAAAAGGCATTTTTAGAACTTGATTATAACCGGAACGGCTTTTACAGTTTTTATTAAACCTGTTTGAAATGATAATTTTCGTTTTATTAGGAATGATCGTGCCAAGTAGTTCATAAATAATTATACCTGAGTAATTTCCCTTTACACTTAAGTATTATAATATTAGTAACAAGTTGACACGGGCGCACTACGTACCACCATAGTTTTTTTTAAATGCAAAAACCATCTACGAACTTTTAGAAAACATAAAAAAAAAGAATTATCCAAATTGGTCCAGCCATTCTCGAGTGACAACGAAATAGGATTCATTTTGATATATTATATAGAAAAATAATAGAAGATAGATTAATAAAGAATAAGTAGGTATAGTCCGACAAACCAGAAAAAAACTGTAGTAGCAGTTATTTATTTATTATTTCCATTGGTAATTATGAATGCGTGGTATGCTGATCAGTAATAGTGATACTCTACTAAGGCTCCTACACATATGCCCCGGCACAAGCCGCAAAAACTGGCAGTCCGCATGAAACTCAATCAATAAGCTAAGTAACCTTGAGCCGCACGCGGCAACCTAAGCCGGCGGCACTGTGTGTGTGTACTACTCGTAGAAGCCTTTATGAAGAAATCTAAAAGAAACTCATATGCGAATTTTTTAAATTCTGTAAACACCGTGCAATTCAACTATCGATATCGATAATAGTGCGCGCAGCTCTACGGCAAGCCTCCATCTTTGTGCCAGACTCAGATTAGGTATGCACGTTTTTTTCGTAGGTATGTCATCTCTATTCTTTTTTCCCTTACTCTATGACCTAAACAGACACTGGCAGAAATGTAGGTACAACAAGTCACCATGTCGCCATAAACCAAGAAGTTGGAGATTAGGCCCTAAATAAAAGAAGAAGAAAAAGCATAGAAAAAAAACCATGTCGCCATAAACCAAGAAGTTTGAGATTAGGCCCTAAATAAAAGAAGAAGAAAAAGCATAGAAAAAAAACCTCTACAAAAAGTTGAAGATTTGAAAATGTTATCTAATTTTCATAATTTATTTTCGCAATAAGTGGAGTGATACTACATAGATATTATTTACTATCTTGAGAGGTAAACTACGCCTCCGAAAACTATGGCTACTCAAAGGGATGATAAAATAAAGCGAAGTAAATTTCAGAGACACTTCAACATTCTGCTTTGGAAATCGTACCTACAGAGACAGTAATTATCTACAAGCTTTCTATTTTATTTACTCTTAAACATTAAAATTAGTATAGATAGGTACCGGTTATATACGAATTCAGCTGGGATGGGCTGCCTTTGGAAAGTTGGAGGACATCTTCAAATGCAAAATTCCACAGAGCCTGAAGACCAAGGCATACAACCAATGTGTCTTGCTTATATTAACATACGGATCCGAAACATGGCCGCTCACACTTGAATACATGCATAAGATAAAAGTAGCACAAAGAGCAATGGAGCGCGCCATGCTCGGTATCTCACTACTCGATCACATACCCAACGTGGAGATACGACGCCGGACCAAAGTTGTAGACGTGGGTATGAGGATCACAAGCTTGAAGTGGAGATGGGCAGGCCACGTGGCCAGAAGGAATGATGGAAGATGGACGACAGCGATTACGGAATGGTGGCCAAGGGACGCTCAAAGACCACGAGGCAGACCACCCGCCCGATGGTACCATGATATTGTGGCTGTAGTTGGGCAGCAGTGGAGAAGACTCGCGCAGGACCGGAGAGACTGGCGTACTAAAGAGGAGGCCTATACCCAGCAGTGGGTGCATACAGGCTGAATAGATAGATAGATAGATAGATAGATATCACCAAATCGCAAAATTATAATTTTCCAAGAACTGCCGTTGCTTAGGTACCTAACCTACCAATGTCTGCCTAACTGACGTACTCCCGTAGTCGACGTAAAAGAAAGCCCCAGTGTGACAAAATTGTAATTTCCAGGCGCAGATGGCGTATTCTGGTAGTGGAAACCTTCATCGCTGGAATTCTGTTCTTGGCCGCTGTGTACACAGCTAAGCCGGTCTTCCTAACGCCATTGCAGGCCGAACCTGAACCACCGTTGTCGACCTCTGACTTGCTTAACTCATTGAAAGCGAATAACATACTAGGGTTTGCGCCAAATGTTGAACCATACGTGAAGATTATGAGTCGAGCGGCTACGTTGCTGGGTCATGGTAATAATGACTTTACAGTCTAGAAATAGTTTGACAACTAGGATTAGGAACTCTTGATTAACCTTGGGTAAGATAATGTTTATTTCCAAAATAACAAAGAGCCACACAATTAACTCTAATTATACAGGTATATACAATATATGAAAAACGTTATATATATATTTAAAACGTTTTCCAGAGTAAATCTTATAGTAAATCTTGTAGTAGTTGTTTGGGTACGGTGATCTACTTAACCTCTTAGACATTCTCTAGCAAGGGCGTCTCTAGTTGTTCAAAACTATGAGACACTGCTATGCCGTAACTATAATATAGTCGGATATAAAAGCATTGCACTGCATATATCGAAATATAAACGAGTAACATAATTTTGACTGCTAAGTATCACGAACATTTTTAATAATAGGTGCCTATTATACTTATTTCTATTCTGTGGCAATACATAGAATGGAATGAATGATTAAAAATTGGTATAGATGTGATGAGGAACTTGACAAAATATTTATTTTAAATGTGTGGAATTTCAATCAAGTAGGTACCTCTACTAAGTGTTTCATAAATGTGTATCTGTCTATATAATAATACATCGAAGTGATATTGACTTGTCTGTAGAAGTAAGTATGTAAATAATAAAATGCCTGCCTAAGTACTTACATAGAAGGTATACTCCTAACTGGCTACCGACGACAATAGGTATATCGGTTAAGCAAAATTCAAACAGTGTGGTGCTCTGCACCGCAGCGGGAACAGGTCCTGAACGAAGAACCGGGATTCCTAGGATTTTCTGGGCTTGGCTAGAAAGGCTTGTTTTTCGGACCCTTTGAACTTTGTGTTAGAAGTAAAGTGTCTCGTTTGTCCGTTAGTTTACTTGTAATTTCGTTAACCTTTCCACACCTTAGTAAGCAAGCTCGTATGAGTTAGTGGCCAACTCTGTTGACGGAGTTTTTAGGCCGCCTTAAGGCCTCCGTCATGGCTTAACGACTGTTAGAGCCTAGAGCCGGGACGGACAGTTTAATGTGCCCTCTGAAGCACGGAAGCGCTCAGATGTAAATGCCACTAACGGTCACCCATCCAAATAGTGACCGCGCGGAACGGCCAGACCTTGCTTACTTGTCACCTTATTATATTGCGATGTCATAAAAGTTGCAATGTCCATGAATATTTATTTATTTAATCTAATTTCTGGTTTTACCAATATTTATGATTTATCATTGTTATGTTACCTACTAGTTTAAACCTTAGAATTTATAAATAGAAACGTTAAAGGTATGTAATTTGGCAGACATCACAGGCGCCTCAACAGAGGACGAGTTGAACAACAATCTGTTCAAGCGATCTAAGGGGCAGTCCATCTCCGACCCCGTGATATGGATCATTTGGAAACCAATGGTGAGTAGATATCAGAACCTATACCTAGCCTATACCCTCTGAGCTCAGAGCCCCGAGTCTGTGCATTTGTTTTGACTTTCGACTCGAGTGTAGCACACGCAAACGCATTCGCAAAGCGAGACCCAGAGGCGCTTATCCGGTTTTCATACAAAATGCGATTGCGTGTGCTATACTCGAGTCGAAAGTCAAAACAAATGCACAGACTCGGGCCTCAGATGAGCTAAGAAACCTCATCTGTAAGAAAATCCTTCAGTTTCTAGAGCTGCAGGGTTTAGTTGTGAACTATGAACGCTGCTATTAATTTTATAATGCATCTCTTTCATCAACATAAAGTGGGCTATCTGCCGGTACTCTACTAGGAAGTACCTATGTTGTGACAGAACCAGCGGCTGGCCCATTTGGTGTTGATCAGCCAGCAAGCTCAGAGTATCAGTTGGGAGTGAAATGTAGCCCAAATACTGCATTCGATGAAGGGGAGTGCGTCTCGGAAGGATCTACGTCCAGCAGTGAACCAATATATGTAGATTGATGATTGTAATGATCCATTTTTATACAGGATGGTCATAAATGGAAGTTCAGCATCCGGAGTACCGAAAGGGCTCGGTACGAGACAAGCACGGATATGACGTCATACCCCAACCCGCACCTTCGCGCGGGGTTCTTAGCAGTTCAGTTAGCCATCAGTCAGGCGATTGTGGAGCATACTTCTTCCGAAACTCCGAATTATGTGGTAAGTTTTTTAAATTAGTTTAAAAAAAAGTCCGTTAGTAGGATAATCTCGAAGGCGGAGACCACACAGCTTCCAGTGTTAAAGTAACTTGAACAAAAAAGGTGCGCGCGCGCGCGTTGAAGTCTTTTGTATAGCGTAGCGTGCAGCTACGAAAAAAATGTTTTAGGGAAATAGGATATAATTGTTGTATAACAACGCCCTCTATAGGCACTATATACAATGTAAACACGATCATAAAAAAACCTAGTGGCCAGTGATCACCTAAAATAAATATTGTGGTTTACAATATCAAACAAATCTTATTAGCAATTTATCTACAACCAAAACTTGTTATTTATCTTAAAGTTTTTTAAATACACTTGGAACGAGATATCGGATAGATTGACTGGCGATAATATCAACACAAGCCGTGAATAGAATATTAATTTTTACTGTGCGCTGTTAAATTCACATAACATTATCTCAAAGTTTACCTAAAATAAATCGTGTGGTGTACTTGTCTTGCAATACTTACGACAAAAAAAACTGCAAAAGAATTGCCGAAACCAGGGATCGAACCAGGGACCTTTAGATCTTCAGTCTAACGCTCTCCCAACTGAGCTATTTCGGCCATATCGGGAAGCGCGAAATTATCAGTTTTATCGTGTGATTACGTAGAATAAAAATATTTTGCTAAGTGTGGTCCAAATCCTTGTACACTGATTGTGGGGTACTTGTTATGAGGGACTTAACTTTACCACTATAATTATAATATTATAGGTCGGTACCAACGCATTTATATTAACTTCTATGCAATGGCATTGTCTCTAGCTCGTCTCTAAATAGCATGGATGAATTCATTTGCGATTTACCGTGTTTTTAGTAAGTATTAATTAGTATTAATTTTAATGTTATTAGAATAACGCCCTGGAAACTTTTCTGTTATGTTATTCTAATTTGAATAAATTGAAATTAACAATATATACACGGTGTAACATAATTACCCTATAAGTCCGAAAGGGGGGTATTTTACAGGTCATCTTGAACCGTGTTTGTTCTACGATTTTTGAGATTTCGAAGTTTTTAATTCATGAAATGAGCTCGTAACTTTTACTTAAAATGTACCTACAAAACCTAGCGTGTGCATGCGACGCAGTAGGATGGTACCTACGTGTGCAAGCGTGTGTACGGATCTATGCCAATTGTAAACAAGCACATAGGGCTGTCGCAAATTTCTAAAATAATAAAAGTTGTACTTTTGTATGAAAATTTCAATTACGAGTTATTGACCTTTTGCACATGTCCAGGCACTCAGGTGGCCGGTCTGATTACGCCCCCTTCGGGCTTATAGGGTAATTATGTTACACCTTGTATATTTCAGATAAGTCTTGTAGCTATGCCGGTGTCACCTCTGATGCAGGAGTCTGATGTAAGACGCACGCTATCAAGCATCCTGCTGTGCTTCACGCTGGCCTTCATACCGCCTGTGCTGGAAACTGTGGCGCTTGTCGTCCACGAAACGCTGAGCAAATACAAGGTTTGTGAAACAAACAGAAATGAGAGCCACATTTTGAATTGTAGTTTATTTTCAAGGGATATAGGATATCTAAATATATCTTAAATAATATCTTATCTTCTATATCTTACTCTTTTGAAGCTGACTGACAATCAACGCACAGCCTAAACTATAAGTCCTGGAAGTATGAAATTTGGAGGGTAAAGCCCACTATGCAAATGAGTGGGCTCGATGGGAATTTGTATCCCATCGGACCCACCAGTGGGTCGGCCGGTGGGCTCTATGGGAATAAACCTGTAGAAGTGCACTAAGAAAGGAATTTTGAAAAGTCACACTCTAATCTAAAGGGTCTATCTATAACGCGAGCAACGCCGCGGGCGACGGCTAGTGCTCTATAAATGCCATAAACCTAAAGGATATAAACAGTTTCAGTTTTATTTTAAGGTCTCTTATTTTTTGTCAATATTAAAATTGAAAAATATTATGTACGACCTGTCTTTAAAAAAAAACTGTATCACTTCAGAAAGTGCTCGTCAAATTAACGAGCAACCGGAGATGTTTGCTTGTTACTTTCGGAGACTTATAATCTATACAAATATTATAAAGAGGAAAGGTTTGATTTTTTGTTTGTTTGTTTGTTTGTATGAATTGAATAGGCTCCGAAACTACTGGACCGATTAAAAAAATTCTTTTACCATTAGAATCCTACATTATCAACAATAAATGATTTACAATCAACAGGATCAAACGTGACGCAGACAAAGTCGCGGACGAAAGCTAGTCTTATACTAGTATAAAACTGTAAAAAAGCCAAAAACTAAAATTAAAGATATGGATAAACTAAATATACAGATCTACTAAATAAACGATTCTGATTCCGAAAATCGAGTTTGTTTACCTGTTTGTTTGTTCGCGAATCACGCCTAAACTACTGGACCAATTTCAATGAAACTTACACTATTCAGAAGCCCTTTTTCCGGATTGAAACATAGGCTATATTTTATTGAAATGAAAGACGTGGATTCTTAGATACAGCTTGACCTCTCTAAACTAAAAGCCGCCTTTGGCACGAGGTTCATCGTATGCTGGCTGACAGATATTTTGGTGGAAAGTTTCGCACGCGTACGAAGTCGCGGGTATCAGCTAGTTTATAATGAGTGGGTTAATTTGGGTTGCTCCCATTTGTTCCATAGAACTGTTACGTCTAGAACTGTTGAAACTTTTTTTATCCCTAATATCTGGTAACTTCCATTTGGGTAGGACTATTGAAACTAGCCCATTAGAGCTAGTTTTCGTTTCAATAGTCCTACCATAGCAAGCAAGCTCGTATGAGTTAGTAGCCAACTCTGGTGACGGAGTTTTTAGGCCGCCTTAAGGCCTCCGTCGTCGCTTAACGACTGCTAGAGCCGGGACCGACAGTTTAACGTGCCCTCCGAAGCACGGAAGCGCTCAGATGTAAATGCCACTAACGGTCACTCATCCAAATAGTGACCGCACAGACGTTGCTTAACTTAGATAATCGGTGAAGATTGGCTTAGCAAGCTATGCCACGAGCGCTTCATGGAAGTCCTACCATGGAACTACAGGGATAAAAAATGTTTTAAAACCAGTCCTATAGAACAAATGGGAGTTACCCGTTAATTTCAGAGGGCACTTCGCATCCGCGGTGTTGAGTTCTCTACCATGTACTTCGGCTGGCTAGTGTACGCATTCCTCACTGCGATGCCAATCTGTCTGCTCGCAGCTGTCACTCTCATCCTAATATTCCGCTGGATCCATCTGTTTCTCGCGCTTGTGTTGATGCTGGCTTACACGTTGGTGATGATCACGCTGGGGTTTATCAATGCTATGTTTCATAGCAAAGGTACTTTGAAATAATTTTCCCATTGATCACTACCTAATTCGTTCGAACTACAAAACAATCTTCTTCTTCTTCTAAATGTATAAAACTCTTTTGAAGCTGACTGACAATCAACGCACAGCCTAAAATATAAAGTCCTAGAGGTATGAAATTTGGAGGGTAGTATCCTTATATAGTGTAGGGGTGCACTAAGAAAGGATTTTTGAAACGTCACTCTCTAAAGGGTAGAACGCGAGCAACGCCGCGGGCGACGGCTAGTACAATTATACTTTTACCTTCGATTTGGTCTGGACGAAGCATACCTACCTAATAAAAAAATTAAATAAAATTAAAATAGAAAATTTATGTATGGAGTCGTCGTAGGCGTAGGCGTACCACCCATAGTGAGCGTCTCAAACTTTCATAGCGTTTAGGACACCTCTACCTACCTAGCTATCAATCTTTTCCAGCATGGATCGCGTGTGTATGGACAGTGCTGTTCACCCTCTTACAAACGTACCTAGCCGAGTTGTTGGCTCACCACCGCTACGACACTCAACACGTCGCTTTAACATTACTACTGCACGTGGTACTGCCTCCGCTGGGACTGGTTCATGCATTCAATCAGTTCGCTTTGCTGCAGACTGGCCGTGAGTCCTCACACGATTAGACTGAATAAAACCTTCTTTTTTTTTTGTTTTGGCGTCGCACTGTTTTGTGCATTTGCCATTAGGGAAACATATATATTAAAAAAAGCGCGGGATGTGACATGCGGGTTAGAAAGAGGGATCAGCAGGGTTAGGGATACACAAAAAAAATAACAATATAAACAAAGATGAAAAATATATACAAAAAAACCTTTATTGCTGCAATCTTTTGCATAAACTCCTTGGCCTGGCCTCCTTGCTTTAATTTTTGAATTTTTTTTTGGTCCTCGAAGCAGGCTATAGTTTTATAACCATAGGTATCGCCTAGTCTAACGTTATATTTTTTCCCCTTTGCTATGTTTTTGTTAGTTTGTATAAGTACGTTTGTCTTGCGTAAATGATAAGTCAAGTCTTCGTCAAGTCGGCTGTCGTTTGTTTTGAAGAGAAAATGGTGGATTTTCCCTCCAAAACCTGAATAGAATTTTTACATTCAGAAAAACCACTTTACACACATTTATTCCAATGGCTCACACTTTGTGTTACGACCTAAGTATTATTGGTTAAAATTCCACCAAAATTAAACAACAACACTCACCCTCTCGCTCGCACATTTCAACATTTTTGAAGATATAATATAACTAAATGTAATTATGTGAAATTGCAGAGCTTCAGGGTCGAGAGAATAGCAATGCAAAGGTTCAGTAAAAATATCACATTGATCCAAACAAGTTTTCTAACCAAAAAATGTGCACTATAATTTATCGCATTGGTACAAGTTTTTTGGTTAGATAACTTGTTTGGATCAATGTGATATTTTTGCATTGTTATTCTCTCGACCCTGAAGCTCTGCAATTTCACATAATTACATTTAGTTACATTATATCTTCAAAAATTTTGAAATGTGCGAGCGAAAGGGTTGTCTGTCTTATACATACCTACGCCTTAAAATAAAAATGCTACATGTTGTTTCAAAAAATGTCAAAATTCGAATCTCCTTGCTTTGATCATCCATGATTTCTTTATAGTTTTCATGGGATTCCTTAACGGGTTTTTGACAGAGTGTAATCAAGACGTTTTGCAGGTGAGAACACCAACGAGGCGGAATATTTGTTATACCCGTTGGGATCATGGACCGTGTTGGTGTTAGTGTACTTCTCGATGCTGATGCTTCTGCAGCGGACCATAGGGCAGGAGCACGCTATTGGCGGGCAGGTGTCTTGGAAGTCCATTATATTCAAGAAAGCTGAAGTGAGATTCCAACGACCATAGTTTTGGAAAACATGCCATCGTTTAACGGGTTTATTCCATCCAGTCCTAACAGTAGTTCGATTATCTAACTGTTTGAACAAAAATATTCCAAACTGTTAGAATGACTGATCGAACATTTTGGATACACAGATTTTATACCAAATAGAACTACTATTCCATCTAGTCCTAAGATTATCTAACTGTTTGGACAAAAATATTCCAAATTTTTAGACTGACTCTGTGTATCCAAAATGTTCGATTAGTCAGTCTAACAGTTTGGAATATTTTTGTCCAAACATTTAGATAATCTATACTAGTAGGACTGGATGGAATAAACCGTTTAACGCTAGATGGATACTGGTCTGTCCTTTATTGGCAGGATGTCAGTACGCTGCGTGCTATTGAAACTCCGTCAGGGAAAGAGCGCGACCAACTGCAAGAGGTGGATGAGCTGGTAGCTAAAGCCATCAGCTTCCGTGATGTATCCAAGGTAATCTTCAAATACTCTCCGATTTCAACAGTGCAGTGCAATATTAAATTATTATATACTTGCGGTCCGTCCCGGCTTCGCACGGGTATTTAACAAAAACTTCTTAGGTAAGGAATTTTTTAGGTTAATCCCCTTGAAGGGACGACTCAAAGGGGATTATGAGCCTAACCCATTCTTCTCACCTTGGGTTACATTATTGGAATTTTAGTAAGGAACTCTATTTTTTTTAAAAATATTATGTAGCCTATGTCACTTGAGGATAGTGTAGCTTCCCAACAGTGAAAGAATTTTTCAAATCGGTTCAGTAGTTTCGGAGCCTATTCAAAGCAAACAAACAAACAATCAAATCTTTCCTCTTTATAATATTAGTATAGATAAGTAAGATAAACATAGTCATACAAAATATTAAGTTATAAGTTTTGCGATACCTGGAAAAGGTAAATAAGTTTAAACATGTCGTTCTTACATACCTACATACTTAAATATGCCACCTAGTGCCTATGTACACCTCAACAAATTGCTGTGCCCTAACAGGGTTTATGTCTTTGATTATTTACTAAATAATCAAAGGTTTATGTATGCTACACTACCTTTTGTACAACATCTATGTAACAACATAACTTGAATTTTTGCTTATAATATGTTCACTTTGAAAGATCGTCAGGTGTAACTACGAGAACGTACCTATACCTTCTCTTAGTATGGGTTTCACTATACTCTTGTATTTTTGTACAGAGTTTCATGGGTGTCAAGGTCATAAGCAATATAACATTGGATATCTACCGAGGAGAGTTCACGATGCTGTTCGCGGAACGTATTCAGGAGAAGATGATCATCGCTATAGAAGATTTACTTACAGGTTCAAAATGCACAACAAATTCAACCACTTGCGTAATATCATGTGATACCCTCAAACTCATTTTTTCAAGATGTTACTAACCATCATAAAGACTGAAAGACTGGACGTGTAATCTACACTGACTTACCTCTCAACCACAATAGATAGACCTCGAGAAAAAGTACATACACAAGTTCCAAGATATACAGGCTTTTTGCCTAGTTTGGGCATCGCCGGCTAAAATGTATCCGTATTAATTCTGTTAAATCTGTTACTGTTGTTTACCTACCCAATAACCTGTTTTCTGTTTTGGCAATAAAAAATATTCTATTCTATCTCTCAAGACCAACCTAACCTAACCTGCATCCAACAGGTTTAACGTATGCAGACAAAGGCTCGATAAGTGTCCTAGGACACGTGTTGAGACCGCAGCGATGCTATATGGCAGTTTCGCACATGATGGGATACTGCCATCGCTCCATTTTTCTCATAGATGACCTGACTGTCCAGGAACATATTACTCTGTTCTTAGATGTAAGCATTTTTTTATTCCGCTGCAGTAGGTGTATTCCATAATGCTTGCCGCAGAACCGACCAACACTGGATGAGAAGAGCCGAAGACCGGTCTCAATAGCGCGTCTTGGGAGAGACCTACTTCCAGCAGTGGACCGATGATATAGGTTGATGATGATGATGATATTCCACAAACATTGCGATCCACCATTTTTAAACACATGTATTGCAAATATTATACATCGGAGATCGCTAGAGTTAGCCTATCGTCTCTCTGCTCTAAGAATCTTAGCTTTGAGTAGAATTAAGGCGAAGGGTAAAGTCAGACAACCTTCTCGCTCGCACATTTCAACATGTTTGAAGATATGATATAACTAAATGTAATTATGTGAAATTGCAGAGCTTTAGGGTCGAGAGAATAACAATGCAAAGGTTCAGTAAAAATATCACATTGATCCAAACAAGTTTTCTAACCAAAAAATGTGCACTATAATTTATCGCATTGGCACAAGTTTTTTGGCTTTGCATTGCTATTCTCGCGACCCTGAAGCTCTGCAATTTCACATAATTACATTTAGTTATATCATATCTTCAAACATGTTGAAATGTGCGAGCGAAAAGGTTGTCTGCCTTTACCTTTTCGTAGATTCAGTTTGCTAATGTTGTTCTTTCAGATCTGCCTGTGGTCAGAATCAAGGCAATACATATCGCAGTACGGTGACATTCGCACCACGCGATTGGTTACAGAGTGTGATCTGGACTCAGTGAGACACCAACGTGTGCGAGACATAGACGTTTACTATAGAGCTCAGCTTTGTTGGGCTCTCGCCATTTTATTAGAACCGAAGGTAGGGTAAACTACCCTAATCTTGTAACCCCCACAAATTGTTGGCACTTCTCTGATTTATCCTATTTACTAAGAAAAAGCCAGACCTCACGATGTTGTTATATAAACAACAACTTAACATAATAATAAACATCGTGAGGTCTGGTTTTTTTTTTATACTACTAAGTAGGCAAACAAGCGTACGGCCCGCCTGATGGGAAGCGGTTACCGTAGCGTTTTTCTTAGTAAATAGAATAAATCAGAGAAGTGCCAACAATTGGTGGGGGTGCCAAGGTTAGGGTAGTTTACCTTACCCTAGTAACCTACTCTCCGTCTTGCTCCTTCAGCTATCTCCATTTGAGCCCCAAAATCAGATACAATCTTTATTAATTTACAGGTTATAATAATGCCAAATTTTACGGATCCACATGGCTACGTTTCTGTCATCAAAGACAAGATCATGGTGAGTCTGCTTCCATCTCTATTAGAACTGAAAAGACACAGGCACCTACCTACATAGATAGATCAATACAACTCAAACTTTGTCTTACAGCAATACAAAAAGTATCTAACAATAGTAAAAATGTGCTTCTCAAGCATACAATTGGAATATGCGGACAGAGTGTTCATATTTGATACTAAAATACTGACGTTTGGAGGAACGCCTGCCTACATGTTCTTCAAATATGGTGAGACGAATATACTTCTACTTCTTATAGTTACCCGCCTGAGCACTAACTACTCCAATAGCATAATTGGGTGGTTGGTCGTGCTGCACAGAGGACGGCCAAGATTGGATAAAAAAACCAGCGTGGAGTCCCTACGCGCGGAAGAAGTTATACTTCGAGTTCCACTGCCGCACGCATTCATTCTCGCTCTGTGTTTAATGTGAAATTAATTTAGTATCTATTTTTATGTACTTAACCAATATGCAGTACTAAATTTTCACTTCAAAATAAAAGTAAAAAATGTCAAAAAATGTATGTCGCTTTGGATTTAAACTTGCGCTTTCGTTGTCGGTGTCTAATGCAGGAGGAAGGAAATCCTTGGCCATGAAACAAAGCGTTTATTAGTAATTTAATTTAGTAGGTAGGCACAGCTAGTCAGTATGGCCGCCGGGGAAAGAGAACGAGTCTAGACCACGCGGCGTCTTTTATATCAAGGAACAGCGCCCTACAGTGGCAACTGTCCTATCTAATTAGCTAACTAGTCTATGTAGTACTCGAAGTGAAAGATTCATTAGGTATCGACTTACCTACTTATTTAGTTCAGCCGTTGAAGCACAGATGGCACTGTGTTTAACACAGCCGTTGAAGCACAAATGGCGCTGTGTTCAACAGTCGGTCTGACCGCAGTCCAACGTATCACTGTTCGGCCAACAGTAGCTCTGCTGCTGATGGTTGAAATTACGGCTATGTCTCTTTTTCTTTTGTTTAACGCTGTCAGTTGGAAGTCGTATAACTTTAAAACATGCTGAACACTGCCATCTATGAGTTAGGGATAGAGACAGAGACTATCTCCTCCCGTATAACGCTGTCAGTTGGAACTCGCATTAGAAGTAATAATAATAATAATAATAATAAAGCTTTATTTAATTCCATGCATATTCGATAGCCTTTATAACTTAATAAAAAAAAATTGGTTAATAAATTTCATAATTCTAAATTCTAATTTTGTGATTCGTTTAAATATTATATGCTTATAAACTACTACCTAATTATTAATGCGTGGACCCCGTTCGGGTAAAAGCCGTTAGAAGTATAACTTCAAAAATAATCAGTCTATTTTGTAAGGTCGTGAATACAGAGTTCGCATGACGCTCCGCTCGGACGGAACTCTCGACGACGAAACTACAGCAGAACTTCTCGCCCGCGCTAAGGAGGCCGGCGCTACCATTCGCGCTCATCTCGGTTCCCTATTAATCCTGCGCTTGCCTGCCAGCCCAACTAACAATGTGGCAGACCTCATCACGGATCTGACAAAAAACGCCAATAAATATGGTATGACGTCGCTGAACATCAGTGTGCCTGATTCGGAAGAGGTTTGTAGAAGGTAATTTTGAACAAAATTTCAAATGTAGGTTACGTCATTGCTAATGTCCTCAATTATGTACACCTTCGTGAATTCAATTCTTTTTTGTAATGCAGGGCTATGGCAGAGTCAAGGGCAGCTATATACGATGCCCCTGCTTCACATCAGATAAGCAAAGATGCTTTAAAGCGCATATCAGGTGAGCTTACAGGACTTGTACAATATTGTACATAGTGGTAGGTAGGTAAGTAATATTATCTAAGATTTCAAGAGTTTCTTATTTGATTTATGTTTGCAGAGCCAGTTGCATGGAAAAGAAAACAGACAGTATTCAGCAACATCACACAACTTAGAAATATTGGCTGGAAGTATTTCTCCTTCTATGTTCACTACAGATTCTTCTTCATGATAACATTGTTCTCTGCTGTAGCTGCAGGATTGATGATAGGGTTATCATTCTCATCCATGCTGGCCAACTCGGAGCGAGACAATGCTGCTAAGAAGTTACTCCATGGCGAAGTATTGACAGTGGAACACGCTGATCAAAAAACTACACTTGTAATACGATTGGACAACACAGACGGGGCACGGTCTTTAGCCAATGCGTATGTTCTTTCTGAGCCCAACGCAACAGCGAAACAGGTAGAAAAGATAGAATATACTGCTATAGCTCGCACCGAAAGCTTGACAGAGTATCTGGTGACGCGCGCCATTGATTCCCCACAATTATACGTTTACATGTACGCATATGGATTAGATGTTTATACGAATGCTAAAGGAACTTTGGTCGTGCAAGCGTTGTATTCTCCCCTTCATTCAGATTACGGAGCCGCAGCTAGATCTATGGCCAGGTCTTACACGGCATTGTTGCGCCATTACTCTGGAAATTATGAGGCTAGCATACAGCTCACCGATGATCCTTTGGCTTTGGACCTCACTCCTTGGATGAGATATGCGACCAGACCACCGCTGTTGATACAATTTCTGCTAATTCTGTCCATATCTCATATAACATTGATACCTTCTAAGGAACATGGCCTTGTTCGACACACGCAGAGTCATGCAACAAACTTCTCTCCGATTCGGTACTGGATGACGCTTTACTTCTGCGACCTTATCTTGTATTGGATTCTCGTAGCAATAATGACGGGGATTATGATGCTGATAATGTACGCAGTAGCCCCCAAACACTTTGATTACAGGGACCTTTTGGTAGTTCCATTTTTGCTGGTCATCTATGGCGTAGGTTGTATACCGCAGGCTTATCTCTTCAGTTTAGGACCACGTGTGGCTCTCAACTCCATGACCTTTGTTATTGTCAATATTGTCTTCGGTACGTTATCATCATGATTCGTGTTACAACAATGCTTTAAGGTAGGTTGTTTCACGATTACCACTCAAACATTTCCTTTTGCAGGTGAAACTACAGTATTAACTAAAATATTATACGGAGAAACACTCCATTTCGCACTTTTGTTTATGAGCCTCTCACCACAGTTTAACATGGCGTATGCTCTAGTGAAGATCAAGCAAGTTTTTCTTTACAACAGCGAATGCCACATTTTCAAATCACAGAATCTTTGCTCAGCAAAAACTCTACACAAATGCTGTCGTAAGTACCTGGATCTAAATTGGACCTGGATCTAGATATAGGTAAAATAAGAGCTCTGCAGTTCATAATGCTGATGGAATTACAGAAAAATGCGGGGTTCTCCAAAAATGCTTTCACAAAAAGAACTACTTATCTCGTATCCTCAATCAAGTGATCGCTTTGTGTACGACAGCTACTGTGCTCACTTTCATACTTCTTCTAATCGAGTACAAAGTCATGCAGAGGATTTGGAAGCTATTGGTTTCTAGGTGGATCACTTTAGGGAAACCGGACAGTGAGGTCTTGAAACCAGGAGCAGCAAGGGAGAAAAAAGATGTCCTGGATAAAAAACAGCAGATCAAAACCAATCGAAGTAAGTAGGTTCCTACAAGTAGTAGATCTACCTACAATACAATAAATACAATAAGTAGGTACTTATCTACTTATAGTCAAAATACAATTTTTTTAACCATGCGTAAGAGTTATAAAGGAAGTTCCTGTGTAAAACAATAATTTTTCAGGTGAAAAAATTGATACATTCGGAGAATACCTTCTATTAGAAAATCTGGCGAAGAAGGATTTGGGTGTTTACACAGTGCACAGTATTTACCTAGGTCTGGGTAAGGGGGAGGCATTAGCTCTGTCAGGGTTGAAGAGGCATGGGCGTCTAACGTTGTGCGAGATGCTGGCAGGGTACCACCTAGCCAGTGAAGGGCATGCGTGGTGCATGTCGAAATGGATGCAAGGGACCCAACCCCACAAGGTAGCTACGAGTATTTAGTTAAGAGGTATTCCCAGCATGTTATTGGACTGAATATTCAACTGACAATTCTCTATTTTTTCGTAGTATGCCCAACAAATATCATTCAGTTGTGACCGGCAACCGCTGCCGTCGTGGATGACAGTTTACGACGCATTGGAGCTGATTGCATTGCTGCGAGGAGTGCCCAAAAAGCACGTAAAAACAGAGCTAAGGAACTATATTGAGGCCTTGGGTGAGTTGATGACAGTGGTTATTTGAATAGATCCAACATGATAACGAAATTTCTTTTGTTCTCTAGAGCTCCAAGACGATGCTGATACCTTGATCTGTCGCATGTCGCAATACGATCGCACGCGACTTCACTTCGCAGCCGCATTGGTAGGAGCTCCGTCTGTGATTGTGTTAGACGAGTGCACGGCTTACCAGAAGTTCTCAGTGCGGAGAGCTATGTACTACATACTGTACCATATGAGGAAGCGGGGACATGCTGTATTCATGAGTTCCAGCAGGTATGGCTACTCTATCAAAAGGATGCTTTTGGGGTAGTCACATTGACGTTGCCACGGCTTCAGATATCTTTCTACGCCACCTTCTGCCGAATTTCTTCTTAATGCACCAGTTTGTAATTAAGTACGTATACCTACTTAATAAAAGCCTGAAAAAATATTGTGTACCAGGTCAGGTCGCTCTTTTTCCAGTGTGGAAAGTCACATGCCAGTGACCAACCGCCTCGCCATTATCCTCGACGGTCGCATTTACGACATCGACACAGTAGACAACATCGTAGGACGGTACAGCAACAAGGGTTACACAGTTGTGCTGCATCTTAAAGACGAGGTCAATGTCAGCAAGATGTTAGCGCGCTACTTCAAGAAGTTCGTCATCAATGACACTTCAGAGGTCAGTGTACCTATACATAGGTACGTATTTGTCTTCATAATCCGATCCAACTGTGTGGTTTCACTTTGCGACAATACATACCTAGGTAGGTACCTATCTAGGTAAAATTTCTTCAGTAGGTACCTTTGTCATTTGGAGTGTGGAACTGCTTAGGCAGTCCAACTCATTTACAACCCGGCAAAACTCTCGAACTCAAACTAAACTAGACTCAAACTCTCCTAATGCAACCTTCCTATGCAACGGATATCAAAATTTTAGATGGGTTTTATACAAAACGAGATTTGCGGTAGACAAGAAACTTAATTTTTTTGGTTGGTAGGTAGGTATATAATGTATAATGGGAGTTCGGTTGAATTTCGAAAAAGTCCCGACAAGCTGAACTTATGGGGTAGGTACTTGCAATAGATAATAACTTGCTAAAATAATGTTTTGTACTTCAGGTGTTAGTAAACGTCCAAATATTAGACGCAGATCTAAGCTGGGCGAGCGTCTTTCAGAAGATGGAAGCTCTTAAAACACAAAACCAAGAAGTGTACTCCTACATAGTCACCGTTATCGCCATAGATTATATTTACAACTCCATTCTAATCAACGAAAGTGGTAAGAAAACTTCTGGAGATTTCATCTCAGGTTTCAAATCGAGATCTCATAAAGTTAAGTTTAAGCCAAGCAAAGAAAAACTGGAGCAACTAATGCCTTTTGAGCAGAAGTATGATATTACTAAGTTGAAAGAGCTACCGTGGTCGGTTATTTTTCACAGGTGAAGTTTAGAAGCTGTATGTAGTTAAGTTCATGTGCTATTCAATAAGCTACAATTCAGTTTTTTTCCCTAATAAAAAAAGTACCTACAAACCTTAATTTATATTATTTTACAATAGAAGGTGGATTAGATAGCCCATTATTAGTTTACAGACAGGTATTTAATTTAGATGACATGTGCGTTGACTAAAAAGTTAATGAGATCAAACCTTTCACCGTTTATTCTTATGACTAGATAATACACCTATTAATAATGAATAGCAAGACATTTAGCATACTATATACTTAAAGATTTATTTTAAAATCACCTGTTAGTCATGTTAAATGATGTGGTAATCGAAATTAGTCAAAAAAAGCTTGAATATGGTACCTAGGTACTGAATTCTACAGTGTTGCTTGGAGCATGGAAGTCAGTGGCTCTATCACACCTAGGCAGATAAGAAGGAAAAACAGCAACAACTTATATCAATCTATCTTATCGATTGGCCTAGGTGTGCAAGTGACATTACAGGTGATTAAAAAACAAAGGCAGATTCCGTTAGTAAGGCGTAAAGTATTATATGATCTGTGGTAAGGCAAACAGGACGAAATTTTATTTTATTGTAGAATTGGGTTTCTCGACCTTCATAAGGTCAACATTTCCAAAGATCACTTGAGGTCAAAATGTCAAAAACCTAGTTCTAATCAACTTTGTTGAGGCCCCTAACAAGTTGATTAGAACTCCTCACTTCAATGAAGGTCAAATATCTTTGGGTTGGGATGTGTAGAGCCCCTAAAGGTCAATAACCTCATTTCTACAAAACAAAAGTTTCCCTTACAGTGACCACAGATTCACATCTACTGTGGAAACAATAGTATGGTGTGTGTCAATTCATACATTTAACAAAAAGGTGCCTCAACATAACCTTTTTGTGAAACTAGCATGTAGCTAATTTGACAGCACTAAAATTATAGCCCTCTTCATCTTTTCAGTGTATAGCTCTTATAGCTTCTTTTTTAGTGCTCTCAAATTGTTTAGTTAGTTTAGAAAAATGCAACAACAGAATCGGCACCATTATCATTTCGACGCACAACATAGCAATGTGAAACTGGTTTGTGACTGCACAAGCAAAGAACTGAGTGGAATAGTAATTACAAAATTGGTAAAGAACTAAGAATTCTTAAGACGAAATATTCAAGCTTACAGCAAATAATGTACAGTGTCTGCAATCTTGTTTGACACTATCTCAAACAAGACTGCGATTACTAATTGTCATGATTTTTGTTTAACGCCCTTAGCACACCTCCGCTGCGGAACCGTAACAGCGGAACCGCAAGTAATTTCGTCATGTCTTGTCCCGTGTAGAAGCGGAACACTAGCGAAACTGCCTGTTCTAACACTTCTAACGCATACATTTGACTATATTCCATCTCTTTCTCCGCGCGGTTTCGCCGATCTGCTCCGACGCCAGCCACACTTCCGCGCTCTAGCCGCCATTTGAATTGCCATTGGAATTCATCTAGAGGTTCCGCTGTTACGGTTCCGCAGCGGAGGTGTGCTAAGGGCGTTAGTATTTTACACAATGCACCCACATTTTAAGCTAGTGCGTGAAGTGAGATCTAACTCAGGCTGGTTTGTCACTAATCAAAATGCACATAACATTTTATGAAACCAGTCATATCATACAAAGACCGTTGAATGAATTTGGCACGTGGCATACCATCCATTAACAGCATGTGCCTATTGCATGATCCAACTTTAATGGTGAGCTTAATGCAGTGTAGTATGAGATCGGTGCAACTCATTTGATGAACCTCTAGCCTGAGCCATGATATTCTCAATCCTATTTGTAGTTTCCCGGACCATCGAGAACTCTGACAGATCGGGCAAGTCCAACACAATGTGAGCAGAGAGACGTTTGTAAACAGAATTAGTATCCTTTTTATTTCTCCTAGTTTCTTCATATTTTAGTTGTTGTTTCAGAAATATTGACTGCTTTAGCATTTCTTGGATGTTTTTGAAGCTGTTTGCTGCTCCGTCCATTGATTTTACAGCGCTGGAAGATAAATAGATACTGCCATTACTATCAATAGGTATCTGTTATGCTTATTTAGCCGTAAGATTGCATGTTTCTTGCTTGACTGAAAGGAATTGAACATTTATGATTGACTACAAATACCTATCTATATGTGGTGTATTGCATATCTGTAGGCATCTTGAGTGTAAAACACTGACATTAATTAGATACACATGGGTACCTGGAGAAGATACTATCAACAACTACCTCATATCTTCAGTCATGATGTACTAAGTATGTTCATTACACAATACTATTAGAGGAAATAAAGAGGAATGTTTTGATTTTGTTTGCATTGAAAAGGACTTAAAAACTACTGGACCGATTTGAAAAATTCTATCACCGTTGGGAAGCTACAATATCCTCGGGTGACAGGTAATATTACATTTTGAAAAAAAATAGGGATCCTTATTAGAACTCCAATAATGTAACCAGAGGTTTAAAAAAATTTCTTACTAAAATTTGAAACTTTTGATAAATACCCGTGCAAAACCGGGACGGACCGCTAGTTTCTACCTACAAGGTCTAACAAGCTTCCATGTTTATGCGACACAATACATAACAATAGCCGAGACCATATTGTAACTTGTAAAATAACATGTATTTACCTGAGAGCATATTCCACGTCGTAACACCTGCCTTGCAATTCATGCTGGAGTTTAGTGACCTCGACCCGGCGCTCCACCATCGGAGGCAGAGCCTTTCTGACGTGCTCCTGAAGCCGGTACAGTGCAAGAGATGGCTCATTTGCCACTATATGCATGTTCTCCGATATCCGCTCGGCAGCTGGAAGATATAACCGGAACTGTAGCTAACACTCGATTTCATAAACGATGAAAGTGATATATATATATGTTATTTAGATGAAGTCTTATGCGACTACTTGTTGAAATGGTATCGGTACCTTCTGAAGTGCTGCTTATTTACCTTTTTTAGCTTTGGACTCGAGTTCTTGGTCGCCTTGGTACACAAACGCCATTGTTTATGAGAAATAGCGATAGCGGCTGGCGACTATCATTTGCTTCACACAACCACAACACAAAACACAACACTAGGTACCTACCTATCTAATTTTGATAGGTAAAAACCACAGTAAAAACCGATGAGAAATGGAAAATGGTCTATTTGTTTTTGATAAGTTCGTCTTTTTTTATGAGGTCTTTTTCTTCTTCTCTATGAATGATTTATGGCCTCTGTCCGTCATTTCGACAGATCTATCATAAAGAGAGGAAATGTCATACAAAACAGTAGGTATTTGCCTTTATTTAGTGATACCAGTCCTGACTGCTAAAATCTACCAAAAATAATATTTTGTATTAACGTCAAAGTGACGCGCGACAGGATATTTTTTAGGTTGGATTTGTTTTGCTATAGTTGGTCAATCAGCTGCTCTTGTTTTGTTTCGTAAACTACTGTAATTGAATTATTATTAATTTAACTATCTATGTACTTACCCACTCTAAGTTGTGATTAAAATAATTACCTTTAGGTTGTGAAGATACCTACTTACTATCTACTTTATTTCACTTTGTGTTTCTAAACGTTTTATTAAAGTTGTGTTTGCTAACTCAGCGGTCCTATCCGTTTTGTTATCGCTGCGTTATCTTGAATCCTAATTCCTCAATAAAAATTCAATGTCAAAAAAAGTTTGGGTCATTCAATACTTCGTTTAGCTAATTCAATGTTCAATGTCAGAGGATAATGAACATGCCAATTTAAAATTTCGATTAAATAATTGAAAGACAGTGAAAGGATCACAATAATGGTAAGTAGGTACCTTCATGAACCACATTGTTGAATTAAACTTATTGATTTTTTTAAGCATTACACTATGGTATTTTCATTTACCATTGTTTATACTTTTCAGGACTTACAGGTTATGAATACGTTTTTGGGTGCATTTTTGAATCTTATGTTCCCAATAAAAATGTTACTGCGATTATATTCATTTTGTATTTTGATGGTTGACATTGCTTGGGTTATGATTAACGCAGTGTGTGCTGTGTTTCAAGCTGCTTATGAACTTTTTAGACCACCACCGATGAAGTCAGTAAAAAGGGAGACTGCTTTGGTAAGCTTTTTTTTAATTTTTTCATAATATAGGTGTAGGTAGGTAGGTATTTTTGATAGGTAGGCACTAGTAGGCAGGCACAAATAAAATGAAATTCCTAACGATAATGTACCTACTAACAGCTAAGGCGGCCCATTACCTAACTATCAGAAGAATCGTTTTATCAAAACCTTTATATTTCTATTGGACACTATAATACTTTTTCTAAAAATGTTGAGTGATATGATACATGGAGATCCCATCACGATTTAATAGCGCTCAATAAAAGTGGAGGGGGGGGGGGGAGAGCGCTCTACTTCCCTTTTTATGCAGCCAAACAGATTTAAAACTCAGAATCTGCAACACCAAGGTCATTGCTACGTATGCACCAGTATTTGTAGGTACTTTTCTTATTTTTCTCAGGTTATTGGATCCGGTCGTGGAGTCGGCAAGGAAATAGCCATTCAGCTAGCAGACCAAGGTGCAATTGTACTTTGTGTAGATCAAAACAAAATAAATAACGAAGATACAGTAGAATGGATTAAACGTCGTGGAGGCAAAGCAGCGCTATATACATGTGATATAACAAAAAAAGAAAATGTCCAAACACTAGCTGCTCAAGTAAAGAAAGATGTTGGTTTCGTGAGCATGCTGTTCTACTGCTGTGGGATTCCTAGTCCAAGATCATTGCTAACACAACCACCACAGGACATACATATTACACTGGATCTTACATTGACCTCCTATTTCTGGGTAAGGTTTAAAAGGTTTTACTCGGTGAATTTAGATTTAAGCATACAATACAGTTCATGTCCTGGTTACACCCTCTAAGATTTGCAACTCTATCAAAAATTAAATGACCACTTCAGACTTTAACTTTACTGCAATCGTGGGCGCAAAGTGGAGATCGCATTTAGTCAAACGTGTTTCTTTACAGAGACGCCTTCTGGCAAACGATTAGCGAAATGAATGTTGCCGATAAAAAGAGCTGAAGCCAGTGGAACAATATTTTATAAGAGTGATGATGATACCTTTGCGTTAAAAAGTGATTTAGTCCTTATGCATGCAAAACTCAGCATGACGTAGGTGTATTCTTTGTTTAAAATGGCTAATGGACAGAGGGACATGATGAAACTAACTATTTATTGTTGCACTTTGAAACCCTAAAACTAGTTATTTTAAAACAACAACCAGCTTTAGTTATAGCATCCGGCTGATGACGTAGGTAACAAAGCTATGCATACCCTAGCAACATCCATTATTGATAAGCTGTTATCTTACAAATTACGTCCAGTAGTTGATTATTATTTATTGACCGACCCATGATAGGCAATTAAAATTATATTATTTTTTGCAGCTGATCGATCACTTTTTGCCTGACATGAAAGCGAAGAACCATGGTCACATCGTAGCCCTTACTTCAGTAGCTGGACTAAGCTATATTAAGGATCAAATGCCTCTTAGTGTAGCACAGTTTGCAGTTCAAGGTCTGGCTGAGAGCCTAATGGAAGATCTCAGGGTTAACAAAATAGATGGTGTGCACGTAACCCTCACTCACATTTATCCATTTATTGTTAGTGATGAAATGCCAGATCTAGTGAGACTAAGGTACGTAAACGTATGGTTGAATAAAGCTTTAGTGAAATATACTTACCTAAGTAGGTACTCAAAATGTAGAACTGAACGCATTAGGCAACTGTAGTCACGTGCAACTAGCCTCTATTAATATCATTGCTTAGCTGTCATAATAAGGCAGCTGCCAAGTGCGCATGTATAGCCTTAGAACATTTACCCCTATACATACCTATCTACAAATGTACATTATTCGAACTATCTGTACCTAGTTGAGTTTTCAATAAACATACGTACCTACAAGGAAACAGGAAAAAATACGTCATTCATCTTCAAAAGTATGTACGTACCTTCCTACCTATCGTAGGAATCACCGAGTTACTTACCTATATCAACTTTAATATTATTGTTTCCAGAATCCCAAGTTATTTTGGCACGATAACTCCGGTAGAGGCAGCACGGTCTATTCTTGAAAGCGTCCGACGTAATTTTCCAGAAGCTTCGGTCCCAAAGCACTTGCTTTGCTTAGGGCACCTACTCAGGGTTTTACCACGAAAAGCCACTGTGCTAATCCGAGATTTGCTGGACACAGGTGTGGATTTTGCATAGTGAATCCTCAGCTGGTCAATTGGGAGATAAGTGAAGTTATGGTTAGATAGTGTATTATTATTTATTATGCAACCCCAGCCAAGTTGACATTTTTCATTTCCAGGGAATAGTTAAGTTCAATTCAAAATGTATACTGGAAAGTTTCAACTAGCTAAAATGTAGGTTATAATATTTTTTCTATTCTAATAAGGTAAGTAGTAAAGCATGATTAGATGTTTCTGGAAGACTGAAATTTTATTACAAAAATAAATAGTAATTTATGAATGGCACGATGTTTTCGATCAATTTTAAAGCACCTACACTTAATATTAATGCTCTGATAAGTGCTACTTAACTACCTACATAAGAACATTGAAAAATAGGGCAAAATAAAATTCGCTGCCAAAAATAAGACAAGTAGGTATAGGTACCTGGGTACCTATGTAGTTAAAATAAATTTTTTATACCCTACAACTATTATAATAATATGATGGAGCAAAGTTATGGCCCCCTCTGTTGTTGAGTGGTATCCGCTGCCTATAACGATGGATTGCCACACTGAGCAGTGAGCACTAGTGAGTGGTGATGTATTGTATTGCACTGCGCCCATCTCTCTGGGACATAACTACGGAATGTTAAACGGTTTAAGCTTGCAACACTAAAAGTGTAATGTCATATTTTCTACCATCGAATGCAGCGCCATCTCTCAACAAAAGAAAAACAAAATGAAATAAAATAATTTTCATTCATTTCGTTTTTGTTGGTGGTGTGGTTTTTGTTGTTGTTCGTGTTCGATTTCTTCATATTTGTATTTATTTTACAATATTTGTGTGATAAATCTTCTTCTCGTGAATAAACCAGAGGCCAGGACAAACCCTACCAAGCACCAAGCATTGGCGTTCCTGTATTTCGTAAGTATTTGCGTTTTTTTGAGTTACGACTAACGAGCACCTAGAAAGCCGATCGATACCTTCATACACACGGAGAAAATAAAAGCAGTGGTATGTAGGTATTTATGTACCTACCTACTTACCTATCTTTTATTTACGTTTAGGTCAGATTTGTACTGTAGCATGTCACCTAGATTATTTTCTAGATAAAGACCTTTGAACTACGGAACTTTCACCTTCAAAAGCTCGTTCTTTCCACCCGCTTATCTGGCCTACTTTACCTATTTATCAAAACCTGTAGATATAATTATACTTTCCATATTCATTGGGCTACTTACTTTTTTTTATTTACCTTTATTAAATATCAAATAGGTTTAGGTGAACCTTAGATTATGTATGTGCGATGGAATGTCTGGGAAACATGAAATCATACAGTTTTTGGTGTTATGACACTGAGATTAATTTAGTGGCATTATAGTTGTGGTGCTCGCTGCCTTTGATAGAAATTGGTGGGAGCAAGCCCAGGAGAGAGAAAGTGAAAGATATTGGGGGAGACCTTGACCCAGCAGTGGGACGAAATATGTTAAAAAAAATAAAAATAGTTGTGGTTGACAGACATTAAAATCTCAATTATCATTTAGGTGTGTAAACTACAGTTTGCATGATGGATCATTTAAAACCATATTGTGGTATTGATTGGGCTTCCATTTCCGCATTTAGACTCAAAAGTATTTCATGTAAGGTATGTACCAATGTTTTCAAATTCTACTTTGTTTTCAGTGTCGCCTCATCCATCCCAAATACCCATCCAGAATCCTGATCCCGGCCTTGCTGACTAAGTCATTATAATTTGTTAATCATAGTCAGCATCTCTTGAGCTTTCTGCTATCCTGCATTTATACAATATAAAATGGTTACTACAGAAGCGTAGGGTAACTCTGTAGTAACTAACTAGGTTTCTCCTAAAATTCATAATAAAATGTTAAATTGTTAAGTTACAAAAAGATTAATACTATAGTAGGTGCCAAATAACACCGCAATACAGGTCATTCACCCACCTTTAAAACGATGTCACAAAATTCAATTTATGAATGGTAAACAAACAGTACTACGAGATTCGAATGAATGACCTGTATTACGGTGTTATTTGGCACCTACTATACTAAATTGTTGTTGAATAAATTAATAATCTATAACTGAAACTGGGCGTAATTTGAAGGTAGATTTTAAGAACACTTTCAAAAACAAATTAATTCCAAAGTCTCCATACTGGTGTCCCGATTAATTCAGTTGAGCTTGAGCAAGTTACATATTTACAAACTTATCAAAGATTTGGTAAGAAAAGTGCTGTATTTAATTATTATCAAACGAACTAGCCAAAGAGCTCATGCAAACATCAACTACATTCAAGAGAATAAGGCGGAGAGCCCCCCCAAGACCTCATATAGCTTAAGCTTAGAGAAAATTATAAATATGGAGACACTACTGGGTGTTTGCCATCCATGCTATTTATGCACTGAATGCGAACTGACCAAACTCTAGCTAAATGCCCGTGCGGGCAGATTGCAAGAAAGAAAGGAGCTTTAAAAAAAAAATTATTATCAGATTCTAAAGTCCTGATTTCTTTGTACAATTATGGGACATCAAATATGCCAAAAATATTTTGTGACTAGTAGGTATGTATGTATGTACTGCATTAGGTATTTACTTTTTCAGCAGTATAGTATTCAATTCAGCACCCTTTAAGAAACACCATACGCAAAAATACCAGTGGACTGGTATTGATTTTATCATTTGTGTGAATGTCTCATTTTTGGAGTCGGCCGAGTTTTTGATTAATTGCTTCATAATGACACAAGGCATTAGCAAGCCCCCAATTTATTGTAAATTTGATGGGCATGCTTTGCTGATTTGAGCTTATTTATCCTGGGATTATAATTGTCGGGTAAAATTCTGATAATCCCTATTCAATTTCTTTTGCATTTAAAATTAATGCTTTTGAAAATTATACCGGCTGGCATTTAAGAGGATTAAGCATCCGCTTTTAGCAAAAGCTCATGAGTATAAATTGTACTGCCCGTACCTTGCACAGTTGTTGAAATGAAATGAATTTAGGTGAGTACCTACTCATATTTAGCATAACAATTTTATATGTAAGTAGTTAAAGGTACTTCTTACCTACTACAAGAGTAACTACATATACTATTTAGTTTCCTATGTTCCTTTAAGTGCTATGCTATACCTAACTTACCATAGAGCACTAGACCTATAGGTATTTGGAAAGAAGCCTTTCTTGATTTGTAGGCAGGTACACTAGGTACCTAGGTTTGTACATTACATTAGTACTTACCTAAGGGTGCCTGCCTGCCTACATTGTCCCGAACATCTAATAAATCTAAATAAGTATTACGACTGACGAGTTACATTTCGCTCCCTAAAGTTCTCCGGGGCTGCTCTCAGAATACCATTAAAATTCTTTCAGGCGGGTCCGTAAATCTGCCTTTACTCGGAAATCCGGTTTCCGACTCCTGATCTTCTGGCAACCATAACTGTAGTGTAGACACAAGCTGCATCCGCCATTTTTCTTAGGTGATGTTTCCGGCAAATCTATGTAGTGACAAAATGTAAAATCATTTTTTTAAAGAGTTTGCTATGCTCTTTGCAAATCAAAATCTATAAAATACTTGGGTACTAGGTACCAATTTTCAATAGATACTGTGGGAAATCTTTTTAGGCAAAACTATGAAATGGCTGGACTAATTCATTGTTAGGTGTAGTATAGATACGTCCGCGCTGAATTTACCGGTTTTCTTCGTGAATGTGTGTTTTTCTCTCAGGATGCGCCCGTTTCACAGGTACCCTCCAATTCGACATTTTACAACCGCATGACGTAACTAATATAAATTCTGCTCTAATTTAGAACCAACTCTTCGCATCTTTACTTAAATAAAAATTACTCGAGGGAAACAATGCTGTTAATGTTGGTATGGAAAATGAGTGCATGCCTTAAGTACCTACTAGTATAGTATTATATAATCTGTGCCCTAAGCTAGGGTATGTGTGTGTGTTGTGTAACAGATAAGGTTTGATTTGTGAACTTGTGTGATCGTGATCGCTTGTAGGTACCTACTTACTCTGATTCTTTCTCAATCGACCAAGAGATAGGTAGGTACTGGTAGTGTGTTGGCCTTTAACTTTAACCCCTAGCATCGAGGTCGAGATAGCGTCCGGAATAATAAAAATTCTATTGTGTCTGGAATCCAGGCAGTCTACAAGTTGAGAGCCTTTTCTAACGGGGAGGTTTCTTCGCACACACTTCCATGCCTTGTCAAAGGTAACTAAATAAATCGAGGATTATATAAATGAAATAGGAAGTAGGTAGTTAGACCGCTTGTCCAGCAGTCTCCTTAGAATGCGTACGAAAATTAACTTTGGGATCTCTCTTCTCGATTCATCGCATCTCGATTCAACGAAAAAGCGGTGCTAAAGAAATTTTCACTTCAAACCACGTAAAAAAACTTTGCTGGAAAGTAACGATTTTGCGTTTCGATAGTGTACGTAGGGAGCCTCAAAACATGAATGGCCCCAAGAAAGAGCTTATGCGCTTTGGGTATCCTTTTTTGGTTCGTGAAACAATGATACAGATTTGTTTTCGAATTTTGTCTGAGAGGCAATCGTACCTTATAATGTGCGGAGTCTGAGTAGCAGGTGTTCCGTCTAGATCGTTTTCCAAACAGCAGTGTTGAATTTGAATAAACCATTATTTCCTCCCTTTCTTATTGAACGTAACTGGTAAATTGAAACCACTAAACCCTCATTCAGTATCGAGTTTCTGTTTAAGTATGTCGTTGCTACTTTATTATTAAAGTTTCCTCCTTATTGACGGTTTGGGGGTTTGGAATCGGCGACACTGCCAATAAGAGTACCTACCTACCTAAGTATTTTTTTCCGTGCTGCCAATGCTTCTGCTTTACCAGCTCAGCTGTGCATTTACTTATCATTGGCGATTGACGCATACATGAACAATCACAATGTTTTTTAATTCGGTTTACGTGTATTGGAGCAATTCAATGTTACCTATTCTGTGGCAGTTCCGCAAACTCGGTCAGCCAGGGGTTAATTGAAGGCGCTTTCGATTCGGCCAATGAAATTCTATCTTTGTCCTACTGATAATAATGTCCTAATCGTATGTAGGTACCTATATATTACCTATCTACTGACCTTGCTTATGTTTTAGCTAAGGAACTAGTTTATTAACTCTGAGAGCATTTTAAGAATAAGACCACTTTACACTCACTCTTTACGAGCAAATTAGTTTAGTGATTCTGATTTCAGAAGGTAAAGTGCAATAAAATGCCATTTCTAGGTCTAGTGCTCTGAGCTCTGGCTAAAAGGTGCCCTTAGAATGGAATATAAATAATATTAGGTGATACTTTAGTTTTTAATTCGATGCTAGTCATGGTTTATGTCATGGTTTATTTAAAACCCTGGATTATTGTAGTAATGAGGAAAATAAATTATCTCTCGTAACGAAGGCAAAAATAAACGGGCATCATTTTATAACATCACGGTAATTTATTATTTTTAATCTCATCCTAAGTAAGTTAGTAGTTCTTCTACCGTAACCGTTTTAATTAAGCTCTAAACAACTATCGGTGGAGCTTAGGATACAGGTAGGTAAGTATTCTCTAAGATATTGTCATACGGGCAATTAAAACTACAAATGACAACTTTTTTAAACCCAATAATATACATAGGGTACCTACGTAGTAAGTACTAACGCGAAAGGTGGAACCAAAATTAAAACTGATAATATTTTTTACTATCTTTTTTAACATAGTTACAAATTTTTTCAGCTGTAAAAATTTTCACCAAGGGTCTGGCCTCCATTCTTATCGATTTTGCGCCCAAACCGCATCCTATCTTCCTACTGCAAACAAATTAAATAAAAATACAATATCTTCTCAGCTTCTAATAATTAAAAATACCTACAGTGTTCCCTCAGCTTCTAGGTAATAATTAAAGTGGAATAGTTGGTTGACCCGATCGACGCAAATTGCCTTTTAAACTCCTTATCCTCAGCAATTATTGTCGCTGGGCAATTGCTTTATATGTTGCCCGTGCATTAAAGCTGCAGGTGACCTAGATGACGGTGTTTTATCTCAGCTGCGTCCAGGTCCGTAATTAAAACGAGCCTGCGGTTACCTCATCAACTGAGTAATACTAATACGCAGTGTCGCACGTTTTATTTTACCTGTACAAGTTCTGTAGGTACCAATTTTAATTTACCTACTGGCTGTATAAATAGTCAATGCTGTGTTTATGTTTAGCAAAGTGAAGCGCTCGTGGCATAGCTTGCTTAGTCAATCTTTACCGATTATCTAAGTTAGCGACGATCTGCGCGATCACTATTTGGATGGGTGACCGTTAGTGGCATTTACATCTGAGCGTTTCCGTGCTTCGGAGGGCACGTTAAACTGTCCGTCTCGGCTCTAGCAGTCGTTAAGCCATGACAGAGGCCTTGAGGCGACCTAAAACCTCCTTCACCAGAGTTGGCCACTAACTCATACGAGCTTGCTGGTTTAGCAAAGTGCCGGGTAGGAAAAAAATCGAATTAGGTATATAAGTACTTTGGTAAGACCTACCTATCATCATAAATCTGATCTTGGAAACTGGAGGCCATAATGGTCGTTGATTTCTACGTATCCATATCTAGTTATATCTAGTTCCCATCGTACAAGCTTTGCTTAGTTTGGGACTAGAAGGCGTTGTGTTAAGTGTCCGTGAATATTTATTTATTTATTTATTTATCCGTTCTTTCAACCTCAAGTTAGGTATTTAAACCAAGATATTTTAAAAATCCATCATCCCCTCTTCAAGTTTTCTTTGTTGTGTCGAACTGGGACTAATTCAGAGCCATAATCTGGAAGATTCCTCGTTTGATTAACCCGGAGAGGTCTTACGCAAATGGCTCTTTAGTTTCTATTTTCTTTGCTCAGGTCTAATTTCATTCTTCTGCGTCATTCGTTATTCTTTTCATCTGCTTCTTCTAGTTTTTGCTCTTTGTTTTGAATTTGACACCTCATTTATTTTATGTAAGTCGACGTGAAGTCGACAGTGAAATGTTTTTTTATTAAAAAATGCCTAAGTATTTGGTTTCTTTTTGGCATTTATTTCAAAAGCAATTTATACATCTCCGTTGCTTATCTAATTTATCGCTTACCGTAGACTGCTGGTTCTGTTACTTACCCCAAACCTTCAAAATATTGTGTGGGCTTGTACACCTACGCCTACCCTATTTTCTTTTATCGTTTCGGTCAATTACCCCTTAGTAATCTCGTACTCATAAATTAATTAGACTATATATTACGCAGTACAGTTACCCCGTGGCTTACTAAGCATATTTCGAATTTTATTTATTTATTTATTTATTTTATTTATTGCATACATGGTTTATATATATAGCTTAGGTCTTATTTAGCTAAAAGAACAGTCATGTACCCTGTGAGGGCGCAGCAATTGTACTAAAGTAGATAGCAGTAGTAAATAATATTATAGATTACATGCATAATGAAATAGTGATAATGTCATGGTACAAGTTGGATGAATGTCAATAATAATGGGAGGTACTTATACAATTATCAAGCGGATGCAAAGTCAAACATAAATTCATAACATTATCTACGTATTTATAATATAATTTAAATGTCAAAAATAAGTTGTAATTTAATTAGAATAATGTCAGTTTTTATTATGCGCTATAATTTATCGGACAGAAATTCGTCAACAGAGTAATAACACTTAGAAATAAGGAATTCCCTTAGTAGATTTCGGAAAGTAGAATCTTTTGGTTGGCTTTTGATAAAATTAGGAATTTTATTGAAAATAACTATTGAACGGATGTACGGACTGTTGTCAAATGTTTTTAAAGTGGTCGGGGGTCTAATTAGCATATCTTTGTGTCGTCTATTATAGTTACCGTCATTTTCCGATTTTGATAAAAATAAGTTTCTGTATTTTCTTACGAATAGGGTCATTTGCATAATATAGATACATGGTAATGTTAATAATCTCATTGTTTTAAAATGGAGTCTACAGCTTTGCCTTTGCTTTATGTTAACAAGTATTCGCACTAGTTTCTTTTATTCAATTTGGGTGGATGTAATATAAAAATTTGGGTTATTTTTCGTAAGAACAGCTAATTTACAAAGGTATGTGTAATGTTTATACATAATTATACTAGTGCCCTACCGAATTGTACCTTTATTTCTGTACACATGTCGTATTGGGAAGTTGCGGTGTTCATATTAAACTCGAATATTTTCTCATATCCGTAGAACTAGGCATGTCGTCGCCCGAATATCATCGATCGATATCGAAAGCCCTAACTTTCGTGGCCTTAGTTTGTAAAGGTAGGCATAGATAGGCTCTGTAGGATTATTTGAGAACCTTATCCGAGAGCAATGCCGCGTCAAATAGACACTTTATTATATTCCAGGCACGTTCCTATCAGCTGACCTGCCGGCCTGCCAGGCTTTGTGTCAAGGAAACGAGCTATTCTATGGCTTATGCTATTGTAAAGAAAAGTGACGAGGATATAGGCGTGTCCATCGATCACTCTTGCAATGTTGCTAATATAGCGTCACAAGACAAATAGACATAACTTTAATAAGTATAAATCATAGGTTACACGTACTTTAAAGTTCCTTTTTTAAATGGACCGTTTTCACTTTCTATCGACATAAAAACTTCGGCAGATCCTGCCTAGGTAAGTTATTAAACCCAACCACATGATAAGATAAACGTAATTTGGTTACGACAAAGTTTAGCGTGCAACTTAAATTACACACATGACTTGCCAAAACAATCCTCCTTGGGATAAGACCTCCGAGTTCCTCACATTTCGGCTCTTAGCTGTCCGTCATTCTCAAACCCATGACCTTTGTGTGGCTTTGTTTGTTTGTACTACAAAACTCGTTGGTAAACGTACGCAATATAGAATCGAATAATTGGTTAACATCACAGCACTTAGCAGCACCATTTTGAACGATTTTAAAACTGTCAAGGATGTGAAACTCATGAGACGACTGAGAGACTGTAAATGTAAAACATTCTATAAGTACCTAAAGTATAATAAATAGTAACGATTATTCGTCAAGTCACGAACTCCAAAAAATATCTAACTAACTCGTTAAACTTTTTATTGCGGACACTTTTTCAATTACACCTAATTTGTCTTTTATTCCGTTGGTCAGTGACATGAACAACGCCTGTGTTGAATGTTGTACTAGATCCGTCTAATCTGCACGTCCCAATTTGCAGGCCGCGGCCGCGCCACGTAATAAATTGTTTTGGGGGAGCATCACCAAGATTAATAGTTGTGAAGCTCTTGCCGTCTGCTAAGTGAAAGCCACGTTAAGTTCCTGGATATTAAACGAAAACTGACAGTCATTCTAGACGTGCGGTTTCTCTAGATCTCCTACGTATTGGAAGATTCTCAAATCAAATTGGCCCTTTATTTACTTGTTATCAATAAGAGCCTTTAGCAACATGCCATTTTCGCAAAAGGGCATATTATGAGCTATTTTTTTGTACTAATTTTGCTTGCGCTTTCGTTGATACTAATTTAGGTTTTCAAAATTCCCTCAAATTATTTATCTACCTAAATAAAAAGTACCAAGGTAGTCTCATTAGCATAGACATGAATTATAGGTACGTAGGTAAATAATAAGCAAGCGATAAATAAACCAAAACGTATAAAGCTGTCACAAAAGCAGTAACACCCTCCCAAGATGGCCGAATCTCCCTCTTATAAAGATAAAAGTACGCTTACCGTAGGTATGATTTAAATTCATAGAGCTTGTTCATGGCTACAGCTAAGTAATTCATTATTTGTTTTAAACAAACTGCTTGCAAACGGTGGAAACGCCCAGTTTCAGGATTAGTCAGAGTTGCCAGAATAACGAGCCCAATAGGATTAGCCAGCCTCTTTATTCTGCGTCCAAATGGATGGAGTAACGAACTTTGCTTTGACGGGATGGTTAATCTTTGACTTTTGTGGAAATGCTGAAGTCTTTCCGTTCGGGAAAATGTTTTTATAGTCCGCTGATTTACAATTACTTAGATTGCTTCGAAGCTTGTAATAACAGAGGAAAAAAAGAAATCATCTCGTTTGCTTACTAAGATATTTTCCACCTATACTTTTGTTTTGACCATGCACTTTTGCTATTAGTTTTTAGTTTACTTAGAAGAAGTCATTTCTATTCTACGCCTACGCGGTATTAGCTACGGACATACCTACCGCAAAATGCCGCAAATATAATCTCGTCGTTCGTAGTTATTAATTAGCCTAACTATTTATTAATCTGTTTATTATTACAAACAATTGTTTCTATTTAATCTTTAGATGTTAACGTCTAACAATTCAAAGGAAGATTTATTTGATACGCTTTTGGAATTTTAATCAGCATCAATAGATGAAACGTTGGAATACTAAATGCTATGTTTTGAATTAGTGAAGAGTTCATCAGCCTTGGCCTAAGTCAGAGCGGAGTTTACTTTGATTGATTCAAATATAAATTTTTGTATACAGTTTTCCATTAGCGCGGGTGAATCTAAAACTATCTTTTTCCATACAAAAACTGTGAATCCTTGTTTGGGAATCAAATGAAATAATCTCAGACCTACCTATGTTTACTTTGAGACATTCCAAAACTAAATTGAACCTACATCGAGATTAGGGCAGTTGAGTCATTTGATCACGTGGGCAACGTCTTATCTCCCGTGTCGTCGTATAACATCGTGTCTTGCCAGCTTTGGAAACTCGTGAGAATAGAAGGAAATCAAGTTGAATGGTTGTCGTTAGTCGCAAAGTATATAGTTGGCTGATTACCTTGCTTTCCGCTTTAGCACTGTTATTTGCATAGACTAGAATCTAGAACTTATAGAAGTGGCAGTTTCTAAACTGGGCTAGGCTTCCAATTTCTATGAATCTGATTTGGTTGGGTTTTTTGTATTTCCATTGGAGTTTGTTATCTATCTCTGTAGAAAGGCTTTAAACTTAATAGCTAATTATACTCCATCATCGGAGCTGTGAACAAAATGTGTCTCGAATATACCAAATGTAATAACAAATTCATCACTAGATACCTCAAAGGCTTTTGAGAATGAAACGGAATAATTTACCTAATTACTTCGACCGGGCGGGTTAAATAGCTATTACCCTTTTGATAAAACCCCGTAAAACCTGTGATAATACTAAAGATATCACAATGATGGATGGGTACTAAAATAAACAGGATCTCACCCTCCGGGGTACCTCAGGGCTGGATACTTTCACTCGTATTAATCATTCTTTCTTGAGTGCCAAACCCTGTACCGAGTTAATACCGTAGGTACATTAACATCTTAGCGATAGTGGGGCGAAGTGTTTGGTTCGATTTACCTAATTTCACCTTTGTTTGTGCTGAGTGGTTCCGTATGAGGCTCTATTTCCGCGCCTAATATGATCTCATATAAGAGCGTCAGCGATACAACGGCATACAATAGTAATTCTATCAACTCCATTTACCTTACTACCTACTTGTGGAGTTCTTGATATCATCTTCCTTGTATTCTTTCACTTCGTCTATTTATACCTATCGTTGGTTTTGATTCGATAATTTTGTGTAAGCGAATGTTCGACTAAAACATTTGAGTTTCGAAGGGCCATCATCATTAATCCGCTACCTGACCATTACCTCTTCAGATGAGCTTTTCAATTCCACAACAACCGTTAATCGCATTAGCATCGCCCTATTCCGATAATCAAATGAATTGAACAGAGGTTTGCTAACAGCCAGCACTAAACATCGAACACTGAACGCTGAATCGTCCTTTGCAGTTGACAACAAGCATTGTGGGAGGATTTAATGCTGGGTTTTGTGTAGAATCGTTTAATTTTTCTGGCAATTTTTAACAGGGCTGGCAAAATCAAATATGATTTATAACTTAAGCTAGAGCAAAAAGTAAGCTTAAAAGTTTACTATAAAACTGCAGATTTACAAGAGCAGACTTTATTTAAAGGATTGAGAAATGAATTAAACTATTTCGAGCAATCTAGCTGTGATTGAAGTGAGGCCCGACATATGCAAAATTCAATCAAAATCTGCAAGCTAGAATATGCATAGACATTAGACAATCCAATCAAATTCTATCCTAACCATGTGACAACCCTAATTACATTGGTTTGGGAACGAATTGAAGAAACTTATCGATAATTTTACGGGTAACGAAGCATTCGATGTTGATTAATTACCTGCCATTTTGGATGCTGGCAACCCTGGGCCACCAAATTAGGATTTGAAACCAGTAGCGGTAAAAGACTTTTTGATTGCTTCAGCAAACTTCCTGCAATGCAAAAGCAATAGGTACTTTATTGTTAATATTAGACTGGGGTCGACACGCGCGACCTTCGTGTCCCTCGACAGTCGCCTACTGCTGCGCAGATGGTTCTTCTTCTTTTTTTATTTTTTTGACAGGCGTCATGGCTCAGTCTGTATTAGCTCTGCCTTCCGTGCTGTGGGTCGTGGGTTCGATCCCCACCGAGAACAAACATTTGTGTGTTGTAAACATAGATGTTTGGAGTCGTTGAGAGACGTTACAAGTTACTATACTGATGTAGGCCTTGTCGTCGGCCTCGGCGACGACGATAGTCTAAAATGTTATAAAACTATTTCTTTAAAAATACCTAGTTTGACACAACCAACATGTTCATCAAGAATTGTTATAGCCAGGTGTTTATTATGATCTGTGGTCTGGTGGCGGTTTGATTCGTTTTTGTCCAAGTCGTCTATAGACTATCCCATTTAAATTTATTATTTTTAGCAAAGCGCAACCATATGTTTGTTTGGTTTTCTAGTGTAGTTGGAGTAAAAAAATGATTATTCAAAGCAATATTCCTTCTCATTGGCCCGCCAAGTTACCGCTCTGATACAATTTGTCAAGGTGCACCTCCCCCAAGCGATGTAGGTACCTACCCTGCGATTAGTTTTCGCTAAGACGATATTTCCTTACTTCCCCGATTGCCTGTCGCCTACTGTGAAGTTGGGAAACCAATTTACGTTACCCGTCTCAGTTTTCTGCCAAGAAATGAAATGCTAAAAGCTGTGGTGCTACAAACTTGCTTAGTTTGTTTTTACAAATTGTGGTTTCAGAAGTCATACAAGTTCTTTTAAAAAATGGGTTATTTCACAGTCAATTTTTATACGACGTTTCGAACTTTTTTTCGATATTTTCTCTTCGGGAAAAAAGTATCAATCCTTGTTCGTTTGTGCATAGTAAAATGGATTCATGAGCTTTCACACCCCTTCAGTCCCAACTATAGTAGGTGCCAAATAACACCGCAATACAGGTCATTCAACCCACCTTCACCACGATGCCGCAAAATTCAATTTATGAATGGCTACTTCTGTCGCTTTCCATACAAACCTGTTGCTAAGACGGTAATCGCTCGAATCTCGTAGTACTGTTTGTTTACCATATTTAAATGGAATTTTGCGACATCGTGGTGAAGGTGGGTGAATGACCTGTATTGCGGTGTTATTTGGCACCTACTATAGACAAAGCTAGTACTATGGGAACTAGATTTTTTATTTTTACTGTTATAAAGTAGACACAATACACGTAGCATACACTCAAATTTCGAGAAATCGTTGAACGGAGAGCGCAAAAAGTCTATAAGGCGGTTTAGCATTGGAGTTATTCGGATGATAATGATGATTGTAAAATACTGTACTTTGTATCCCTGGCTCACTGGTACACCGAGCTGGTCTTCCACTGTCTTCCGTTCGTGACCGTATATGTCGGCTAACTCCCCGACCCCCTCGTCTCCCGCCCTCACGTCGGGAGACATTGACAGATCGGGAGTTTGACTGAATAGATGACTAGATTTTTTCTACTGAATAGATGCAAACACTACAATGATGGCAAATTGATGAAGTAAATTTGTAATTGGTACTACAACTACGAACTTGGTAGATGAATGGACCTGTTTTAGCTATGTATGCAAGTGCAGACCCTTTCACTTACCAAGTTCGGTAAAATGAAGCATTGTTTGCAAAGCACCGGCTTAGTTAGCGAGTTCCGCCGGTGAGTGAACTCTTTGTAAGAACTTTGACTTTTGAGCTGACTGAAGAGTTACTAGGACGAAGCTCACTTTTTTACAAGTAGGTAGAATGTATTGGTTTCAGGTAAATTATATAGTTAGCACCCTTTGCTATTAAACGTTTCACCTAAGCGGAATCTGATGCACCGCCGCCGGCGCCTGTCGCCGTCGTCATAATATTATTTGTCAAAAGCTGGTTTTAATTACGAATGTTTTTTAAGTATTTTTCTATCGCCAGTTCTTAAAGGGCAACGAGTTTTAAGGCGGTAATTTACTTTTATCGTTATTACCGCAATAAAGGGATTTAAGGCGATTCCACTCAACACGATGTGAAATTGCAATTATGAAGGAACGTAAATAATGTCTATTTCATGCAAGCTTTCAGATTAAATTTTTCGCATTAACTCCCAAGGCGTGACTTGCGTCTACCAAGCATTATAATAACTCTTCGGTTAAGTTGACACTTTTCTATAATATACAAGAATAACAACTTGGATGAATTGTGCCAACCCTGGGTAACCCAAGTAGATTTAGAACCAATTTCACAACAGCTTAGCGTGCATTTTTTTCTTGGAAATGAGCAATTCTCTAGGAAATACTGCCGATTCTTAAACGGTACCGAGTTATATATTCTTAGAAATTAATTTTACAATCATTTCTTAAACGTTAGTGTAGTAGGACCGTGTTTCTAACTCACATAATATTCTGATTTCTGAGCCCTTGCTACTTACTGTCCTTTTCCAACAGCAGCGTGTCCTTTTGACACTTATAGGCACATTTGACACATTTGACACTCTCATAATATAAAATAACATCCTCAAATTTCTGAAAGATTCTTGAGGATTTCTAAATCGGAGTACACCTAAGTAGAGTTATTCGGATTACTGAGTCGACTTCACTATCATTGTACGCGCAAGTTGAGCGAAACTAGGAACTCGCGCTGCGGTGCAAGATGTTTGTTTTGAGTTGGCTGCACTGCACCGCTTTGTTAATTCGGTTAGCGGGTTTGGCTAAGTTCGGAGTATGGAGAACTTTTCACCTCGTGTTGTAGAATACCTACCTATACCAGCGGGCCTAAGATGCGCACCGCGAGATATTTGTCATGTCGTTCTGTCAAAACGTTAGCATTTGGCACCAGTTTAGGAACTATTGCATTATCTGTGGTAATATTGTCGAGAAACCGCGCCTTTGAATTTTCAACTTTTGACATTTCTGCGTGACTATTATCTCGTCCTCAGAGAGGTACGACGACTAACAAGTGTCAAAAGTGTACATTATGGCGCGTTTTGTCGACACCATTAGGTACCACAGATAATGCAATAGTTCCTAAACTGGTACAAAATGCTTACATTTTGACAGAACGACATGACAAATAACTCGCGGTGCGCATCTTAGGGCCGCAGGTGTAATATTTACCACTTTCGAAAACTTTGGGGGTGCAAAATATTTTACTTCGCAACTCATTGTCTCTCTCATTACCCTACGCTTTGTGGCGTAGTTCTGTTCATACCGTTATAAGGTTGTCCGCTTCAGCAAAACAAGCCAAAATGGTGTATATAACTACATTCTTATCTCTCGACGTGCGAGAAAATGAGAGTGAGCAACCCTAAATTTATTTGTAATGGGTGCATGCATTTTGTCTCAAGATATCTTTGTAATGTTTCGGTCGAGTTTGAAAGAAAAAAAACACATAATAATATGTATTTATTCAGGTAACTGGTTGTAAGGGTTTTGATAAGAATTATTGAAAAAATTGTAGGTCTATCTATGGACCCTATAAAAATGGATCATAGACATCAAAGGAAATAATTCTTTGGTATTTCCACAGATGGATTCAATTTCTTTTGAAATTTCAACGAGCTCCGATCGGTCCTTGATCGCTCAAACTTCGACGCGTGACTTTAATGCTTTATGAGAATAAACTCTGATCTTTGAGATCCATTTGTCAAAAGTTTTGTTGAGATTTTGCTCAATATGAAAACTTGAAATAGAAATGATCCCATCGGCTCGTGCATCATTAAAACCCCGAAACAGAAATGTATCTGATCTGCTCCGTGTGGTTATGTGCCAAACAAGTTTTTCTTTTCCTTCGTTAATGTAATTCTCCAACACAGAGAACCGTTAGAGTGGTGGTGGACGTACTATTGCTTGACCATCTTTTTGTTGAAGTTGGAAATGAGATTGTAAACTCATCAACTCGAAACAAAGGATAGGTGTTGGGTTGGGAAGCCGTTTGTTTGCGGTTTCCTATCTCATCAACGGCTGAATTGTTTTCCAGGGTAGGGTTTAAAAACAATTTCAAGTTTAATTTGTGACGTAATGCCCTTAAATTCACTAGAATATAGTCATCATTTATTGCTTGAAACAAATTACCGTTAGTATGTTGATATAAAGTATGTACAAAATAACCCGTTCGTCCCATCAATATGCTCAGTGGGACGAAATATTTTTGCATTCCGTGGGACGAACGCGAATGAACGGGCGGCGTAACGACGTGTGGCGAAACTACTCTAAAACTTAAAAATTTTCATTGGGTCTGTAGACTTTATAGGTGTATGTATAGGAAACGAAAAACGACCCGAATAAACTTAAATAAGTTTAAATTAGTTGAAAAAATCATTTTGTAAATATTTCAGAAACAACTTTCTCGCTGGAATTTTTTCTTTATTTTTACAAATGTTAAACTGTTGTAGACGGGGAAATGTTATCTTTACTGCGTAGGCATCCGGCCCTTCTGGTCCTGAGCTGTTCCAACGTCCGGCGAGATAGGAACGACTCCGTTGCTCTAAAATACTCTAAATGAACACTTACGAGTGTTATAGGTTCGATTTATTTTTCCGTGGCCAAACATTTTATACAAACAAATTGTGAAAGTTAGGTATTATATGATATTATTAGCCTTCAATCGTAAAATGAGGGGGTGTTACAAAGTTGTGGCTTTGGTATGTCTCTTTGTTGTTTGTAAAATTTGGTTCAATTGTTTCCTCCATAATCCTAACCCCAGTTCAAAAGATTTTTGGCATAATTGTCAAAACATATTAGATTTGACTTGGAGTGCTTACTCCAAAGTCTGATAACCAGCAATGAGGAAGAGAATGTATGGTTTTCCAGGATAGGAGTTCTAAACTTATGTAAAATTAACTTGTTTAACTAATAATGATGTTTTTGCTACAGATTTTTCGGTGTTCCTGATATTCAATCTTCATTGTGGATGGTATGTTTATATCTAAGTTAATCATTAGTTATAAAAAATCCTTTTAGCAGCTACTCGCAAACATGGTGGGAGTATTACGTGTTGCTAATTCCGTGAGGCTATTTACCTTAAGTCTGCTCGCTACGAAAATTACACTTCAGAATCTTATCCGAAAAAGGCGTCGTATTATCACGTTTTGAAGCAAAAATAGTGTTTCAGTTAAGTTAAAATTACATGTAGATACTTGATACTGATACTCATTAGTATACCTAGAGCATCACCGAAAATACGAGGAGGTTTGGTCGAAGTTTTCGATCTAAGAAAGAAACGTTAAAAGAGTTTCATTTTAAAACTGAAAAGATTTATTTCTGCGCCTAGGTATATCGAAGAATATCTCGCCGGTTTGTCGCCGTTACACAAAATGGACTAAAAGGAAGATTCCCTTCATTATAGTCACATCTTAGATTTTAAAGACACCTTTTAAGAGCACTCCAATTTCGTTCTATTTTCGGTATAATTGCGATCGATAGCGTCTTCCATTGTTGAGTGCTAGGTAGGTATCTACTCAGATATCTATACCACCTATACCTACTACTATGGTGTGCTATCGTTCATAGGGTTGTTGGAAGAAAAACGTTAAAACCGGCATTTACAAATTGTACCTACAGCTACTTCGCAAAACAAAATAATTTAAGAAAAAGCATATATTATTTACTAAAATAAGTTAGTAAATAAATAAAACATTTTTTTAAATTTATTTTACTACAGACTGCCAAATTATAGACTAATCCTCAGATTCAGGGTAATTTTCATCAAAGTCGAAATCCACAAGTGGTTCCTTTGCCGTAGAATCACACCACACCCGTGTACCTAAAGATTGGTCTCACAGTAATCAACGGGATTACTCGTACGCCCACGACAAATGGTTAGGTCGGAAAAAGGATAGGAAAGCCGGATATCCCGGCACTAAACTATGCCATTTATTATCCGCATATTTCAGATGGTTCCATTCTTTGTCTCAGGCCTCAGATGAGACCTTTTCTATGATGCTTTTTTAGCATAGCATGATTTACGGCGTCTCTTTCTTTTATTGAGTAACTCACTACTCCCTCGTGGCTGTTTTTGGTTTATGGTCGTCTGGTGTCTGGAGTTGCGTATCAACTACGAGTATGTAAAAATATTTGGGCAAAAACCACTCACTATAGCCGATGGACCAGATCTGTTCTGACGAATGCCGAATGTGAAGGAAGTGATCGTATAATATAATTTTAATTTTATGAAATTACCACTTTGTAGTCTACGTCATTGAATGCAGCATTTGCTGTGCCAAGTACTTTATTTTCAAATAAGTGAACAGAAACTAAAGCGCTCTTACTTAAATTCAAGCACTTTCAAATGGTCAAATAAAATATACGATACAGACCGACCGCCACTTCCCGAACGTGTACTCTGTCAGCTGGTAGGGGAAGTGAGTCATCGTCTCCCTGTAGGGTTTCACGAGGGTTCCCCGGAATTTCATAGTAAATTATTCATTTGCCGATCTTCAAATACGAGATATGATATGATGCGTATAGTGAAAATAATGAAAGGGATTTGAAACGGGGAAGAAAATAACTCTTTTCGGTACGAAAATTCAAAGCTAAGCTAATAAAGTGTATAAAGCCTTGCAATATTGTGTGGGGCCACAGACACTGTGGGATTACAACTTCAAATTACTTCAATATACGCGGGCACAGAAGACAGAAAGTTGTAGGTACGTAATTTACCCTCGCAGTTTATGATAGGTACTCGTAGGTATCAGGGTCTGAACCGTGAGGACAACGCTGTCCCAAAATGAAACTTGACCTTTGAAATTCTTGACAAATTAATTTATCCATTTGGAATTAAGCAGGTTCATTTAACAAGATTAGAGATGCCTTGGATGAGGGGGTTTTTTAGCTAAAAATAACTGAAGAAAGTAGCAGAAATTCGTTTTACTTTAAATTACACAGGAAATTTTATAAAAAATAAAAAACAGGCAAGCATTTATAAGTTCCGGATCGATCTAATAGACTGATTTTACAAACAATTAAAAGATTTTATTTAAATTCACTTTATTTTTGGTATTGGTTTTAAAAAGCTAGAAAATTTCTGGCTTAGAACAACAAACAAAAAATATAAACACACATGACCATGCATGGTACATTAACATTCCTTTTACACCTTAGTTTTACACTAAAGTTCATAGCAACGCAAAAATGCGTTTAAAAAGTCTGCATCGCGATAAACTGCAGTTATTTTTTAAACTGGAATACTCGGGCCAACAGTCGTTGGAAGAAAGGTTAGTGAGTGAACGTATTTTTTCCACTTTTATACTTTTTTGAAGTGTTCATAATGCTGAAACTTTTTAACACTTTGTGGAGGACCAGCTAACTACCTGAAAACGTTGAATAGTTTTTTTTTTCGCGCTAGCACAGAGTACTACTTTACGTTGTTCTAAAACATACTATTCGGAAGCTTTTTCTTCAATTCTTTCTTTTCCAAATAATAAAATAGTGAGAAATAAAAATTTCAAATGCAAAGTATCTCCTAACTTAAGGGACTGGAAAATAATGCACCTGATATTGCCCTTATCTCATTACCATTCCATCTGCGTTCAATTTATAACAAAAATTGAATTCACTGAGGTAGCAGCTGCGGCGAAGCCAATGCAGAATTCATTTAACTAGCATGCTACGGTGCTATTGATGCCGCTAATGGACTACCTCGAGGAACCTTAGCTAGATTTTTTTTCTACTCAAAGTATCTTCCAGTCGTGAACCTTTTTTGTGTCGTCAGCTTTACACAAAAACTCCGCGTTGAAAAACCAAGCTGTGGATCTAAATGATAATTTCGAATAATCCACAGCAACGAAAGGTCCAAAAGTTGAAATCCGTAGAGTTTTTATCAAAATTAAGGTCGCTCATATTCTTTTATGGAAAGAAAATCAAGAATCGTATTTTTTGGGTACGTAAACGGGTGATATTTATTACAGATAAAAGATAATTTACTGTCGAGATAGTAAAAATTGGTCATCCCTTTGGCCTTAGTAACTCCCAACTAAACGGAGAGTTTTTTGAATTCTGGTGTTCAAGTAGAGGTCCGATCGATACACGTCGTGTCTCGCCCTAATAAAAACCGGATCAAACTTCATTTTGTGTTGCGACAACGAACGCTCGCGGTGTATAGCTTTCGAATCTAATTTTCTCCTCTTATCTCGCTTTTATTTTCCGTTTATCACACACTGAGCGAAGGCGAGACTCAGGCGTCTATTAAATGGGAAATAAAAGAAAAATGTCGCACTCGTTGATAAAAAAGTTGAAATTAGAATTCCTGTAGCACGACTAGGATGAGTTTTATCTTCTCGTACAATTCATGCGCCAGACGGAGACAAGTTTTATTAATATTTTGATTTTGGATTCTAAGTAGGTATATTGGGAAAAGCCTGTAGTGTACCGTGAGTGTCATATTATGCTATTGATTTTCTCAAATTTCTATTAGAGTGGTACTTGCTTTATACCTACCTATAAGTAGTAAGTAGCGTCGTGCCGACTATCTTACAAGTTTACAACCCACGAGACTTGAAACGGCACATAACTGCCATAATTCATGATCCTGCATTTTGGCTATACCTGAGTCTTTGTTTGCATTGCAGACAGCGGTTTCCTTCAAGTATTGATTTTCAAATGAAATGAATTCGTTTCAAATGCTTCATTTCAAAGGAAACACTTTCCAAAAGCTAATTGTACAAACTAAATTAAGTTTGGAAGGCTGACCGGCGGCGTCGCGTCTTCGAGTTCGTCATTTATCTCGAGGGTCCTTACCTCCCTTTTTGCCTGTTCGTATTAAAACTGTTTTAATTGAAATATAAATCTTATTTCCAAGTTATCAGAGTTGAATTTGTTTTTATTGGGCCAATGAGTGGGCACGTTGCGAGAGAGCATTGTAAGCACTCTTGTTTTGCTCTCCGCTGAGGTTCGGTAATCTTTTTATTTTGTTTATGTAATTGGGTTTTGGGTTATTTTTGCTAAGGCTTCGTTCAATTCAATTAGTTTTAGCTTCGTTCGTCTTACTTGACTTTTGGGATTACGAGTGCCTAGCCTACTACATGATGATGTACTTATCTACTTCTGTGTTCTTGTCTGAGCTCGGACCACAACCTTGAGGCATCCGTACATTCCGTATTCTTTTCATGTAACACAGTTTCATAGGTAATACAGATGCAATGCTGATTGACCGGGCCTTAACACTAACTGGGAATCTGTGAGCTCACCGCCTTTCCTAAACTTTGATCTTTATTGGAGCCGAACTTGTTAATAATGTTTACTAATAATGCAATAATCACTGCCTTGTTCTGAATCATAAATTTTATTTATGCTGCTTTTGTATATAATATTGGCATAGTGTGTATCGAAAGTTTAGCTTGGATTGTCGCGTAAAACTATTTTGTGATATAAAAAATTTAATATGTCTGAAAAAGTTCTTGAACCTGCTTTTATATTGCCAAAAGACACCTCAAGATAATTTTAGTCTGTAACGAAATATTGGGACAAAAAAATTAGTGTAAGTAGGTACATTCAATCACATCAGTGAAGAATTTTGAAGCTTGTTTTTTTCCCGCAGAATAAAAAAGTATCAAAAATATTCGTATGCAATCTATCAGAGAATTTTGATATCGTACAATATATTCGTTCCGTTTACACAAACGCAGCTAGATACTCGGAGTTTGTATTGTACTATCGAGTGCTTAGTTAGGTACTCTACCTACCTAGGTACTTAGGTATTTATGCAGGCTATTGCACTGAATATCTGCGCTCGTAATCACGTACATAAACATTTATACCAGTGTAAAGTTTGAACCAATCGCAGCCATTTGAATTTGAACACACAGTTCTAGAAAATAACAGAAATCTAGACACCGCGTTGTCATGACAACCGTGTTCTTTTCCTGTGCGTAGGTACCTACTACAGATTTTTAAAACAAAAATCTTCTAGTCTTTTCTGTAATCCATAACCCACAATACGTGTTCATGATTTTCTTAAAAACGGTCCAAAAAATATAGTTTCTATCACAGTTTAGATAGAGAGAGAGTGAGATACTTTGGTATAATAGTTTGATAGTCAGATATTATTAGTCAGGAGTTACAAACAGTTTATCGGCAAATGCATTTTGTATCCTGTAGTGACCTCTGAGCTGTCAACATTATATCATAAAAGTTTTTCACTTCTTCTCTCGACTGTACCCTTCTCGGAAGGCATTCGATATGTTCAGCTAAACCGGTTACTGGTATTGATTGCAGCTAACTGTACGCCATGGTTAGTTGGTCGCGAAAACGACATTTTGCACGTTTCGGCGCGGCACGCGTATCTCCTGCTCATTATTGAGCTTTCGTATTTCTACTTATCTACGATTTTGATACCCAGTTTGATACCACGATTGATTATCAAAACTAAGTGTATTTTTTACTATCGAAAGTCGATTCAAGTGTTCGTTTCTTATAATATGCTTGATAGTGAATTTAAGAAGAATTGATTGTGGGACATTTGTGGAGATTCCATATTTGAAAGTGCTGTGGTGAACTTTGAGTATAAGTAAACCATTTTTAAATGAGACCACACTCTACGACATGTATATTGTATACTTGTGGTGATCTGAAAAAAATATTAGCATGAATTTCAGTAAGTTTTTCCGAATACATGTCTAATTATTGTCATTGTTGGCCACTAACTCATACGAGATTGCTTGCTTAATTTTCATCAAAAAGGTTTGATAATTTGCGCCTGGAGACACGGGTTCTTTCAAATGATATATATATATATATATATCCTGGTCTCGGTTGGTATACTAGGTAGAGTTGGACCTATCCGGTATTGTGGCCATCTGTGCTTTTGCAAACTGGTTATTAAAACCACAGCTGCTTGTAAATCTGCATACAAATTATAGTCGTTGGGTAAGACGGTACGGGGTAGGCACGGGGTATTGAGTACACCATGGTGTCCAATATAATTAGCTAATGACGCTACAAAGTTTCTAAAAGATTCATGACTGAAAACTTTTAACAATTTACGTTTATTTTTTCAACTACGAGTAAGAAGGAAAGACTTCATTGTGAAAGTAGTAGTAAGATGAAAATATTTGACATTATCCGAAAATAAATAAGTTGTAAAATTACCAATCAATTTTGTTAATGTCACCAAGTTCCGATGCTGATTTATCTTTAGTACTAGTATAGTATTATATAATCTGTGTCTTTAGTTAGTTTGGGATACCCCACTTACATCTCAGTGAAACGTGTTGGGATTCTGTGTACCCAGTGTAGGTACGAATAGACTAGTATTTAAACAATCAAGTGTCATGTACCAACAGTCCAACACCTAGTTCTGGCTACGTGAAAATGTTTGGACTATGTAGGTAGATAGGTAGTGTACGTATTCGTCTACTGCGTGTATTGTCTCGTGTTGTCGGCTCAAATCAAATTTATGAGGCCTTTGTGTATTTAATTGGAATTTGGTTAGGTAGCTGTCTTGTCGCCCAAGATGACGTAATAAAGCGGAGGCTAACGTGAGGAATGTTGACAACTGTGTAAGGAGTATGATAGTAATAATGTTTACTTTGACTACCTTGGTGAGTTGGAAATTAGAATCTGTGGCAGGAATACCGCTTATTTCAGAAAAAAAATCGTACGAAATGAATGTACCGAAATTGACACAAAATGTGATATTACACTGTCTCATTTAAAAGCCATATTGATTGATTGATCTTGTTAATCTTCTTCTAAATATATAAAACTCTTTTGAAGCTGACTGACAATCAACGCACAGCCTAAACTATAAGTCCTAGAGGTATGAAATTTAGAGGAAATTATCCTTATATGTATAGTGTAAGGGTGCACTAAGAAAGGAATTTTGAAAAGTCACACTCTAAAGCCGTGGTCGACAAACTGCGGCCCGCGGGCCGCATGCGGCTCGTGGCCGTTATTTGTGCGGCCCGCGACAAAGTAAAATATTTCAATGGTCAACTATATACGTACACTAGCTGCGCCCCGCGGTTTCACCCATGTAGTTCCCGTTCCCGTGGGAATACTATGATATAAAGTATCCTATGTGTTAATCCAGGTTATAAACTATCTGTGTGCCAAATTTCATCCAAATCCGTTCAGTAGGTTTTGCGTGAAAGAGTAACAAACATCCATCCAACAAGAATCAGATATTGCGTTCGAAACCGATAGTCCGACGAAACCGAAACCGACGATAGTGCACCAGTTAACAAAACCATGATTTGCTTGTCAAACTTGTCAAATCACATACATTTACAAGCGTTAAAGTCATTGTTATCGTTAAAATTAAGGTGTTGCACCCTAGTGTGGAAACGCTCTTGGAGCGCCTTCACATACTCTGCGGCCCGGCGCTGGCACTTGTAACAGTTTTTTCCTTCCTGCCGTAGGGGAAAACTCAGGCAAAGAAGAAAATAAGTTTAAAATACTCAAAATTACATGAATTTATTTATTCCAAGTACATAGTAACAATTAGGTGTAAATGCTATGCTTTAAAGTACTTAAAATTAAGTAAATTAGGTAGAAATTGCCTAAAAGTATACTAAATAGATGCTATAGCTGAATGGTGCACATCTGACGTCTGACTCGGCGGAAACTTTGATGTTTTTACAATATGATACTCGAGTTAGTAGTAGTTAGGGATAGGGAAAACTCTTGATCCGGTAGGTGAGTAGTGGTGAAGAACGGGTTTTAGCTGCCTTTCTTCCTATTCTAACTAACCTGAGCTACTATGGGCTAGCCGTTTTGTTTTGGGTATGCGAAGTGAACGTGCTCGGATCTTTAGGTATGGTATCGACCAGCTGCTAGGCTCGTTCGACGCGGGCGTTTTGTGGTGTGGTTCAGGAAGTCTGATCGCCACTTGACAGCCTCGCTGAAGATTATAAATAAAATAAATTAGTTACTGAGTAGGGAAATTTCTTCATCGAGGTACAGTAGGTAGTTTTATGTGAAATTTTGGCAGGTTTTTACCGTTATTTAAAGATATCTACCTTGAGGCTGGTATGGTGGGATACGCTGGTTGTATTTGTATGGAAATGCTTGAAGACGGTTACGGACGTTCCGGTCCAATCTTGACTTCGCAAATCGCGTTTACGCCGGTACGACCTGAAGTAAATGGATACGAATGCATGGGTCAACTTTGAGTAGTCATAACGCTATCGGATTTGTCCAGGATCACAGTAGAAATCGATATAAAATTACCTGAAGTTTGGTGATTCAAAACGTATGACTGTTTTGCGCTCAGCGACCTTGTGTTTCGCTTATTCGCACTCCAAACTAATTGGAAACTCGTATCTCATGTAAATGTATTGTAGAAACAACTTCGGTATTCTTTTTCGAGTATAAATGTGGCTTATTTACCGAAATAAAATTAAAATTCGTTGGTTCGAGATGATACTCCACAATTTTCAAAATCTCCTCTGCCACAGACAAGGAGCTCGGTTTTTTTTATTCTCGATTCCGTTTGGCATGGATCATAGAGTGTTTCTTTTTTATTTTTCTTTGTATCGGGGTTGCCGTCTCGGTAACTCAACTCTCTACCAACCACCGAATCGGTATCGAACGAATGTTTTTTATTATTTTGTTTATGAGAAATATTATGTGAAATTTAGTAATAGTTGAAGTAAAAATAATGCCAATAATAACGAAGTATCGCACCGGTGCCAAATCGCCCTAGCAGGCCGTTCTAGGCCTGAGTTCTTATGATAATGATTCTATCTCGATGAAAGGAAAATTTGAAATATTTTAGCGGGAGATTCAAACTAGGTACGTTTTACTAGGTAATTGCTATGATTTTTTCTAACGTGTAGATTATATGTAAAGTGTTAAAAATCGAAGGTTACACACTCACATTGTCATGTGTGACCCTTGGCCAGTAAAGTGTGACGACCACTGCTTTAAAGGGTCTAGAACGCGAGCAACGCCGCGAACGACGGCTAGTATACCATAAACTGTGGCTATGGCTACACAGTACACATATACCATTGACATATCACGGTAGTGCTTTATGTACGGTTCACAAGAAATGATTAGATTTCAATGAACCGTTTAAAAATAATTCCACTATGTACTCATATTATTTCCACTAATCCTTCCACGTTATTCTGTCAGATTTTGACTGACCGAGTTTGTTACTAGCGTACCAGCATGAAACATCGACAAAAGTGACAATTGGGAGAATTTCTCCCAATTTTTTTCTCCGAATCGTCAGCAAGTCGACATAACATCTGGTGCGGAGCGATAACTCCCTACAAATCCTATTTTTGTTTAGGTATTGTCTGGCGCTAGAGTGCTCGACGCTCATATCAGAGGGATGGGACTTAGGATGGATTATTCGGCTTTGCAAATGCGATGACCTACATTCCGCTGTACTTTGATATTTAATTGTTTTTAGAGCCTTCAAATGATGACCTACATTTTCGGTGTACCTATTTGATGGTTTTCAAAGAAGATTTAATACTTTATATTAAATCTTCTTTGAAAACCATCAATAGTCAGACTTTCCTTTGACTGACTTACAAACTTGTTAAATCAGGTTGCAAAGGTATAACCTTTTACCCTCTTTTGAGATATTAACGTCGTTCACAATCATCCCCTAATTGGAAAGTGGTTTTTAAAACACTATAAAATATACAAAACATACTTGTTCTTTGCATAGTCCTCATTTTCTAAACCCATTTTTATAAAAAATATTTATTGTAGCGCTATTGGCAGTTACACATATAAATTGGGTCGGATAAGAATGTCTTCATATGTAGATAACTCTCTTTCGACAGTCATAATAATTTTCAACACTATCATACAAGCAACAAGCGTACAAATTGCAAATTGAGTTACAAAAACTCATACCACCCAGAATCCTTTTATGAACCCGGCTAGTTTATGCGCAATACATCCAATGGGGTCTACAAGACGTATGTACCAATCGGGTTTATTTACAAAACCCTATCCGGTATCAGGATAAAATACGCATCCTCGTAAAACGTCATGAATGTGCCTGATTTACCTTATTGCTATTGAATTTTTACTTATATTTTGAAATTGGTATTGCCAGTATTTGTTTAACATTTTTTACGCTAAATAGGTTAATGTTGGATTTGGGATGGCAAGGGGTTATCAGGGATCACTGTCATGTATTCTTATGGGGTGGAGTTTTAATAGGAACATTTCAACACAATATGAGTGAGAAAAGCGCGTCTTGGGCGTGGTAGGTAATCATTTCTGAGATTTGACTCCAATTAAACCGGTGTTCGCATTTCTCCTCCATTCAATTAATGACCACCAAAATACCATCCAGGGGCCTTATTCACTATGACCAAAACAAGCGCGTTACGCAGCACGACAAGACAGCGGCGTGAAATCGCCCTATGCCTATGCCATAAATGTTATTCCTTACGGTGACGTCATACGGTTACGGCAAGGAATCTCCTAAGTCATACAGAATAATGCCCGTGAGGAAAGGCACAAGAAAGGACAAGGCCACTCGTAAAGCTCCGGTTTTATTTCCCTGCGACATTCATCGAAACAGTATTTTATAATCCTCTTAAATGTCACATTACAATTCATTAAGGAAGTTAGGTCGGGAACATTCGGGAACACTTGAATTTGCACGTACGTACGAAGTTGGGAGTTTATCTGTCGGGAGACGAGCTGGCTGATTTATTGTCTGTGGAATGACACTGACAAGTGACAGACTTAAGCGACAATAGAGTTAATAAATATACGAACGAGGAGTTGTGAAGACCTTTGTTACATTACATTTATTCCCGCCACCGTCATCTGTTTACGCGCAAATTCTATGTGGTTTCCAACAGTTCACATTCTTTGCAGTCCATAAAAAATTTACTTACCTAATTAGGTAACTGGTATTTTGATCAACAAAAAGTTTCGAAATTTTCCATTGCACCTACTTGCAACGACGAGAAGAAACTTAGCAAACGATAGAAGCGCCGGATTTTCGTAATCCTTTTTATCGTCCAAGGTTTTTCCTGTCATTCATCCTTAGACTACCTTCATGCCTCTACATTATGCTCGTAACTTGCACCTACGAGATATGCCTGGCGTCGCATACTTATGAATTTAATAAGACACGAACAAATTACCAAGAGCCGGAACTATCCGAGGCGGCAGGTTCATTAGAACTAGACTGAAGTGTCAACTTTGCCATAGGGAGTTTTTTGGTAGCTTACATTGATGAAATTAAAACTATATTACTCAAGCCTTGCTCTTTTTTTGTGGCCTCCTTCATCTCATTTTGAAAACTGATTATCTGATTTCATTTTGATGTGTCATTTTAGTTCTTCCAAACCCCGCTCGTCTGGCTCGAAGGACGATTAAAATGCTTGCTTCTCAGAATTGCACATAAAATCTGGGACTCCAAATAAACCCACATGTCCAACAATTTATAATTTCCGAGCTTATCATCCGAGTAAAATCCTTTGCAGTGAATTCCTCTCGAAAAAATAAATACAGCCCGTTCCAAAAAAACCGAATTTAAATACACGTAGATATTTGTCATGCGAGCCAGGCGACCACAAAGCGTTGCTGTAATCCGGTTAACCGGTTTGGCGCGTATCCGGCCGCCAAGTGATGCCTGTCGGTGACAGCTATCAGAATGGCGAGCGATATTTCAAAACATAAAGAAAATGGCCGCGCGTTATGTGCAAATTCAAATGGCATTGCGCTCCGGAATGGATTGGTTTTGTTCTGGAGGTGTATGCGATTGATTGTTCACAACACAATGCCAAAGAGGCTCCATTCATATCTGTATCACTATGAACGAGATAGAAGAGTTGGCCAAAGTGGCCATGGAAACTCTGTTATAAAACGACGCAACTCCTTAAAAACCTGCAAGAGTTTACAGGCAACATTGTAATTTGCTCCACATATACTAAAGATCAGTAGATAAGTAAATGACACGAAAAATGCATTTTCACCTTCAAGGCTCTGACACAATTTTGAATGATACCATCCACTCAGAGAAAAAACCTCACGAACTCTTCATTTCCAAGCGTGCCAAAGAGATTTTCTGCATTATATTTTTGGCGTTTCACACGTTAAAATGAGGATGAAAGAGTTTTACGGTGGCGGTATGCAATTCTCCGGTAAAATAACAGGAAGGCTGTGCATTATTCTTGAAAGAATTCAACACTTATATTATTATACTCTCTGCTTCGTTCATGAGAGTAAGTATGAGTTCCACTACTCTACATTTTCACTGATTCCTTATGTGGAACGTAGCGACTATGTGTAGTGCTTCTTGGCACATTCTTATACAGTTAATCTTATACTATGTGTTGACACAAAATCTTCTCAGTGAAACCACGAAGACTCCTTTTTGAAGAATTTAAATAATTTTGTCTCGATTTATCTCGAGAAGGTTTTGATTTAGGTATTTTAGTATTTCATAGCGATCCAAATATTTATTTCTCTCCCATGCCCAAGGCAATTATATCAAACGTTCCTGAAATCTATAGTACATTATAATGACAATTTAAGCGTCACAATTTGAAGGACCGATCAACATACAAAAAATCCGGTCCTCTCTCCTGGTAACAGTTCTTAAAAGACGTTGACTATTTGATATAAAACGTATCTAATAATGTAGTATGTAAAGCTGTAGAGCTTACGTAGGTATCTGTCGCGACATTCGTGCTCCGTACGTCGATAAATTGTATTGGGTCATAAATCGGGCGGGCCAATACTGCGGGGACAGCCACGGCCCACGAGCTAATGAAATCCGAAATTACTGCGGAGATGAAGGACGAAGGTGTTGGACATAAAAGGAGCAATTAAACACAATGTAGTCAATAAACCTCTAAAATACCGAAAGACTAGCCCACTGTGTTAGGTATGTGCAATGTGGTGAAAATTTTCTTTAGTAAGTTCTTCTTTCTCAACATTTATTATTATGCATATTTTACATATTATTATACCCTCGCGATGGCTGTGGTTCGTGAAGATAGGTGTCAACAAACTCACCAACTGCTGGGTAAATAGGCCTCATCCGTTCTATGTGGCACTGTAAAAATAATCATAAATACCTACGACTAACTGCTCAAACGCACTAGCGGTCAACCGCGCGGGGCGGCCAGACGCGCGTTTCCGGTTTTATATGCAACCGCTGTGCAACCGCTGCGTACAGCGGTTGCCGTTGCACAAACTGGAAACGCGCATCCGGCCGCCATTGGCCGCTAGTGCGTTTGAGCCGTAACTAAAATAAAACTTTCCAAGTTTAGGATTCTCTTGTTTTGTAACTATTCAGTAAAAAGTTACTGGATCTTCATAATTACCTCGAATCCTTATCAAAGTCATCCCTGAAAAAGTTACTTCGGTCGAAAATATAATTTCGATAGGATATTGAATCTCCCAGCAGATTTGGTACAGACAGAAACGTCGAGTATCACTGGGAGCAAATAATCTGGGCTTGTCACCTCTAGAGACTGCCTGTTTAAACACTCTGACAGAAAAAAACGATCCGTTACCGAGAGCTGAACAAACTCGGCATGGTTTGTAATAAAATGTGCCAAAATATCAGGTTGAAATGTGAAGCCAGTTTACCCTCAGCTTGGCCTATTGACGATCAGACATGTTTTTCCAAACAGCGAGATAGGTATACCTAGCTATAAATATAGTTTATCCATAACGGTGTTTTTCCGTACCATTCAAATGATATTTTGACTCACAAAAATTGTATTTTCAAATGTTTATGAAGATTTATGTTCATAGTAAAGTAGATATAATAGTCATTCATAATTCATGGAGCAGTACATAAAATATTAGTAGACGTTTACTTATAATATAGTCGTACTTCTCAAAATAAACAGAAGCGAAAGTTTGTACAGTCTATGCAAGTGAATTTATCGAGACATCGACTAGACTTCGCAAGGGAATTTAATTCTAAACTCTTTTAGATTTGTCATTGGCGTTCTATCTTTTAACCTTTTGCCTTCTAACTGTGTGCCTTCTAACTAAGGTAGGTTGTAGGTATCTATTCCTGTTTGCCCTCTGATAATTTAGGTAAGATAATGTACTTGAATATTGGCCGTAATGTAGGTAGGTAATAGGTCAACTCTTGTAAATAATGCGTAATAAAAATGTCTGCTTATAATTGCTACTGTTACGTTTTAGTTTTGTAGTTTTCTTTGTCCATGATTTCTGTATCCAATAAGCGCCTTCTACAAAATAAGAAGTCATTTTTACAATCCTATGAATTTCCAATAAAACTCGGATCTTGTCACGTCCGTACCAGAAGCTGGCCAAATGGGGTGTAACGTACAAATCGAGTTGCCTGCTGCAGATGCGTTGTTGGCGCTGACAGATGTCTGAGCGGGAATTCAGGTCGTACGTAATGGATGCTGTGCTTACCAAATAGGTCGCGTTATTGAGTTTGTAAGAACTTCACTTCGTGTAAATTAGGATTATCAGATTGACTGTTCTGATATCTGTGGTTCTGATGAAAAGAAAAGTTAATTATGGGAGGAAGAATATGTGGGTTTGAATCTTTAGGTCACCCGAATGAACAAGTTCAAATTCAATCAAAATTTTATTCAGTTTAATCGCAAATCAGTGTAATCAAGGCCTAGAAGATCTCGGTCTTATAACTTTATGTCAGTTATATTAGCTATTAGCCAATGCTTTTTCGATCCAAGGATTTGGTGACGTCATCGTCCAGTGAACGTTCTGGTAGAAAACTGTTTATATTCCATGGCATCAGCTGAAGTAGGCCGCAGGCTGGCATGTTTGCTTCGGAACGCAGCCGCGCCGACGCCCGAGCACGCGGTACGTTTTTGAAACGCTGACTCGATGGTTGCTCGATGATTTCATTTATTGATAATGAGATTTGTAGCATTATATACAGTACACTCCTTCATATCATAGTCTACTCGGTTCAGCGGTCTGACCGCCAAGTGATAGTAATGGAGTTCAAAAACTTTGGTCGCGGTTTTAACATCAAGTTAAAAACGTTGTAAATTCCACTAATATTGTGATAGCAACCAACGTTATTACCACACTAGTTATTCCGCTACGCTAAAAATGTCAACCAAAGTTTTTGGTTTCCATTACCAATTACACTTGGCGGCAGCGCGGCTGACTCTCATTTGTATTCAAGAGGTGTCTTTATTGCTGCACGTCACTTTATTACTGCACGCTCGTCAAACGCCACGCACGACGTCACTTCCACTCCATTCCGGGGTATGTTACTACTTTGGTGCCACTTGGCTTCTATTCGGGTTTCAAGGATGGATCCGTGTTGGTAGTAAAAAAACCTTGCAATATAAATGTATCCTATTGTTCCTGTAGTATCGTGATACTTAACGGTGAAGAAAAACATCGCGACGAACCCGCGGCTTAGTCAGCTGCGCATTTTGACCTAGTGTTTTCTGTCGGTAAGGCCGACTAGGCTTAGGGAATGGTATATGTGCTTGGTAAGCATACTCGCATCTCAAATCATATCCCAGGCACTGTAGCGTCCCGTTCATAGTGTCATGGGTAAAAAGTGGCTCCTGACGCTTTATAAATAAAACCCGATTATGGAATATTTTCTGTGCATTTTGTGAGTTTTTTCATCTGTGTTTTTTAGAGGACTATTTTATTTTGCAAACAACCTCTTGATTTCTCTCTTCATCATCATTTTAAAAGTGTAATATCCACTGCTGACCATAAGCTTGAATTTTGCAAAGCGACCGATCTTGTGCCTGCACTCAAGAGCCTTTCGAAAACTTGATTATGATCGACCTTCCATCTAATGCGTAGGCGGTCTAAACAGCGGTCTAACAGTCTAGACTAGCGTACTAATCTAATTCTAACTCGTGGTGGGGGAATACTGTACTGACGTCCGGCGTATTATGCACTATCCCTGCTGACCTCACCCCAGCCAGCACAATTTAAGTAACGGAGAAGGACTTTTGGTTGATTGCAGCAATGTTCCAGCATCCCAGATGGTGTTGTGGATGCCTAAGAATGATACTTGATTTGAATCTAATACACTAAAAAGTACACAAAAATTATATTGAAGACATTCTGTCTTGCGTGCAATCCATGCAAGAATATCAGCGCATCAGCGGTACAGTCGGCCGCAGTCTGCGAGTGTATAATTAATGGAGTCGAATCTGCATATTATCTACGCTCTTGCAAATAATGCCAAGTATTGAAATGAAGCGGGGTATTGCATTAATAATTTTAAACAAGTATGCAATTAAAAGGCGAAATTACCGGCAGCGGCTTTTATTTATTACGTTTTTGTAATTTTCGCATCTACATTATTTCGATACTTTTACCGACGTTAAAAATATTTTTTGATATAACATCATAGCCCTATTACTTATAATAATCTAAGATGCATTTAGTGACGAGACGACTCATTGACCTAATCATCTAAGTTACAAATAAGCTAAAAGTAAGCCGTATATTTTCATTAGTTTTTAGGCTAGTGACGTGTCAACTAAGTGATTGTAGAATTGACACCACATGCACACATACACCCTCTTTCTAGACAACCGGTTATTATAGTTGTCTTTTGATTTATTATTTTGTAAACTAATATTACCAACAAACAAGTCTTCAAATAGCTTAACTATTGGCTACGAAAGGATCTGAATAATAAATGCAAACGTTTCAAATTACCTAAATCACTGTGAATAAGCAAAGTAGAGGCTATTGTAGGCTATATCTAGTTTAGATATTTCAAACGAAGCCAATTTTTGACTATTTTAATAACGACGTCATCAAACGTTACAAATTACCTAAATCATTGTGAATAAGCAAATTAGAGGCCATTGTAGGCTATATCTAGTTTACATATTTCAAACGAAGCCAATTTTACTTTTGACTATTATAATAACGACTTCATCAAACGTTGTAGTGACTTTTGCCTATTTATTCTATAATACAGAAGTGAGAAAAATCTTTTGTGATATCAAGACAATCGAGTTAAGCCGCGCAATTTTTTTTTCTTTAGGACTCCACTGACACTAGTGGCTGCGCCACCAAACTAAATTGGTTCAAAAACTAAATTAATTAAAAAGCTATTTTCAGAGTTGGTTAAATCCACCCTTAGAATCAGAAACAAAGGCTCGATATCTATGAAGTGTTTATGGTTAAGATAGTCAGACTAGAAAACCACAGTCAGACTGGCTTTTCATGTAAAGCTTTGGCTAAGCTTCATAAGAGAGCTTTATAAGATAAGATATTACTCATTTTTAATGGTTGCTCTGTAATTGAAAGTTAACTTGCCTGAAATAAATCTGAGAATAATTCGATATTTAGTTTCATTCAAAAACAAAATACGATTGGATACCTTAGATCTGTGTTTACGTATTTTTCCGCATTTAGTAAATTATACCGTGAAATGAGGCGCACTCGGAAAAAAAATATCCTTGCGGCCTCTCACCGAGTTCTTCAACCAGAAAAATCATTTAAGACCCGGGAAGTTTTCTCCAAAAAGCATTTTCCACGCCATTGGGCGCTCCTACGAAGGCTCACTGAGCGAAACTGTGCCTAAACTACCTACACGTGTGTGTAAAAGCTGCCTTTCTACTTTGTCAAAGTCCCGACTTTTATTTGTATCATTCGTTTGGTGTATTATAAATGTATTTTCATCACGCGTTGGCTGCCACCGCAGAGTTTTTCTTGATATCTGAAGCTTTTTAATCTTGGAGTTGTAAAACATATTATTTTGCGTACGTACCGTTTCCAGGAGAATAAATACTGAGAACAATAAAATGGAGCAGTAAATAACCATTTGCGGGATTGCGTCAAGGTTCAGGCGGAGATCTCCCGGTATGGTTGATTCGCGCTCGGGCAGCCAGTGCCTTCAATATATTTCCGTTAGAGAGTCGAGTGTCTGGCTCGCTCTAATTTATTGCAACTCGCTAATGCGAAATTTAATAAGAGTTAAAATGTAGCATCCATTTTAAGGACGGCTGACCTTCAGCGCTGCCAACATTCTCTATTTGTAAACTTCAAGTCTTCAGCGGAGCGTTTCAAAATCTGCAATTTCGTTTAAAACAGAATAATTTTCCTGAACTAAGCTAATGAAGTCTTGCTTTTTGCTGCTCAGTTTTATAGGTACATCCCTAGCTTTACTTGAAATATTGCTATGACGGATCGAACTAAAAGTATCCTCTACTTATGCGGTTCCATATCAAAAACTATTTAAGCTTTAGCCAAAATTCCATCGGCGGCATTCAATATTACTTTAGGCACGGCTCGCGGAGGACTCCAAAAATCGTGACAAACTTCATTTCTCATTTTAGAAGAGTGAATTCGGTAAATCCACTTTTTACAGTGAACAGGTAACAAATTTGCAAACCCATCTCCGCTGCTAGAATACCGGTTCTTCGCGATGGGTATCAACAAAATTGAAATGCATTATTATCCTAACCTATACCTTTGTGGTTTCATGCTTGTGTTCCCAGGAATCCCGCATAGCTTTTAGATTGGATAGCGATAGTCCGCGGAGAGTTCGATTCATAAATAAATATGGAGGCGGCCATCTTGGCACAACTCGGTGCGTGAGCGGCATCGTAAACTGAAACCGGAACCGTTTTTAAATTCTTCTAAAACACGTTATATTCACTTCTTTTTCCATTTAAATTTTAAGTCTTTTAGGACCCTAATGAGCGGGTCATCTAAAACGCAAAACATCAAAGTAGCAGAAGCCCTAAAACGCTTATTGTCTTAGGAGCCTCTTGGATGTGCTTTTAGATGCTAGTCATCATAAAAGCATATGATGACACATTTGCTTGAAAAAAGTGTACAGAAATTAGAGTTCTCACACTAGGCACGCCTTCAACATGGTAGGCAAACATTAGTAAAGGATACACTTAGGCCTCAAACGTCACAGTCATTCTATTCTGGGCATAATTTGTGCCCTAACTGTATGAAAGTCGCGTATGAAGTGAACACTGAAAACTTGTCCATTACGCTTTGCAAACTACCATGTGTGAAGTTTGCTAAACTAAATGATTCTCCTGTAAGCGATAGTGCAGTTGCCCTCCCATATGCCTGCATTTAATCTCTGGTTTACTAGACCCCGATTTTCCGTTGCCAGTGTTAAGGAGATTTTGCATCTGATACGCGAAAAGTAGAGTCAAATAACGCAGCAGAAGAAATATTTGCATGATATTCTATTAACTAAATATTTGTTGCGGACCGCAATTGTGTCATAGTACTTGTTCCTAGGACACTAGCATTCTCTCTGTATGTAGGGTACGGATTTAGGAATGCTAGGTGGTAATGTAACGGATTACGTCACAATATGCTTTATATTGTGACGTAATCCGACTCTAAAAAAAGCCGCATTTTCAAAAAAATATTTCTTTTCTCTCCCTAACTACACGACGCGACGTCTTGCGACTGATTTAATTGTTGAGTAAAAGCTACAAGGAATGAGCGAGCGTGAATCAGCTGTAGCACAGATAATGGACCTGTTAGACCCTTCAGGTAGACGTGGTAAGTGAAACAATGCTTCGTTACTAATACCTGGTTTACACTTTGTTAAGTATCAAGCGCGAGTGACAAGTGCAAGTGTTAAGCGATAAGTAAAATCAGCGTGTAAACGCATACCTGTTAAGTGATGAGTGAAGGTAACAAGTGCAAGTGCGAAGTAAAGTGATTAGAAGCCGTGTCTATTTTTAATGTTAAGTAGCTTTCCCCCGCACACCCGCGCTCACCCCGCGCTCACCCCGCACTCGGAGCGTCGTCGCCCGAACTTTTTGAGCAATAATTGCTCGGCAACACGAATGGAAAATTAAAAGGCCAGTAAAAAAACATCGATGTAAATAATCACCCATTTCATTTCTATCGTTTTTGGCAAAATTTTGATGTTCATTTCGTTTTACAGTATAATTTGAGTATGCTTTTTAACACGCCTTACAAAAACAGTAGGTAATCTCACAAAAAGCTGAGGTGGCTTCTGCGATCATCTAAGAAGCTTTGTTTTTCGATAAAAAGCTACCGTCATCATTACGGGCTTTTTATTCTACGAATTGTTCAATTCTTTACCGGAGTACGGCCAAGCAAAAAGGAGAGTATTAGGATTTTGACAGCTTTCCTCTAAACAGCAATGTGTACATAACAATTTCATATGAGAATAATTAATGCAGTAAGAACTTGAACTTGAACTTAAAACACTATTTAGCGATTTTTGTCCAATACGTAGAGCATTGAGCTGCGGCATAGAGTGAAGAATGAGTGGTTATTTGCATGTCGTCGAGATATTTTAAAATTGTCTCCGTTTTGTTACGTTCGCAGTATTTTAGACAGGTAAAGCTGGTTTCAGCGCGATTGAGCGGACGGCTGTCATACGATGATTTCCCGCGGGCACCAGACGCACAAATAACCCACGTCACAAATTGCCTACTTTAGAATATCAGCTTGCAAGCTATGTAGGTTTCATCTAAGGTTAGAAAGGCCCGCGATTTCTTTCGCGTTGTGTTTTGATCTACCGAAAAAAATATAAAACAAAGCTTAATAAACCGATTCTAAGTTCAATGGCAGTTAAAAATACTTGCAAATTCTTGAAAAGTTATTAGAAATGCAAAAGAACGCATAAAATATCACCGAAGGCGATTTTGGTGTCTAATTTAGAATATCAAAGTTGCAGACGTTTTAGTTTGAAATGGCTTTGTAAAGTTTCGTACCCTCCGTTTGTTATTTTACATTCTACGGTCGTTTTGGCTACGAGTGTACGTGTGGGGTGCTAGTGATGGCGGTGGTCTATTGTATCCGGAATATGAACGTGTACCTACCTACGTATCATATTTGAATTTGGAATGATACATTTCTTGGCATATTTTATTTTGTGATGTTCCTTTCTCGTTCCTACAGACGATTAAAATCTTATACCTACCTAGGAACTTTCTATTCGCCCTTTTCAGTGATAATTTGTTCGTGTTCTATGCGACAATTTCATGGCTTCCATCACTCAATCGTAAAAATGGTTTAAGAATAAATCAGGTACATGTGCTTTACAACCATAAACTTATTCCATCTGATGTCCAATGTAAGCAATTCCATTCCATCACAAGCAGTTGCATTTCCTCACTGTCACGTGGTATCTCCCATCTCTAGGGTGGCGTTAGTTCCTGAAACAAAATAAAGTTTATATTGCATTTTGAACGCGTTTATGTTGCAAAGGGGCTCTCGGCAGACTCCTGTGACATATACAAATGTACTTATACATTGTATAGTAGATAGTCTGAGATTGCTAGCTTTTTACGACGACTGAGCTCCAGAGCCAAGCGGCTACTTGCAGGCTTACTCAACAAAACCAAGAACTAAGGTTAGTATTAACATTTTGAGCCACACTGCGCCTCAATGCAGCGACAACTCAACTGCAGAGCGTAGCTGCCGCGTAGTGTTACTCGAAATGTCAATTACGAACTTTGTCTTTGTTTCAACTCAAGATATCAATTATGAAGTCTGGCGAAAGTACTGTATTCTAGACGTACACCTATCCGACGAAGACAAGGCCCCACTCTTAAGTTTTTAACCCTTCAAAATGAATGAGAAACTTAAAGCAAACGGTTTAATGTCGGTCCTTTGTGACCGCTTTACCAGAAAACTAGTTTTGTATTCCAGTCGCTAAAGTTTGTAATCCATATAAAATTTAAAACAAAAAGATAACTTCAAACTTTGAAAAAACTAAGTTTAAATTAAGTTTATGCATAGAATGTTTATTAACCAGCTCTAGAATATTTTGTAGAAAAGCTTGTTTGAAACAAGAAAAGCACTTGAAAGGAAATCACGTTTATCTGCTTTTATAAACCGCTCTATTAATTAAAACCCGCAAATTACAACTGGAACATTAATGCCGCAAACTCCAACAATACAATTCTAGAATTTATTACAACAATAACGCTCCGTCGTCACACGAATGTGCCGAAACAATTTCATAAGGCTGCCCTAACTGCTTGAGAAGATCGCATTTACGCATAAAACCGGTGGTGGTTCGACGCCTCATACTGTTCGAGACATCCTCAAACAAACTTAATTACCTACTTATGTTCAAGCTAAAATGGCACTTACTGAATTAGAAATTCAATTATATAGCTCGGAACAACAGTGAGTGAGCTAGAGAGAGTCGTATGCAGCTTTTGCGACAACATATTCAGTAATATCACAGATTATATAATACTATACTAGTATAATTGCTGGACTGTTTTTCGCACTCGCAAAGCTAAATATTCTTCAGAGCTTATGTTGCTAGTGTAAAATGGCAACTTCCAGGCTTACCTTCAGACAGCCTTTAAAATTAAAAGTTTGCTTTGAAAATATAAATTCCAAGGCTCACTTTGCTCACCGATAATGCAATGATTGGAGTACATCACATCATATCCCAGTATCACAACTCTGAACAATTAAATAATGCGAAAATGTTTTAGATTTAGTCCTGGCAAGTACAGGAGTCAGGAACCACTGCCGACCTGTATCTGGCTCCATCACGAAAGTTGCCATACGTGGCTTTTCGTGCCTATAAAAGTAAATCTCTAAATTAATCGGCCAGGTCGTCGAACACTTAATGAAGTGGGGTTCTACTTTATGCGTTTGACTTGAAGCGGGAGCGAGAGAGAAGAGGGGCCTTAACGACCTACCGACCACCTGAGGTTTAAATCTAAACCTTATGACGTAGACTTGAGGTATGTTTTGCAGTGTGCGAAGTTTCGAATATGTGTATTGAGAAATATGTGTCAAGCAACGTGAAACGGTTTTCACTGACTTAATATTCAGTTTGTGGTTAGTTTTGTAACTTTTTGTGGCTTGCTGTTTGTGTTACATTGGGATATAACGAAGACGGAGTATTAAGGTTGAACAAGTCGCTGTCAGTCGCACACCTTTCCATACAAACGTGGAAGGGTAACCACTCCACTGTTTGACGTTGACCAACCAAAACTAAGGATTATATCAATTTATCTCGTCATAATCTATGTCTGTATACAGCCCAAACCGTAAAAAAAGTATTCATTTAAAAAATACAAGCTTCTAATCTTTCGTATGGAAAGTATTTTTAGCTTGTATGTTTTAAATGAATACTTAAATGAACACACTTTTCAGTCTAATATGAGCCGGTTCATAATATTCTTCGCTACTTTGTCAGCACGGAAAGTTAGAAGATAATTCTTATTACACGTCTAAAACTTGCAAGTAACTATACAAACCTGCATATTTTTTGGAATCAGTCTGATCTTATTGTACTGCGCCATCTATAGTTAGTTATTTGCACTGACAATGCACATAATTATAACGTACTACATCCCGGGGAAGGTCGCGGCTTAGAATCCCACTCGATTCATAATTTTAGGATGTTATAAAAATCAGCTTACCTACGAGTACTTGAAGGTATCTAGAACACTACAAATCGGAAAACAGAACGTAAGCTGTGATTAATCTTAGTCACAATCACTATCGCGTTATGTAAAGGGTTGAAATATTGCGTGCACAACCTCTAGGGCTGCCGTGCTAACTTACAAAATAAATGTAGAGAATTTTTACACTCAAAAAACAAGGCGTAAGTATGTCTGTCTGTAGGTAATGTTTTCACGGCTAATCTATACAACAAGTCTATGGGATTTGCTTTAGGGTAGAAAAATACTTGCGATAAGGCCTAGAGCCTCTATGGAAAAAGGATTACCAGAAAGAAAGCTTGCATTCTAAAGACGGATAGAGAGTAGAGTGCTGAGAGTTAGACGTTTGATAAACGCAGTGCATTGTAGACAGGGCACGTCTTCAGGAGACAATGCTGTGTATGTGTGAGGTATGCTATTAATGCATACCTCACACATACACAGCATTGTATTTTGTATTTACAAAAAAAAAATGTATGTATGTATTCTATCAGTCGTCTAGTTTCCATCGTACAAGCTTTGATTAGTTTGGGACTAGAAGGCGTTGTGTTAAGTGTCCGTGAATATTTATTTATTTATTTATTTATTGTAGGTAGGGAGTAGGGTAGAGTAACTAGTTTTGGCATTTTTCCACATAAACGTATTTTTTCTATAGCAGAATGATTTCAGTGTCTGCGAAAGATGTGTCTGTCAAACGAAGTCGCGGGCAAGACCCATTCATCTCATAAATATTGAGTGAAATTATGTTTTAAAATTGTAATATAATAGCGAAACCCTGATGAAGCAGGTCTTAAAATAAATATTTTTACGAGTTTCAAATTGTATTAGAATATTGCCATTTGACGTGGTTACAGGGGGTCGACCTTGTCTGGCTTGACTGATGTGGGATGAACTCGTACGTGTAGCGGACGTTTGTCTAATAAAAAAGTATTTTTGCACTCGTTGAAAATGTTACAAACTGCTATTTCATTCATAATTTTTTGTCATGCCCAAAAAGCGTTGCTTGTTAAAAAATAAACGTACTCATGGCGATCATGAAACGTTTTGTAAGTATTCCTAGATATATACTTTGTCCTTGTATAATTTTGCGATCTTAAGTCTCGCCATATCTCACGATCAACATCTTGCAAAGAACAATCAACATGGTCCAGGGCCGTATATCCCCAGTCTCCAGAGAAATCGTGAATCATCCTTTAAAATATCCCGTAAGTAGTCGGATACAAACCTTTCACCTCCAGAACTATGCGATAAAACCCTTAAGCCCTGGTGGCTTTAGCGTCCCTGGCGGCCCTAGTCGGAATCGATGGCGCCGGCCGACGACCGCGCGGCCGCGGCCCCGCTTCGGCCTTTGCATTGTGAACCGAGAAGCAGTAGCATAGCTTTTCACGTGGGCTGGTCACGCAAACACAATACACACAAACATATGTAGAACTCTGCATGAAAACATGTGTGTTCTTTAGCGACAATAGATAAGAGAGGACTTTTATAACACAGGTTGTTTTATTAGAGATCCAACCCAAATTATGTTACAACTTGTACAACAATAAAAACTATTTGGATTTTGACTAGATTGTATTCATTTATTCAGAAGTTACTGGAACCAAGTATGTCAGCCATAAGCAGACATCGTTACACCCTGAAATATTAAAACCTACTTTAGCAAGAGAATAGTTAGCACTGAGATCAAGAGTAGGTTTCCAGATATTATCCAATGCCAGAGATCCCTTCAGAAATTATTTTTGAAGTTCCACGAATTTTCTAAAAAAAAACATACACACACACATACCTATAAGATACTTGCTGTAAATTAAGCAGTCTCCAGATCTTGCTTATTTGTCGAGTTAAAAAAACGCTTCAATTCTCAAGTTGTGTTACTGTTCACGACTAGACCGTGCGGTGCCCGCAGCAATGTCGATGCTATCGCCCGACTTCGATCGCTACATGCTTTGTGTATGAATGAATTACCCGCACTATTCGCTAAATGACCACTGGGTTTTGCGCTGGGAGCTTTGTTTGTTCCTGTCTTATGGTCATTGCACTTTGGTTTTCACTCTAGGATGTTTGGTTCTATTTAAGAGGCTGGCAGCGCATCAGCGTCACTGGTGTCCATGGTGCTTGTCATGGTGCAGCTATGACATAAAAAAGAGGTACGTTTATGGTGCCTTTTTTATGCAGGGCTTATTGATTCTCGACCACAAATAAACAAGGAAAAGCTAGTAGTACGTTTTGAAGAAAATTAGGTGTCAAACTATACATCTGTTTACTATCTGTTTTATGAACAAAAGTAGCAATTTTGGAGTCAAAAGCAGTTCATTATACGGTTTCTTTGATCGACATTATCTTTGGAATATTACTGCGTATGAATTGTTAAATCAGAAGACATTCAGTACAGCGTTTGCAGGTCTAGAAACTTTTTACTGTCCTACAAGATATAAACGCTAGTGGTCATTTGACAACTTTTACAGCGCTACTGAGCTCTAGAGGACGCTTGAGCCTAGAAATCATTGAGGATAGATGTATTTACTTTAATAGTGTTGCGGGCGCAGGCCCCGGGGCAGTGATGGATATCGCTATACAATTCGAGCGTGCTTTGTATCGAATGAGTAACTGCTGTTGGTTCCAAACCGCTGGACAGGCTAGTAGACTATATTTCCATATAGGCGTTTACACCCGGAAAAACATTTATTAGAACTCGGCTAAATGGAAGTGTATTTTGTACGTTTTATTCTGAAATGTACCTACTACCTACTCAGTCTGATCCTACTCCTCACCAAAATTTTTTTTATGGCTTGAAGAAAAATGATGTCTCTTTTGCACTAATTTGAGGCAAATAAATAAATATAGCCAGAAAGCAAAAAACATTTAGTTCGAGACTCTTACCTGCATCTCCTAAACCATAGAGAATAGAGTATTAGCCGAATACTCAAACGCAACTCAAACCCCACTCAATTTAAGTTCCGCTTAAACTATGGCCATCTCTTACAAAATGAGTAATGTCAAACAGAGGCAGAGAAATTTTAAGTGGTGCTCAAATTTGAATGACTTTTGAGTATTCCAGCCTTTGTAGTGTATATTTAAGGTGTTGATGACGCGGAATTGAAAAACCCAGGAAGCCTAAAACTCTAAACAAACAAAACGAATATAAAATGCGATAAATCTATAAAAATGCGTTTAAATTCTAATTTTCGTCCAACGCATAAAAAGGCGATAACATTTTAATACAGCTTTCTTAGAAGATGTTTGATATTAAAGATAACTCAAAATGCAATAAAATAGTTATTTCAATTAAAAATATGCTATAACTGACTGGAATACTAAACTCGTAGAAAGTGAGGTCGCAATCATTTTCCATAGCAATTTCCTATTTGAGAGGAAACGGGGTAAATTGAGGATATCCCATCATTCTACTTGCTATCGAGTCATTTCTAGTTATGTGACGTTGCCTTTAATATTTGCTAGTGTTTTGTGATTTGGTTCTGATTTCCAAGCTTCTTTGAAGATGAATAAAATTTGTAGACGTGAATTAAAATATATATTTCAAGAGTCAACAGTGCAAAAAATATATCTTCTTCTTCTTCTCTAAATATATAAAACTCTTTTGAAGCTGACTGCCAATCAACGCACAGCCTAAACTATAAGTCCTATTAGAGGTATGAAATTTGACAAATTTACTCTAAAAGGAATTTTGAAAAGTCGCACCCTAAAGGGTCCACGCGAGCAAAGCCGCGGGCGACAGCTAGTGTAAATATATAACTCAGTAAAACTTGGTGTAGGATCACTCTATATCTTCTGAACAACTCGTAGGTGAATTTAAATGATTAGCGAGCGAAGCCTAGAAAAAAGACAAGAAGCCTACGGCTTCACTCCTAGCGTTTTTACTTCTTTATACCATCTGGTACGCAATGTTATTTAAAATAAATCGTCCTTTAAAGTGTGGGAGTTACTCGCGAATAAACCATTTTTTGCTTCAAGGGAAAGTAAATAAATTATGAAACCAGCGTAAATCTTAATATTACAATTTATGGGCGGGTTGTCGGGAAGGCGAATTATTTTAGGCAAATTTTTACGTTTCCTTCAAGACTGCTACAGCATATTTTGTAATGTCAGATTTTTAAGACTATACAAAACTGGTGGGTTACTCTCGCTCGACCACAGTTCCAATCCGGATCCATAGATTTTGACAGAAGTCGTGTCACTTTTCAGTACAAAATGACTATGAGCCAAATTTAGTAAAGTTTTCTGCTTCTTATAGTCATTCAATTATATTCAGCTGTTTAAATTATTGCTCTCTCTAACCACAGATTATATAATACCGCTAACTAACAGTTTATCGGCCTAATACTCAAACGCCACTTAAATTAAGTTCACACTTAAATTATTGCCATCTCTCATGAGTAATGTCTAACAGAGGCAGAGCAATCTTAAGTGGTGCTTAAATTTTATTGACGTTTCAGTATTCCAGCCTCTGTCAAACAGTGACAAAACTTTCCATCAGGTGGCCCGCTTGCTCATCTGCCAGCTATGGCATAAAAAAATCTGGATATTAATCAACTTTAACTATACAATTAATTAACTATAGCAAGCAAGCTCGTATGAGTTAGTGGCTTACTCTGGTGACGGAGTTTTTAGGCCGCCTTAAGGCCTCCGTCGTGGCTTAACGACTCCTAGAGCCGAGACCGACAGTTTAACGTGCCCTCCGAAGCACGGAAGCGCTCAGATGTAAATGCCAGTAACGGTCACCCATCCAAATAGTGACCGCACAGAACGTTGCTTAACTTAGATTATCGGTTAAGATTGGCTAAGTAAGCTACGCCACGAGCGCTTCATTAATTAACTATGAGCCTTTAATTATATCTTTCTAGTTCATATAAAATGTAATGCGGAAAAGTTAATCCTCGTTTAATATCGTGCTATTTAAATTGTTCCCTCAACGTTGAGATGAAAAAAGCTCTTTAATAGATAAATAACGTTACAATGCTATTCATTATTATGGAATAGTCTGTCGGAATGCCAACAAAAGAACATTCTAGAGGACGCTGAGTTGTGGTACAGTTTGCAATATAAATTGATAGACAATTTAAAACGACGAATAAAGCTCAGGGCAAATTCGCATTTGCCTTATTCAGTAATAGCGGTTTTGTTTTGTGTTTTTACTAAACAAACCTAATTTGATAGCATTAAGAATATTGCCGTCTCTATTATCATAAACTGAAATGACAAAGACAGGTATAGTTGTGTTGTCCAATTAGGTTACTTTAGAAAAACGCAACAATTGACACCGCTGTCGATTCAGTCGCGATGCTTATTATATCGATAACTTTACACACACAGGACTGCATCGATACACAACTCGAATCGATATGACGCCTGAGAGAATTAGTTAGGTATTTTACAAAGGTACCCTATTGCGTTTGCATCAGCTTTCATACAGCTTTCTAATTTTTCTTTTATTGATCGAGTGCGCGAAGCGAACGAGATCTTAGTGACAACTTGGGCAAAAATGGTTTGTATGTTTGTATGTTTGTTCGTCGAGATCTTTTGAACTGCTTATTCGATCTTCACAGAATTTGGTAGGTATACGGATATTACTCTTAAGTTTACTAGTTTGAAAAATAAAGTAAATCGGTCAAAGGATTGGAAAGTTATGAGGTTCCAAAGAGAGTAAAAAAAAGGTCGTACCAAAATATCAAGTGGGGTGTCATATGATAGGGCTTTGCGTAGACATTCCAAAACCGTTTTTATTTTGATTCTAGGTCTAATAGTTTTTGAGTTGTAAAAATTATAAAATTGGCAAACCCAGTATAACGTGAGCTACCATTTCGTGGAGTTATAATGATTTTATAGTTCAAGTAAGACTGGTACCTAGCTAGACGGCGATTTCGAAGCGATTTGCAAAGTTTATTACAACCATTGGTCAATAAAAATTGTTTGGGTTTTATTAACCTCCGACCATCACGAGATCTCAGTTTGGGGCGAACTACTAGTGTAATTTGTATCAATAACTGACAATTATGACTACCTATATAGATTTTAAAACTGGAATCTTTTCTTGCCGTTGACTGTACGACCTGGAAATACTAGATAGTTGCAGGTTGTTGAACTTACAAAGGAACTGTTACTGCGGAAGACATTGGTAGGTACTTTGTGCTATGATCTCGGCAAAAGAGTAAGAAACTTGAATTTGACGACTACTTACCACCATGCATTACACATAAGTACACTTTAAAACATTTACTAAACTGCATAAAATAAAAACTACTTATACACTTATACAGGGTATAACTAAAACTAACTACATAATTTTTTGCGCTAGGAATAAAAAAATTGGCAACCATGATCCACTTACTTTAAACGGAGAAATAATAAATAAAGTAAAAGAAGAGAAATATCTTGGTCTGACTCTCGATTCGAATCTAACCTGGAAACCACACATTGAAAAATTGCGACTAAAGTTATCATCTATAAGGGGTGCACTTCGAGGGATGGTCAAGTGCTTACCGAGACCTGTGCGGTTTACCATCTATAATTCACTGATCAAGTCCCATCTAGATTGTTTAATTGAGGTCTGGGGATCTGCGGCTAAAAGCAATTTGCAAAAGTTACAAACTACACAAAATAGACTTATTAAAACTTTATTTAAATTTGACTATCTCACTCCAACTATAACCATTTACAACGACACGAAACTGATGAACCTCGCTCAAATGCATAGATATAACACTTGTTTGCTAGTTAGGAAAACCATAACAAAAACCCTGTCAGATTAATTAAAAGCATATCCCGAATTAGAAATTAAAGTCAGAAAAATTTAAAACCGGCACACAATATAAAAATAAAAGTGTTTGTAATCACATCGCATATCGTAAAAATATAAAATATATCATAAAAATATAAAATATTTTTATGTATATACAGACTGAGTAATCGATATCACTTTTTTCAGAACGACATCTAAAATCTATTAATTACTATTTCGCTTCGCTCCAACATACAGGGTATAAAAAAAAACTTTAATCCTTTACCATCCAATACGAAAAGCAGTAACAGTAACAGTGCAAAATAGAGAACAGTAAAAGCAAATCTAGTAAAAAAAAACACGATACCGGTGTTTTATCGCTCTATTCGGAATGAAAACGAAATTATATCCTACTCGCTTCGCTCCAACTTCACAGAGTAGAGTTTCAATTGAAGTTGGAACTGTTTGGAGCCGGACGCTATAGAGGGTGTATTAATGGGGTCAATGACATCTGCGGTAGGGCTACTAATTACTCGATCTGTAGTTTCCTTGGAGCAATAAAATGGGTATAAGCAAGAGTCTTAGGGTTCCGTGATTTATTACAAAATCGGTACTGTTTTTCCATTAAACTTGATGTTTTTATCTTAGAGTTAAACATTTAACATAATCTCTATTCTAGACTTTTTCCTTATTTAATGTCAATAAAACCCCTTCCTTTTTTCGGTCGGTGGTTAAACTCCAAATGGCGTCTTTGGTGTTCTGAAAATGTAACGATAAAATGGTGCTTAGTCACGGCCATAAGCACACTCTTAGTTACCCATTGGCGCTTGATTTCCGAACTCATTTGACAGGCTACCGTGTAAAACGACAGTGTATGACAAACTCATTTTTGGTAAGATTATTCAAAAGAGCTTTGTGAAAAAAAAAGTTCTTTGGCGAAATGAGAAACATTCTCCCGAATACTTAAACGCTATGCTTCAAATTATTATCATAATAACAATGAGTAAAGTGAAGCGCTCGTGGCGAAGCTTGCTTTGCCAATCTTCACTGATTATCTAAGTTAAGCAACGTTCTGTGCGGTCACTATTTGGATGGGTGACCGTTAGTGGCATTTACATCTGAGCGCTTTCGTGCTTCGGAGGACACGTTAAACTGTCGGTCCCGGCTCTAGCAGTCGTTACGCCACGACGGAGGCCTTAAGGCGGCCTAAAATCTCCGTCACCAAAGTTGGCCACTAACTCATACGAGCTTGCTTAATGAGTAAAGTAAAAAAAGCAGAGAAATTTTAAGTGGTGTTTAAATTTGAGTGATGTTTAACCTTTTACCTACCGGAATTCTAGACACAAAAAAAAAGTTTTGTTACCCACCCGATATCGCGTCGACGACGGGACGTCAAAGGTTAAGTAGTCTGGTAAATATAAACTATAGTAGGTGCCAAATAACACCGCAATACAGGTCATTCGCCCACCTTCACCACGATGTCGCAAAATTCAATTTATGAATGGCTAATTCTGTCGCTTTCCATACAAACCTGTCGCTAAGACGGTAATCGCTCGAATCTCGTAGTACTGTTTGTTTACCATACATAAATTGAATTTTGCGAATTCGAGGTGATGGTGGGTGAATGACCTGTATTGCGGTGTTATTTGGCACCTACTATACATACATCTTGGATCTCTCATTATGTGTTCTCGTTCGTACCTGTTAGTTCCCATTAGCTAGGACGCAGGCATAGGGTTCCCTCAGGGACGAAAGGACCCTAGTTGGGTTGTTTGCGTGTTGACTCTCGCGTCGTAACACTGTTTTATTCATAAATATTTGTCCTGTTACCTGCTTGAAACCTTTTCATTTGCCCACTGTTTGCACAGCCAAGATTTGAAGCCTAGAGAACGTATTAACAGATTTGTGTACTTATGGTTCAGAACTAATCTGACGCGACGAAGACAAACGAAAATGAACTCTATAACGCAGCAGTCAGGGTTTTATGTAAGCGTACTTTACTGTTCTACAAGCGGATTTCCGTAAAAACGGCTGGACGAAAACAGCTTTGGGCAAAGCTGTTTTAATAAATAACAATCGAACAAAAGATTACCGTTTCCAACTGTTTAATTTTCACCAGATCCAACTATTTCCCAGCAAATATAATTTTACCCATTTTACCTATCGGAAAAACGTTCGGTGTTGATACCGCTGGAATCCGCGGTTTGGACGCATGCGCGACTTCAGCCAACGACGCAGTCCGACGTCTCACCTCGCCCGTAGCACCCGCTACGCCGTAGCACGTAGCACTGCAGTGTCGTAGCCACAAGTTACACCAGTGAAATTGAGAAAAGTGATTTTATTGACACTATAATAGTGAAACTGACGCTACGGTGGTTTGCCGAAGGTGAAGTATTACCGGTGACTAATTCAGTGGATATTTAACATCAATGCTGTTGGTGTGATGTAAGTTTTCTTAGCGGTGTTCGCGTGACTCATCAAGCTACGAATTTTACTCGAGTTACCTTTCGTGTTTGTTACTAAATGAGAATTGTTCAAATAACTCAAATGTTTCCTTAATTGATTCAACGAATTATTTTCTCTCCTGGGTCTTCGTTTAAGCAAACGTAATCATTTAAGTAAGTAATTATAAAAGCCTCTTTGATGACGATCCAAGGGCTGATAACAGTATGATTTTATGTAAATTTAATATAAGAAAAACTATAAAAACACTTATCTTTTTGTAAAGTAAGCTATACTTCATACAGTCAACCGAAACAGTAGAAAACCTTCGTTTGGAATTAATTACTCAAAACTTCCATATCACGAACGCAAAGCATTCTAGTGTGGAGTGAAGGCAGACACGACGACGTGGTATTTTTAGAGTCACCAAAGCGACTGTAGACACTAGGCTACCATTGTTGAACTACACGTCAGACGAACAATTCACTGTCGCAGGTCAAAAAAGAGGTTTTTACACACCTTTAACCCGTTGTTCTATGAAGCGCTTTACGACTACTTTTTTCAGGGACTTTGAAGCGAATGTGGGTATCACGTTTGTGATTCGTAACGATTTTTAGAATGGAATTGGTTTGTGTTTAGGATATGAGCTGCAATGATTCAATTAAACACTAAACTCCAGTCGAATAATCCACTGTAGCAGATCTGAAAAGAGATTTTTACACGCTTTTAACCTCCACTTTACTCACAAAAATATTACTTATTTAAAAAAATAATTATAAGGAAGGTGATGGAACAGGCAGGCTGATGCCCCACCTGATGTTAAGCCGTTACCTCTTACAATGCACTGAAATAAATTAAGTTCGTATGAGTTAGTGGCCAATTCCTAGACGCCTTAAGGCCTCCGTACTAGCTTACTAGAGCCGGGACCGACAGTTTAACGTGCCTTCCGAAGCACGGAAGCGCTCAGATGTAAATGCCCTAAGCGTTGGCGCACACCTGACGACAAGACGTCGTTGTCGTGTCCGTAGTGACATGAATATTAATATTTTTTTAAAAAGCATGCTGTCAAATAGGGTTTTCGTTATATTTTTCATCATACGCTGTTTTCGTTTGTAACTTTTATACCGGTTTGCTTTTGCTATAACCGAAATAGCTATTAAGAAAAAGCATATTGTAACGAAAAAGCACTTGAAACAACTTACTTTTCAAAAAAAAAAAATTCTCTCCCTAGCTACACGACGCGACGTTATGCCTTCTGATGTAGTTTGACGCAAACGGTCACTCATCCAAATAGTGACCGCGCAGAACGTCGCTTAACTTAGATAATCGGATGTATATTATTTACTTTAAATACCCATGATGTTTATATGCAAGTTAAGAATTATTTTTTTGTAAAAAAATACTTTTAAAATAGGTGGCTTGAAAGCCTGATTCATTAAATGCGTAGTTTTTTGGCTTTTTGCCATTTAGACATGTTTATTCGTGTTCTTAAGGTTGTTACAGAAACGTTGCGTGCCACAAAATTATTGTATGGAATTGTGGATAAAGTAAAGATTTAAGTAACTCTTGTTTTATTTATTTGTTCAAGCTTGTGGCTTGTATTCGCTTACGATTCAATATAATCATCTACCTGAAGAAGTCAATGGCTTGATAAGCCCTCTGACAGGGTTCAGAGAAGACGAATATTGTGCTTTTTCCGTCCCGAATTATCACCGTTGTGAATGAAGTCGGGACGGGAAAAATCCTTCGTCTTTCAATTCGTGGTTGCCACTTGAGAAACTTTATTCTTTTTTACTATTCGATTAGCAAAAGATACATTTTGAAAACTCAAAATAAATGTATTTTATTAATTTCTTTCAAAACCTGCTATGAAACGCTACTGTCGTAAAAGCATTGGTGCATAGCGAAATTTGATTCAATCGCATTCTCCCATCGATAGTACATTTCTTTAAGTTTTTCTGATTAAATTTGAACCGTATAGACCAGGGTACGAATCGGATATCATTATATGGGATTTCAATATTGGTTTTTATGATTTGCATATCAATGGAAGGTACGAATCAGCGATAACCCCTATGACTATGGCGAATGTAAATTGATTTGTTAATTAGTAAAACAAACTTTCGTTGAAAAATACTAAAACTGTGCATGGGATTCGTGCAAGTTATAAAAGTATCTCAGGTATAAAAGCTTTATAAATTCTAAAAATTCAATAAATAAAATAAATAAATAAATATTCACGGACACTTAACACAACGCCTTCTAGTCCCAAACTAAGCAAAGCTTGTACTATGGAAACTAGATGGCTGATAGGATACATACATACATTTTTTTTTGTAAATACATACTTATAATACATAGAAACACCCAGACACAGAACAAACATCTATGTTTACAACACACAAATGTTTGTTCTCGGTGGGGATCGAACCCACGACCCACAGCACGGAAGGCAGAGCTACTACCGACTGAGCCATGACGCCTGTTTAAAATTGCGCCGCTGCTGCCGCCGTCGTCTCGAACTTTTAACATAACGATAAAATTTAACTTTCAACATAAGTACTGATAGAAAAGTACTGTATCTACTACACTTATCATCCATAATGGTGAGTTCTCAAAGCCATGACTCATCCATCGGCTCCCGGAACGAATCCAATTTTATTACGAGGGCTGAATCACCCCTACGTTAGGGGACATTTCGATAATTAGTTAATAACCCCATACGACTGCGAAAGATCATGAATAGAATAACAAGAGGTTTTTTATGAGTGTGTGATGGAACAGGCAGATGGCCCACCTGATGCTAAAGCCTCTGCTTATAACAATGCATTAGTAAATTACATTACAAAGCGCTCGTGGCGTAGCTTGCTTAGTTAATCATCACCGATTATCTTAGTTAAGCAACGTTATGCCCGGTCACTATTTTGATGGGTGACTGTTAGTGGCATTCTATTAACGCTTCCGTACTTCGGAGGGCACGTTAAACTTTCGGTCCCGGCTCTAGCAGTCGTTAAGGCGTATGTAAAAGGCAGACAACCCTCTCGCTCGCACATTTCAACATTTTTGAAGATATAATATAACTAAATGTAATTATGGGAAATCGCAGAGCTTCAGGGTCGAGAGAATAACAATGCAAAGGTTCAGTAAAAATATCACATTGACCCAAACAAGTTTTCTAACCAAAAAATGTGCACTTTAATTAATCGCATTAGTATAAGTTTTTTGGTCGGAAAACTTGTTTGGATCAATGTGATATTTTAGGTCTATATTCCTTACGATGTTGCCCTTCACCGTTTGAGAGTAAAGGCACATACAATGACATACATTTTAAATAAATTAAAAAAAATATATATTGAAATGAATACAAAACTCCATAAGTGCACGACCAGATTTGAATCTACGACCTTAGGATCGGAAAGCTTGGTTGCTTATACAAACTCATACAAAACCACCGGTACTCTCTGGTAGTTAAATAACCCACCCCACGCGAAAGATCATGAATAACAAGAAGTAAATTGCATTTGGAAATAGAGCGAGACGATTGGCAGAGGGAGATAGGTAATCGAACAATGCTTGTTGTAATTCCGTTTGGTAATTTTGCACAGTTTCCAGTCGAACCATCTCCATACAGATAAGCTTTTAGGATTGCTTCGTGAGTACTCATCGTAATTTTTTAAATTCTGTTTGTAATCGATTCAGCAATCTTGGGTAGTTTACCGGAACATTTGGTTATTGTGATGATGTAAGCTTGGAACCTTTGTCTTTAGCATTGGCAAGCAAATTCAAATTCGATCGAAGAGACAAACACACGATGTAACTATTGGTCTCGCAATCGTAACGCACAACGCAGCGGTATGCAGCATGCAGCACCGGACACATAATTGTATGGAAAACATCTAGTACGGTCTTTTGTTACGTCGCAGTCTGCATCAGCGGCGAGGAACAAACGCGGTACTCTGCGTTGTGCTGCACACCGCAGCGTTGTGCGTTACGATCGCGAGACCAAGGATTTACATGGGAAATGACTAATCTACCTGAGGGCCTAGTACGAGTTTTGGTGTTTTTTTTTATGAGCAATAGCTAAGCATTTGGCTGCCAGCACACCTGGTGGTAAGTGTAGCTGCAGCCTAAGGTGGAGCACGCTTAGCTATAATCCACCTATTCACTCTTTTCTTGCAAATTCCTAGGTTATATCTTTCAGGAAATACTGATGATGGCAGAGAGTTCCACTCCTTGGCAGTTCGCATTATGAAGGTGGAGGCAAAGCGCTTTGTGCGAAGATATGGAATATCTACCATGTAGGGATGGCATTTATCAGTGCGCCTAGTAGTTCGTAGGTGAAAGGGCGATGGAGGAATCAGGTCATGTAGTTTTTGTGCACACTCCGAAGTGAATTCGGTAGAACACCGATAGGCATGCGACTCGCCGACGATGCTCGAGGCTGTAGAGCTTGGAGTCAAATAGTTTCTCGTCACCAACGAGTCTCTTGGCACGCCGCTCAATAGAATCCAAGGCTTCCAGCTGATACTTTGAATCTGGTGTGAAACGTCTGACGCCCAGCACACCAGTGGGCGCTGATTTGTATGGAGACACTGAGCGGATTTGTTTAGAAGCTTGGTCTACACCAAGCCCGTACTCGCATATTGAGCTTCTCAAAAAATCCGCTCAGTTTTGTCCATACAAATCAGCGCACATTGGTGTGGTGGGCGTCAGACGTTTCACACCCACACTATACACTGAAAACTCGTACTAGACCCTCTGTAATACTGTGGTATTTTCATGAAAAACAAAGCACCCTGGTCTTTAAATAGTTTCACTTATTAAAGAACTTCATTAATTACAAATTTTCAGTAAAGATAACTTTTTACACCTATTTTAGTGTAATTACAGTTACTATTTTGGTAACCTCAACACAGACAATTTACCAAATTCTAAAAATAGCTTGTGTCTAAGTCAAGGTCGTTCCAGTCGCCTTAATCGCCTTTGTTTAAATATTTATAACTGTATCCGTGCGGGTGTGTGCATAGTATAACAACCATGTTATGGTGTGCGTAAGTCTCTGTACAAAGGGGTTTGTAAATCAATTACTACGCACTCGTTGACGTCACAGGGGATCAGCTGGTGTCTAACAGACAACACAAAAGCAGATGTGAAAATAAATAAAAATGTAAAAAAAAACTAAATTTACAATTCTAATAATTCGAATATTTTGAGTTTTTTCGTTATTGATAAAAGTCCTCTTGTCGATTCGATTATTCGACTATGTTTCTTTATCGTGTACTAATAAAATGTGAATTTAAAACATTAGTTGAACAAACTCTGAAATCGTTTGCTCTTTATACCTGGCGACGGGACCGAAATCGTTGTTTCAGGTATCTAGATTTTTATTACGACCACAGATCGACATTTGAGATCTCTTTTACGACATTTTAGCTATCTTTTCGCAATAGTTTTTTAACACCACCTGAACAAATTATATAAGCAGAGATCCAGCTGAAGCGCTCATGGCTTAGCTTACTTAGCCAATCTTAACCGATAATCTAAGTTAAGCAACGTTCTGTGCGGTCACTATTTGGATGGGTGACCGTTAGTGGCATTTACATCTGAACGCTTCCGTGCTTCGGAGGGCACGTTAAACTGTCGGTCCCGGCTCTAGCAGTCGTTAAGCCACGACGCACGCTTTAAGGCGGCCTAAAAACTCCGTCACCAGAGTTGGCCACTAGCTCATACGAGCTTGCTTGCCTAGAGTTCCAGCTGTTTATCGATATCTATAGATGAGTTTGTTAATTAAATTTGACCCTTATCACCATAAACAACAATGCGAGGAATACTTAATTAGTTCTCCGGCAGCATCCTATATGGATTTGTTAAAAACTGAATAGCTCTACCGAAGGTCGAGTGGCTGAGAGTTCGGGCCAACGAGTTCTATATTACCACAGAATTACCAACAGTCACTATGAAATACCACAGAATACTCAGCAGCATTTATGGATATAGTCACGGAATAAGTAGTAGTTGGTATTGAAACTGCGTGCGTGACTATCGAAGTTGACACGCCACTTGTCGCTTGTCGAATACAAAGGATTTCAGCGATAGATATGATATCACGTTCGAGTGTATCAGCCGATATTTGAGACTGTCAACCTAAGTGTCGCATAGAATAACAGATAGATAGTGTTATATTGATTGTGTAAACGCAGACGACTTGCCTTTTACAACCGCACGGTCCGTTGGGCACTTGATCCAGGGGACACGAGTGCGCGTTAGCAATCTTCCACGATCCCAGCCCTGTTGGCCAGTAACTAAAGGCCCTGTATGAAGCCTGGTAATAAAATATTATATAGTGAGTGCTGAGTATTGAGCCAGTTACAAAGTGGGCGTCTCATTGGCAACCGCCCGCAGCTTCTGTTTGCTTTTTCCATAGCAACCAGACAACCACACAGTTACGTTGTAAAGTTAGTTCGCAGCCAGTTCTGGTGACGTTAATATTCTAGACGAAAACTATCGATTTTCTGTTTATTTTTCAACTCAGTTGGATCTTTCATTCATTTTCCATTATAAGTATACTTTCAGGGGCTTTATAACGACCCCTGGGGCCTTGGGCTTAGATCGCCAGGGATTTTACTCTAATACCCCTACCCTATTGACGGTATTAGAGTGAAATCCCATGACGTCATATGTCGGCCGAAAACTCGTCACGTCATTTTATCCCTAAGAGTAACATCTCTGCCGAACTGAGTGGCTCTAGTTCAGATGTACAGAGCTTTGAAAATGTGCAGTAAAATTCCTCAGGCTGCTTGTTCCTACCCTTAAACTACTGAGGGGTCGGCATAACATGTTATTTTCTTCCATTCTCCCCTATCATCCGTCATCTCAGTGTTCACTTCTTTCTTACGCATATATTTTACACAATGCATCCATATTTTCTTAGGCGTACCTCTTCCTATATCCATCTACATGTTACATGACTATCATGATGAGTTCAGGAAATTATGACTGGCGTCATGGCTCAGTAGATAGTACCTCTGCTTTCCGTACTGTGGGTCGTGGGTTCGATCCCTTCTTCTAACAAACATTTGTGTGTAGCAAACATAAATGTTCTGTGTCTGGGTGTTACATGTATTTACAAAAAAAATGTATAAAAAAATGTATCAGCAAAAAAAATCGAAGCGCTCGTAGCTAGGCTTGCTTAGCCAATCTTCACCGATTATCTAAGTTAAGCAACGTTCTGTGCGGTCACTATTTGGATGGGTGACCGTTAGTGGCATTTACATCTGAGCGCTTCCGTACTTCGGAGGGCACGTTAAACTGTCGGTCCCGGCTCTAGCAGTCGTTAAGCCACGACGGAGGCCATAAGGCGGCCTAAAAACTCCGTCACCAGAGTTGGCCACTAGCTCATACGAACTTGCATGCTTAGCAAAAATAATAAAAATATAATGTTCCCATAATAAAAGCATTGCTTAGTTCTAGACTAGAGAGCGTTGTGTGATATGTTCAAGAATATTTATTTATTTGTTTAAATATTACGTTGCAGAACCCCCTCATTATATTCCGGGGTTTTAGCGTATTGTACAAATGAGCACATAGCCCGGAGGCATGTCTGTTTTGTGTATCGTGCGCCCGCCGTGTTGTGGACTGCATAGTAACTGTACGCAGCCTATTGTTGTATCACTGCAGCTAAATGTGGCTCTGATTACGGAGGCTGGATATTCCAGTCGGTTTTTTTTTCGTGCTTTCTTGTATTATAGCCAAAATATATAGGTGTGCTGGCAGCCAAGTGCTTAACTATACCTCATAACTCATAACATAAAAATGTATATAACGGTTTTATGAATATGATTTTTTTAGAAGCGGTCATTGTGTAGTGGAGCCTGCGTTTTCATTGACATAATGCTTTGGTAGGTTCCAAAAGTTTGTATTGTTGTTTTATGTTGAACTACTGTAATACCCGCGACTCCGCTCGAATAGGGAAGCGAAAATCGTTTTGGTTCTCGCAGCTTTTTAGTAAAGTAGAAAAAAAAAACATAAAAGGTTTTGTTCAATTTCCAGCAACAAATTCACACTTTTCATGCCAATTCCGTATTTAACAACTAAGTTACTTTGCATGTACGTTGCTGATCGTGATTTTAAAACCCAGTTAGCACACATGCACTGTTAAGTTGTCATAAAAAAGTAAAAAATACTAGAGTATAGAAGTCGAACTCGTTTTTAATCACGGTGACATAAGTCCCGCTTTTCTGTCTCGTGGATTCGGTATAGCAGTTCGTGCGTTGTCGTCTATTTGCTTGTGTATTGTGCGTAAGCTAACGCGAAATGTAACGTGACAATTGTCTGATGCTTTACATAAGTGTCAAGTTATGCAAGGTTTACACAAAGCCAGTGACTGGACCCAGTTATCTTGGTTTTGGACCCAGTCACTGCCAAAGCGGCACAAAACTATTGTTTACATGCACCCAGTAACAAGTCAGCGCTGGACTGGGTTACTGTACTGCCATGTTACTGACCCCGTATAAACCGTCCACTAATTTATGAACGGTGATAATATTACGTACCAGTACCGCGAATATAATTTTGTCTACTCTTCTAGCAAGAAATATTTGCTATAACTAGCATAATGCAGATGAATCCCCACCGCTGCCAGTGAGGATATTTGTGAAAAAAACTGAAATCCCCACTGATAGAGATTTCTTAGTGGGGATTCCTGGTACACGGTGTAACATAAATACCCTATAAGTCCGAAGGTGAGGTATTCTACAGGTCATGGCGAACAGTGTTTGTTCTACGACTTTTGAGATTTTGAAGTTTTTCATTCATGAAATGAACTCGTTACTTTTACTTAAAATATACGTATACACAGCTAGCGTGTGCGTGCGACGCGGTAGGAGAGTACCTACGTGTGCATGCGTGTGTACGGGTTTACGCAAATAGTAAACAAACACTTCTAAAATAATAAAAGTTGTATTTTTGTGTGAAAATTTCAATTACGATTTATTGACCCTTTGCACATGTCCAAGCACTCAGGTAGTCGGTCTGATTACGCCACCTTCGGGCTTATAGGGTAATTATGTTACACCTTGTACATCAGAAATTGGCATATTATTCTACTCTGCGACTACTTAGTAGACATGGTTATGTGCTTAGTCACTAGAGGTAGTATATGTTTGTATCATGGGAGTTTCACATCTATCAGAGTAGGTATTTATCTTTCGATCGTTAACACGGCCATTGACTTGCCCTGGAGGCATGGGGAGTAGGACCTCCTTCACTACTTCTGCATAAACATGCACACCCATTAACTATGAGCGTTTGCACACTGACCGATAACGACATCTACACGATACCGATATGTCAGGGCCTCGAACCACTGTCGGCTCCGACAGGGAGGTTCCGCTAACGAACTACTCAGCTGAATGCTGGTCTGTATTTTTATGTTTTCGGCTATTTCATATTCTACTATCAAAGTTTGACAACTGAAACGCAGATGCCATTTAGATCCAGCTAAAGAGTGACGTTTCAGCTAAGGGTCAACCGTTATAAATTAGTGGAATTAGGACCCAGGTTGTTGTGATCTGTACTTTATTGTCATGGCAGAGATTGGTTTTGAGAGTAGTTACTCATTTGTTTTTCATAATTAATCACATTGGATGGAACAATTTTTACATTGGCTGGGAGGAGGCCGATGTAAGAACGTAAATGTGTGACATTGCGTGGATATCGTGTAGATGTCGTGTCGGCGGCAGTATGAAGACACCCTATGACTCGCTACTTGCTTGTTAACTAATGGACTGAACGTCACTTTAGAACCGTGTGGGATGTTGAAGTTGCGTAGGTATAGATTCTCATAGATGGTGTGCCAGTTCATGCTGAGATTTGTGATACTATAAATTAAGGTCATTTAACATAGGTATTAATAGCTTTTTTTTATACAATATATGTAACCGTTTGACCACAATCTCACCTGGTGTTAAGCTCTTTTTAAAGATTTAATACTATAATAACATCTAACCATTTCTGTATTTCTTTTTCAGGTAAGTATCCCGATCCTCCACGCTACGTATGTACATATACATAGTACAAAAAAATATTCTTCTTTACAACAGTAAGTTAGTAATAGTACATTATGATATGAGTGCGGTAAGTTGAAAATTACAGCCGAGGCGATATTGCCAGCCCGAGCCGTAGGCGAGGGCTACAAGAAAGCAGAGGCTGTAATTTTCAAAGCGCACGTATGTCATACGACGTTTTATAACACATTTGCGAGGAAATAAATAAAACTCGTTATAAAAGTTGTTTAAAAGTAAAATTAACTTATTTTAATTTTAATTTTATAAAAGTAAAAAGCGCGGGAATAATTTTTACTTGATCTCAAATTAGAGATGCGCGCGCATCAGCGCTATAAAAACTCTTTGCTAAGATTTAAAAAAGGTTCGTTCGTTTTAGACGGAGTATCTTGATAAACCGTACGTTTTACCTTACTTTCTAATACGAATAAATCACTTGTTAAAACAATTTGTAAAAGAATTAAATGCTTATTTTTTATCTCCCAAAGTCAATTTTATTCATAAAATGTTGACCACTTTACTGACATAAAAACTCTTTGCTAAGATTTAAAAAAGGTTCCGTTCGTTTTAGTGGGAGCATCTTGATAAACCGTACGTTTTACATTACCATAACGCACAAGTGCGTAATGACATACATCACGATACTGAAATTGGTGAAATAAGAGACCCTTTACGAGCAAATGTGTTATAAAGGTTTATTCTAGAGAAAATTCTAGATGGTTTATACAGAGTTTTGGACAGCTCGTCATGTCTACTTCGTCTTTAAAATGTATCCAACCAACACCGCAGTAGGTTTGTTTTCTGATTACAACTGCGATATTAAGAATGTCTTGTCTATGATATAGAAAAATACCAAGACAAAGAATCCTAACTGACGTTTCCGCAATTTTAGCCAGACCTACTTACAAGGGAAAGAGGGTATATCTCGTATTGTACCCAGAATTGGGCGGCCCTTAGATGTGTATTGGGGTTCTTTGTGATGTGAATTATATGCTGTTATTTCCGGGTACCATGTTTACGTAAAATGCGGAATATTAAGTTATGCGGTTTTTCCTTGATGCTCAAAAGAATCCCCTTGATTTTATATGAAGTGTTTTGAGGGTTGTTGATTAGGGTAACACAATTTCAAACAAAATCAAACGAATGATACGCAATCAAAATATATATCTTGTTTCTCTGTGGCTCAACTTTCATATTTAAAACCCTTTACATTATTATTTTAAGAGTTTCTAACTAACGGAATATCATAGTTTACCATTCAGACTTCATTCAATCAAGCCACTTTAGTTTTCTTTTACACCGTATGATCATTGCAAGTGGACTTAGGTACCTCGAAGAGTCGATCATTTTAATCCACTATTTTTACATATATTTCACACCTCAACCACTAATTTTAATAGATTTTATATCATAGACCGTAGAATTATCCAAAACCAATGTGTCTTTTTATCTGTATTGCCATTTTTCGCGCAGTTTTCCCTCTGTCGCTTCGTGGCTGGATAAAAATAATAAATAATGAGTGATAAAGCCTGTAGGAGGTTCCGATGGACGAGGATCAAGTGAGCTCAAGGGCTTTCGCGTTAACACGGAGTTATTAGAATTTGTTGCGTCCCTGCTGAAAGGTTTTTGTAGCCGAGAGCTTTTTGGATTTTGTTTGGAAAATCTAGATTGTAAAAGTTTTAGAGTGTTTATCTAAATCTATATATAACTTTTTTACTTATTTCGTACTCAACCCGATACGGCTAATGGCTTGTTTCTTCTTTTTGAAACTGATACTGAAAACTGAGATACATTTTTAAGACTACTGAATTCTAGCAATTTTTCTATGTGAAGGTTTATTATTGTTGGGAATCCAACCTGTTTTTGATGTCTAGATGACCATTGCTTGGAATGTACATATTACGTCGTGCTTTATATAATTGGCTACCTTTCATAGAAACATAGCAATGAAAACTGCAGGAACTGCGCGCAACATTCAATCTAAAAACAAAAGAATCCAATCGCAATTGTATCTAATTTCTTTTCATTCGAATGAAACCTTTCTATTGATTGAAAAGGCACAAGAAAACCAGGTACTTACTAATATATTCAGCATATTTGCATAGACCTTCGGAGTACTTCGCAGATGCTCTAGTTATAGCTGAATCTGAAGGCTTTGCTTGCCAAAAGTAAGGTTATGTAAGCATTTTAGGTAACGTTTTCTCGGTATTTTCGTGTTTATGACATCAATATCGAAAGGTTAAATGAGTACAATGTTTTAACCTATTCATGTTTTAAGCATTGCAATATTCAAACCTATGTTTCATTGATACGTATTCCGTCTGATCCTGTCTGATTTTTATTAATAAGAAATCCGGAACAAAGCAATAGGAGCGATTCTGCTTGGCGGCAGAAATAGGTATGGTGATAGTACTTCCCCGGGCGAACTCTATCGCAGAGCTCTACTACTAGTAGAAGTTGTATCAAACGCAAAAAATTGTATTTTAAATTACGCTGCACAGTTCCTGTTTTCTGTTGACTAGGAAGATCCCGATTGGACGTTGCAGCTAAGCCTATGCTCAACGAAAATAACAGCAGAAGTTGTCCACAAAGAGGGAAAGTGCTAATAGAGCGGTGAGGTTTGGTCCCGTGTTTTGTACCCTTCAGTTTGTTTATGCTAATTACTTGGGATCGTGACGCTCTTTGATGGTTTTTCTTTTTAATTTTCTTTCCTTAAGACTAATGAACTTTGGATTTTGTAGAAAATGAAGTACCAAGATTCAGAATGATAATAAAAAATAAAAAAGTATAAATATTTGTTTGTATCAAAATAAATTTTCAAGCCAAATGTAGCGTTCGGGCGTGCCTCTAACTACCCTTTTTTCAAACAACTACGAGTACCCCATAGACATACTCAAGGTTCTTCAGCACCTTCAAAGAAAGATTATAGGGTATATACTTTTGGATATTACAACTATGATCTTATCATGATTTTTGTAAATAATTTCAGTGAACGCCCAACCGTTTTAGGGTTCACTGAAGTTTTCAGAAATAAGTTAAAGCCTAGTGAAAAGGTATGTAAAAAATAAAAACGAATGACCTACTTGAAATGCCTGCATGCTAACGCGGAAGCATGCGACGGGAACTGCAATACCGAACGTTAAAAACATGCCATAAATACTTATGCATGGTCATGTTTTCTTCTAGAGGAAACTGAAAGACGTTTAAAATGTCATAATTGGTGGATAAATTTTGAAACATTTGGGATTGTTTTTGTGATTTTCATGATTGCGTTGCGTCCATTGCGTGGCATTGCTACGACGATAATCTAAGATTGATTATTCAAAATTAAGGGTTGGTTATAATCGCAGTTTTGTTTTATTATTATGAATTTAAAGTCGTTTTCAACCTATTTATACTTGTACATTTGTAGAAATGTCTGTGAAAAACTTAGTAACTATCACAGTAAGTAAGTTCTAAAAATTTCCTAAAAACCCTTCCAAACTCGGATCAAAAAGATTTGGCAGCAAACAAACATTATGTAAAACTTTTTCAATACCTTTTATATTTACTGCAGGTACTTACTTAATCCCTAAAACAAAATAATATTGGGTATGATCCCGGTGCCCCAGAGACGTCTCCTCATTTAGGAACTGTCCAACTTTCAACGTAAATCAATTCAGTGGGGTAAATGAGAAAAAAAGCTGAGCATCCCTTTTATTAGTTCCATGGGACCGATGACATTTTATGAGTTGGGAACAATGGGAGATTTCACACTGCCACAGACGACACCTACATACACGATATCGTCGGAGGGTATGTTATACATCAAGATATTTTACAGGCTGCAGTTTTTTTTAAATATCGTTGTCGATGAGCTCCTAGCTCACTTACTGAGACCAGAGACTAGCAGACTGCACTTTCTTATCGGCCGATATTTGGTTAGATTGGGCTGTTAGTGCACACCGGACCTATACTGAATCGTTGTAAATGCACTTGCGTACATTATACTGATTAAGAGCCCAACCAAACTATCGTCTGCAGTCATTCTGCGAGGGGTCTTAGTATACTAGACAAGACACTTCACACCGATTTCACGCCGACAACGATATTCTTGTTCGATCAACTGAGATTTAAGTATCGCGTAGGTGTGGTTATCGGCCAGTGTGCAAACGTTTGTCGGGAAAGTGGATAACTATTGCGCGAAAATATGGCGTTTGTGTTTTTCATGGCTTGTCGAGTAAGAGATTGTTATTTCTTTTTGTCACTCAGATGCCTTGTGATTGCTATCGATAGTTCTTTGATGATGATGTATGATATTTACGTATCCTTTCTCTCTTCTAATATAGAGCTGAAAACTTAATCCATATCAGATCATTTACATGTCAGTTACATTATAATCACATGATTTAAAAATATTTGCTCATATCCGGAGGTAAGAAATTGCAAACGCTTCAGTCCCGACGCTAACCTTTGTCTGGACTGAAGCGTTTGTTTTTCGTGTGTTTTCGTTTTCTTGGTAAAACGAACGCTAACGAGCGTAGAGAACTAAAACTAATCTTGGTGACGAGGGCTCTGTCGTTGAATAATAGACTCTATTGTTGGCCTTCGTAGAATCTTTTTTGAAGCCGATTAGAAAGCCTGTCGATACTAGAAAGAAAAATACTATAAAGACTTGCTTACTTCTAGAAGCAATAAATATTTGCCATAATATGTCCTTTGGTCTGTAGTCAGCATAAGTTTTCAGTGTTAGAACTTTCTGTTTTCGAATAAACCTATCGTAAAAGTAAGATAACTCAGGCAAAACTTTCCTTCGCGTCTTGTACGTTGGATATTTGTGTAGTTACCCCGTTTATGGAATATCTTGGATCCTTTGATATCGAATGCCGCTTTAAACTATCTAGGAAATTTATTATTTACCTTGATCTTGCCTTTGTTGTTCAAAGCTTTGACTAGGGTTCTTCATAAAACTACTACTGGCTTATAACGCTCGTGATCAGTTAACATAAGTGCCACAGATTCGGACGCTTTGTGAAACCTGCAAGCTCTAACCGTAGTCAATACTCATTGATTCTGGGAATCGTCTTAAAACGAAGTGGTTCGTACCAGTTCCTCGCGGCCAGTCTAGAACGAAGAGGCAAGAAAGTCACTGATTGCTTCCTTTCTCGCGACAGCTACAGTACAGACACCTTCTCTTTGTAATATCAACAGTAAAATAGTATTGCGTGCGGCTCTTAATGACTTATTTCAGATTCCCATAAAACAGTAATGATAGCCGAAAGCTTCAACAAGGTTACTGATCGTAAATAATCCAATACAAACAAAATGAGAATTCCATTTGTAATGAAACTGATCCATAACTCATAATCGTAAATGTTCGACCGGATATTAATATTACTCTGACTCTGTTAACGAGTGGAATGAATGCATTTCAATGACGTTGTAGAACATCAAAATCGAATGAAAAGTGACATTCTGAAACATAATATTGATGTATATTATTGCTCGGTTTCATAATAATACATTTTATTGATTCTACTCGTATTTCAACAGCTTGCACGAACAGCTTATTACACGAACAGCTTACAAATCTCGATATTATTATAGTTCTATAGTTTACTGCATAGATTTGCATGACTTGCTAGCTTGCTACACTTGCATGCCACTGATGCCACGCATATTGTTTGTTTGTATTTTCTTAGATACATTCAAGTTTATGGGTTTTCATGAAAAATATATAAGCTTTCTGGATGTTTTAAGGCACCAATTAAGTTTGGCGTACCTCAAGGCTACATTTTAGGACTTCTCTTTTTTATGACTTTCATAAATGTTATAACTCAACAGATGTTCCGCAACGCTCATAATGTGGTTAATTCAGACTCACTTTTACTGTGTGGTTACCTCAGAGAGCCATTCCAGTGTCCAGGAATCGTTGTCAACGAGTTCATAAAGCATTTTAATTGTCAGTGCGCGGGACTCTAACGAATTGCTGAATGTGACGTTAAATTAGTTTCGCGTTTCACTGTGATAAATTTAATTTGTTAACTACCCTTTTGAACTGAAATATTCATACTGCTTGCCTCACTGAAAACCATTACCGTCATCATCTGCTGCTAGTTTTGGGTATATTAATATTGTATGAAAGGTTTGCAACGTGAAAACTCTCATTGTAATCTCGACTTTACTCGATCTTTCAAAACCACTATGTTTTACTGTAACGATAGGTCGAAAATCCAAGGAAGACGATAGTTAAAGAAAAGTGCTGGGGAAACTATACAGGGTATTTCATGTCAAGCTGAAATCTCATCCGTATATTGATTATCGGCGTATATTCTGCGATTTTTCGTATGTAGGTTTAGTAACACTCAATTTATTCAAATAGGTCCCAGTATGAAACAGATTGATAGAATAAACAATGCTACTAAATTCTAATGATCTAATATCCGGGATCACCCCAAGGCGGGTTCACGCGGTCATCTGAACTGTCGTTACTCGGACATTGAAGCGGTTAATACGAATTAGCAAAGCAAATTCACCCTTAAAATTAAGCTACTAAGCAACACTGTTGTATGCTTCATTCATTTGTTATACGTCCTCGGCTAGAATGGAATGTTCTATAAGCGAACCATTATTAAGGATATTTGAGCTGCAGCTGAAACTCAATTGGCCGAAGGTGATATATTCGCTGATTAAACAATGGCGGAGTTCGTTCAAGCTGTTGCAATAATTTATGCATTTGATTTTGAGTTCTAAGCTAGAAGAGTTAGGTTTTCAATTAGAAAACGGGTATTATCACATCCTGTTCGTGAAATACTGGTTCAATTGCATTATTTTGTGCCAGATATTGGTGTTTGCGTTTAGTTGTAAAATATTTGCTACTAGCTTTCGCTCGCGTTAGAGTGTTACTGTTAAAAATTCCTTTCTTAGTGCACCCCTACTCTATATAAGGATACTACCCTCCAAATTTCATCTCTAGGACTTATAGTTTAGGCTGTGCGTTGATTGTCAGTCAGCTTCAAAAGAGTTTTATACACGGTGTAACATAAATACCCTATAAGTCTGAAGGGGGGGTATTCTACAGGTCATGGCGAACAGTGTTTGTTCTATGACTTTTGAGATTTCGAAGTTTTTCATTCATAAAATGAGCTCGTAATTTATACTTAAAATGTACCTACACACAGCTAGCGTGTGCGTGCGACGCAGTAGGATGGTACCTACATGTGCATGCGTGTGTATGGGCTTACGCAAATAGTAAACAAACACTTAGGGTTATCGCAAATTTCTAAAATAATAAATGTTGTGATTTTGTGTGAAAATTTCAATTACGATTTATTGTCTCTTTGCACATGTCCAAGCACTAAGGTGGTCGGTCTGATTACGCCCCCTTCGGGCTTATAGGGTAATTATGTTACACCTTGTATATTTATAAATAAATAAATAATAAAAGAAGATATTACTCGAATATTATGTATAGCTAGGGTGAGTCTCAGCAGTGATTGACTGCGTTTTAATTAATTCAGTAAGCTGCCTATTTCTAAAACAAAATGCACCTACATTTATAACAGAGTGCAGCAGCGTTGGGTCAAGTGTCTGTGTCAAGGACCCGAGTGCCAGCGCCTCGTGCTAAATATCTCATCTCATCCACCTTCCGTCGTTTGGCTCTTCAACTAATATAGGCAGCTTTATGCTAATGTTCCCTACAGGCCTGCAGATTATATTTTATAATAACTTAAAGTGTGTTTGGATGGGGAAACTAAGGTTTTTCTATAGTAGTGTTAGTGTACTTTTCCTACAGAGCTAAGCTACGTTGTAAATCCACCAATAGGGATCGTTTGTTTTCATATTAAACGATTCCTATTGGTGGATGTCAAACACATCATTAGCAACCTAACGTCTCTGCTGGCTAAAGGGTTCCCGAATAACCCACTTCAGCTATTTGATTTTCGTATTTAGCTATATTTGATAGGCCAATTGTTTCATGTGTATTTTGTAAATACTGTATTAGTCATTGTTTCCATTGTGAAAATAACCGGCTATTTTTGTAAACTGAAATAATACAAAGCCAGAATATTTTTTTGGTCACCAGTGACTTCAATCATTGAAAAGCATGCTTGATTTATGTTGTCCTATTATTCGGGTAAAGATAAATGTATTTTCCTCCTTCATTTTACAGGTATTTTCACGCACAGTGATGGTATAGGCCGTTTACATTTAGTACCTACTTGAAAATACATTAAATGAATGTTTTTTTTTTGTTTTTTTTTTTTTTTTTTATGAGCAAATAGCTAAACATTTGGCTGCCAGCACACCTGGTGGTAAGTGTAGCTGCAGCCTAAGGTGGAGCACGCTTAGCTATAATCCACCTATTCACTTTTTTCTTGAAAATTCCTAGGTATATATTCACGAGAGGTATGACAGTAATATATTAGTTTATTGATGCAAATGGTAGGTGCGTAAAATAATGGACGCTAATACTTGAATGTGTGCAATGAAATATTGTAGCCACTTCGTCATCATGAACTCTCCCTCCTTATTTGAATGTTCTAAAATCTTTGCCCTATAACAAGACGAACATGTGCCTTTCGCAAATCGTATTATGTGCATTTGGTCCTACTTTCACTAATGTATGTGTTAATATAGGTATTGAACTTTAAAGCACTATTGGTAAAGCTTTATTGACGTTAAACAAAAATCCGTAAAAGTTAAAAACGAAAAACACTAGTGCAAAGTTTCTCTGCTACGTTCCTGCAGTAAAAGGAATTCTAGAAAGCGAATTGAACGGAATTTTCCAACAGCACCTTAAAAATCTCTGCAGCATTTATTTATTCGCACGAAATGCTCTTAGGATAGCTTAAAGTAAATTCCGACGTCCAACATAGCAATTAAGAGCATCTGAACTGCACCGTGCCACAGAGACTGTACTAGTGTAAATGTTATGCACAGGCCTGACGCACTCAGCACTTTAGGGTTCATGTTACAAGCACAGTAGTCACAGCCGTTCTGTCTCTCCAAAGTTGAGGACTGCACCCCATCATCATCATTATCAACCTATATTAGCACGTAGGTCTCTCCCAAGACTTTCCAGATATTTGCCAGGTATATTTCTCAGATCGTCGCCCCACTTAGCTGTAGGCCCCACCTAGAGGTCAATTATCTACATTGGAAGCCAAGGGACCACGTGCTTACATATGTAACGCGTCAAACAATAACAGCTACCCAATAGAGATGCACTTTGTAGGTAGCATTGTAGGTAGGTACAAACAGTAGAATTCAGCGCTGTAAAAATTCAAGTGTGCTGTTACGACCTAGAGTCCTTTCCATGAAAGAAGTCCCGCGGACGCGTCGCTGTAGTCGACCTTAAGTATTATTTCTCGGGCAGCACTTTTAATAACTTTAGGCATTGAAAACAAGACTTTGATCACAGAAACAAAATAAAAACGCACTAGCATCCGAACACATTAACAGCACCTGACAACTAATTTAAAATTTAGTTTTAAAATTTAGTTTCGGAAATTGCCGCGGGACTTCTTTCATGAAAAGGACTCTACCACCCAAATCAAAAGGAGAAGCTGGACAGTCTGCCGAACTGTTTCAACCAGCATACGCCGAGCGCAACGCCTAACCGCCTCCGCATTTAAAATCACATCTACATCGTATGTGGATTGGATTGTTTTATTTACATGTCTTCCATGAAGTGAACCTTCTGTACTTGCAGAGTATTTATTCTGTGGTTGTATTATAACGAGCATTCTACTTCCAGGTGTTCTGTATTTCAAGCTCTAGTAGCAAAAACCGTCCTATTGTACGGAATTGTAGTTTTGATAACAATAGATTTAATCTTAGTAATATTGTATGCATGTTCGAGGTCGGCTTGAGTTCGAGGGTTTGCGTTTCTTTCAAATCATGATGTTATAAAACCTTTTTTATTTGAATTGAGTGAGATTGTATTTACTGAACCGAGAATGAGGACTCGGGGTAAGTTGAGGAAGTACCCGTGGTAGATTATATTGATATTAAAAGAAGTAACATTGATATTATGGTATCAGGTAGGCTCTGAAAGGCAACTCTATAAACATACGACCTTTAAGATAATGTATATTTCTGAAACATTTTAATTCTATAAATACTTCATTATAACAATCTAAAGTTTTCTACTTGCAAAACACGAGAGTTCATTTTAAAAGAAAATTAAATGTACAAAGAATCTGTTTCACAGCGCTATATTTTTTAGTATCATTGTAAAAAGCCTTCCTCTACCTTTACTCCTCGATTACAAAGTGCACTTTAAGCCATATTTCTTATGTATTAAAGTTCTAAACTGCTTAGCGGGATCGTCTACTGCGGTAAAGTTTCAGAGAGTTTCACTTTACCAGACTCCCGGGATGTCATGTCACTTTAAGTTAACTTGTAATGCGAAATAAGCTTTATAACGCTGCTTGAAGATTCAATATTGTGATGGATGCTGGGTGGCATTATCTAAAAGGAAAATATACTGGCACGTATGTGGAAAAATTTAATACGTTTTGGTTATTTGCAGATCTGTCACTGAGTGATCATAAACACACTAATTCAGTATTGATTTGAATAGTAGTCACTTTCACTGTCGTTGGAGTGACAGAAGACTACTTCCAAAGCACGTGGTACTACCCCATCTGCGACTAGAGTACTAAGTTAGGGCGTTGTACCGGTAAATGGCTTCATTTTGCACTGGACAAAGGGTAGGTTGCGAGCGATTTTATAAAACAAAATTTTCCTTGTATATTTGCTTTGTTTCTGTTTGTAGACCAAAACACAGATCTTTCAGTGATCTGTAAGTTTTTAGGACTAGTCTTAGATGGTATAGGTACCAGTCTAACCCACACCATCCTCTAAGACTGGCCTTCTCAATCTAAAAATATCCCTGGTACTACAGCGTCCTGTCCATCGGGGCGTGCGATAGAAGAGGCCTTCTGACGCTGTGAATTCATCTAGCTAGATCGTTCATAGATGCAAATGCTAGAACATTTTATTTGTAAAAATGCTTGTTCTTCTTCTATCCTGTCCATGTTTCAGATGACTATTTACTAAAAAAAGAAAATTTACCCAATAGGAGGCCACTATTGGTAGCCTTCATCTTGTAATCAGAAGAACCACGAAAAATTTACTGCCTCTAATATATTCTAAGAAGCTTGTAGAGCTTTATATCATTTTTGAATTTTTAAAATGTTGCTTAAAGTTGTAAGTATGAAATGGGTACTTTAGCCTTGAAGTTTGGGTTGTAAATTGTTTCGGCTGTAGTGGCCTTGGTGAGGTATGTGGCTAAGAAGTCCAGCTCCGGCAACTTGAGTTACTGAGTACGTAACACGTAATGTTCGTGTGTTTTGTGACCGCTCACTATTCAACAACAAAATATTGAGAACATTCATAAGATTGATGCTCACTTGATGATGATCAGTTCAAAGCAATAGGTGGGTACAAAACTGTTCAAATAGAAAACTAGCAACTAAGCTCTTTCAGGCCTTGATCCTTATCGATGTAAGAGAACTTTTTACTAAAGTAAAGGCATTTTATTTGTGTTATTTGAAAACAACTCAATACATTCAGTCTCCTTTGTTCATAAATCCATTTCAAACAAAACGCCCTCAGTGATTTTAGGAACAAATAAAGTAACATTCGTATTTTATTAATGAAGTGATGTTCAAAGTGTTCAAAGGGCGTGTCCTTCGCACATCGCGAACAAACATCTTAAAATAAATAGGACAAAGTCTCCAGATGTCTGTGTTCGCACTGACAACGACACGATACCTACACGACAATAGATTTACCACAGTTTTACGAAAGGGCTAGGAATGCTGGTAAAATCGTATAACGATTGCCGACAATCTTACCAAACTACTGATGCGTGTAGTTTTGGCAACAAAACCAAAGAGCAACACTTAGTCACGGACCTCGGCTTTGATTTTGAAGAGCTAACGACATTATACCGCGTGCACACTATGCCCATGCCGCTGCCGGAATGTATGGCGGCAGGACTTATTGCCACAGTAACATCGCCTTTGTTCTCACTAAGCGGCATTAATGCCGGCAGCGGTATGGGCATAGTGTGCACGCGGTATTAGTACTAGACACTTTTACCCCTTGTCGACGCTGACACCGATATTTTTATTCAACCTGGATATACCAGTATCGTGTCGGTGTCGGACAGTGTGCAAACGCCCGATCTCAACGTATAAATATTTATTTGGGTACGTTTAATGTAGATGTGCTGTCGAGATGTGTTTTCCTAATCGATCGGGTCTACTGCGCTCTAGTTTTTCGAAGAGCAGCGACCGTCATAAAAGGAACATTTTGACCTTTTGTAAGACTCCTGTATAAATAACAGAGTACTAGAAATAAACATGAGTAATGTCCTTATCATTGGCCCACGGAAAGGCGACGCAGAGAAGTGAATTTAAATAAACCTACTCAAAGTACTTTGAGGATTTACAGGCCATAATATAAATGCTTTCCCAATGCAAATGAATGGACAAATCCACCATCCTCAAACACACGTGTTTGAAGAGAGGGGTTTTGAGGGAGGTTTGGATACGTACATGAGAGGCGAATCTCCCCCATTATTGCTTTACTTAATCAAAGGGTTTCCAAGGAGATAAAGTGATTAAGCGGTTGTTCTTCCAGGAATAGATAAAGATTTGATATCAAACTTTATTCCTACATCATGGATGGTTTTTTTGGCAGATTATTTCGAGTAACAACTTTGATAAAAGTGGCCTTTTTTTCCTTTTTTTTTCGGATTGGCTTTTCACTGCTAAGTCCTTACACAATTGCCTATTTTCTTTTCCAACTTGATTGGGTTCAATGGAGCTCAACACGGCGGGCGGCGGTACCTACAAAAAATCTGCGGAATTCAAATTCAAACGCAGTGAAGCGATTTTGCCTCCATTTACAAACTTTAAGGAAAAATAGGTATGTACGGTGATTTATTTTTTAAGGATTTTCTATGGCGTTCAGCATTTCTTACCTTTTTTCATTTCAAGGCATGTTCACGTGTTATCGGTATTTTCTCATGTATGAGAACAAAAGAACACTATCTATTGTGGTTGCCGGCATTAACATCGAGTTCTTATCATGAAGCAGAGTCTTTAATAACCATGATAGACATTCTATTTCGTTTATTGATTACTACTCTTCTAAATATATAAAACTCTTTTGAAGCTGACTGACAATCAACGCACAGCCTAAACTATAAGTCCTAGAGGTATGAAATTTGGAGGGTAGTATCCTTATATAGTACAGGGAAACTAAGAAAGTAATTTTGAAAAGTGACACCCTAAAGGGTCTAGAACGCGAGCAACGCCGCGGGCGACGGCTAGTCATTAATAAATATGAAGTATTCATTACTTTCAAGGTGATATTTTCAATAACTTAAAACGCCGTGCGATGCCTTCTCCGGCTATTTACTCTGTGCAGTGTTCCCCATACGAACAGCCCTCTGCAGGTAACGAACGGTTCTTTTTATTCGTTTTGTGACTGCCAATCATGTATGGCTTGCCGACCTGTCCGTGTTTTCATAGCGTTCGCAACAAAGGAATTACAGGTAACGTTTTCAGCGCTGATGGCTCGAGTATCGCTTTGGGAATCTGTTTTGATGTTCAGCTGTTTCTTAATTTTTTTGGCGCTAGTTTTTAGTGAGGTTATATAGTTTTTTGAATAATCTATGTAGTCGGTCGTAGGTCGTAGGTATGTTACTAAAAAATGACTAATTTAATTATTTGGTGAAATATTCATAAACTAGAAAGCAGAGTTGTTAAATAATTTAAGAATCTTAATTGAATAAAAAAAATTAAACTAGCTATAGTATGTGCCAAATAACACCGCAATACAGGTCATTCACCCACCTTCACCTCGATGTCGTAAAATTCAATTTATGTATGGTAAACAAACAGTACTACGAGATTCGAGCGATTACCGTCTTAGCGACAGGTTTGTATGGAAAGCGACAGAATTAGCCATTCATAAAATGAATTTTGCGACATCGTGGTGAAGGTGGGTGAATGACCTGTATTGCGGTGTTATTTGGCACCTACTATAGCATAAAAATAAGCAATATCTTTAAAAGTATGTGGGTATCACCATCATTTACCAATGATCTTGATTGATAACGAAAACATCCAATGAAAATGATTTTGAATGTAGTTAAAAATCTTCAGCCAAAGAAAATATTCTGTAGCTAGAGGTTTATTTTCTTTGTTCACTTTATTTTCATCTGACTTACAAATTCGTACGTCAGATTCGCGAGACCTTGAGATCCGGGTTACCTAATGGAAACCTGGCGTGAATACTAATCACATAATAATTGCGTAATTAGGTAGCGTTTACGACCGCTTTGTCTGCGGGTACAGTTGATAAAAATAGACCTACTGTAGTTTTATAGAACCTAGGCTGGAATACTCAAAAGTCATCCAAATTTGAGCACCACTTAAAATTGCTCTGCCTCTGTTTGACATTACTCATTTGTAATGTAAGAGATGGCAATAATTTAAGCGGAACTTAAATTGAGTGGGGTTTGAGTGGCGTTTGAGTATTTGGCCACTAGACTAATGTCAACTAACTGGTAATGTTTTTTTTCGCAGCGAATTATTTACGGTGAAACGATATCCAACATTCTAATATTCGTTTCCCGAAGTTTTTTTTCCATAGATACGTGTTGCTTTCGAAAATACAAAAATTCAAACAGCATGTATTGTGGGGATTGTATGCTGACAAAATATTGAAGTCTGAATCATGTTTTGTCAGTTTTCTATAAAAATCTCTACTTAAAACTTATTTCTGAGCCAAGCTTGAATCTTAAGTTTTGTACAATAACGGTAAATGTGCTAAAACAGATCAAACGAAACACAAGCGCCAATATTTCCTTTATCAGCAAATTAACAGAGTTCCCTCTGACCGTGTATGATCACGGAAATTCTGAATTGAGCAGTAAAGTACAGGTAATATCATAATGGAGCTTCCCTGAGCGCTGTTTGTTCGCAAACACATCGTCGACAGCGCCACATTATGAGAGAGTAATTAACTTCTATACGCGCATGTACTGAACTTTGATAATTGGAGCGCTGGTTTTTAAGCCGAGATACTTTTTAATCAATTGGAAGCTGGTCAAGCTGGATGATGCACATTTAATTCTTAAAGGGTTTCTGCAACAGTACATAGCTATCAGCATCTCTTTTATACGTAAACCATGTCAGTCAGTCCACTCCCTTTTACAGGGATGAGGGAGTTACACTCCATATTGGTTCGCAGTTGAAGCCAAGATTAAAATGCTTAGTGCAAATGGCCGAGTATGGTACTTGCATGGCGTGGCCTCAGTTCTCATTTTGACAACCTCGTGACTTGACTTGAGTTGGAGGACAAAGCGGGCAAGAAAACAGTTTCACTGCAGCCACAAAAATGGTCGCCAATAAACAAAACTATTGTTCTCAACCATTACAGCTATGACAATAGTCTGGCAATATGTTGGCCAGTATTTACACAAACTGACGTCGATTAACCAGTTACGCCACATGAATATTTCAGCTACATTCAGTATTCATGGAAAAGCACGTAAACGTTTAGCTCATAACAATTTGAAGGCAATACAGATTTTTTCTTGCGCGTAAAGGTATAAAGAAAAGTAACGGTTTCAATTATGCAAAAGAAATCACGCTGTGTCTAGTACCCTGTGTTGGTTTTATATAAATCTAGGTAACAGATGTTTCTCCTCTTTTCTGTTTCCAGGTTTTTTCTTCTCGCACTTTTACATCACCATCTTTCATTACACCTGTAATCGGTTTGAGGCATTTAGATAATATAATATCCTGGGTATTTCTTTATATATAAATGATGTCTCCAAAACCATGCAGCTGTTGGTTTGTCTAGCTTTTTTGTCTTATATGTTTCTGTGTTTTTTTTTCTATATAATTCATAGACCTTCAAAAAATCCTTGTTTTAAGGACACATATACACCATTTTTCTCTAGTAAATTCGTTAGTATAACACTATGAGATATTTATATTTATAAAAAATCCAAAGAACTTGCAAGAAGTAAAAGTGTTATCGACTTGAAACATTTAATCGAAACTCACCGCTGTGTATAAATAATTTACTAGTCAATTACTAGAAGCTATTTTATAGAAAGAATTGCTTTTGGTTCAGGTGGCGATATCGATCTTGTCATAGGTATTTCATTAGTTCTACTGGCGACCTCTGGCGCGGCGGGCGTTCTGCTTGACACACAAAAATGCGGGATCTACAGCAATCGCATATATTCTATACAATCAGTTATTTAAAGAGACGTATAAAATGATACTATCGATATCAGGCGACGAGTATTTCAAATCGATCTCGATCTGCAAATATTTGTACTACATATCAAATACTGCGCTCTGACGTAGATGTAGACATACGGTTACAATAAAGTAAATACATAAATCAAATTACTTTATAGATTTTATCGTATTTCTACACAACTATTCATTCCTGAGGTTTTAGACATTGAGTACTATAGATTTCTTTGTCTCTCTATATACAATTATTGGAACACTGAAAGAAAGAAATAAAAATCGGTCTCCACTACCCAGCCCAGTGAGGTAGTGGAGACCGAAAATGGACATCTATTATTTCTTTGACGTCATATTGAAACTGACGTCACTGGTGTATGGCGGTCGTCATTTGTTAAAAACTATTGTCTGAGCTAGACTTGCTTGCGCATGGTATTAGTGATTAACTACAATCAATGTTTGATTAACTCGAGGGCTGATTGGACGTAGACGCCGACGATTTATTTGTGTCTTAGGGCTTAGAAGAGGATTTAATTGTACAGACAGCATTAGAAGTGAATCATAGTAGATTTTTCAGGACCAAATTGGTTATTATTGACTCAAATAATATTTTTTCATTATTTCGCAATCAATGAAAATCAATGAGAAGTGAAACAAGTTGCGAAAAGTGATTGAGTTTGCTCGAGATTTGAACCCACGCACTACGAGCTAGTCTCGATTCGATCCAATCCGTTAGACCGCTTGGCCAGCAGTCTGCTTAGAATGCGCACGAAAATTAGGGATCTCTCTTCTCGTTTCCTCGCTTTTTCGTTTCATTGACTTTCAAATCACAACGGTGTTAAAGAAGTTTTCACTTCAAAAATCGCTAAAGATAAGAGTTATTCACTTTTGTTGGTGACTGTACTGATGAAATGTCGTCGTATCAATAGTCAACATAAAGCTCAAAATAGTATTATCGTGTTTTGTTTTTTTCATCGAATTTGAAAACCGCTTGTCAATGCAAAAAACAAAACACGATGTAATTATTCCAAGCTTGCGCCAAGTTTATTGGTTACAGAGTATATCGTTATTTATTTCACATAATATGTTATGATCATGTTATAATAGGTTGTGGTGAAGTAACCCGCCACAGATATCTTTCGGTTGACCGAGCTTTGCCGCCTTTGGATTATCACTTCAGGTCAGCTTGCAATGGAAAATGAGCTTTATTGAGCTGCTATTCAATTCACAATGAAGATTTACAAACATTTTGTACAAGCTAGCCATCATATTATACCCTTAAAAGAAATGTCATGAAAAGATAATGTACAAATGTTTTTGACAGTATTGAAATTAAGGTCATTTACAGCGGATCTTCCTATTAGCGTCTTGTAGTATCGTTCTATCTCATTCAACCTTCCATAAATAGTACTTGTGCAACAAAGACCAGAAAAGTTTGATGCGACCACTTTATGCTATAAGTTTGTCGAAGTGAAACTTCAGTACATTGTAGCGTTTATTCTGTGGCTTTACCATATGGCACACGCAAGCGCCTATACCCAGATAGCGTTGCATTATTTATTATGGAAAGGTAGACTTGTGGAGCACGTGGTGCTTTGGGACACTCGCGTTGCAAAACGAAAACGAAAACTTACGCAAAAAGATGCGTCAAATAAGTTTATGATCAGCACTAGTAGGGAATTATTCCAAGCCGCATGTCAGATCCCGCGCTTTTTACAATGTATATGCATATTATGTTTACCTAATTTTTTTACGCAAAATGGCAAATGCACAGCCAGTGCGACGACAATAAAAAAAAGTATGCTTAAGTTTTTCGACACATTTCACTGTCAGTTTAGTTTACTGATAACTGATTCGCTGAACTGTTGATTTTGATTGTAATTCAAAAACATTCGAAATATATAATGTGTCAAACAAATCATGGTAACCATGGTAACATAATTAGATAGTCAGGGGGTTGGAGTTCTGGGTTTACTTTCGAATACACTTTAGACTCCTAAAAGTGTCTTCGTCTGACTACTGTGTGAGTTCGACTCGCACTTGACCGGTTTGTGATGTTTTTACTCCGTGTTTTTTTTTTAATATTTATTCATATATTATTACATGATTTTTGGTAAGCACGTGCGTTTTGCGGTCGAGTTCGGAATTATACCTTAAGTCTCTTGAAAAAAATCACATTCCCCATCTCTGTCGCCCGTAACGTGCGTTTTGCGGTCGAGTTCGGAATGATACCTTAAGTCTCTTGAAAAAAATCACATTTCCCCATCTCTGTCGCCCGTACCCGAACGGCACCCTTGAGCCGTATCAAAAGCATGTGTTTGGTGCCCTCCCTTTGATGGTATTACAACACGTTATTACATAAATATGGCCCTTTGAAGCTAACGACTTGCTTCACGTCTTTTTTTCCGTATATTTATTATAATTAATGGAATACGATACAAGTATTTTGTGTGATAAAAATATTGGTAGGTTTTCTTTTCCGAGTAAAATGTGCGGTCGATTCCATATAAGGTAGAGGATAATTATTTTTTTTCATCGAAAAGACGAAAGAAGACGCATTTTGATCGGCCTAAAAAAGATACAGAGTGAATCCTGAATGAGATTGGTTTATGGTCAAACTCATCCAGGTTTATTGAGCTGCTAAATTCTAGATTAATGAAGGAAAGTACAACCTTATGACAGTACTATTTTATTCTGTGCTTAGGTATTGAAACGTGTATGGTCGACCAAAATATCGAGTGATTTCTTTTACAGCAGCTTTAGTTTCCTTTTATCCATCTGAAAATATGTACTACTATAGAAATAGAAATATCGTTTATTGGCACAGGTGAAAAACACATACCTAAGTAAATTAGTCAATCCACCGCAGTGGATGGCACAAGCTTGGGGAGGCCTATGCCCAGCAGTGGGTAAAGTCGGGCTGTGAATGATGATGATGATAAAGTAAATTAGAGAATTTAAGTTACGTGTTAACAAGCTACGACTCGTCAATTTCTAACTAAGTAATCCAATACTTAATACATAGTAACAAAATGCGTAAAAAACAATAAATCTCATATTTTCGCTGTATAGGGGCGATCGTCATTATAGTTAGGTCATTTGATTTTAACAGCTGGTAGAGGAGACAGACTTAGACAGTTCTTTATTTAAGTAGGTATAATCATTTTGTAAATAGTAGTAGCTCTGCCTTCCGTGTTGTGGGTCGTGGGTTCGATCCCCAACGAGAACAAACATTTGTGTGTTATAAACATAGATTTTTGTTCTATGTCTGGGTGTTTCTATGTATTATAAGTATGTATTTACAAAAAAAAATGCATGTATGTATTCTATCAGCCATCTTGTTTCCATAGTACAAGCTTTGCTTAGTTTGGGACTAGAAGGCGTTGTGTTAAGTGTCCGTGAATATTTATTTATTTATTTAAATATTCTTTAATGCTGTACAGTGTTTTGTCCAATAAAAGGGTCTTAATTTCGGCTAGAAAACTGGTTGGTATAACATGTCTATTCCTTACTATTTATGTACTCATCCATAAAATAACACATGTATACTCTACATAATCACTATGTAGGATGTGGTTGGCAGTGGTTGAAGTCACGTGACCTTGGTCCCAGGACACCAATGTCCTATCGATTGCTCTGTCGGTTGCTCTCCCAAACGTGATCTTACGTAGACCCTTTCCAGGAACGAGGAATTGGAGGAGAGTATTTTATGAAACCCTGGAATATCTAGTTATCCAGCTTTCGCAGGTTTGTAAATTTTCTAACGGAAAGAGTTGGCGTAAGTTTATAGTTTTCTAGTAGAATGGAGTGTCCAGCATGCTTATGCGTTTTACGTATACTACAAAGTTGACTACATTTTTGTATAGAGATTGAGCAGCGCCCCTAGCGGGTAGTTTACAAAACTGATGGTTCTTCATACAAAATTATAGGTATATTATAGGTGACTTTGCAGTAAATGTCAAATGTACACACTCTGCATGCAGACCACGGTGCCCACTAAATTATTTCGGAGTTTATTGAGCACTTTTTGTGCAAAAACTAACGGTTTTTTTTTTCTTCAAAATTAGTACATACTTACATAGCTTTTAAGCTGCGTGCTGGTTGTCTGGTGAGCCTGTTCGTAGTTTTATTAAGATTAGAAGGTCAGTCTTTTACATAAAGATTTTATGAAGTCAACGAAAAAAAGGGTTGAATTAATATCAACCTCAGACTGTCTGCAGACAAAGCTAATCAACAGAACACCAGCAATATGAAATGTTGCCAGCTAGACACTAAAATACCCCAGTTACTGTACGGCGAGTGGGGTAATAAAAGCGACCGCACGGAACCTCCTCGAAATTAACCTACGGACTAAAAGCCTTACACTACGGCCGGCGGATCTAGACCGTTCTGAAGTTGCGCTTTCGGAAATTGTGCGCAGGTACAAGCGAGACAAACCACCTATTCGACCCTAAAAGTGACTACTGCGCAGCGTTCCGAAGGAACTTAACGCCGGTCTAGATCCGCCGGCCGTACTGTACTAAATTTCTGTTTTAGCCAACAGATTGTCTACCTATCTGATAGGTTAATTTGCTATCGAGGATAGTTCATCATCATCATGAGTTACACAAGTAGACCACATACACCATTACCACATACCTACCACAATGACAGACACAATGAAGGTAACAGACGTTTGGTTCTTAATAAATTTCATTTCATTTCATTTAAAAAAAAAGTAGAGGAAGACCAAAGAATTTGTTAGATTATGTGAAAGATGATATGAATGTAAGAGGAGTCGATTCAGAGTTGATGAATGATAGGAGTGAGTGGAAGAAGAAAACATGTTGTGCCGACCCCACCTAGCGTGGGATAAGGACAGGGAAATGATGATGATAGTTTATTTATTTGTTTTATTTTCAATTTTGGGAAAACTTACAGCTGATGAGGGGGTAGTAACATTGATTACAAGTTTCCATATTATATTTCATTATCATCATTATCAGTAAATGTCCACTGCTGGACATAGGTCTCCTAAAACTCCAGAAAGAACAATTTATGGGCCTTCGTGACGTGTCGACTTCTCGTCATAATAATATCGTCGGTCCATCGATTTGCGTCTTACACTTCGTTTTCTTGTTCTTGTCATCAAAGAACCTTTCAAGAATAGACCACCAACATTCTATTTTATCGTTTTTGGCACAAATAGTCTTTGATTATGAGTCTCCCGGGTGTGAACGACATTATGCAGAACATAAGACCAGTAAGTTCGTACTTAATACATTAAATTTTGCGTAGTAATAAAACTAGCAATATTAAAGCAATTAAAAGCGTGCGCAAACTCATAAATTTTCTCTATAAACTGCAACTACTGAAATAAGCAGCGACTCTGAAAAGTTAAAGTTACTTAGTTGTTGTTGAATTTATGACTTTTTAATTGCCGAATTCTTTTAAGACATGTATTATATCCGTTTTACACACAAAAGTTACGAGCAGTATTGCAGCTTGCAGCACGTTGACGCGACAGCGCTCTGCGATCTTGGAAGAATGATAAACTCTGCAGTTGAGTTCTACTTCTTCTTTTATTTATGGCCTCTTAGTTTTTTTTTTGTGTATACATATTGTTTTTAGTTGATAAGTTAGTAGATAAGTTGTATATAATAGGGTAAGTATAATCGATCAGCCTGTAAATAAAAATAAATAAAAAATATGGCCTCTGTCCGTCATTTCGACAGAATGCAGTTGAGTTGTTTCTGAGACATGCGCAAGACAAACACCTAAACAAACGAACTTATTATGGGAAAAAACATAACGTAAGACTAGGCGGTATGGTTTTAAAATTATAGCCTGCTCCGAGGAGCGAAAAAAAAATGAGTTGTTTCTACATGCTACTCAAAAATGACTTGACTGTTATTATTTCAAATACCTCACTTGACACTTGACACTGGCAAAATTGTATGACAAAATGACGTACAGAGGCCATAAATAAAAGAAGAAGAAAACGCTCCCATGCGTCAAATAACGTTCGCTCGCACATTTCAACATTTCTGAAGATATAAAATCATTGCACTTATTTTATGAAAAATCACAAACAGCCAAAAATATCATTTGGAACATTTCACAGAGAAATGAGAATAAAGACCGAATTAACTAATTACCGGACTCGTATTTGAAGGTCGCAATCAAAGAAATTGAAACCATGTGCCTACATACGCACGTTTACCTGAAATCCAAGAACGGTCAAAGGACCTTCAAGAAAACCTTCTTAATGAGAACCACTCGATTGGAGAACCCAAAGCGTATGTTCACATTAGCCGTCACAGCTCAGTCGGTAGTAGCTCTGCCTTCCGTGCTGTGGGTCGTGGGTTCGATCCCCAGTGAAAACCAACATTTGTGTGCAGCATACTAGAGATACTATAGACGCTCGTTCTACGTCTGGGTGTTACTGTATTATAAGAATGTATTTACAATAAAATAATTATTTTATCAGCAATCTAGTTCCCTTCCATAGTACAAGCTTTGCTTAATTTGGGACTTTGAAAATGACTCTGTAAAAATATATTACAAATAATTTTTCCCGATCTTTCATTGCCTCTAGTTCCTTGCTAAGGCTTTGCTTACCATCACTAAAGCGCTTCCAGCGCTTTAAAGATGCACGGCCACTCCACGATACGACGAATTTGCATGTTTAAAGCGCTGCTCTCTCTTTGTGGTGCAAGTTGCACTTCACAAGTGAGCCGACATTTGAAGGCTATGAATATGAAATTGTTGGTTGATGGTTTCTAGGTATTTTCTCCGTGTTTTCGGTCGAATGGTACTCGGATACACGGTATATGCAGCACGTACGTAGCAGTTCGTAGCACCCCGTGTCTACGCCGTAGACAGTCTACGCCAGTCGTAGAACCAACTCCGAACTAGTTTTTATAAATGCTCGTAGAAAGTGTACAAATAGTAGATTATTATACAAGGGGATAAAGCAGTGTCTTCTGTCGAGCGCGTGACGATTTAAATCGCGAGCGTAACGAAGGACTCGAAGTTTACTCCCGAGCGTAGCGAGGGTGTTAAAAACTTAAATCACGAGCGAAGCGAGGGATTTAAGGCGAGTCCTGAGAGTAGCGAGGGATTTAAGTTCACCCAAGACTAAGACAGCTTTATCACCGAGGAAAATACTCTACTTTTCGTACCATTTGCGAAAAAATTAACACAATAATAATATGAGATAGCATTTTAGAACATTAACTTATTTATAAAAATAAATTAAAACGTTTATGTAGGTATTTGAAGAAAACAAAAAGGCGTCATTTTCCTAGACTAATATTTTTTTGTCGGAAAATCAAAGGCATCAAGCTCATACGGCCTGCATAATAAATGCGTATTCCTTTTTCAAAAAGATGTATAATGCTTTGTATACAAACTCAATGGTGTAAACACAGATGTAGTTCAGTATAAATTGTATTCCAAATTTAAATCACTTTCTCCCCCTAGAGGATGAAAGAAATCCTGTACAATTTTCTTTACCTGTTTTTAACAGATTAAAAATGACTATTGTTATGTTCGCTTTTTGTGGCATAGAATGTCACTTGTTTGAGCAAGTGGTACAAAAAAAAACGTTTTATCCTTTCGTAAAAAAATGCAAGCCACCGCTGGACATGAAGGATTACTATGACGACCTTTGTAATCCAGTCTTCGACATACTTTCATTTTACACCCCCTTGACCGTAAAGTGGTCTTTTTGACGCCTCAATGTTTCAGTTCGTCTAAGAGCAAGGTGTTGTGTAGCAACTTGTGATAGTAACTGTACCTCTGGTAATTATTCTGTGTCACTGCCAAGTCCCAAAAGTTAGTAATCCAACATGGCTGCCGACAAATATTTGTGTTCTGTTCTGAGTGTTCTAACATACGTTTACTTGATGTTATAATCATAAATTATGTTGTTACAGGTACAACCATTGACGACATGTTGAGAAAAGGTTAGTAAATCAATATGGGAAGCGAAAATAACTTTTTTACTTACTTCAAAAGAAGATATATTTTTCTGCAATACATCTTAACTAACACATGTACATCATGGTCATCAACTTATATCGGTCCACTGCTGGACGTAGGTCTGGTCTGTGCCTAACACTGGATCAGAAGAGCCGAAGATCGGGCTCAGTGGCTCGTCTTGGGAGAGACCTACGTCCAACATATCTACGCTAGTCTTGAAATATTTTCAAGGTTTTCTCCAATTTGTCTTTTATCTCAGCATGTCCTTGCAACGCCCTATCTGCGCTAATTTCTCTTTTGATCCACGTCTTACAAATTGAATCTGGAGTATTATTCATTTACACTCCTTTCTTGAAAGTAATTTTGATTAGGTTCTCCTTGGAAGGATTCTCTTGTCCGAACTTGGGATGTACTGAGGTTTATTCTGTGGCATGGTTTACATTTAAATAGGAGTTTTAAAAGGGTTCTGTGTCTACGCAGTTTGTATTCAAGCTGTTTTTGATGTCTTGGAATCATAAATTGGTTTAGGAATTTCTTGATAGCTAAATATATCTCAGTACACACTAAAATACGTTTGGTTTTACTTTATTGAAGCATTACTTTAGGTTTTTTAAGTTTATGTTGTTTTTATGAAACAAAATCTCAATGAATACCGTAAAGATGATTTTTGTAGCCACATCTCGTTCTAGGGTTAGATCGATATAGTTTTAACACTAACCCTGATAATAATAAACTCGATGTGAGCTTGGAGCAGCCTGTTTCGTCTTTTGCATTGACAAGCCGATTCTAATTCGATCAAAAGAGACAAAACACGGTATAACTAGTCCAAGCTGACATCGATTTTATTAACAGCGGGGTCAGTGCGTGCTCTTAAATTTATCCGTTGTTTTCCCCAAGTAGTTGGCCCTTAATAGAGCTGAATAGGCATGGAATGGAATTAAAACAGAGTTCCAATATCGGGTCCCATAATTATCCCCAAAATGTCAAGGTTTCCGCCCACAGGGGATCATAATGGACTCCAAGTGAAAGGTATCTAATTGAGAAGCCAGAATGGAGCCTTAATCTCAATAAATACGGGAGTTCGAACCGAATTGCGTCATCGATCGATATTGCCCTCACTCTTGAACCAACTTGAATTCAAATCGATGTTGGATCGATAGCAATATCGATCGAATATCGATGTCAATTAAAGTTCAATACAGTTTTGATAACTCAAACGTTTAGATAATTCCTATATTATTTAGTTTAAACACGAATATTTCTAAATTGGTTCGCTTATCAGCCTTCTCTACTGCTGCTCTAGAACTAATTTAAAGGAAATGTGACATTTGAATAGCTATACCACAGATAATATAATACTATACATACCAAACCGATCGGTATTGGACTTGGCAGTAGAGCTTCTATTGTGAAAAATTGGTATTAAAATAAAATGTCTCTAATGCGGTGGTGGTTAATAGTAGATTATTATACAAGGGGATAAAGCAGTGTCTTCTGTCGCGGGTGACGATTTAAATCGCGAGCGTAACGAAGGACTCGAAGTTTACTCCCGAGCGTAGCGAGGGTGTTAAAAACTTAAGACGAGTGAGTCCTGAGAGTAGCGAGGGATTTAAGTTCACCCAAGACTAAGACAGCTTTATCACCGAGGATTATGTTCGCTTTTTGTGGCATAGAATGTCACTTTTTTGAGCAAGTGGTACGAAAATTACTTTATGGTTTGCTCTAAAAATCATTTGGTCATCGTTTTGAAGTTATAACCTCTTTACAGTTTTATTCGTCCCTATCTAAATTCCCAAATTAAACGAAGTGACAAGAAAGTAGCGCCCAATTTCGAACGCAATTTCGTCCTAACTTATTTCCTGAGTTGTATCGCCCGCAACACATTGCAAGTGAAGAGCAAAGTAGTAGTTTCGGATGTTGTTAAACTGAAACGAGCACTTCAGACTGTTTTGTGGTTATGGCACCCTGGTCCGGCGTTTCACGTGCACTGCCTTTGCGGTGCTTGCAGACGATGTTTTTGCAAACTGGTGCCAGCTGAATCGGTTCAAGCTACTAATGTATCCGAAACATCTGCAACTTAATATCTTTCGGAATGTTTCTTGGAAGTTGTATGTAAATGTTTGACCTAGAAAATGTTTGGGAAATGGTAGCGTACTAGCTGACGTTTTATATGTGGTAATGATGACTAGCATAAAATGAAATAAACTGTGAGTATTCTTTCTTCTTATGAAATGTGAACAAAGTCGCAGGCTTTTACATAACTTTAATTAATTGAAGTAAATGAGTATTCGAAAAGATTGTGTATCGAGTAACGGCAGGCTCTGGATTAAAGGTAAAAGCCTCGTATTACTGCTTTGATCGAATTGCTTACACGCGAGTGCTTAGGCGGGTTCGCTCATTGTAACTTCTTCGTAGGTATATTTCATACCTACAAGGTTTGTTTAATTGGTTTCGTCATCTATATATTTCTTTAATTTATTTAAATTTATGATAAATAAATTTTCTTAAACCTAAATCTAACTAAACTATGTTATGATTGGAGAGCTTGTGCCCGAAAGGTTTTAAAATAAAAACCCTAATAATGTTTTAGTTAGCCAAATTCACATATCAATTGTACAGAAATTGTTATCGAATAAATGAAATGAAATATACCTCACTACCTCTCACTACATAGTTCAGTCAGTAGTTAGGTTGCCCGAAGTATTGAAAACTACGTGTGTACGGTACGGTACATGCACACCCCGACCGTGAACAACAACCGTAACTACTCGTAACACAATGTCCTTTATAATGTAATCGAACTACTATTGAACAAAAGCCTTAAACAATTTTCAGAGATCAAACCAACGGTGGGTTTGAAACTCCAAATAATAATAATAATAATAAATATTCACGGACATTTAACACAACGCCTTCTAGTCCCAAACTAAGCAAAGCTTGTACTATGAGTACTAGATGGCTGATAGAATACATATATACATTTATATAGAAGAAAAACTTTGACCCCTGAGTTATTAGAAATGTAAAGACTCAAACTTACCCCGACTATCTAGTACACAGTCTCGTTAGTTCTTCTTCTTCTTCTTCCTGCCCTTATCCTACTAGGTGGGGTCGGCACAACTTATTCTTTTCTTCCATTCTCCCCTAACAATAGGTAACTAACACAGTCACGTTAGTTACATATTGTATAACAGGGTGGGTTATGAAGCCTTTGCTCAACCGAAGACTATACTTTGAAAAATAATAATACCTAAAACTAAAGTGATTAAAATATTAACTTGTATACCTACCTAGTCAAATTAACCATAACCTAATAAATTTAAGTATTAAGGCGTATGTATGAGGCAGACAACCGTCTCGCTCGCACATTTCAACATTTTTGAAGATATAATATAACTAAATGTAATTATGTGAAATTGCAGACCTTCAGAGTCGAGAGAAAAACAAAGCAAAGGTTCAGTAAAAATATCACATTGATCCAAAGAAGTTTTCTAAACAAAAAATTTACAATTTATCGCATTGGTTTAAGTTTTTTGGTCAGAAAACTTGTTTGGATCAATGTGATATTTTTACTGAACCTTTGCATTGTTATTCTCTCGACCCTGAAGGTCTGCAATTTCACATAATTACTTTTAGTTATATTATATCTTCAAAAATATTGAAATGTGCGAGCGAGAGGGTTTTCTGCCTTATACATACGCCTTAACATAACTAGTAAGTACCGTAAGTAAGAACTAAGTAGCAAGGAAAAATGTTTAAAAATTTAGTAGACCAAATTGTAACACTTATTTATGCAAATAAATATCTTGTATCCTGAGTGCCTCTTCGAACATGATATTGCCCAAATACCAATACTTTCAGCAACGAAAATAAAAACCAAATAGCTAATTCTCTTTAATTTCCTCACAAAACCTGCGAAAAGAATTAAACCCAGGGCATTAACCTGCAGCCATTTTCTCGGCCCAATTCCACCATAAAGTTGCGAATTACCTCTACATGCGATTGTATAATGTTGAGACAGACAAATGGAGTCGATGGGAGTCGAGTTGGGCGTAAAATATGTATACCCTATCGTAATTGATCGAGTGAGCGAAGCGAACGAGATCTTAGTGACAACATGGACAAAAATGCTTTGTATGTTTGTTCTTCGAGATCTTTTAAACCGCTCATCCGATCTTCATAAAATTTGGTAGGTATACGGACAGTACTCTTAAGTTTTACTGGTTTGTTAAATGAAGTAAATCGGTCAAGGGGTCGTGAAGTTATGAGGATCCAAAGGAAGTAAAAAAAAAGTCGTACAATAATATCAAGTGGGGTGTCATATGATAGGGGTTTTTTTAGACATTCCAAAACCGTTTTTATTTTATTCTAGGTCTAATAGTTTTTGAGTTGTTGTAAAAATTATAAAATTAGCAAATCTAGTATAACGTGAGCTACCATTTCTTGGAGTTTCAATGTTTTTGTAGTTCAAGTAAGACTGGTACTTAGCTAGACGGCGATTTCGGAGCTAATCGCAAAGTTTATTACAACCATTGGTCAATAAAAATTGTTTAGGTTTTATTAACCTCCGACCATCACGAGATCTCAGTTCGGGGCGAACTACTTGTAATAGCTTAGAGTATATTTTAACAACGTGAGGAAACTCTGTTCTGTTTTTGGTAAAAGATTCAGCGTTGATTATCTATTAACGTAAGTCTCTGATTATGGCTGTTAGTGACGTATTCACGTCAAGGTAGAGAAGCGCTATCAAAGGTTAGTACGTCTGCCTTTCAAAACCATTGACCTTTAGTTTACGGCTTAAATGTCGGTCTCGTGAGCGCTCTCGATATTTTGTTAATAAATAACAAAAAAGGTTTTATGGACTTCGCAGAATGCAAAAGTTGAGTAAATTTGTACGAATTGCTAATTGATTTTCGGTATTATTTCTAGATGAACCTTTCGATATTGTGGGTTTTTCCTTTACAATAGGTATGCATTTTCTTTGATAAAACATGAGTGTTTTAAAATCAAGAGCCATTACGTGTTTTTAAATCAAAAGTATGACGCGTGTGGCATAAAGTACTGAACATGTTAATCCGATTTACACAAATGAACCGCTTAATTTTCGTGGACGGTTTAAAGGTGACTTAACCTTTGCGAAGCCGGCGGCGGCGGCGGAGCGGATCAGTTAGTACACTTATAAAAGTTAGGTAGGTACATCATTATCTAACTAAACTAAGCAAAACTTGTACCTACTAGATTGGTGACAGAATACTTACAGAAACTTAATTTTTATACACACAAAAAAAAAAAAAACATACTTTACATAGGTAGTAAAATCCAGATATAGATCAGATATTTGTGTTTGCTACACAAAAATCTTTGTTATCGAACTCGCGACACACAGCACGGAAGGCAGAACTATTACCGGCTAAGCGCGTGACGCATGTCATTAAAAATGAGAAGATACTGAAGTCATAAAGCTCTACATTAAGATGTTTTTCTTTCTAAACGAGATCATTCTAACTTCTCATTTAATAATCCTGTAAATAACTTAATTAGCGTAGAAATAACTTTTTTCATTATCAAAATGTCGAATCTAGGTAAATTCTTACTCTGACTTAGAAATATTTAATTTAATTAGAAGTGTCTCGAGACAGGGCCGCTTCGTGTTTTATTTCGCAAAAATATTCCTAACAAATTATGACTTTGCACGCACTAATTGCGTGTTTGGCTTGTCATTATACTTTATTTGGTTAGTATTTTGTATAATAAACTGCGAACATAATGACATATCTATGAAATCTAACCGCTTCACTGGCAGATACTCATGGTCTATACAAATGTTCCTCGAATTACGAAAACGCTACCCATCTCAAAAATCTATCTAGGGAAATCACATTTATAGCCAATCGACAATCACCTCCGGGAATAGCGTTGACCATAGCAGCGTTTTCGTATCACGTTTCAGTGCCTAGTGTACCTAGTATTACATGGTATTAAACAATCGATCGACTCAACATTTATCTACAATTTTTTTATTTATAAAAATCTGTAGGTAATAGTAGAAGTAGGTGCTCGACGTGTTCGTATATAATCTGTGGTATTATCGTTGAACCATTGAACGGAAATGGTCGTAGAAAAGCGAAGAAAATATTCGCACTAAATTGCTCATTTTACAAAGCGCGCCTTCACAAGCTCTGATTGCTGTAATTGTCCACTGAAAATGATTTTATTGTGCTCTCAGAAATAGGCCTATTCCGCAAATGGCCTTTTAATTACTCGTCGAGAGAGCACAATCACATTCTTCTCAAAATCATGAATAGAAGTTTTACTTTTAAATGGGAAAGTCTACTGGCGACTTCTACCGAGGCGTCTCATCTCTACCTTTTACCAATTAGTACAAGTTAAACGAAATTACACCTTGTCACGAACAATTTAGATTTTCATTTCAAACGAACGAATTGAATTTGGTAGGCTTTTTGAATGGCGTTGAGCAGGGTAAAAGTTCCAATTTTGAATTGTGTAATGTCGTTGGCTTTTGGGTTTGGAATGTGATTTTCGATAGTCCATTGTTTTCGGAATTGCTTGGACTTTTCCTCGAGATTATGCGCTGATCTTATCAAAATTATGCGCCTGTCTGAAGGTTAGGTATATACTCAAAGATCTTGAGTAGGTATCAAAGTACCGAGTAATCTCGGGAGATGTTACGTGCCTGAGGATTACAGCCGTTAGCATTTCTTTCTTTAAATTTAAAAGTTTCTCTTACATACAATCTTCTGAAACGTGAAACGTTACTTAAAAGTTTGCAAAAAGTTCTGTTATCTTGTTTTGTTTTTTAAATGTGGCTGAACAGGATAAAACACAACAGATTCTGATGACCCCCGGAGGCGGTCTAACTTGTGTAAGACGATTTATGAGACAAGTTTTAAATCTACAGCCGAGAGCATCTATATTAACTCGAATATCGTGGAATCCATGAGTGCTAGCTTAGCTATTTAACTCCACGCGTACATGTTTTACACAAAAAAAAAACGTGTGCGTGCGTGGAGTCCCTACGCGCGGGAGAAGTTATACTTCGAGTGCCACGCATTCACTCTCGCTCTGTGTTTAATGTGAAATTAATTTAGTATTTATTTTTATGTACTTAACCAATATGCAGTACTAAATTTTCACTTCAAAATAAAATGTAAAAAGTTGCATGAACACTGCCATCTATTATATTTTGATTGTAGCGAATTATAGTCTCTTTCTATTCCCCCCGCTGTCAGTTGGAAGTCGTTTATCTTCAAAAACACGGGCGGTCAAATGCTGAATTGCTGAACACTGCCATCTATATTTGATTGTAGCATTTGTAGCGTATTAGCCTCTGTCTCTTTCTATTCGGTGGGAATAGAAAGAGACAGAGACTATGTCATCCCGTAACGCAACGTTGTTGGAAGTCGCATTAGAAGTATAACTTCAATAGCGGTAATTTTGTATTACTGCTATTTTTTTGTAGGTTTGAGTGCTAAAATAAAGGTGCCAGCATACCTCCTCAATAATTTATTCGTGAACTTCAGAAGTTGTAATTCGCTGGACGTGTCGGAATGTATTATTTATTGTACATTGCACCGACGAGGCAGACACGTAGCAATAAACCCTTAGCATAAATCCACCCTGAAGAAGGCTGAGCGACGCCGACGCCTTCCAGCCTTGCGTGCCAATGCTTTGCTGTAGGGCTGTAACATTCGCGATTTAAAAAAATTAATGGGTAATATGAAGGGGTGATATATTAAATGTAAAAGAATATTTTCATAAGTATGTTGATACGTACAAGTTCAAGGTGTACGTGTACTGTACAAACAGTCTGTGTTTGCGTCCCTTCACTGATTGTTTTCTATGGTTTCGTTTGTAAAAAGTTTAGAACAGCAGAAGCTTTAAAACTGTACAAGTTTGTTTTACAACCTCTTTTGTGAACTGTTTCTTTGATGAATGTTATTCGAACAACTTTTCTCAAGTATTGAGGGCCTAGTACGAGTTTTCAGTGTATAGTATGGGTGTGAAAGATCTGACGCCCAGCACACCAATGGGCGCTGATTTGTATAGAGACATTGAACGGATTCTTTGAGAAGCTTGACATGAGAGTACGGGTTTGGTGTAGACCACACTATACCTACATTGAAAACTCGTACCTACTAGGCCTTCTGACGTGACGTCTGACGTGTTTATGCGGCGAACATAAAATACTTACGTAAAAATATTCCTTAACCTCGAATCTCCTCGAACATGCAGAATCGTAAGCTGAAACGGTGCGGAACAAAACGACGAATGTTTTATTCTTTTATATGTTACGATCCTTTGGGCCTTGCTTGACATACCTGTTAATTTTCTTGACCTTTTGCACAACTGACTATTAGGTGTATAGTATTATATAATCTGTGATTAGGTCATAAAGAATGAATGAAAACAAAAGACTACAGCGCAATTTCGCGGCAAGCTGTAGTGGCAAGGTTTTTGTGGCCAACTGACGCTGTAAGCGTTTGCAAAAATTCTTGCTAGAAACGCGTTCCCAAATCGCTATACGTATTACAGATTTTAAACCGGCCTCGCCGCTTGTGGCCTCAGCTGATGCGGCATCGATCCGGTAGTTTGGCACTGGTTACGGTTGGTGCCATGCGAAACACGTCATTGAGCCCGCGGCCCCGATTCCTGAACTGGCTGCCTGAAAGATCCATATAAAATGTTGTTCACAGTTTGGTTGGACTTCACTTCTGTTGAGAGCGCACATCACTCGTGTAGAATTTGATTCTCCATTTCATTGTTAGTTTATTTGAACAGTCTTAACCAGCTCGTAAAGAAAGGGCTATTTGCATCGTCTTCCCATTGAAGGGTTACTAAGTTAAAATGGCACTGCACTGGTGGTCTTGTCATTCAAGGGTTACTATGTTGAAATGGCATTGAAGTATGTATATATTTCTTTGTTAGAAAGATCATGTACGAAAACGGTAAGCACCAGGCAGTAGTTTCTTGCTCTTCTAGGCTCTGGTCACGAAGAACTGGCACCCAGAATCACCTAGTAAATAAGACAATTCTAAATGACACCTGCGATTATACTGGATAACAGATTTTTGATTTGAACTAGCTACTATAGTAGGTGCCAAATAACACCGCAATACAGGTCATTCACCCACCTTCACCACGAGGCCGCAAAGTTCAATTTATGAATGGCTAATTCTGTCGCTTTCCATACAAACCTGTCGCTAAGACGGTAATCGCTCGAATCTCGTAGTACTGTTTGTTTACCATATATAAATAGAATTTTGCGACATCGTGGTGAAGGTAGGTGAATGACCTGTATTGCGGTGTTATTTGGCACCTACTATAGCCTCAGTATTCGTTACTAACTCTTGGTCGTAGCCTGCAGGTTCAGCTAAGTATTAAAAGCATATAGTTTTTGAAGACACGTAAAACTAACTGGGTGGCATGTATTGCCGGTAGAGGCGGCGGCGGCGGCGTGACGGCGGGCGGCGCGGCGTCATGAGCGCGTGCGCGCTGCGGACGGACGGCGCGGGCGACTCCACGCCCGCTTCCGACGTCACCGAGCGCATCACACGCCTCTTCCCCAAGTGCCGGCCGAAGAACATGCAGCATCATCACGATAGGTAAGCCACATTCTTCGAATTCACAAACAGAGCTCCAAAGTGTGCTAAACCAGTTTCAACCAGCTTACACTTGAATCATCCTCTAGAGGAGCATCAACATCGTTTATGAATTCGAGAATAAGCCCTTTTTAGTGCCTTTCTTTATATGTGCCATTTGGCATTAACTAGAATTAAGAACCGTGTGAATATGAATTTTCCTCGTGCATCCTAGTAAAGAAGGGGTCAAGCTGAGGCAGCGTCGACCAAAAACCCTACAGTGTTATGACTAGTGTAGACTACTTCATGCAGGGCCCACGTGACTCCCTACTAGCATCTGACGTCACCAGCTCATCAAACGCCTCATCAAGTGCCAGAGCATAGGATCTCTTGAAAAAAGGATTTATTCTTTTTTAACCAACTTCAAAAAAGGAGGAGGTTCTCAATTCGGTTGTATTTGTTTATGTTTGTTACCTCAGAACTCCGTCATTTATGAACCGATTTGAAAAATTATTTTTTTATCTGAAAGGGTATGCTTCCAGATCGGTCCCGAACTGCCATCATCATCATCATTTGACGATGAAGGCGTATCAAATTGAAGTCGGGTTTTCCAGTTTTTTGTAATAAATAATACACCTCCTTTCTTTACTAAAGAAGCCAGTCAAACATACTCTTAGCAAGTTTTACCTTTTTTTACGGATTGAAAATAACTGGTGTCATTGACGTTTCAGACTAACCTCCGCGCTGGAGGGGCGCGAGACAAACAACGTGAACAACGTATCTTCCGATGAGGAGCACAATGATGGACAACTAGTCATCCTCAATGCCAAGGGTGGCACGTACAAGCTTAGAGATTCAAGGTAAAGGGACTTCATGTATAGGTCGACTTCTTGTATAGGGACTTCCTGCTTAGACGTAGGGCTACTCTCGACCACCGCCGTTCCAAATTAGATCCAGATTTTGACAGATTTCGTGTCATTTTGTACTGAAAAATGGCACGACTTCTGTCGAAATCTATGAATCCATATTGGAACTGCGGTCGAGAGTAACCCACCCGACATTGTGTTCGACCTGCCCATTTTGGTTTCCGTGAACAATTAGTATCATTTTTTTCCATGTCCCGGGTTTTGTTTCGTAAAAGCTCCTGTAAAAAGTATATACAGAAACTTATTTTTATCAAAATCGGAAAATGACGGTAACTATAATAGACGACACAAAGATATGCTAATTAGACCCCCGACCACTTTAAAAACATTTGACAACAGTCCGTACATCCAATAGTTATTTTCAATAAAATTCCTAATTTTATCAAAAGCCAACCAAAAGATTCTACTTTCCGAAATCTACTAAGGGAATTCCTTATTTCTAAGTATTACTCTGTTACTCTGTTGACGAATTTCTGTCCGATAAATTGTAGCGCATAATAAAAACTGTCATTATTCTAATTAAATTACAACTTATTTTTGACATATAAATTATATTGTAAATACGTAGATAATGTTATGAATTTATGTTTGACTTTGCATCCGCTTGATAATTGTATAAGTACCTCCCATTATTATTGACATTCATTCAACTTTTACCATGACATTATCACTATTTCATTATGCAGGTAATCTATAATATTAATTGACTACTGCTATCCACTTTAGTACAATTGCTGCGCTCTCACAGGGTACATGACTGTTCTTTTAGCTAAATAAGACCTAAGCTATATATATAAACCATGTATGCAATCAATAAATGAATAAATAAATATCAATACCGGAAAAGGCCGAGCAGAATAATATCTTATTTACGTCCGTGACTGTTAGTATTAGGTCTATTAATGTAACAGTAATGAGAGTTCATATTAGGTAGGTAAGTACCTATTATTTTTTATTACCTACCTTCTCAAATCCTTATATCTCTCTTCGTTTAGGGAATGAATATTATTAGTATAGCAAAATACTTGGTGATTTTGGTCGCGTGGTTCTTTTGGTACCGTTTGGTAAAGTTCAACCTACGCTACTTGGATTAATCTTGCGATCTCTAATAATGGGTAGGTGTAGGTAGGTAAAAAAGAAACAGGGGATTTTTAAGTGGTGTTTATGAGTGACGTTTTAGTATTCGGGCGATCGAGCGTAAAGCTGCTTAACTCAGATTAGTAGACTGATCAAAACATTTTAGAAAGCTCGACCGATGAACACGAGAAGTTGCCGGAATGAACTCAAGCGAACTGAGTTAGAGCGAGTTTGTGCCGTCCGATTGATTCAAATCTAATCAAAATACAAAAAGTTTTGGGAAACTTTTTGTATTTTGATTAGATTTTTCCGGTTTTTTAAGGATGTTCCGGTTTTTTAATAGAATACATTAAATTAAAATTAAATCAATATAATCAAAATGGTGATTGGCAGCACTAGATACGATACTAGCTGTCGCCAGCGGCTTTGCTCACGTGATAGCAATACGGATTATTTGGATAAAATCTTTGATCCTAATTTCAAACTCTTTAGAGTGCGACTTTTCAAAATTCCTTTCTTAGTGTACCCTTACACTATAATAAGGATACTACTCTCCAAATTAGTTTAGGACTTAGTTTAGGCTGTGCGTTGATTGTCAGTCAGCTTCAAAAGAGTAAAATATATTAGAAGATAGATAGAAGAAGAAGAAGATATACACTCAGCGGGAGCTTTTTCGGATCGATATCGGAAACCTTCAAAAGAGATTTTAAATATCGAATTTGAAACCTCCGTTGGAAACTTCCGATATTGGTCTAAAAGGGCTTGTCAAATGAATGAAAATAGCGCTGCAGAAATTTTTAAAACCTTGAACAGTTCTTTTTTACGTGCTCTCAACTGAGCTTGGCATTTAGTCGGCTTTTCTTACAAACTTTAGTCACGTTTCAAATACTCTCTAATGCCCACTTTTCTATAAATTCAAAGCCCACGTTTCAAACATTCAAAGTGAAGCTTAATAAGATTTTACTCCTTAGCGTTGTGGCTAACCCGAGGGAATAATACAAACTTGAAATTCAAGACAATAGGGATTTGGCCAAAACTTCAGAGAATTTGTGTGCGTAATTTCAGTAGAATAAACTTAATACAATTCAAGTATGTACTAACACGCAAGGTTCAAGGCGATTTGAACCTTGGCATGAAGGGTTTGACTACAGATGTGTACTTTTGACTGTTCACAACAAAACACACCTGGCTTACAAAATCATATTTTTTTTCTAAGCTAGATGACAAAGCTTTATTTGTGAAAGTAACTTCGACATTACACTTGTTTGAGATTGTTTTTATTTCAGTATCGAACGGTTTTCCATGATTTTGATTTCAGTACTTATAATTTTCAACAAGAGAATACCAAATGTTATGTGGCAATTGTACTGGCTTTTAAGGCAAGTTTTACAGGGTCAGTCCGTAAGTCAGTATCGGCGCCGAAACTGTCGCCGACACAGACTTCATTCGTTTACATGGAGTCAGTAGTCGTGGTAGCGCTGACTCCCCGCCGCTGTACTGACTTCAAATCAGTTTACATTGGGTATTTTTCGGGTCAGCGCTGGCTTGTCTCGAAATCGAAGTCAGTTACTGACCCTGTAAAAACCAGCCTTTAGTGATAGATACCTTGACAATAACACAAGTTCAATGAAAACAATAACCTATTACAATCAATATAAAGCTCTATTTCTGACTGAAAGCGCTTAGCAGTATCATCCGATTACGTCGTTATATCGAATTACATACAATCATGCCTCAATGGAGCACGTTTGATATACGTAATGATCTAATACAGAAACGCGATATTATTATCCTGGATGTTATACTCGTAGCTTTGGATAATGAATTCTATGTATCTTTTTATTTATTATTATTATTAATTCTTTATTTCAGACAACAGCGGTCCATACAAGATTAAAATTAAACTAAAATTACTAGGTACCCAATTATGTGAGAGCCTCATTTAGCACTTCTAGAAAACTATAAAATAAACAACGAAATATATGTACTCTAAAACTAAATGAGATCAAAGAAAAATAATTATGTAGGTATAACTAACTTAATCCAGTGAATGAAAATTGGACAGTCAACCTTGTCCGCAACTAATTTCAAAATGCTATTAGGGTTGTTCCTAATGCGCCCGAGTAGCGAGGCTATTTTCTTTTCGCATAATCGCCTGAAAGCCGTCAGTTCTGGATCGATTTTTTATGTACCTTTGTAGCTATGAAGATCTTTGGCTTTGTATAAGACCTTATTTAGATTCTGACGTAGATAACTATAAAAAATTAAAAAAAACCAGTGCGTGCAATCCCTACGCGCGGAAGAAGTTATACTTCGAGTGCCACGCATTCACTCTCGCTCTGTTTTTAATGTGAAATTAATTTAGTATTTACTTTTATGTACTTAACCAATATGCAGTACTAAATTTTCACTACAAAATAAAAAGTAAAAAGTTGCATGAACACTGCCATCTATTATGTTTTGACTGTAGCGTATTAGTCTCTTTCTATTCCTCCTGCTGTCAGTTGGAAGTCGTATAACTTCAAAAACACGGGCGGTCAAATGCTGAATTGCTGAACAATGCCATCTATATAATTTGATTGTAGCGTATTAGTCTCTGTCTCTTTCTATTCCCCCGAATAGAAAAGAGACAGAGACTATGTCCTCTCGAATAAAGCAACCTTGTTGGAAGTCGCATTAGAAGTATAACTTCAAAAATACGATGGAGCTTTTTACATATTTATTCCGTAAGTTACATCAGATTTATCAAGGTTCAATCAGCGACAAGAGTGAATTAAACTCAAATGTCACCTTCTGTTACCAGGATCATAGAAATAGCAGGAGGTCGGGAGCTGTATTCCCAGAGCAGAACAAAAGCGGTTCGCAAGCTACGACACACCAACACACACAAGCACAACATTAGGAACAAAGTGCGGCCGCTGACGAAGGATACTGTGGACTACGCAGCTGATAATAACATCAATAATGAGGTGAGGGCCAACCCGTAAAACTGTATACTTCAATACTAGAAAATCAAGTGTTTACGATAATGCTTGTTTAACTATAATAGAGTGAGTGTTGTACAGAGTCAAAACTAGATGGCGCGACTAAAAATGACCAAATCCTGATTCGCGCTGATGAAAACGCACGGCTCTGTACAACCTAATTGTTACAAACTTTGAAATTCGAGATATATACACATACCTACTCACACCAGTGTTGTGTTTATTGATCCACCTACCTAGGCCTCGTTCACTGGTTGGGCTAGCTACCTATATTGAGGGCTCCTTTAGTACCTGCTGTACAATGCTTTTTCTTTTTTGTTTTTTTTTATTCACTTAAAAAGTCCTTGTGCCGCGGGTATCAAAAAATACAAATATTTATTTCATAAAATGTGATTATGATTATTATCAGCAATCTAGTTCTCATAGTACAAGCTATGTTTGGGTTGGGACTAGAAATCGTTGTGTTGAATGTTCATGAGTATTTTTTTTTATTATAATAAACTTATCAGACAGATAAACGTCGGAGATTTAAAAATAGGAAATAAGGGCTATGCTATATTTTCGGAATCAGAATCGTTTATTTAATAGATCTATTTAGTTTATCCATATCTTTTATTTTAGTTTTGGCTTTTTTTACAGTTTTAGTATAGAATATTCCATCTCCCATTAAGTGTAGGCATAGGTTGCCTCCTGACGCTGTATAAATCATCTTCAATAGGTGTAAAACACCCAGACATTTATATCTATTCCAGATACAAATACACAGAATAACAAGTGAACCGAAAAAGATGATATCCCGCCACACGTCACCGTCTTACACGAACGGCGACCGCGAGCCAATCAGGATCGAGAGAGAGCGAGACATAATCGTAGACGGCAACAACATGGGGATTCCCAAGAACAGCTCGCCAATCCTCGACCCGCATAAGACGACTGACGTCAGCGCTAAGGGAAGTCCTATAGCTGTGGTCGCTGATGGAGAAGTGATGGTGTTTGATGATAGTGATGATTGGAAAGGTAAGATTTTTAACATGTAGATAAATAATAAAGGGAACTTCTCATTTCATTATTCTTTCGGCAGTACCTATATTGATTGGCTGGTTTGTTGTTTTTTTTTATAAATATTCTTACACATTTTACACAACGCCCTCTAGTCCCAAACTAAGCAAAGTTTGTACAATGGGAACTAGATTGCAGATAGAAAACTTTTTTTCTGTAAATACATAAGTACTTGTAGTAGGTAGCTAGTAACACCCAGACAACAAATATCTATGCTTGCAACACACAAAATTAAATGTTTGTTCATGGTGGGGATCGAACCCCCGACGTGCAGGGCTATTACTGACTGAGCTATGACGTCTGTCAATTTGACGAGAAGAAGAAGAAGAAGAAGTCAGGAATCTTCAGACAGTCAACCTCTATCACGAACACATCTGACAAGTTATATTGCGCGTCAATGCCAGCTCGACTGCCATCCGTTGTAGTGTCACCGCGCAGTGTATCTCGGATACGCTAGCGTTACGATACATTTGCGATTGTCACATTTATTCGTGATCAAGGCATGCATTTAGACGTCAGACTTTTTATTTGCAGTAAAATTGACTTCCTTGTCTTCAGGTCTAAGAACGGACCCGGAAGCCAGTGAGGACGAATTAGACATGAGTGTGAAAAGAACTTTAGATAATATGAAGAACGGTGATTGTGATATTAAAGATAGTGAAGGCAGCGAGTCTTCGAGGGAGCAGAGCGGTAGTCCCGACGAGGACAAACGAGTCGCGAGGATTATTGGAGAGCTGCCCATCGCAGAGTATGAAGGGTCGCCGAGAAGATACGGGACGCAGAAGTCAGCTAGATCGCCGAGGCCAGGGTTTCCACAGGTAAGATTTGGGGATAAAATTTGGCTCAGGTGAGGTCATTCATGGTAATATTTAAGCTCTCTTGAGGAACGTATTAATGCACGCAGAAGTCAGCTAGATCGCCGAGGCCAGGGTTTCCACAGGTAAGATTTGGGTATAAAATCGGCCCAAATGAGGCTATTCATGGTAATATTTAAGCTCTCTTGAGGCAGATAATAGACGCAGAAGTCAACTAACTTGCTGCGGACGAGGCAATAATATTTTATGTAGGTAAAAGATATTGCAGCGGTGTCCCGTAGAAGAAAACGCATTAATGAGCTCATACGCGGTTCGAGCACATTTAGTTTGTCAGTTGCGTGCAAAACGCGACGCGTAAGAATGCAGAACAAAAATTGCTACCTAGGCAAATAGAAAAAAATATGGAGTTTTTTCAAATAGAAAAAAATATGAAATTCTTTTTACCTAAAAGAACATTGGGCCGAGGTAGGTCTTAAGGCGTATGTATAAGGCAGACAACCATCTCGCTCGCACATTTCAACATTTTTGAAGATATAATATAACTAAATGTAATTATGTGAAATTGCAGACCTTCAGGGCCGAAAGTATAACAATGCAAAGGTTCAGTAAAAATATCACATTGATCCAAACAAGTTTTCCAACCAAAAAACTTATACCAATGCGATAAATTAAAGTGCAAATTGTTTGGTTAGAAAACTTATTATGCCCAGACACATTTGACAGCCAGGAAGCTGATTCACCGCCGCTCGCTGGTTTGGCTGCAATCGGCTATCTTCGATTATCCCTACGAATTCTTCAATTCACGTAATAGCTGATAACATGTTGTCCTTTTCTTTCCAGAGGATAATGACAGAGAGCCGCGATAGGATAGCCGACAGGATGCCAGAAAGCGATCCCGAATCACCGCCGGCCGGTTCGGCTGCATTTGACTATCTCTACGAGTTTTCCGAGACGAGGAAGGTTCTGGAAGAGTTCTTCAAAGGCCCGGTAGAGGGCAGGGCACCGGATGAAATAGTCAACTTTCAGGTAAATAATCCTACTCCTACTAATATTATAAACGCGAAAGTTTGTAAGTCTAGATGGATGGACGGATGGTTGGATGTTTGTTACTCTTTCACGCAAAAACTACTGATTCGATTTGGATAAAACTTGGAATATATATTGTACGTGACCTGGATTAACACATAGGCTACTTTTTATCCCGAAAAATTAACGGGATCCAACGTGACGCGAACGAAGTCGCGGGCGGCACCTAGTATATTATTATAAACGCGAAAGTTTGTAAGGATGTAAGATGTATGAAGAATGTTTTTTACTTTTTCACGTAAAAACTACTGATTCGATTCGGATACAACTTGGAATATATATTGTCCGTGACCTGGATTTACACATAGGCTATTTTTTATTCCGGAAAATCAACGGGTTCAGCTAACGTTGCATTCATAGAACCGTTATCTAAACCAAAAAATGTTTCATTATGAAACAGATTTTAACAATACATGTCAAATAGATGTTATTCCAATTTTTGTGTTACAGGATTTGGACTACGAGCTAAGACGCCAAACGCAAGATTGTCCTTCAGAAAACGGCATGGACGGGAGTGAAATAGAATGGCCTCTGAACAACTTGGATGTACGCAGTGCCCTATCTCCCCATCTACCGACCAATCACACTGCTCACAGCTTTCTTGGATTGCCTCTCACAGTAAGTATTTAAAAACTGTGTTTCCTTAAATTATAGAATTCGTTTCCAAGGTTTGAAGAGGAAATCCACCATTTTGAGCGCGAAACAAACGACAGTAATTCTTCTTCTTCTTCTATTTATGGCCTCTGTCCGTCATTTCAATGGATAATATTAGGTAGTCAGGATTCACTGATATTATTTCATGCATCTCAGCTGCTTTAGAACACCGTTATGAATAAACCTCTAGAAAAAGAATAATGTCTTGTTACAGGGAAGTTTAGTAAACTGCGAAGGAAACGTCCGCGTCGGTTGGAGCGGTTCAGCGTCGCCGCGGCGTTGTGAAGAACGAGCGCCATTCCCCGTGTCCAGTGACACAAGCGACACTGGCAGTGACATGTCACTTGTACACATGGAGAGTGACGTCGCTGACGTACACAAAGGTAAATTGCAAATTTTTGGTCAAAGGTGTGTTTCAAAATGACATATTCATGAGTAGGGTTGCCATCCGTCCCGATATATCGGTACTGTCACCGTTTACTGTCCCGACGTCCCGACAAAATACTAAAATGTCCCGATGATTGAAATTTCGCGCACTGCGTCCCTACCGTTTCGAGCGGTAAGTTGTCGCGACAATTTACAAAGGCGCGGGCGGGCAAGGAGGAGTCAGGCCGAATGCAGGCGAAAAAGAAGGCTGTATTTGTTTGCAATCCCTTCCCACAACGCCCAGTGGAGTGATGAACAAACCCACGTGAAGTATGCATTTCAACATACCTACTTCTGTATATTGAAACGAGTTTTTGTCTTTGACCTCACTGGCTTCTGCAAACTCGTTAAATAAGACAGCATACGATATCACGAGCGTCCAAACTGCGAATCTTCAGCATACAGTTATTGGTTCTCTATTACGACACTTTTTGTTTGATAGTCTCTTTGAATACAACTTCTCTGGATCCATTGAATAACATTTACTTAGATATAGTTTCAGTACCAATGGACATGACTCGATTGCCCGACGCTTGCCGTATGCCGGTCACCAAGATGCCGGTGGTAGCTGATGCTATTTCACTCGAAGGCTCTGATGGAGACAACAATAATCAGGTAAAACATATGGGTGACGGAGTGTTTAGGGCGCCTTAAAGCCTCCGTCATGGCTTAACGACTCCTAGAGCTGGCACCGACAGTATAACGTGCCCTCCGAAGCACGGAAGCGCTTAGATGTAATTGCCACTAACGGTCACCCATCCAAATAGTGACCGCGCAGAACGTCGCTTAACCTTAGATAATCGGTGAAGATTAACTAGTAGTTCGCCCCGAACTAAGATCTCGTGATGGTCGGAGGTTAATGAAACCCAAACAATTTTTATTGACCAATAGTTGTAATAAACTTTGCAAATCGATTCGAAATCACCGTACCAGTCTTACTTGAACTATAAAATCATTTAAACTCCAAGAAATGGTAGCTCACGTTACTTGATTACTCACCCTACTTGATATTTTGGTACGACTTTATTTGTTTTTACTCCCTTTGGAACCTCATAACTTTCCAACCCCTTGACCGATTTACTTTATTTTTACCAGTAATACTTAAGAGTAATATCCGTATTCCTACCAAATTCTGTAAAGATCGGATTAGCGGTTCAAAAGATCTCGACGAACAAACATACAAAGCATTTTTGCCCAAATTGTAACTAAGATCTCGTTCGCTTCGCTCACTCGATCAACTAAGCAAGCTGCGCCACGCGTACTTCGTGCGATTAAGTATCTGCGTACGATCACGATTGATAGATTTTTTCTTCTACCATCCGGAATTTAAGGGATTTGTGTAACATATTTTGTTTGTGTTGCAGAATCACTCGTCAACGGTGACGGTGAAGGAAATAGTGGAAAACGGTACCAGCACGGAACCGCACCTTTTATCCGACGCCGATTTACACTCGCTCGATCCATTGAGCTTAGGTAAGTAAGTAGTAGGGCAACTAAGTATAAGATGACATTTAAGATGACATTTAACATTTCAAAAACATTGCAATAGACGAGTACAGATATTACTACAGAGCATTCTATACCAGTTTACCTTTTGTGTAACTAAAAAACCATTTAATGGGTAAACCATTTAGTGCACAAGCTAAGGTAACTAGTATTATTAGGTATATGATCTGTGCTTAGGTGAAATGATTTAAACATTTTTGTGTTAAAACAATTGAAAGACTGGTCTTCTGTTATGAGAAATGTAAAACGCGTTCGCAGTTCGACACAGCGCAAACACATCGTCCCTTCAAAGTTTAAACAATCTAGGACCTAGGTCGATGTGTCGCCGCCAAAGCGAAAGTCGGTTTTTGCACATTTTAAACGTATAAATTATTTACTGAAAGATTAGGTACATAATTTCTGTCAAAATCTATCGATCCAGATTGGAACGTTGTTCGAGAGTAACCCTACAGGTTATAGTAATAGAGTACATACTTGTTTGCAGCGTGTGGTTCTAGAGCGCCGCCGCCGCCGGCCCCCGCCCCGCACCGGCCGGCCTCCCCCCTCCCCGCGCCGCACCTCACGCCGCATCATCATGCAGACGTCTACCCACCCAGGTACAACACTTACTACCCACCCAGGTACAACACTTACTACCCACCCAGGTACAACACTTACTACCCACCCAGGTACAACACTTACTACCCACCCAGGTACAACACTTACTACCCACCCAGGTACAACACTTACTACCCACCCAGGTACAACACTTACTATCCACCCAGGTACAACACTTACTACCCACCCAGGTACAACACTTACTATCCACCCAGGTACAACACTTACTACCCACCCAGGTACAACACTTACTACCCACCCAGGTACAACACTTACTACCCACCCAGGTACAACACTTACTACCCACCCAGGTACAACACTTACTACCCACCCAGGTACAACACTAACTACCCACCCAGGTACAACACTTACTACCCACCCAGGTACAACACTTACTACCCACCCAGGTACAACTTACTAGCCACTCTGGTACAACACTTACTACCCACCCAGGTACAACACTTACTACCCACCCAGGTACAACACTTACTACCCACCCAGGTACAACTCTTAATCCACCCAGGTACAACTCTTACTACCCACTACCTACCCAGATGCAACTTACTACCCACACAGGTACAACACTTACTACCCACCCAGGTACAACACTTACTACCCACCCAGGTACAACTCTTACTAATCACCCAGGTACAACTCTTACTATTCACCCAGGTACAACTCTTAGTACCCACCCACGTACAACTCTTGTTCTTTGTTTTCAGGAAAAGGCCCTCCTCAGCAAATAGCACGGAGTCAGTGGAAATAAAACCTACAAGTGGGGACGAAGGTACAGTCACTAAAAACACCATACTTAACCATAAACTTCAACATACTTTTCACACATAACTCTTCAAATAACGCTTCAAACGTCCGATGGTTTTGACTTATTTATCAGTCAGTCAGCCACGCACGAATTTATCTAGATTATTATTTTATATTAAAATAAATTTGGTTTTATACGATACTAGCTGACCCGACAGACGTTGTCCTGTCATTCAAACTCTTACTGTCAAACAACTGACAGATATTTCAAATGTGAAATTAAAAAAAAAATTGTTAAATGTTAAGGAACTTTCACCCCCCCCCCTTTCAACCCCTTACAACCCTTTTTTCGCATTAAAAAGTAGCCTATGTCCTTTCTCAGGCTTTAGACTATCTGTGTACCAAATTTCCTTCATATCGGTTCAGTAGTTTTGGCGTGAAAGCGAGACAGACAGACAGACAGAGTTACTTTCGCATTTATAATATTAGTATGGATTTTTAGAGCTTTATAAAAAGCTTGACTATTGTACAGATCTTTTTATAACCATAGATAAAATGTTCTAGACGAAGCAGACACGGATCTTGAGACTGACAGGCTGCTGGGGCAACAGAGAACTGACGATCAAGGATTCTTTGATGACAAGGTGAGATACACAACTTTAGGTAATTACCGCTCGATCGACAACATTCTGGAAACATGTCCAACTGATTTTGAACCTGTGCATTTCACAAATTAAAAAAGAAAAAGTCTTTACGTACTGAAATACAGAGGAAAACACGCACAAAAATAAAAAGAAATAAACACAAACAAGAAGTGTACAAACAGGAAAATTAAACAAACAACTTTGACCATATTGATACCGTATTTTGTTATTCATTCTAAGAATATTTTTATTTTCAAAGTAACAGGAAGAAATAATTCCATTAAATTACTGTTTATCCACAAAAAAAATTACAACTAATACAATATTTAGGTACAATATACACAATATTTAAAAAATATACATGAAACATCTGAGCTATCTACAAACCGTTGCAAACTATTTATAGATAGCTCAACTGATCTCGCCCACCACAGTTTGGATTCATAGATTTTTACACGAATCATGTCATTTTTCAGTTCACAATGACTCGATTTCCGACTTGAAAATCTGGATCCAGATTGAAAAAAAAATAGAAAGAGTACAATAATACCTAGCCCTACTGTTGTATTTAGATACATTCATAATATAGCTTAATCTAGTTCACTACAACAATACAATGTCTTGGGCACGCTTCCGATTGGTACTGATTTGGACCAGTTGAGCTATCTATAAATCGTTTGCAACGATTTGTAGATAGCTCAACTGTTTCATGTGTATTTTGTAATTATTGTAAATAATGTATTAGTTGTAATTCTTTTGTGAAGAAACACTAAACTAGAATGAAAATATTAATAATACAATACATTAGCATTATGTACATTATGTATTCTATCAGCCATCTAGTTTCCATCGTACAAGCTTTGCTCAGTTTGGGACTAGAAGGCGTTGTGTTAAGTGTCCGTGAATATTTATTATTTATTTATTATTAGCATTGTTAAAGAGCTAACGAGTTTAAAACTATGATTCAGAGGCATGACGCAAGCATCAGCTGTGTATGAATGCCTAATGTTTGACCCGACTCGGTCTGGCCTTGCTCTCTTATTAATCTTGGCCAAAGAAAAGTTACAAAGTTAAGTAGGTACATAATCTGTGGTGCTCTCTTTTTTTTGCGGATTATGCGATAAAACAAGCCCACCTAAAGTTAATTCGCAACTATTGCATACAAAGCATTGTTTTTTTGTTTTAATTTATTAAAGGTATCAAAAACACACATTAACAAGTATTGCTTGAGCACTCTGAGATGTAAAAACATGTCTTGAAAAGTCCACATTACTGTGTTCTGATTTGAAGGACACCACAATGCGTGTATCACTCACTGCTTGGCGTTTATTTCATTATACTTTTTTATTATAAACGATTTCTTAATTAAAACAATTTACAAAAATAAAACACGTTTTGTTACAAACAATTTAAAACAGAAGGCAACTGACTGTTGCGTAAGCGCTATCTACCCACGCCTACTCTTTGACCTCCACATGTCATGTTTACATAGTATAATCGTTCAAACCGGTGTCGTTTCATTGCGCGCGAGACGTCTACGCCGTGTATATACATATTTACTTAGCGTTATCACTTCGTAATGAACCTATTTAGTATTACGTGGTATTACTTACAGATACTGCGGCGATAACTGGCCGGTTTTTTAGTGCGGTTTTAAAAAAAAAAAAAAAAAAACAGTTGTTAAACTTACTTTTTAATGCAGAATAGGTACCCTAATGAGAAAAAATAACAATGTCTCTCAGTTTGTATTGAATTGTGAAAGCAACAGGTCGTTCGTGCTATAAATAAGAATGTGTTTACCTTTAGCGAGCATGTGTGTCGGTTTGTTAACATGTAAACAGTAAACAAATCAAAATGAGTGAAGACGAAAAAGAACCTTGCCTCGTTGAGAATAAGACAGAAGATAGTGAATTAAAAATCTGCGAAGATGAAAGACAACCTTGCCTTGTCAATAAACATAGCAGTGATGAGATATTGAGTTCAGTGAAGAGTGACAACGAAATTGAACCTTTTGTTGTAGAAAATAAGAACGATAATGTATCAGATTCGATAAAAACTAGTGACGATGAAACAGAATCTAATTGCTATGACAATAAGGTTGATATTAGTGATGAACCGATTGTGAAAGATGTCAAAAACGTGGATTTGAACGATGTAGCGCAGGATGTAGAGAATCTGAGTTGTGAGTCAATTCCTCAGTCAGATTGTCGGGAAATAATTGATAGAAGTGAATCAAACGATGAGGTAAACAAACACGAAACATGTGCCAAGAAACAGGTTCAATTTATTTATGTTACTAGCTAATACCCGCGTCTTCGTACGCGTAAGAAACTTTCCACCAAAATACCTGTAAAAACCAGCTTACGATGAACCTCGTAGCAAATGGCTGCTTTTGGTTTAGAGAGTTCAAGCTGTATCTAAGAATCCACGTCTTCGATTTTAATAAAATATAGCCTATGTTTCAATCCCGAAAAAGGGCTTCTGAATGGTATAAGGTTCATTGAAATTGGTCCAGTTGTTTAGTTTAGGCGTGATCCGCGAAAAAACAAACTGATATACAGACAAACCCGATTTTCGTAATCAGAATCGTTTATTAAGTTTATCCATATGTTTAATTTTAGTTTTTGGCTTTTTTACAGTTTTAAAATAGTATAGATAGATAAGTCGAAGTCAAATATGTTTTATTCAGTAAAAATGCAAAGATCATGTCGTGTTGTAATTACTTTTCTTCGCCGTAATAATGAGTTACTTTGTTTTAGGTAAGTAGGTAGGTACATAAAAATATAATTAGTCTCAAATTCTTTAAAGATAAGCAGGCACCATTATGAAATCTTAACAGTTTGTAGGTATATGTACCTAACCTAATAAAAGCAAGCAAGCTCGTATGAGTTAGTGGCCAACTCTGTTGAAGGAGTTTTTAGGCCGCCTTAAGGCCTCCGTCATGGCTTGACGACTGCTAGAGCCGGGACTGACAGTTTAACGTGCCCTCCGAAGCACGGAAGCGCTCAGATGTAAATGCCACTAACGGTCACCCATCCAAGTAGTGACCGCGCAGAACGATGCTTAATTTAGATAATCGGTGAAGATTGACTAAGCAAGCTACGCCACGAGCGCTTTACCCAACCTAACCTAATAGGTTCATTGTATGCTGGTTGATAGATATTTTGGTGCGGAAAGTATCGCACGCGTACGAAGTCGCGGGTATCAGCTAGTTTATAATATTAGGAATTTACATGTTAGATTTTTCTGGTATAGTAGGTGCCAAATAACACGGCAATACAGGTCATTCATCCACCTTCACCACGATGTCGCAAAATTCAATTTATGTATGGCTAATTCTGTCGCTTTCCATACAAACCTGTCGCTAAGACGGTATCGCTCGAATCTCGTTAGTACTATTTGTTTACCATACATAAATTGAATTTTTCGACATCGTGGTGAAGGTGGGTGAATGACCTGTATTGCCGTGTTATTTGGCACCTACTATAGAATTATCATTTTGAATTATGATAAGGTACCTATCTATGTAAAATAAACAATTTGTACCTAAGTATTTGTTTATTGACAGTAATAAAAATAATTGTGTGTCCAGGGATGGCGCAAACCGAAATCTCGTACGGTGATGCCGGCGGGAAGCGTGACGTCAGCACGGTCACCGCCTCACGCGCACGACTCCATCGATATACACGACGACACACTACTCAATGGAAAGGTAACATTATAAAGAACGCCATCTTCTGTCTTGACCGAAAATTCGGGTCTTTTCAAGGAGAAATATACCTTCTAGACTATCCTGCTTCATCGTCACTTACCATCGAGTGAGATTGTGGCCAAAGGACATTATCAGCCGAATACTAATTTGAGGCAAATAAATAAATATAGCCAGAAAGCAAAAAACATTTAGTTCGAGAATCTTACCTGCATCTCCTAAACCATAGAGAATAGAGTATTGGCCGAATACTCAAACGCAACTCAAACCCCACTCAATTTAAGTCCCGCTTAAATTATTGCCATCTCTTACAAATGAGTAATGTCAAACAGAGACAGAGCAATCTTAAGTGGTGCTCAAATTTGAATGACGTTTGAGTATTCGGCTGTTAATCTCATATAAAAAAATAAAAAACGCCTCCTTACGTACTCTTTATCTGCTAGGGGAGTGTGGGCCGCTAATGCGCAAACGTATTCATCTGTGAAAGCATACTTTAAGCCCGGGTGAGATAAGAGACCTCTCCCCTAAGAAAATTTATATAATTTTACTTTTGTTTCAGGACAAAGACGCAAAGAAAAAGAATAAGAACAAGGAAGGTGGGTACATTTTTTATCTTTTGAACTAAATCTTCATACGATTCCTTCGTAACGGAGTACGAGGCGTAATTATTTTGTATTAATTTTGTAATGAAATTAGGTTATACATTCAGAAATTTTATTTATATTTATCTGCATTTATCGATTTCATAATATTATTTTACCGTAATTTTTTACGGTAAATTAACATTACGCTCCGTCAAGTAAATCACACATTAAAATGTTATAAAAAATATTTCAAAATAAACTTCTTTCACGCTACTTTTGGACGCGTCCCGTTGTGGTAAGTGCTGTCAATTTCATCCACATAGGTATAGGTACGGGCTTACTGTTACCAATCATTTCCCACATTCATTTGTCTCTTCATCTCACAATCACAAACCTAGAAAAAAACAATGAAATCCCTGTCTAGTGCTAAAATATTGCATATCTACCTCTAAACAAAGAAACTAACATCTTCCATGCATAAAAAAATATATATTAACCATCTATCCTTTTTCTCTGATCCTAAAAACACTAAGACTACCCTCACCTACATTTCACTCCATACAACGCCATCTACCGCCCCCAATTGAAGCTCCGATCTCGTTATTTCAGACGTTGCCCGTTCAGTGCTCATAGAGGGCGTGTTATTCCGAGCGCGCTATCTCGGATCAACGCAACTGGCGTGTGAAGGACAGCCTACAAAGGCAACACGGATGCTGCAAGCTGAAGAAGCTGTTTCCAGGATTAAGGTAACGATTGTGAGGTCAATACCTCAGAACGGATAAAACTTGAAAAAGCCTCTTTATTGGCCTCTTTATTAAACTCTTTTTATTGTTTTTACGTTTGACTAAAATAGGAAAAACGGTCAAAACGAATCCGCTGTTGGAGGGTTTTCGACGTTTTTGAGTCACTAAATAGGAATTTGTCAAACGGTTTTCGGGCAAGCAACTTCAAATGGGGCCACTTTTATTTTGTTATGCAAATGCCCTAATATTAAGGTTCAATCTACGTTAGATAAACGAATCATGGATACCTACCAACTTCCATTATTATATGTATTTCTATGCAGAACGATTTTAAGCCTACACAACTTGGGTCATTGTGCTCTATACATGAGTTACATAATTACTAGTGATATGAACTAACAATTATCCCATTATTAAATTAGTTTACCACTTAGATTACAATACCTTTTATCATTTAGATACAGTATAGTCACAACAGATATTTTATGGAGCTATTGTTTCGTTCTCGCTCTAGCTCTCACAACTGTTCATGTGGAAACGAGACGGAAAATAGAGCCACAAAGATCTGTTGTAACTTGTACTACGGTTTATTTCACTATTGTGTATTTGTAAATGAAACGCATTCTCATAAAATGACACAGTTCAATATTGGCAGAATACCAACTAGCCCGTGTGAATCGGTGTGTTTGTTTTAGATGTTTATGAGTGAGAGCATGAAATTACTTTTGTCTCTGTCTATTCTTCACTATCTTCTATCAATTGGGAAACTATGACACTACCTTTATGATTGGCTCAAATCGCTAGGCACAATGGCTTGTACACCATTTTAAATTTACACATATTACTATTAAATGTATTTAAAAAAGTAAGTATCTATTAAATGTAAAAGTCTGTACGTTACGTTTTCACAACACTTAACTGTGAATTGGTGGCGATTAAATCTGGTTCAGGAATAGGATGAAGTCACGAGTAAGTAATATAAAGAGATTTTAAAATTAACACTTAACACTTGACACAAAAAAAATATTTTGAATGACAAAATAGCACCCTCTACTATTGTTCTGTTCCTTGCACGAGATCCTTTCAGTGAATATTACGTAATCATTTCCATCGTCATCTGTACATAATGTAATTTCATGCTCATATAGGTTTAGTGTACTGAGAATGCTAGTCAATTATCCTTTTGTATCCTATAAATATATACAAATTAGTGACCTAGTGACTGAATACTGCGTCCGATTTACCCTGTGAATGTGTATCGGTAAGTCATTCACGAAACCTGCCCGCCAAACCGTTTAAGCTCTTATTGACATGGCACTAGAGTATTTTTTTCAGTGTGTTCCTCACCCCTCGACCCGACCCAAGAAGAATGTCGGTGCCCGCATTGGCCGGCTAGCCTCCTCTGAAACTTTGTGCTTGTTCGCTTGATGCTATGCTTTGTAACATTTACCAATCCTGTGTTGACGGTAAGTTTTGATTGAGTTTGCGATCATATTATGCTGTGCTCGAACCCTACGCATGATCCAGAACTAAGAGGCTGAAGTAGGTCTACTGAATATGTTTGAACTGTGACTTCGTTGGGACGTTTGCAGAGAACGCTGTTTGTAGCATTCTCTGTAAACGGTCTAGCTACTAACCGAAGGATAGTAAAAATGAACGAAAGAGCTTTTAAAATCCACGCACTTTTCTCATAATAACGCACAGTATAAAGCATGAGACATACCCGATTCACACCGGCTCAGGTGGCATTTTCCGACACGAAGGAACTGCACAGACATTGCGTACTAGCTTTACAATCGCCTAAGCACGAGAACCGACCCTATTCTAACATAATTAAGGTTAATTTTCCGTTAGGTCTGCTTTCATAACAACGGAAGAATCGCTCGCTTCTCACGTATCATTGTGTGTTTGTATTCGAGTTGTTTTGCTTGCTTTTTGCCGCTGACAATGTCGGGGAGTTGTTGATTTGTATTGTTTTTTATTTGGCTTTTAAACAACGGTTGCAATCAGCGAACAACATAGAAACAAATTGCAAAGCAAGCCAAACAAAATATTTTTTCAATTATTGAAAGAGACTCCCTCGCCGATGTGGTTATAAAAGTTCTAAAATTAATCTAAATATAAACTATTTATTGGTGCCTGTTTAATGCTTCATAAACGGGTCTTTTCGGAAGTAAAATTATTTGTTCTCAAAATAATCTTAATTTTGATCGTAAACAAAACTTCTCGAAGACAAACTTGTAGGTACTTCCAAAATGTTCTACTTGGCAATATTGCAAAAAAACATAAAAAGGCACGTTACCGGTTAAAGGTAGGTGCCTAAAACACTAACGCAACTTGCAGCGTGACATGATTCATGCTGCAATCGGTCATGATACATGCTATACGTGTCATGATACATTCCACACGTGACATGATACATGAAACCCGCGATATGATACATGCCGCACGTGGCATGACATGATACATGCTGCTCGCAATATGATACATGTTCGCGTGCCATATTTGCAACGCGTTACATGATACATGCCACACGTGTCTTATTTGTAACATCATACACAAAATGTTGTCGATGCGTATAATGTCGTACATGACACAACGGTACGTGAGAGCGATTCGCGAGGAGGTTAGCCTGCCAACAGTGGGGATGCGACGGCCCGTATTCCGGCGTGTACGCGGCCCCAGCAGCAGTCTTCCGACTGACGTTCCTTGGCTCGGTCGAGGTGGAAGAAGACGGGCGCAGGCGCAAGAAGCGACTCAAAAAGAACATGGTCGAGGAAGCCGTCACAAAAATAAAGGTGGTTTGGCTGGCAGTGTGTTGTGTTCGGTTACGTAGGATCAAAACGCGAAGCGTGCTGCGTTTGTTGACTATATTTTGCGTGCCATTTTATTCACGTTCAGTTAAAAAAGTATTCGGGTGGATAGGTGATTTAACGCGTGTGACTGCAATTGGTCAATGCCGGCGTGTGTTTATCGATTGTGACTAAAATAAACGCTGCACGCTCCGCTCCGAAATACATTTGCTTGTAGCGAGAACTCGGGCCCTTAGCCTTTGGTTTCAACGCGCGACGTGGGCTAATATTATTTAGGAATACGTTATAAATTGATTCTCTAATGACCAATATTTAATGATTTCTTAATAGTGATAATATAGGCTAATGTTATTGATTCAGAAGTTATCACGATTTTATATATTTTTTGTTGTAACGCGTTCGTATTTGTCATGCGGGTGATTAGATTATGCTCTATTCAATATTTTAGTATCGTATCGTATATTCTGATACCCACTAAAAGTAGTGTAGGTACCTATCCACTTATATGCAGAATAGCTCTTACCAACCGCTGTTTCTTAGTCTAGTTGTGAGTCTCTATCATATTTACAATCCACTATTTCATATTTATAGTGATTAGATATTATCATATTTACGTACATACTTAGAATTCTCTAAATATCCTCTGAATAGTTTTTAGTTTATTTAAGTATTCTAAACTACCTACCTATCTAGATGTAAAAGAAATAAACTTTTTAATAATGCACACAAAAAATTTCAAGCGTATGTAATATGATTTTTTTCCTTCCCGCTCGCTTTATTGGATAATCAGGCATTGGTAAGTCAAAATTCCAAATCCACCCGCCCTCACTCGCACCATACCCGAAAATAACCTCACTTTTTCTTCCAGGCGCCTGAGGGAGAGAACCAACCAAGCACAGAAGTAGATCTATTCATATCTACAGAGAAAATCATGGTTTTGAACACGGAATTGAAGGAAATCATGATGGATCACGCTCTCAGAACAATATCGTACATCGCTGATATTGGAGACTTGGTAGTCCTTATGGCAAGGAGACGGTTTGTCCCACACGAGACGGATTCCGATCAACCGAAATTGAACCGTACTCCTAAGATGATATGCCATGTTTTTGAGAGCGAAGAGGTGAGTGTACGTATTCAACTTTGTTATTATGACTGTGTAGTTGTGCTATCCTGTCTTCCTCTTTGGTCTTTTCTTTCTTAGGTTGATATTTTTATTAGGGTCATCATCTATACTCTTAGGGCCCGTATGCTGATAAATAAATCGTTATTCAAGCATAGATTTGAGTAGAGATTTTTATAAGTAATTAATAATAATGAGTAAGTAATGCTCGAGTCTGTATCAGTGTTTGAAATCAGCATACGGGCCTAAAACTAAATAAATCCTCTATTTATATTTGTTTTAAATAATATGTATGTATTTGTCCAGTAGATAGATATACTACGAGGTGCATAAAACGACAAAAATATATAATTTCCACAGAATTAAGTAGATAATGCCCACGATTCTCTCGTTTTATTTTTCTAAACTAACTTAGTAATTGGTAATTTGACAGCACTAAAGTCTTGCCATCCATTTCTCGCGAACTGAAACGACAGGGACAGCTAAAATTAGCATACGGGCCTAAAACTAAATAAATCCTCTATTTATATTTGTTTTAAATAATATGTATGTATTTGTCCAGTAGATAGATATACTACGAGGTGCATAAAACGACAAAAATATATAATTTCCACGGAATTAAGTAGATAATGCCCACGATTCTCTCGTTTTATTTTTCTAAACTAACTTAATTGGTAATTTGACAGCACTAAAGTCTTGCCATCCATTTCTCGCGAACTGAAACGACAGAGACAGCTAAAATGGGAGCGCTGTCAAATTAGGTTCGATTAGAAAAATGCACCAACAGAATCGGGCTCAGTATCCAGTATTTTAGGATTTTTGTTGTAGGGAAAATTAAAAAAAAAAACAAAGAAAACAAAACTCCAACTAAACTGATAGTTTATATAAATAAAACAACTGCATTGAATCTGCAATTCTTTCGATGCAGAAGTAGATTAGGCAACAGCTGAAAGTGTCCAAGACATTTTGTATACGAGGTCAGAGAATCATTACATCTCGGTCTGAGGCAGTGTCAACACATTTTAAACACTTGATAAGACATTAGTAAAATGACGGTCGTTAAAAATAAGATGGCAGCAAAGTTCCAGGTAGGTCTATTTCCAAATATTTATATATAAATGTCTAGTAACAAAGTAGTAAATAAAAGTTAGTTTAATTTCAAATTGGGATCTGTGTGATGTTTTTGTTTAATAATAAAATAATATTTCCTGCGATTGTCAAGTATTAATTACTAGCTTCCGCCCGCGACTTCGTTCGCGTCCCGTTGATTTTCCGGGATAAAAAGTATCCTATGTTACTTCTAATACCTCCAAGAATATGTGTACAAAGTTTCATGATGATCGGTTGAGTAGTTTTCGCGTGAAAGCGTAACAAACAAACTTACAGTCCCATTTATAATATTAGTATGATTAATTACGTAATAAACAATAGATACCAGATCACTCACGAAAATTTTTAATCTGTAAAACATGGATAAATGTATGTCGGTTTTGATAAAACGCAAATTCAATTTTAGAAAAGTACCGAAACAAAAGAATTTTCTTTAGCTACTTTGAAGTGGGTTTTGTGTGCTATGGTTTTAATTTTATAAGCTAACCCAACATAAAAGAGTGCAGATAAAACTTATACAAGTACCTACCTAATTAGACTACAAAATGTACTTATTTACTTACTATTTTAGTAAATTTTTATCGTTCTATTTTATATTTCCTAACCTTTAATCTTTCTTCCTACATTTATACACACAATAATTCTGAAATCTTTGCAGGCGCAATTCATTGCACAGTCCATAGGACAAGCGTTCCAAGTGGCCTACATGGAGTTCCTAAAAGCCAATGGGATTGAAGACCATAGCTTTGTCAAGGAGATGGATTACCAGGAAGTGCTGAACAGCCAGGAGATATTCGGAGACGAGCTGCAGATGTTCGCTAAGAAGGAACTTCAGAAAGAGGTTAGTGCTATCCTATGGTATCTTGTTAGAGAATTTTTGAGATTTGTAGAGACCTACGTCCAGCAGTGGACTGATATAGGTTGATAATGATGAAAGGAATTTACCTCTATTGCTGTCGTGTTTCGTGAATACTTTTTTTTTTTATATTATTTAGCGTACTTGTACTAACATAATACTTATACCCTCATTATATTACGATCTAGCCAAAAGGCAGGCTAATTAGTAATTTTACATTGACATAAATTTTTAACATAAATTATTCTAAGAATGAGTTTCGTGAATACTAGAAACGAATTTTTGTAATAATAAATCTTTGTAGGTATTGGTAAACAAACGGCGCAGTAAACTCGTTTAGTTAATTACCTAGCTCAAAGCAGTTAGACAAGACGCTGAGAAGGGTCAAAGAACTTCTCAATATTTCTGAAGATAAGTATACTTATAAATACTCGAAAAATCGTAAACAACAATATTGTGTACAATAATGCACAAGGCTTAGCATAAACATAATTTAGATTCAAGCAAGTTTTCAGACCAAACATTTTTTTTATGTTTTTACTTATTTTGTACTTTTCGTTTGGGAAACTTGTTTCGGTTGGAAAACGGACACTATCTACTGAAATAATCTTGTTAGACTATCGGCATACGTTTTTGAAGAGATAAATAACGCTACTAAAAAAAACTTTCCTAAGTTACTCATCATTGGCCTTTTCGTCTTTTACAGACGATTTAAGTAGTGACTGTATTCGGCCGGGGTAAACATTTCCTTTAGTGGCTGTGTAAGGCAATGCGTGATCGCACTGCACGGCCACAATTAGCGTAACTGAACAATGCGGCGGCTGTTTTTTATACAATATAGGCAACCGTTTTGTGTCGCTAGCTTTAAGTTACTAGTCTACTAATTTTTCCCAGGTGGTGGTACCGAAAACGAAAGGAGAGATCCTAGGCGTAGTGGTGGTGGAATCAGGCTGGGGCTCGATGTTACCTACTGTAGTCATCGCAAACCTAGCGCCCGCTGGAGCTGCCGCCCGATGCGGACAACTCAATATCGGTAGGTCATACAATATTATAGAATGGAATGGTCGGTTACAAATAAACACAATATTTTTAAGTAACAATATTGGTAAGTTATAATATTGATAGGTCATAATATTGGTAAGTTTAAATATTAATAATAATAATAATAAAGCTTTATTTAATTCCATGCATATTAATCGATAACATTTCTTAACTTAATAACCTATAATATTCAATTACGTTTAAATATTAATTAGTAGGTCATAATATTGGTCAGTCACAGTATGAGTAAGTCACAGTATTGGTACGTCTCAGTAATAATAATTGTAAGTCACAATATTGGTAGTAATAATAATTGTAAGTGACAATATTGGTAAGTCACAGTATGGGCAAGTCACAGTATTGTAAGTCATGGTATTACTAGTAGTAGAATCAGGCCTCAGAGAGAGGGGAAATTAGGGGTCGATACTACTCACTTTAGTTATTGCAAGCTAAGCGCCCACTGGAGCCGTCGTTTGATGTTTTCTGTGATGCCACCAACTCAATATCAGTCTACGTCATAATGAATCTTTAAAACAAGCCACGCAGAAAAATCGTCTAAAACCGAAGGTTGCGTGACCACCCAAACTACGCCAGATAGAACTAAACACTAAACTAATCTTTATTAACCATTCCAGGAGATCAAATAATCGCAATAAACGGCGTCAGTCTAGTCGGCCTTCCCCTATCCACCTGCCAGACCTACATCAAGAACTCCAAGAACCAGACTGTGGTGAAACTCACCGTGGTACCGTGCGCACCCGTTGTAGAGGTCAAGATAAAACGGCCGGACACCAAGTACCAGCTGGGATTCAGCGTACAAAATGGAGTGGTAAGTTGCATCTAATAGTTTTCCTATCTAATGGTTATTCTACCTACCAGAACCAAATTCTGATAAACTGCGTATTAGTACTGTGCGCGCTTGTTGTAGAGGTCAAGATAAAACGGTCGTACATGAACCATAAGACCGAACATAGATATCATAAAATTTTCAAATTTGAAGTGTGAACTATCTGGTATTAAAATGTTATATTAGGTTTCTATAACTAGTTCAGTACCACTTATAAAATAGTATTGTTCACTACAGAAACAGTAGTACCTACAGGAAACAATATAAACAAAAAAAAAATTTGTAACTCAATAGGCGGCCTTATCGCTGAGAGCGATCTCTTCCAGGCAAACGTTCGTGAGATTATCGTCTTTAAGTGAATTTTCTATATTAGATACATCTCTTGCCAATCATGAGCAATTAGGTACGTGGCTTCCCGCATCTGTCCTAATGTCTGTATGTATGTATGCTTAGATCTTTAAAACTACACAACGGATTTTGATGCAGTTTTTGTTAATAGATAGAGTGATTCAAGAGGAAGGTTTATATGTATAATACATCATCATCATCGCTGCATTGCACCCGTGCGAAGCCGGGGCGCGTCGCTAGTTTATCATAATAATAAATAAATAAATAAATATTCACGGACACTTAACACAACGCCTTCTAGTCCCAAACTAAGCAAAGCTTGTACGATGGAAACTAGATGGCTGATAGAATACATACATACATTTTTGTAAATACATACTTATAATACATAGAAACACCCAGACACAGAACAAACATCATTTCACAAATGTAAAGATATATTTTCATCGCAGATATGCAGTTTACTTCGCGGCGGTATAGCGGAGCGCGGCGGAGTTCGCGTAGGACATCGCATCATAGAGATCAACTCACAGAGCGTGGTCGCAGTACCACACGAGCGTATCGTTAATCTACTCGCCACTTCAGTAGGAGAGGTAACATATAGATACCTACATATAGTGGTCTATCTTATAAAAGGTTTGACTAGACATCATATTGTGATGATTATAAAATAAAAAAAACATATGTAATTAACATTCCATGCACAAGTTATTAATTACGCGAATGTTTGTAAGTATGGATAGATGAATGTTTGTTACTCTTTCACGTAAAAACTACTGATCCGATTTGGATGAAACTTGGAATATATATTGTTAACTTAATTTTGATTTTGTTATTAATTTTTATTAACTTATGTAATGACTGGATATTGACTAATATTATTTCTAACACTATTTCTATTTTTAAAGTATGTTATTTTTCTTATTTTTTTCTATGTATGTGACTTATTAGAATTATCTCTTTAACTAATGTAATTGGTCTAACCGTGTTAGTTAAAGTAAAAATATAAATAAATAAAAATTGTCCGTGACCTGGATTAACACATAGGCTACTTTTTATCCGGAAAAATCAACGGGATCCAACGGGACGCGAACAAAGTAAAACAAGGCAAAACTTTTTAGTTGAAAATACAATTACTTTTCAAAACCAATAACGAACAACGAAGTTACAGTGTTCATTTGTTTTTTTTTTCAATAATCAGCTTTCTGTTTAAAAGCCTGTTCGAAATTCGCGGTCCCAGCGGAAGACCAGCGCAGGTTGTAAAACCTGCACATGCTGAGATGGGGCCTTTTTGCAACACTGTATATTTAGGCACAATTCGTGTCCTCAAACGTGTTTAATTAATTGTGTTCCTTATTTTTAAGTTTGTGTTGCAAATAAACATTTTGTATTGTATTTTTGTATTGTATTGTAAATTTGAATAAAACCTTTGGTAAGTTACCTCCTTGGTTGCCATGTTATGGAGTAAAAGATCGTTCCATTTTTAAATAACACGACAGTAATGAGTTTTGTATGTAATTTATATGGCCGCTAAACACGCCGGCAATGGATTTTCATACATTTATTGCCGGCCGCTGCTCGTATGTGTTTGGCCAGTACTGCATTTTCGATTTATCTCGAAGAAGGTTGTCAAAATAATGCCTTAATTTTCAAGCATGTTTGAGAAAAGGGTTTTTCATCTATTTTTCTCTGATTTGCAGATCCTAATGAAGACGATGCCGACCTCAATGTTCCGGCTGCTAACCGGCCAAGAAAACCCGGTTTTTATATAAAAGTGCCTGCTTACGGTGGCGCCGCGAAGCGCACATCCGAAACGCTTCTTTAAACAGTGACGCATAGAGTTCAAAATCGGTAAATCAAAAATGGAATAGGTGTTTTTGAACTTGGCCGGTTTCGTATTCGCAGTGAGAAGTTGAGAGGTCTAAGTAAAGTGGTTTAAGAATAATTTTATAGGAAAGTGTTGGACTACAGTGAACATTGTGAACTGTTGTGAGAACAAATAACAATCGACTATATTTACTAGACCTCGGAATACTTAGAATTGCATACAGTGACTCATGCCGGGTACAGGTCAAGCGAAATCGGTCGATAGCTCTTTCTCGCCTCCACTTAGGTACTCCTAACGACGTATGTTTCAAGTTCACGCTCGTGCGCTTTCGTCCATAATTTGATATCGAATTTTATACTTAAAGGCAATGCTAATACAGTTCAAAGTCAATAAACCTATTCGCTCAGTCTGTACCGGCATCAGAAATGTGCGATATTGATACTCTGCGTCGTAATTGGCCGATCTCGTCCTCGCCAATTTTTTATCGCACTTGATATTAAAAGTTGCAAAAACACCATATTTAAAAAAAAACATTGCTTTTGACACGAGGACGGATCAACTCTATCTTAATAAGCTAACGTAAATACTCAGAGAAACTTAATTATAATGTGATGTGTAATTTTCAGAATGCTATAAGCTTAAGTGGCTAAATAAATTAGGGTAAGATTGTATCTCTATAGTACCGAATGCGTTTGACATGCGTTTCCAAAAAAAAATGCATATTTTTCTTTTTTTACGCTATGGCAAACGCAGTTCGGCGACCGTATTCAAAAATCTTACTTATCTATTGCTGTTTTTTACTCCTAACCAACAAATATGGATATGCCTGGAAAGGATCGCTATTGAGCGATAAGGCCGCCCATTGTACATTTAATGCAACCTGTTTTGTTTTATTTCATGTTTCGGTGTTTTTATGTATAATAAAGCGTTTTCATTCACTCATTCATTCATTCGAATTCAAATATAGGGGAAATACAGCTGTAGGAAGTAAGGTTCTTAAAAATGGTAAAACTGTAATCATGACAGTCCTTATTGATATGATTGTATTTGTGTATTGATCGAATATCGAACCCACTCATATCTGCTTAGATATTATTGTAATACTAAAACACGTACACAAAACATTAATTTTATGGAACCGAGGTTCACAAAATCGACATTTAGGGTGCTTTTCCACCGAAACTAAGCTACGTTGCTAAAGATGTGTTTGACATCCACCAATTGGGATCGTTTGTTTTCATATTGAGCGTCAAACTACACTAGAAGGCAAGACGTCGCGTCGTGTAGTTAGGGAGAGAAAAAAAATATTTTTTTGAAAATCCGGCTTTTTTGGAGCCGGATTACGTCATAATAAAAAGCATATTGTGATAATGTAATCCGGCAAAAATATAAAATTGGACGGCTTAAATAAGGCTTTGTTTAGCCATTCTAAAACCGTTTTTATTTTTATTCCAGCTTAAATAGTTTTTGAATGTAGATCATAAAATTATCTATAAAAATGTTTCAATACTTTTTTTCTTACGAGCCACCGTTTCTGAGATATTACGAGATAATTTAAACGATTCGAAAAGTTTTATAATTATTACTACAACTCAAAAACTATTTAAGCTAGAATAAAAATAAAAACGGTTTTAGAATGGCTAAACAAAGCCCTATTTATGCCGTCCAATTTTATATTTTATATTTTAGCTGGATTTTCAAAGAAATAATTTTTTTCTCTCCCTAACTACACGACGCGACGTCTTGCCTTCTAGTGTAGTTTGACGCTTAGTGGATGTCAAATATTTAGCAACATAGCTTAGTTAGTTCTGGTGGAACACCCTAAAAGCCGAATAAGAGTCTCAAAAACGTCATTGTGTCTGGTTCCTTCTTATAACCACGATAAACGTATGCCATATTGTAATGTATTTTGTATGCAAAATCAAAATAGGGTTTGAATTTGGTTTGTTTGCTTTCTAATTAATAAATATTTTCAGTTAGGTACCTAGGTACTAAGGTGCCTTCTGGTAAGATCGGCGTAGTAGTAAGTCCGGATAAATCACGTAATTAAGCAATTTGTCATTTTGCTATGCTCCTGTATTGCAAAATGGCGCGTAAGGCGATGTTGCCATCATTTTAAAATATCGCCGAACTTACTACTTCGCCGATGTTACAAGAAGGCACTATACCAATTTTTCGGTTATGCATCCCGTGTGAGATTTGAAAACTTTCTGAGAATTTTCAGTTTTATATTTTGTTAAGTTTATAATTTTGATCAAACCATTCCATAAAGTAAAGTTATTACAGTTTTAAATATTGTTACAGTGTTTTGATATATTTTATGATTTTTCTCTCAGGCGTATATACATAAGCCATAAAAGTGCACCATAGTTCAAACATGACAGTTCTGTGTATAGCTTAGGTATATCCAAAAGGTCTCAGCTCTATTTTTCAAACATTATAATCTTAAAATGATATTAAGCACAGCATTTAGACCTTTGGATTTTCAGTGATCAAATAAAAATAATGAATTGATTAGAGGATATAGTTGTAAGCATTATTTCGTAGCAACTCAGAAGATATATCATATTTTGTAAATTTTATAGTATCGCTATTAGCTGCCCTCCGTTAATAGACCACACGGTTCGCTCACTCACGCAATATTATACGACAAAATACTGTAGGTACTATATTGTAACTAAACTGCCTGTCTTTTTTAATTTATTTTTGTTTTATTTAGTTACGTATTGTTTTGCTAAGTCAGCCAAATCGTGAGGTCTAATCGGGGGGCGAAAACCTATGATATTTTTATGTATGTTCTGTGTTCTTAGCTAGGCTTAGCGCTCCGAGAACGGGTTATTTTAAATAAGTAAGTATAATATTATTGAATGTAAAACACCACTAACAGCCGATTTCAGCTTAGTTTTTAATCTTTTCGAAGCCTGGTTTTAAATACAGAGGAAGTACACTACGTGCATTTCCACAAGTTCAGAAATGTAACTTATAAGTACAAGATAAATCAGTAGGTGTACGATTCTGTTCAAAAACCGAAGCGAAATGTTGCCATTTTTCAATTTGACTTTTTATCTGTACCTCTTTTCTTTGCTCTCATTTGCCAGTGTTCCTCTCCAGGTTTGAGTCGTTCAAAAACATTTATTTTCAACACTGGCCAATAAAGGTTGAACTACACAGCTTCAGCCCTACCTTACATGAGAAGTGTATTTTGTATGTAATGATGACTGATTACTGGTTCAATCACGTCGCCAACATTTCACACAAAACACTCCTTCCATGTCCAATAAATTGTAGTTTGACCGTAATATTCATCGTAAGTATAGGTATACAGTCTGATATACAGTTTTATATTGCTAGCTGTTGTGAATAAAATTTGTTTATATTGTGAAACACAGATAATAAATAGCCTTTATTGTGAAGCTGTATGTAGGTACACTAACATGAAATAACTATTGTTGTTCTCATTTCTAAGAGTATTATTCTAGTCTGCATTAAAGTTAAGAATAAATTGAACAAACTTAACATTGTTGTTTTTATTCCTCATTATGCAAACATGATTTAGGTACCAAACTGACGTCTGAGCTGGGAAAGCGACTGAAAACACCGCGTATTAAAAAATCGAGGAAACAACCTCACATGGAATACCTACTGCTGTCACTTTGGCAGTGTACCTGAGTGTATTAAACTAGGCCTTTTTGATTTGGTTCAAAGGCGTGCTGTAAGAATTATTGATGATCCCAAGCTCACCATCGGTGTCTACTTTGTATGCAGCTATCTTATTGATTTTACTCTAGCACGATGAGAGCATAAAATGAGTAGTCACGCCCTCTTTCGTACTAGGCATGAAACAAAAGACAGTGACATCTCTTCCATCTTTCAGAAGCCAAGGGGGGTGTGTTAACCACCCAATAGTTAGGTACCATTGTTCACTAACAGATGGCGCAAAAATAAATAAATCAGGATCTTAGTTGAACCATTTTGAACTGTGGTTGAACCTATTTGTCTGAGATGAGACAGTCTGAGATTGAACCCGTATCCCGTATCCGCGTACCCCTACATAACATTTTTCTTTTATCTCGAAGTTATATGGTTTCAGTCATAAACAAAACAACAGGAGTCCGACTAGGTTGGTACCTATTAGTGTGAGACTAATGTTTGACCCACAGGTTCGAATGATCTGCAAAATACCTATCTGTTTCGAGATTTGGTGGCGATCGGCGACAGTGTCTGGGATCAAAACTTGAGTGGCTTGCTAACTGCTAGTTTTATTTATCTACTTCTAGGTCAGTAGATGATCTCAGTAAACAAACAAAAGTACCTATTGCATATTCGATAAGTAAGAGGTCAATAACACTAATAAGTTGATAACAGATCTGCCATTGATAAAAAGAATGAATGAAATAGTACATGGTAGACAGAACAAAGGAAATCAATGATATCTCAGGGTATGTGATTTAGGAGACCACAGATTTTATTGTCCACTACTGACATTCCTTATTTTACGTACTTATGTAGAAATATTTATTCACATACTACAACCATATTTGACTTTGAAATTGAAAGAAGCCCTATAGTTAGGTCCAATGTGTGTGGTGTAAAGTAAACCTATGTGCTACAGTACCTACCTACTGTAGATAATTTGTATCTCCTAGTACTTATCTATAAATTTTTTTTAGGAGTGTTGTACCTACTCACCCTCACACTAAAAAATTAATAGGAACAGACAGCAGCAATAAAATGTATATTATACTATATACGTATATTATACTATATACATATATTATACTATATACATATATTATACTATATACGTATATTATACTATATACATATATTATTGTATATACATACTTACAAATCCAGAATTTAAAACATAATAAGTGTACATTGTGTAGGTTTGATAGGTCTATCTCCAGATGAGAGCTCCAAAAAAACATTTCATAAAATTTGACTCAGCAACTTGATTAGTTACATCAGAGGTTCGGTCTGTAGTCAAAGTAATGTAGGTAGGTAGTGCATGAACTCTCTGGCTGAGTATTGATTCTTTAAACAACACATTGATTGGTTGTACAAGGAAAATTATTAGTTACAGAAATAGGGCAGTATATGATCAACATGACTAAAAGAATATGTAACAAATAAAAAATTGGTTTAGCTTTTGTATATTTTATGTATTTTGAAGTATTCTCACAAAGCCAAATTAAATTTACATAAATACATTTTATTGATAACTTTTATACAAGTAATAGTACTAGATCATATTGGTGTAGCTTGAACAGTGAAACCAAATTTATCTAGATAGCTTTCACTTTGCTAAGACAATAAAAAAAAATGTATAAAGTTCAGTATCGCTAGAGATCAGAACGGATTGTTTCCACTCAGGACATGGTATTGGTTAACAGCTTACAAAGACATACAACTTTGCGACAACAAACAATTATCTCTCCTATAAAATTAATCGAATTTGCAACCATGATATATATACAATTAGGGTTTAAAGTGTTCCATTTAATTGCTATTATTATAGTAAAAAAATATGCATACCTAATATTGTAACGAAGCTACATGTGAACGGGAGAATGGTCTGGGGGACTAGCAGACCACTCCGAGACAACACTAGGGCGGCGGGAGCGCTCCGCCGGTTGATGAATGTATCCACAGTGTCTCTTCACAAGTTACTCGGTCTAGGGTGTATAACATAACTTGCACTCTTATAATGATATATCTGTTAGTTTGGTCGTCGTGTCTCGCGCGGTAGGCGGGTTCGCGGGACAGGCGGCGCCCTCAGTTGTCCATGGCGTATCTCCGCGTCCACTCCTTGGCGTTCCGGATGGCTTCGATCTCGTTCACTTTCCAGAGCTCGGCGACGTCGTTGGCGAGCGGGTCGTCTGGGTTCGGCGCCGACAGCAGCGCCTGGATCGAAAGCAGCACCGTGCGGATCTGCAGCGCGGGACTCCACTTATCCTTTAGTATGTCCAGGCATATACGACCTAGCCGGTCTATATTAGGATGGTATATTTTGGTTATAAACCTAACCTTAGGTGCTGACATGGGATAGTCTTCTGGCAAAAATAGCTCGAGTTTGAACAGTCCTCCTTCGAATGGCGAGTCCTCCGGACCGGTGACGATTACGTGAAAGTAGCGAGCATTGTTCTCGCTGGGCACCGCGCTGATCCCCGGCACCGGCTCCTGCATCAGTCGCTGTGTCTCTTTGATTATTCTACGTGGTAGGGCTGCCATTTTCTATATGCGGTCTAGCGCAATTTGTCCAATGAGAGCGAGTAACCATATAATTTGTAAAAATATCTAATCTTCTTCACTTTACGTGTTTTTATAGATTCCTGAGGCACGTCTCATGAACTAACGAACTATAATAGCATTTTTACCATGATATTGCTAAAAACGCGACTACAAAAGCGCAAGGTACCAATTTTTTACCAATAGACAAAATAGAGTTTGACGGCCATGACAGCCATAGAGAACACGTGCAATATAGAACAAGATGCGTTCGTTGCCATTATTATTTTCGGTCTATGTACCGGTTTTGAAATGATAAAAAAAAAACAGTAAACACAGAGGTACAGCACTAGAGTATATTATTTATTAATAAACTAAAAATCAAATAAGTTCAGCTACTCATCAACAGATGGCACTGTAAGCCACATGACAAAACAGACGGGGGTTTTTTATGAAAAGTTGGTCCAGGGCACAGATTATATAATACCAGGGAAATCACCACCTCGGCACAACCGCGCCTAGTTCGTCATAGAGTGATATTCCTGACTTCCTGAGACGTACCATCGAACAACCTGAACCAAATATACTATGGGTAGGTATAGGTACCTACTCATCGCTCTAGAAACTTTTCTGTAAAGTTATTTGGTTCCTTCGATTTGAATAAATTGAAATTGGATGTTGGTAGAGGTAGGTACCTACCTACCTATTTAACTTACCCTAATCCATTCTGTTTCCATCAGTTCTAGTTATTCTGCCGGTAAATGGTTTCAACTGGCCGTGTTGGAAGCATAATAAATAGCCAATTAGGTACTTACCTAACTAGGTAGCTACGAGACATTGTATTACAAGATACAAGATACAAGATGTTTATTTGCATAAATAAGTGTTACAATTTGGTCTTATATGTAGGAGGCACTTTTCAACTTATTCACCTTTTCCAGGTATCGCAAATGTTTTGGGCGCTTAAACTTAGGTAGTTAATTAATAACATTAATTTTGGGTAGGTACATACCTTTGGGCATGCACTAAATTTTAAAACATTTTTCCTTATCTACTACTTAACTAGTTCTTACTTAGGGTAGGTATACTTTTTACTAATTATGTACTTAAATTTATTATGGCTAATTTGACTAGGTACCTATATAAGTTAATATTTTACTTTAGTTTTAGGTGGGTATTATTCTTTTTCAAAGTAGTCTTCGTTTGAGTAAAGGCATTTTTTGACTAGGTATGATTTTAGTTTTCCTATGAATGATTTTATTTTTGTTTCATTTTTTATGTCATTTGGTAGGTTATTAAAGATTTTAACTGCCATGTAATACGGGCTTTTATTTAACATTTTTATTCTAGAATATGGTAGATAGAGTTTGTTTTTGTGGCGGGTGTTTACGTTGTGTGTTTCACTAATTTTAAGAAAATTACTTTTATTTTTGTAAACAAATATGCATACATCCATGATATAAATCGATGGAAGTGTCAAGAGATTAAATTTAATAAAATAGGGTCTACAGCTTTGAGTGTTATTAATTTGGGCTAGGATTCTTACACATTTTTTTTGCATGATGAATAACTCATTTACATTAACACTATTTCCCCATAGCATTACTCCATATCTGAGCCAAGAGTAAGCATATGCGTAATATGCTGACAGTGCAGTTTCTGTGTTTGTACTATATTTTAACTGAAATAGAGCGTATATAAATTTTGAAAGCTTTGTTTTTATGTGATCAATGTGAGTCTTCCAGTTTAGGTGCGTGTCAATATTTAAGCCAAGTAAATTAAATGTTTGAACTGTCTCTAATGGATTATTTTGAAAATCTATGTTTAATTTTAGGGTAGGGCTATTATATGATTTAAATTGCATTACTTTAGTTTTATTGTGATTTATTTCTAAATTATGTTCTTCAAGCCAACATTTTACTGTATTTAGAGTATTTTCCAAAATTAAATTGTAATTGTTATATTTGTCACATTTAATCAGAATGGAAACGTCGTCAGCAAAAAGTATTGGTAAAGTTGTTTCTTTGTTAAATATTTTTGGGAGGTCATTTATATAAATAAGAAATAGTATACAGCCTAATACGCTTCCTTGTGGTATTGCACATGTTAAATCTCTAACTTTAGACCTTACTTCAATTATTTCTTTTTTATTTATATTGTAGTCTTCTACTTGGACAATTTGCTTCCTGTTTTGTAAATAGGATTGAAACCAGAGATATGCTGGTCCACGAATTCCGGAGCCGTATATCTTCTGAAGAAGTATATTATATAACACTTTGTCGTAAGCCTTTGTCATATCTAGTAATAACCCTATAACTATTTTCTTTTCGTCTATGTGTTGGAGGGCTTTTTGTACATACTTATAAACGGCTGTTGTAGTTGATCTCATTTTTCTGAACCCGTTTTGGCTGTCATCTAATACTTTATATTTTTCTAAATATGCATAAAGTTGGTTGCACATAGCTTTTTCGAAAACTTTTGAGAAAGTTGGCAAGAGAGCTATAGGTCTATAGTTGCTAGGAATTTTTTTATCATCTTTCTTATGAATTGGTTTTACAAGTGATATTTTTAGTTGGTCTGGGAATACACCATCTCGGAAGCTTTGGTTAATTAAAAGTACTAATGGGGCTGAAAGTTCATCAGCGCATTGTTTTAATAGAATAGGTGGGATGTCATCCTATTACCTAGGTAGGTAGGTACTTGAGGTATAATCCATGATCGAATAGATCAACGACGTTGATGCGAGCCTCATCAATAGTCATAACCCATCATGAAATATCAACTATAGAGGTATACCTATAGGTATATTTATAAGCACACCATCCCGTAAAGTAGGTAGGTATCTGTATCTATGGGGTAGGTAGGTGGGTATAGTCCTTTCCATGAAAGAAGTCCCGCAGACGCGGCGCTGTAGTCGACCTAAGTATTATTTCTCGGGCAGCACTTTTAACAACTTTAGGCATTGAAAACAAGACTTTGATCACAGAAACCAAATAAAAACGCACTAGCATCCGAACACATTACCAGCACCTGACAACTAATTTAAAATTTAGTTTTAAAGTTTAGTTCCGGAAATTTCCGCGGGACTTCTGTCATGAAAAGGACTCTACCTATGTGTGAACCGACCTACCTAGTTTGAAAGAGTATCTGGCTTCATTCATTTGAACAAATAGTTCACATTTCAACCGACGCGACATCTCAATTTTGAATTATTTTTCTAAACTATTAAAAATGGTGTAGGTTGTAGAAAGACTAGATGACTAGGGTGTAGGTTAGAGTACCTACACCCTAGTCATCTAGTCTACAACCTACACCATTTTTAATAGTTTAGAAAAATAATTCAAAATTGCAGGCTTGGGAGTCTAGGATTCCTACCTTATATAAGAGTACCTATTTCATTTTAGATTTATTTTTTCCCGAGAATATTGATTAGTAGGTAATCTAGGATTGGTCTCAAAACTCATCAGAAAAATACAAACACTTTATTTCCAAACTAAACTCTGATATGAAAGGTGGATAAAAAATCGGGTGCTCGGACCACCACATGCTCGAAATCCATGAAAGACAATCGTCCATCACCATCTACGTCGGCTTCGTCCAACACACTGGCAACTATCTCGTCTCGTTCTTGAGGATGGAGTTCCCCTTTGGAGAGGAGCTGAGTCGCTTCTAGGAGATCTTCTCGACCGATGAACATGTCGTCATCTAGATCGTATATTCTGAAGGCGTACCTGGAGAACAAAGTGATGGAGATTGTTTTATTACCCTTTAATTCATAAGCGAATTAGAAACTCTTTACAGGCGTTGCGCTGGGCGAATGATGGTTGAAACATTTTTATACCGCGTGCACACTATGCCCATGCCGTTGCCGGCATGAATGCCACTTAGTGAGAATAAAGGCGATGTCCATGCCGCCATACAATCCGGCAGCGGCATGGGCATAGTGTGCAAGCGGTATTAGCGGGTGGGGCGGTTCGTGGGCGTTTCGGACATTGTTGATGTATTCAGGACTAGTTGTCTTTCTGATCACTTATCACTTAAGCATTACAACAAAAAACTACTAAGTAGGTAGATAACCTAGGTAGGTAGGTTATTATAAAAATGTAATTTATCTTTCTTGATTGTAAATATTTCCTCTAGCGATTACCTATCCAAATCAAAAGTGTCAATTGGGACATTGTGTCCCAAAATATTTTGTCCGAATCGTCAGCAAGTCAAATCATGACCGCTCCAAGCCCCGAAATTCCCAAATGGCGCTTCACGATTACGATAAAATGGTAAGTATGGGCACAGGTCATAGTATGGGTTTTGGTTCATTTTCTTTTTGAAGAGGTGTAGATAGGTAAGTAAAATAAGAAACATGTTAGGTAATGTTCAAAACACAAGTAGGTATAGGTACCTAGACCGGTAAGTGGCACCTTTCAGTGGCCAAATTGTTGGATTGCGTGAGTTTTTTGATTTTGTACGCTTCATTATTTTAGTTTGCCCTAAACAAAATACATTTGCTGCGGTAACTTTTACCTGAAGATTCTGTGCTTGATTTTAACCAATAGCTAAATAGCTAGGAAGTATGTAGGTATAGGTAGATGCCTAAATACCTACCTAGGTGATCAGTAATTGTCACATAATTAGGAACGCAATATCACTAGTAATCACTAATATCAATTATTACGAATTAGGTACGGACGCTATAGTAATTCCAATAATATACGGAAATTCGTTTGTCGGTGAAGCGTGTACAAAACATTTAGTAGTACCTACTCGCTTTGATTGGATCTCTTATCTTGTATTAGAACCTCATTAGGTACTTAGATATCCTCTTTGTAAGTATTCCACTGGTAGGTTTTTATCGCTGTAGAATGTAGATTCATCCACTTTTTCAAAGAGAAACTCGTTATTTAATTTAAAGAATATTTTAGTTAGAGTATCCACCGGTAATTCCAAATTAAACTGACTTATTGTACTTAGTATCCGGCATGGAAGTAGAACTCCATAAAGCTAATACAAGACATAATATGCACTATCAAAATACCCACATGATTTTCACAACTGCGCAACTATGCGACACGTTTAAATTTTTACTTCCATGCCTGATAATATCGTTGAAGGAAAGGTAGAAGGAAAGAGAGGAAGGGGAAGACCGCGTAAAAGCTATACGAGCCAGCTGAAGGAAAAGATCGCTTAGTTAAATGTAGTCTTTTTATTACACCGTCACTTTCGTTCATATAAAATTCAGTCCATCCAAAGGTTGCCTGGAAGAGATCGCTCATAGCGATAAGGCCGCCCATTGTACTTCACATAAGAATAATGAACTCTGTGTTTATTTTATAATTTCTGTAAAAGTGGTGTACAATAAAGAGTTTTCTATCTTCTATCTATCTATCGCTGTCATGTCGTATAAGGACGTCAAGGAAGCTGCACTGGAAAGGAACAAATGGCGAGAACTGCATAATTACACCGACAAGAGCTGAGCTCTTAAGTTAGAAGAAGAAGAAGCCTGATAATATAGTCCGTATACAATCGTTACTCCAGCATAGATTTGAGTACGGATTTTCATACTAAAAGTCTGGATACCGATCCAGACTTTTTGGTTTGAGCAGTAAATCAACATAGGTACGATCATTATGTACAAATTACCAAGCTTTGATATCTCTTGGCGCTGATTCGCTGAACACGGACATCATATCAAGGAAGTCTTCGAAAGTGAGGTTCCCGGAGCCATCGTGAGAAAACACCTGACAGATACGACGTTTGAAAGGGTTTTCCTGGAAAAAGAAACAGAAGTGAGGTTTTTTTATTTATATATGTATCATTTTATAAAACATATTAAACTTATTTTGTATTACACTAAGGAAACCAGAAGGTTTATAGGCAGCCCCTAGCTACTTAGTTATGTTTAAAGAACTTTGTTTATTATTTTGGCCGATGTCAATGAAAAACATTGATGATTTGAACAATCATGAACAATGTAACAATTCTACAGATGTCTATGTTTAGATAAAAATTTTTTTAATTTATATAGTCAAGGTGCATACAAAATAGTCCGATGGCTAAAGGTCGAAATAAGTGCTGGATATAGAGACACATAGTAAATAACAAGTAGGTAGGTCTAAAGACCTAGGACCTACCTACAGATTTTAGAATATTGTGGTAGAGAAATTATTGTGAATAAATATTCATTACTTTTGAATCTAATTACGTAGAGTGCGTAATTACTCTTTGACGTCATAACTTATGACATCCAAGGGTATTATGGAGTCGCTAGTTTCTTTCGTAATTTATAAAGTGGCACCGTGGCACCATAACGTATATACTATACTGACAGGAGCCACAGCTCAGTCGGTAGTAGCTCTGCCTTTTGTGCTGTAGGTCGCAGGTTCGATCCCCACCAAGAACAAATATTTGCGTGTGGCAAACATGTTTGTTCTGTGCCCAGACACAGAACAAACATGTTTGCCACACGCAATATGTTATAAGTATTCTATCAGCAATCAAATTCCCTTAATACAAGCTTTGCTTAGTTTAGAACTAGAGGGCGTTGTGTTACATGTCCATGCCCATGAATACTAATTATGGGATACCAACACTGCCTCCGTCACCATAACTTCTGTGATCTTCCACCACTTGAAGTCCAGTCACTGTCAGTTAGGACAAACCACAACCTAGAGTCCTTTTCATGCCAGAAGTCCCGCGGAAATTTCCGGAACTAAATTTTTAATTAGTTGTCAGGTGCTGTTAATGTGTTCGGGTGCTAATGCGTTTTTATTTGGTTTCTGTGATCAAAGTCTTGTTTTCAATGCCTAAAGTTGTTAAAAGTGCTGCCCGAGAAATAATACTTAAGGTCGACTACAGCGACGCGTCCGCGGGACTTCTTTCATGGAAAGGACTCTAGTTCAAAGTTGTTCTACCAGTGTAGAATAATTAAGCAGTGGTGTCAGCTAGGAGTAGTAGGGTTTCCCCGGTTCTGGCTCAGTGGCTAGCTCGCTCAAACAGGTCATCGCGGTCCTACCTCAGCCTAAAAAAAAAAAAAAAAAAAAAAGTTTGGACTCTTTTCCCACTAATTCGCACACGCTCTATCGATAGCACTCATCCATTTTTGCGTATCTTGCTCTGTTCAAAAGTTACAGTAACAGTGCTTGCGCTAATTAGCTGCTAATGAGTCCTTACACTCGAATTTGCATTGTGTCTAATTACTCTCCAAAATTGCATTATTACCTTAATTAGGTGATTAGATGCTCGAACATTGCATTGTTATCCTAATTAGGTGATTAGGTATGGTATTACTAATAAAACAAACATCTTCCATTCTAGCTCAGATTTTTATTAACTTTATAACAGTAATCAAATAATTTATGCACAAACAAATCGTTATTCAGCTTACTGCTATCAAATAATTGTACAAAATCCATCATACTATTTCCGTGAAACTTGTAATATAAATATGTCAAACAATACTCTCCACAAACTGAAGTGAAGTCATGTTGTAGCCTGTACCTATTGAAATCCCACTGCCTGGTAGTCCTGTTCAAGAAACTTCTATGATTTCCCGTAGGTGGCCGACCATATGAATCAAAATACTGACCAACTCCATTTCTCTGTATGTGAATGGCTATCCAATGGGAGCCAGGTTCAGTGTCGAAGTCCAAATTACTTACTAAGTAAGTGGGAGTTTTAATATTTAAAGGTAACCTGTTTGCTGGATAAACATTATTTTGTAATGTAGGATGTATCGAATGCAAATATTTTTTAATTTCAATTGTGTTCATGGTAAAGTTGTGATACGATCTGTTTTCAAATTAAAAATGTGTAACTGGATAAGCTGAACTTGTTTATAAAGTGTGGAAGCAAATAAAAGGATTGGAATATGTGCTGATGTTTTATTTATTTCATAATTATAACTAGGTTTATACAATATCAACTTAACTACTATAGTCTACGGTAACATTACGGTTCTTATCTATTTCAATAACATTATCAAATTCTGCATAAACAATACAGTTAATTGTCTGAGTAAGTGTAGATTCAAATCGAACTTCTAATCTAACACTACCATGTTTTATAAGGTTCCAATGGGTATTTGAATTCGAACTGAGATCAGCTGTTAGATCAAACGCTAACAGACAGTATCCTTTTGCATATTGTTCTCTAGATACCCCATTACCTTCATTGAGAAAATGTATACCTGTCCCCGAAAAAAGTGTGTGATAGGCTGCAGTAAAAATATTACTCTCAAAAGATGGTTGCAAAGCTTTTGAAGGTATTTGCTGACCATCAATGTATAAACAAAATGTATTCAAATCATAGTTTTTAAAATTGAATGGGTTTTTTGTCAAAGTTCCATTAAATGCTGCATTGTTTACAAATCCAATAATACATCTTTTAGGGACTTGCCCCAGAAAAATATTATCGAGAGTTTTACCTTGAATACCTGAAGGTATGGTTAACACTTTGACTTCTGCTCGAGTAATAGGATATTTAGCAGTTGTAGAGGCTAACACTTTTTGATGGGCTAGTAATACAGTTGGATTGATTCGTGCTCTACGAACAATAAGAGTTGCATCTGTAATGCATACTTTAAATTTTAAATCTGTTCATTTATCTATACAATTAAGGGCTGTAGAGGCGATAACTAATGCAATCACATTTGAACTTTGTCATGTAATTACGTTAAGTAGGAGTAATTACTAATGGTCTTGATAGTGTTGAAATAATGGGTATATAAGCTGAACAATTCTTTTGCTTGTGCATTGTGAGTCTTCAGATTTAACTTAGTGAGTTTCGTGTTAAAAGTTATCTACAGAGAACAATGGAGGTAAGCTATTTTAAATACAATGTAATTGTGTATAAATCAAAGTTATAATTTCTAATTTTTTAATTTTTATAATAATAACTTTGCAGAACTCCTTTGAAGAAAATACTTTTAAACAGTATTATTATGCCTTAGGATCAGACGATGAAGATACACACGAGCTAAAAATTATTAAAGACCCACTGCCCCAAAATTCATTAAAAAGAAAAGCATCAAGTGAAAGCTTGGATGCATTATTTGAAGTGTCAAAAACCAAAAAGAAAAAAGTATCATCCACAGTGTCCCATGCCCACCGGGAAGGTGGTAATGTGTTTTTGTCGACAAATGATGATGATGGACCGCGCGCAAATTACATGATAAAAATAGAAGTTTATAACATGAAGAAAATCAATAAAGTTCCACCCAACGAACAATGGAAACATGCGAGTTATAGAGTGAAATATTTCGCAAACGAAGATAATAAAATTTATGAAAGTGTTAAAAAAACTATTTTTAATATAACTAAGGAAATAACCACTGTTCCAACTTGTAAAAAATACCATTTTAACAATTAGTAGGTCATTTAAAATTATTTATAAGTTTCTAACATGTTTTTAAGTAATCAATAAATTTTTATTAGTGCTCATTAGATAATCACATGAAACAATGAATGTCACCAGTTAGGGTACTTTTTGAATTTTACCTGCTTTAATATAAATAGTCCATACAAACACACCAGTAGCATCAGTTCAGTTTTAAATTTTCAACTAGTTACTCTGATAATTATAATCTTGAACAAAATGTCGACTAATGGTGTTAACTGTGTCAGTGTCTTTTTCAATACTGATTCTCAAATCGAAGAAAGGCTATGTGAAAAATTAGATGAATGTATAGCGTTTGAAGATGAAAACAATGAGGCCTTATACAATCAATGTGTTCATGAAGAAAATTGTCTACTATTTGATGAACAATACGATGAGGAAATGTACGATGCATGCGCTGTTGTTGAAGAAAATATAATGTAAGTAATGTCAATAACTACTGCAACGCATTTATATTTTGTTTCATTTAAAACCAGGATTGTATCTTATAATGTTTTTATTGTTGTAGGCAACAAGTTGGAGGAGCTCTTAAGAGGGTGCATAACACTGAAAATGTCAACATCAATGTGAAACGAGCACGATATGGAGATGAACCAACTGTTAATGCAGCAGAATCCAGCAATGTAAACGGAGAACCAACATCTGAATCTATCAATGAAAATGAAGGTGATGGTGCTATGATAACATGTAGCACTTGTCATGTTGCAGTTAAACGAAGGTATTTTGCAAATCATTTGAGAAGTAATCTCCATAAAATGAAACTTGAAAAAGTTCACAGCTCTTTAAAAAATGTATCAATAATTGAATCAGCTTTTGGTCAAAGAATAATTTCTTATAAGATCCATGGTAAAAATGAACAAACTACGAAAAATTTTGCAACACCAGAATTATTTATGAATTCCATAAAAAATGACATTTTGTTATTAATTGAAGAATCAATTCAACAGCATACAATTTTTAAAGTTAACTTTGTTCTGCACGCGGATTTCATTCAGCAAACTAAAGAAGATTCATTTCAAACATTTGATTTCCAAACGTATAATTACATAGTTTTTCGAGGGGATGATCTAAATATTTTGTTCTCATCTTTGTGTGATACGATCGCAAGTAAAATCAGTTCTTTTGAGAAAAAAGATAGTGGTTGGAGTCTTAAAGAAATAAGAGCGATTGATATGAATGTAAATAAATTTAATCCTCTACGTGGTACTTCATACATCGAGTTGCCAAAAGATATTAGAACAAAAAAAGCTATAGTTAACGTTAAAAATGCTGATAATTTATGTTTTAAGTGGGCATTGCTTTCTGCTTTGTACCCAGTGAACAAAAATGCAGATCGAGTATCATCTTACACTATGAATTCCGATAAATTAAAATTTGATGGAGTACGTTTTCCTGTAAAGCTAACTGATATATCAAAAGTTGAAAAACTGAACAATATTAGCATCAATGTATTTGGTTTAGAGTTCAACAAAGATAAAAAGTGTCATAGTGTAGTCGGACCATTATTTTTAACCAAATTTCGTAAAGATATGCACGTCAATTTATTACTGATTTCAAACGGAGTGAACAACCATTATTGTTACATTAAAAACATGTCACGCCTTGTAAGTAAACAAATTTCCAATCAAGACCATGCAGTTCATATTTGTGATGGGTGTTTATTACACTTTCCTACAAACCAAAGGTTAACTGATCATCAACAGCATGACTGCACCCACATTGCCACAGAATTACCAAATGGTTGCAAAACGTCAAAAGATTGGTATGGCCGACCAATGTCTAATGATAAATTAAAGTTTGATAAATACAACAAGAAGTTAAAAATACCGTTTGTTATATATGCTGATTTTGAAGCTTTTCTAAACCCGATTAATTCATGTTTTAACAATCCATCAAAACCGTATACAAGCAATACTCATGAACATGAACCATATAGCTTTGGTTACTATATCAAATGTTCATATGATGATACATTATCAAAATATGAGACTTATAGTGGTAAAAATTGTGCACAAGAATTCATGAATCGTTTGCATGAAGATTTAAAAAATATATGTAGGAGAAACAGTTTTCAAGTTTGTCCTAAACCATTGACAGTTAAACAGGAAAATGAAATTTTAATTGCAACAATGTGTCATATTTGTGAGAGTAATTTAGATGGTGAAAGTACTATCGATTATGATTGGCAAACTGGTGGTTTTAGAGGTGTTGCACATGAAGTATGCGCGACAAAGTTTCGATCGCCACGTCATATTCCAGTTTTCTTTCACAACCTAAGTAATTATGACGCTCATTTCATCGTTCACGCGTTAAATTTTGTTGAAGGTGAAATTGATGTTATCCCCCAAAACAAAGAAAAATACATTTCATTTTCAAAAACTATTAATGTTAATAATCAAAAAATCAGCTTGAGGTTTGTAGATTCCTTAAAATTTTTGTCGTGTAGTCTCGATCAGCTAGCAAAAAACTTATGCAATAAGGAATTTAAGACTTTAAAACAGAACTTTCCAAAAAATGAAGATTTTATTCGCCTTCGAAAGAAAGGTATATACCCATACGAATTCATGTCATCTGAAGACAGTTTGAAAAAAACAGAACTACCTAACCAAGATCAGTTTTATAGCTCACTGTCTGATTCTCATGTATCAGATGATGATTACAATCATGCCAAAGATATATGGCAGCATTTCCAATGTCGCACTATGTTAGACTATTCTAATCTATATCTCAAAACTGATGTTTTATTGTTAACAGATGTTTTTGAAAGTTTTAGAACTTTATGTTTAAAAACGTATGGTTTGGATCCAGCTCATTATTATACAGCACCTGGGTTAAGTTGGGATGCTATGTTAAAATTCACTCAAATAGAGTTAGAACTATTAACGGATTTTGAGAAGGTTGCTTTTATTAAGGCTGGTATACGAGGGGGTGTATCACAGTGTAGTAATCGCCATGCAAAAGCTAATAATGAGTATATGGAAGATTATGATAAAGATAAGTTAAAATCATACTTAACTTATTTGGATGCGAATAATCTTTACGGTTGGGCTATGTCTCAATGTCTTCCAGTTGGTGGTTTTGAATGGGTAAATGTTAATACTAACTTTGATGTATCTGAAAATGCAGAATACGGTTTTATTTTAGAAGTAGATTTAGAGTACCCTGTCGAACTTCATGATTTGCATTCAGATTTACCTTTGTGCCCCGAAAACATCAAAATTGGAAATTCTAAAGATATCAAATTAGTGCCAAACCTGAATAATAAAACTAAATATAAAATTCACTATAGAAATTTAAAGCAATGCATTGAGATGGGTATGAAACTAATCAAAGTTCATAGGATTTTAAAATTCAAACAACGTCCTTGGTTAAAAGATTACATAGATTTAAACACAACTTTACGAACATCTGCTAAATCTGATTTTGAAAAAGATTTTTACAAATTAATGAATAATTCCGTATTTGGAAAGACGATGGAAAATATTGAAAAGAGGGTAAACGTTAAACTATTAACACATTGGGAAAATAGAGGTAAAATTCTTGGTGTACAAGATTTAGTGGCAAAACCGGAATTTCATAGTTCATCTATATTTGGAGAGAATTTAGTTGCAATTCAGTTAAGAAAAATGAAATTATTTCATAACAAACCCATTTACTTAGGTTTTTGCATCTTGGATATTTCGAAGACTCTAATGTATGACTTTCACTATAATTTTATGCTTAAGAAGTTTAACAACAACATTAAGTTACTTTACACTGATACTGATAGTTTGATATATCATGTTTTTACAAATAACTTTTATGAAGATATTAAACCAGATCTCTCTTCAAAGTTTGACACATCTGATTACCCAGATGACAACATATTTGGCTATCCAAAAATAAACAAAAAAAAGTTAGGCTTTTTCAAAGACGAAAATAATGGAAAAATATTTCGGGAATTCGTTGGATTAAGATCTAAAATGTATGCATTGGATGTCGAAAGTAAATTTATTTCAAAGGCTAAAGGTGTAAAGAAATGTGTTACAAAAAATATGAATATGGAAAATTATAAATCATGTCTATTCGATAAAAATATTCAGTATGGTACCATGGTCCTATTTAAATCACTTAAGCACAAAATATTTACTCAGCAAGTAAACAAAATATGTTTGTCTTTTAATGACAGCAAAAGATTTATTTTACCAAATAATGTTGACACATTAGCTTGGGGACATTATAAATTACGATAAAGTATCTAAGCATTGTGTATCAAATGTAATTTATAATTTAATTTGTAATATCATTATGTTAGTATTAGTAACTAAGAAGTTAATTGTAACCCATTAATTTTATAATTTTGTCATATAATAAACTTGGTTAGAATAAGAACTAGATTATAATATAACTATATAGCTCAACTGTTTCATGTGTATTTTGTAAATATTGTGAATACTGTATTAGTTGTAATTTCCTTTATGAATAAACTGATTTAAATCAACTATATTTGTATATTGTATGCTGCTTATTAATAAAATATAAATAATTGATATTCAAAACTTTGTCTCATTATTTTCACAAACTTCTCCCAATCAACACCTCAGTAAAAAAATGTTTCATTTTATTCATCCATTTACGGCAATAGTAGCCGGTCCAAGTGGATGTGGAAAATCTAATTTTGTAACAAATTTTATTAAGTATGTGAAAGACATTTGTAGTGCTGAATTTATTCAAATTACTTGGTGTTTTGATGAAATGCAACCATTGTATAACCTCAAAAATATAAATTATTGTCAAGGAATACCAGATCTCAGCATGTTTGATGGAAAGGATGCACAACTAGTAATCATAGATGATCTTATGAGAGAATCCGATGGACGCATTGTTGATATATTTACAAAAGGTAGTCATCATAGGAACTTAAGTGTTTTTTATATAACACAAAACTTATTTCATCAAGGTAAAGGTCAGAGAGATATATCTTTAAACTCTGGTTATATCATCTATTTTAAAAATCCTCGTGATAAAACTCAAATTAGATATTTAGCACGACAAGTCTCACCAGAAAATACAAAGTTTATGGAAGATTCATACAAGGATGCAACTAAAGATGCGTATGGATATTTGATGATAGATTTGAAACAAGACACTAGCGATATATGTCGTTTTAAAACTAAAATATTTCCTTCAGATAGATATTGCACTGTTTATGTTCCAACAAAACTATTTAAATATGCAAAGAATCATCAAATTTCTGTCATTCATAAATAATGCATCAAAGACTAAAGACGCATAAAGATTTACTCAATGCTTTGCATACACTTAAACCAAAATATCAAAAAGCACTTTTAAAATCATGTGATGAAGAAGAAATTAATTGCATTTGTGAATGCATTCATAACGTTTTAAAGGGTAAAGTACCTCTTGAAGAAAAAGCAAAGAAAAAGTTAGAAAAATATAAAAATCTACTTCGCAAACTAGTGCGAAAAAGTACTAAACAAGTTCGTAAACGTTTAATAGTTCAAAAAGGAGGATCTTTTTTACCTATAATATTGGGATCGATTTTGAGTGCACTAGTTGGCTCTATTGTTTAAAAAATGGAACACGCTAAAAAAATGTTATTAATTGATCCAAGCGTTATAGAAAAAATGAATCACCATGATTCTGTTGAGAACCCTATGTCACGATTAGATGCTGAAATGCAAAACATTTTGAAAAGTGACATGGACGATAGAAAAAAATGTATATTATATTTACAAATTTTGCAACGATACTTACATTTTTCTGAAGAAGGACGTCAACCTCTTGAAATACCTTTAGTTTCAAATACTCCAAGAGCAGATAGAGGGGGTAAAGTAGCAGATGATGGCATGATGGATACTAAAAACAAAGATATCGATGTGAAAGAAGTAGTTGCTGAGCAGACATCAAACGAAGACAATGAACAAGAAAAAAATTCTAGTTTGTATAGAAAATCGATTTACTCTCCTAAGCACATACTCAGCTTAGTACCTAAAACATACATAAGGAAGGGTGAGAGATTATTATATTTGATATCTTCGAATAAAAGCAAAATTGATTGGGATGATGACGGTACAGTAACTATAGACAAAGAAAAAATTTCTGGAAGTAATATTGTTGACTTAATAAATGATTGTTTGAGACCACTCAAAAGAAATGATCCAATAGGATGGGAAAAATTTGCAAAAGCATTGAAAGATATTAAAACACCGCTTATTTACATTGGAAATTCAAAAAGACTTGATTATATGAACCAACTTCAAGTTAACGAATTCAAGGAGTACTCACCGCATGAAGAAGTTGAAGAACTGTTTTCAACACCAGTTACTAGAAAAGTTAAACAGAGGATTGATTGGGAAAAATGGAGTCCTTATTAGAAATAAACAACATCTACTATAACCCATCACACCCCGCTGGGTACGCTAGTATTGATAAACTAACCAAAGCTATGAAAGGTAAAATGAATAGAGAAGATGTTAAAAGATGGTTACAATCACAGGAAACATATACACTACATAAACCAGTTCACAGAAAATTTCCACGAAACAAATATATTTTATCTAATCTTAATGAACTTTGGCAGGCTGACTTAAGTGATATGAGAACCTATTCAAAATATAACAATGGTTTTAATTATATTCTTTGTGTTATTGATGTCTTTACCAAATATGCATATGTCCGACCTATGAAAAGTAAAAATTCTGAAACTACTAAAACATGCTTTGAAAGCATATTTAATGAAGCTAATACAACACCAACTCATATACAATCAGACAAAGGAACTGAGTTTGTTTCAAAAGATGTTCAAAGATTCTTTAAGTCGAAAAATATTAATTACTATACTACAAATAACCCTGATATTAAAGCTAGCATTGTTGAAAGATTTCAAAGAACACTCAAAACGAGGATGTGGCGTTATTTTACACATAAAAATACGTACAAATACATTGATATTTTACAAGACCTAATATATGCATATAACCATAGTCATCATTCAAGTATCAAGATGTGTCCTTGTGATGTAAATACAAATAATATAATGACTGTATGGAATAACTTGTATAGTAGAAAAAATGTTCAAAGTATCACAAGTACAGCTTTTCCAAAACTTCGCATTGGAGATTATGTAAGAATAACGAAGTATAAGCATATATTTCAAAAAGGTTATGAATCCAACTGGAGTGATGAAATATTTATGATAACTTCAATAATAGAACGATCACCATTGGTTGTGTACACACTAGAAGATTTAAAACATGAATCTATAGTTGGAACGTTTTATGAAAAGGAATTACAGAAAGTAATTTATGACCCCTCCTCAAAGTATAAAATAGATAAAATAATTAGTTCACGCTATTCTGGTAGCAGAAAGCAAGTGTTAGTGAAGTGGAAAGGTTATCCAGATAAATTTAATAGTTGGATTTCTGCATCTGAGTTGAAAGAAATATGATAAAAGAAAGTTTTTATTTAACATTACTTAGTAATAGTTCCATGGCATATTTTCCAGACAATATAACTACAAAATTTTCAACAAAATTACCAAAATCTATAAAACTTGAAGGACAATGGTCAGTTGGAGTTGTTGAATTTCAATACCCTTGTACGATGTTCACTGTACAAGAGCATGAAAATGTAATTTATATAACAAAACTAATGTTAATGCCGCATGAAGAAAACGCTTCAATGGTATTTTATAAAACTCACATTCCAGCAACAAATTATGATAATATTAATCATATTTTAACTGCGCTAAATAATATAAAGGAAAAAATTAAATTTCGGTATGATGAAATATCAAAGTTTGTGTCTACCACTATTATGGATGAATCTATTAAATCTTTGACATTATCACCTAAGTTAGGCTTACAACTCGGCTTTGAACCAAACAGAAATCTTGTAGGTAATGGTTTTGGTAAATGTCCTGCAAATTTACATTTAGGGTTACCGTATCAATTATTTGTTTACTGTGATATTGTTGAACCTCAGATAGTGGGAGATGTTATGACACCTTTATTGAGAATTATACCATTGGATCCAGCGAAGTATATTTATGGAGCAAATAAGATGCATGTTTTTTCACCTCCTCATTACCTACCTGTTATGCGTAGAGAGTTTGATACTATTGAAATAGATATAAGATCCAGCACGGGTCAAAAAATACCATTCCAGTTCGGAACAGTGTGTGTTAAGCTTCATTTCCAAAAAATATAATGTATTCCCGTGATAATATTACTTGTCCATATGAACATTATTACTCACATCAAGCAGGTTCTGGGATTGGAGTGATTTATAAAGGAGCACCCTATCAACGTGGTCATGGCATCGGTAGTTTTTTAGGTGGATTATTTAGATCTGTTCTACCATTACTTTCTAGTGGTGCTAAAGTTATAGGTAAAGAGGCTTTAAATGCTGGTGTCGGTCTTCTATCAGACATGGTTAGCGCTCGCCCCATGGAGGATTCAATAAAATCTCGACTTAAAGAAGCAAGTACAAACCTGAAAAGGAAAGCAGATAACAAAATAGATAGATTAAATATGTCTGGCTCAGGATATAAAACAAGGAAGCGGCTATCTTCTTACAGTCTACCACCAACTGCTAAAGTGAAAGCTACAAAAAAATCAAGAGCTAATAATTTAAAAGATATATTTGCGTAAAATAATATAAAGATGTCATTTTTACATAGTCATTCTTGTGAGTGTATAAAATCAGAGCTGGATTTGTTTGCTTTACCATCCACGCAAACCAGCATAGAAAGTGGGTTGTGGATACACTATAAACCCATTTCATCTCTTGCTGATGATGGCCCCATAGAGTTTCTAGTACCTGGGACAGGCGATGACTATATTGATTTATCCCACACATTGATACATGTAAAAGCTAAAATACTCAATCAGGACTCAACAAAAATATTAGCATCAAGCATTGTAGCCCCTGTTAATAATTGGCTTCATTCACTCTTCAGTCAACTGGATGTTTATTTGAATCAAAAGCTTGTATCACCTCCAAACAATACATATGCATATCGTGCTTACATAGAAACTTTGTTAAACTATGCTCCTGCAGCCAAAGATTCTCACTTGACTTGTGCTCTTTGGTATCAAGATACAGCTGATAAAATGGACTCAACTGATGAAAAAAATGAGGGATTTACTAAAAGACAACAGCTAGCATGTGAAAGTAAAGAAATAGAAATGATTGGTCATCTTCATGGAGATATATTTAACCAAGAAAAGTTTTTAATTAATGGGGTAGAAATGAGTGTAAAATTAGTTCGATCCAGAGATACATTCAATCTTATGGCTTCATCTACAGATTTAAAATTTAAAGTATGCATTACAGATGCAACTCTTATTGTTCGTAGAGCACGAATCAATCCAACTGTATTACTAGCCCATCAAAAAGTGTTAGCCTCTACAACTGCTAAATATCCTATTACTCGAGCAGAAGTCAAAGTGTTAACCATACCTTCAGGTATTCAAGGTAAAACTCTCGATAATATTTTTCTGGGGCAAGTCCCTAAAAGATGTATTATTGGATTTGTAAACAATGCAGCATTTAATGGAACTTTGACAAAAAACCCATTCAATTTTAAAAACTATGATTTGAATACATTTTGTTTATACATTGATGGTCAGCAAATACCTTCAAAAGCTTTGCAACCATCTTTTGAGAGTAATATTTTTACTGCAGCCTATCACACACTTTTTTCGGGGACAGGTATACATTTTCTCAATGAAGGTAATGGGGTATCTAGAGAACAATATGCAAAAGGATACTGTCTGTTAGCGTTTGATCTAACAGCTGATCTCAGTTCGAATTCAAATACCCATTGGAACCTTATAAAACATGGTAGTGTTAGATTAGAAGTTCGATTTGAATCTACACTTACTCAGACAATTAACTGTATTGTTTATGCAGAATTTGATAATGTTATTGAAATAGATAAGAACCGTAATGTTACCGTAGACTATAGTAGTTAAGTTGATATTGTATAAACCTAGTTATAATTATGAAATAAATAAAACATCAGCACATATTCCAATCCTTTTATTTGCTTCCACACTTTATAAACAAGTTCAGCTTATCCAGTTACACATTTTTAATTTGAAAACAGATCGTATCACAACTTTACCATGAACACAATTGAAATTAAAAAATATTTGCATTCGATACATCCTACATTACAAAATAATGTTTATCCAGCAAACAGGTTACCTTTAAATATTAAAACTCCCACTTACTTAGTAAGTAATTTGGACTTCGACACTGAACCTGGCTCCCATTGGATAGCCATTCACATACAGAGAAATGGAGTTGGTCAGTATTTTGATTCATATGGTCGGCCACCTACGGGAAATCATAGAAGTTTCTTGAACAGGACTACCAGGCAGTGGGATTTCAATAGGTACAGGCTACAACATGACTTCACTTCAGTTTGTGGAGAGTATTGTTTGACATATTTATATTACAAGTTTCACGGAAATAGTATGATGGATTTTGTACAATTATTTGATAGCAGTAAGCTGAATAACGATTTGTTTGTGCATAAATTATTTGATTACTGTTATAAAGTTAATAAAAATCTGAGCTAGAATGGAAGATGTTTGTTTTATTAGTAATACCATACCTAATCACCTAATTAGGATAACAATGCAATGTTCGAGCATCTAATCACCTAATTAAGGTAATAATGCAATTTTGGAGAGTAATTAGACACAATGCAAATTCGAGTGTAAGGACTCATTAGCAGCTAATTAGCGCAAGCACTGTTACTGTAACTTTTGAACAGAGCAAGATACGCAAAAATGGATGAGTGCTATCGATAGAGCGTGTGCGAATTAGTGGGAAAAGAGTCCAAACTTTTTTTTTTTTTTTTTTTTTTTAGGCTGAGGTAGGACCGCGATGACCTGTTTGAGCGAGCTAGCCACTGAGCCAGAACCGGGGAAACCCTACTACTGCTAGGACAAACCAGCCTAGTCCGAAGTTCTAACCAGCCGTCCTTACCGCCAACTGCAATGGTAATGGAGTTCAAAAACTTTGCTCGTAATTTTTTACAACCATTAGCTATACCTGTGCCACAGATCAGTGACTAGTTTTAAACTATCGAGAAAAATATATTTTAGATTTTACTAATATTGCAGCTGAGGTTTTTGATTTCCTTTACCATTACACTTGGTGGTAAGGCGTGAAGGTAGAATAATTGAGGTATTGCTTTAAAGTTATCTGAATTGACGTCTCAAAGGGACCTATTCATTTATTCAGGCTAAGTCACTTTACCTAGAAACTTATTTTATGCAATTAGAGCTCGTAATTGGTTCCTTATTAGACCATCGAACAAGCTTCCGCCGACTTCGTTTGCGTCCCGTTGGATCCCGTTGATTTTCCGGGATAAAAAGTATCCTATGTTACTTCTAATACTTCCAAGAATATGTGTACAAAGTTTCATGCGTAACAAACAAACTTACATTCACATTTATAATATTATTAGTATGATTAATTTAACAAGTCGCTAGAGAAAGCTCGTTGTAGTAACTTCTTTCTGACCATAAGGTGTTCAAATCCATTCAGAAGCAATCAATTTTTGAATCATTACCTACCTAGTGTACCTACCTACACAACAAAACATTACCTATCAAGTGCGAATACACTCACCGATGAAGAATAAAATAATTTATTTGAGAAAGGACGCCGGCTTCTAAACGAAATGATGATTAAATAATATTTTCAGAGGACGCTCATGAACAAAAAGAAAAAGTAACACAAACACGTTTGTGTATTATATTACCTTCAGTTCAGGTAATTTCTCTATCTCCTCCACAGGAACCGCTATGGTGTGCGCTTGATTTTCCGTCATACGCTTCGGAACCAAATCTGGATTCACTTCGCGAAACCGTTTGAACACTCTGAAAAATCATTTTGATCGTCAAAAAAAGTTGCCAAAATTGAATGACAAAGGAATTAGTTTGCAAAAAGAGTGACTGTACTTTATAGGTGCGCGCGAGCAAAAAAAAAATAGTGCGTGGAGTCCCTCCGCGCGGAAGAAGTGCCATTTGCGTTTTGTGGGGGTCTCCGTATGTGATCACTCTCGCTCTGTCTCTTTCTATTCCCCCTCCTCAGGAGCGTTAACGTTTAACGCTGTTGGAAGTCGCATTAGAAGTATATATAACTTCAAAAATAGGTAAAATCGGAAGGTGCCAATTCGCGCGCACTCGCAAGTTTCACGCTCGCGAGTTGACGAATAACTCAGATCTTTGACTAGTCCTGTGCCTGTCAGCTAATAACAGATCCTTGCTCTACGACCCTCTACGAGGTGCTACGAGACGAGTTTCGTAGACCAAGTATGGAATTTTTTTAAATCATAACTATATATTTAGTAGGTATTCGTAGAAACGAATTAATTTTACTTCTGAATTTAGTTCCCACATCTTTCTTTTCTCTAGCCAAGACATGCTTTATAGGTACTAGCCAATAAATAATAATGTACTTATAATTTTGGATGCTCTCCAGAGCTTTGACATTTACTACGTACAATACGTTTCCTAGCTACATACTTGCCCAACTAGCCCTCTATAAGTACCTACCTAACTAGAAGAAAGTACACATAATCACACAAGTAACGCGAGTCCTATGACGTCAGTGTCTTGAACCAAGGTGTCGATTCGTCTTATTTTAACGTGACCAAAACCGCAGACAGTCTAGCAGTTACTATGGATAATATGTCGCGCCACAGATGAGTGAACAGTTAGTATGAAGACGGTCGATAAAGGAGCGTCACACTAAATCGGATTTGATTAGAAACTACCAAATGAAATGTGATCTGTATTGATTTTATTGGTTCTTAATTATAGCACCAATAGTTTGGAAGGTGAATGCTGCGTATTAAAATTACGTCGTTTAGGTTAACTACTATTACCTACTACTTACTAGCCCATACTGTCCCATTGTTGGGCAAAAGCCTCCCACTTCCCGCCAGTGTCCACATTCTTGAGCCCTAATTCGCCAATCCCTCTCATAGGCGTCCAGCTCGTTAGTTTTGGTTACAGTGTGTAAAATTATCTTATACGAGCGTGCTCTGTGAGATAGTGCGTTATTGAAGGCATATGTAGAGCATAACATCGGGTAGGCTGATTAAAACACCCACTGAATCCTCTGATGCTTCAGGAAGTAATTGTTATACTGGTGCAGACGTGCCTATATTATGGAAGTTTGTACCTAGGTAGCTATCAAGTGTTAGTATCAACCCTTATAAAAGTTTTGCTAGCATAATGTGATACTATAAAAAACATCCCTAAACAACAAAACCACTTTTGAAATTCGACCCCTACCTTCAGTCTATTTTATTACGAAACCCTTGTTTACCAAACTTGGGTTACAAAGTTTCACGGGAATTACAAAATAAAAGTTACCTCAGTATTTCCTTCCGTGTAAAAAAGGTACAGTCCTGTTCAAATATGGTGGAAATATTATTCAGTGGAAAATACAACAAATGATATAGCAACATCAAAACAATGACGACAAATACTGAATAAAAACAGTGAAGTTGTTTGTAAAAACACATTCATTTGTTTGTCAAACAGACCACGGAAAAGTTTCAAAACAAAGTATAGAAACCTGATAATCCTCCAACTGTTGTTCCGTGAACGTCACGACTTTATTCCCCATGTCTACTAGGCCAGTTCTTTTTTTCTTTTTTAATTTTAAACCAAAAGCCGGCAAAAGCAGCCTGTTGCCGCGGCGCACAATAAGCACTGGCTGGACTGAATGTGCTGGCCTAACTTCACCCAACTTGGATTATAGGGCGCGTCGACGCAGACCAATAAAAAACCAGAGACATCGTGTCAAGGCCAACTCTATTTGTGAGTATTTTGTATGCTGAAGCCGTTTTAGTTCCATCGTAGAAGCCGTTTTGCTGTTAAGTTTTATGACGACTTTTGGGGATGGAGTAGGTATGACAGTCCGTTTGTGGAATGCAAAATGTCTATTCTAATCTTCTCATTTTTTACACTACTCATTTTCACCTAAATCATTATCTATCTTGAGCAATATACCTATATGGAATCTTGAGCACTATAAATATTGTAATATCTATAAATCAGGGTATCTTTATTTTAATAAATTACAGAAAACACTACATTACTCAAGTAATATCAGACGTAGAGTAGGTTAATACTGTTTTCTCTGAAACCGCTAGCTCTATCATCTAACTCAGTGGTTTGGTCATTAGTCGCGCCCAGCCACGTCTGTGTTATGCGTGCTATTTCTTATATATATTTTGAGAAATTTATTAAAATAATAGTTTTAGTGAGAAGTTTTAGGTTAAACTATATTTTTTAAAATATATTCTTATCATAGTGAAATAATAGGAGTAGATTCTCATCCTCGTACCACCTCGTACGTTCGTCGGTTTGAATTGCCTTAATTATTGCCTTAGAGACATTATTAATGCTCACTAAAATAAAAAAGTGCGTGGTGTCCCTACGCGCGGAAGAAGTGAAACTTCGAGTGCCACGCATTCACTCTCGCTCTGTCTCTTTCTATTCCCCCTCCCCAGGAGCGTTAAACGTTTAACGAAACCTTGTTGGAAGTCGCATTAGAAGTTTCACTTCAACAATAAAAATGATACATAAGGTAAGTTGAGTATAGACTCTACGTAAGTATAAATCATTTGCATTGGTCTGTAGATTGCACAATTGTGTTAGTAAAAACAAGAAAAAGTTCGGTATTGGTTTTAAATTTCTTAAATAAATGAATTTGACCTATTCTATTAAAAAAAACTACAAGAGATACTCCTATAAATAGGTATTATTCTTTTTTCTATTGCATTTTTATACATGATATCAATCAACATAATTATATTTTAATTTGTTGACAGTATAAGGGCCGTAAGATCAAAAGCAGTTTAAACTATGGGTTTCGTTAACTACGATTACATTTGATCGATGGATTAATCTACTGTCAAGTCGCGTGTCAAAGTGCCACCCATGGTCGATTAACTACCATTGATCTTATGAAATAATCGGAGACTGGAGGTTAAACTCTATCTCGTAGTTTAAACCACTGATTGATCCTACGGCCCTAAGTCAAAGTTTTAGGCCCATCCTCCACATTCGTTTGAGCATTGTTTCTCAGTGGGGAAGTTGTTGGTAGTGGTCGGCACTGGAACCGCTGGACAGTAGTTTGACCATCGGATCTCAAAGCAACTCCTTGTGTACCAGTTGTAGACATACCTGCAATATTATTTATAATCATAGAGTCTCCAAAAGCTTTGCAGATTTAACTCTTCAGAATCAGAATCAGAATCAAATTTATTCATAATTATAGAAAATTATTAGTCCAAAATTACAGAAATAATTATAAGATGTACCTAGTTTGTAAACATTTGAAAACAAACTTATAAGTAGATAGGTAAAAATACAAGCTTTCTAAACTTTTATTACAAAAAATTAGAAGTTTGTATTTTTTTTATAAATACTTTTTTTACGGTTTGGTGTGTATACAAACATAGATTATGACGAGATAAATTGATATAATCCTTAGTTTTTGTTGATCAACGTCAAACAGTGGAGTAGTTACCCTTCCACGCTTGTATGGATAATGTACTACTATTTTAAACCTTAAGACCTCACCATGTAACATGATAATTGCAATAAATAATATGAATATGAATATGAATAATAATTTTACTATCCTCTTGACCTAGATGTGCGTGAAATGTACTCATACTCACCGTATCCTATGAGGCCATCGGTACCGGACGCTATATTCTATGAGGCAGTGCTTTTCCCGAGGCGTCTGCTGACATTTGCCTGGCTCTACTGTGACAATAAGTGAAGACTTTATAATACTTAAGTGTGAATAGTTTTTTGGGATTCAGTTTTTAAGGTAATTAAAAAAGTTTTAAATTAAGCAATACTAGTGGTTCCTATTCACAGTAATTGTCTTCTTCTTCTTCTCTTTTAAATGGCCTCTGTCCGTCATTTCGACAGTCAATTTTGCTTCGTCTTCTTTCATTTATGTTACATGTTACCTGTCATTTCGATAAACAATTTTGTAGCGTATCTAAAGAATTAATGACTTGAAATCGGACGAATGACTTGACTTGAATAATCTTCATTAATAATTTACTTGATAATGGCTAAATTGTCTGTCGACATGACGGACAGAGCCCATAAATAGAACACGAAGAAGAATCAATATGTCACTTTAATATAAAAAAAAAGAAAAAAGTTAGCTGTCGTATTCGTTATATGGGAGCCCTCGGCGACCAATATCTAAGGTTTTACTCACAAGAATCACACTTTAGAATCAGCATACAAAAAACCACAAACAATAAAACTCTCAACATGACTTCTAGTCTTGCTTGAAGTCACTCCGATACAAAAAAGGTTATCATATTAATATTTACCTACTTCATTGGACTTTCAGATAACCTATAGATAGTGGAAACGCGTGCTGTTTATATTTTACGCCATATTTAGTCAATCCTCTAACTAACCCTAGTCGACCGGAATTCATAGTTGTGGGTGTAAAACATACCCCTGACCATTTCAATGACATTATAATGAAGAGTTATTTACTTCATTGGTACCTACTGGCGGTGGTAAGTATGAGTTTATTCTAGTTTCAGACTACCAGTATCTCGTCCCACTACTGGGAGGAAATACTACTTTTCAATTAGGTACCTATGTATTATTTGACAACTAGCAACAATTATTATTGCAATCATCACGTCTGACAATCGCGACTTTTTTAGAGTTCTGTCAATTTATTGTCATAGATTCAAATATTAGCAAACCTAGGATTATTAAAGAGGAAAGATTTGATTGTTTAATTGCATTGCATAGGTTCCGAAACTACTGGACCGATTTGAATAATTTTTTCACCGTTGGGAAGCTACACTATCCCCGGGTGACAGAATATATTATATTAAAAAAAAAATTAGGGATCCTTACTAAATAAATAAATATTCACGGACACTTAACACAACGCCTTCTAGTCCCAAACTAAGCAAAGCTTGTACGATGGAAACTAGATGGCTGATAGAATAACTACAAAAACTCCAATAATGTAACCCAAGGTGTAAAAAATTACCTAAAAAAATCCGTGCTAAGCCGGGACGGTCCGCTAGTTTATTTATAAGTGAAGAATTTGCTTCTGAAGCTTCTAGTAAATTACGGTCATTCGTGACGATCGCTGTCTCCGAAGCAACTATATGTGAGTTCTGAGCACTAACAGTGCTTCGTTTGCAAGTTTAAATTGGAGTTCAAGCAGTTGCGTAAGTGGATGAAGTTAGGCCGTTAGAGGTAGGACAAATTAGATAATTAAACTTCTGAACAGCCGTAATCAGTTTTTACTAAAAAGTCAAGAGAAAATAATGTTTTTGGCTTTTTTCTTCTGACTCTCCTTCGGACTTCTTAGGTAGGTACCTACTTTATTTCGACTAGCAATATTGCCGACATCTTTTATTTTATCTATTTTAAAACCAAATTCCTTGAATTTCAATTTTTTTCGTTTTTAAGAGGCAGCTGGTGTATTAGTCTGAATAAGATTTTAGAAGAAAGAAGTCACTCAATTTTTGTAATCGATTAATTACGTAACACTTGAAAAACTTTTTCTTTTTGATGTGGAAACAAGAAAGAAACATTTGCACATAAATTTCTGGTTCCCTGGGAAATCCTACAAAGATCTAAAGAAATCCAAGAGCAATAAAAAACTGTTTGCTTATATTAATTTTTATTTTATCTAAGAAGCCTCTTATAGTACAAAGGCTAAAGAAATATTAAACCTTTTAATTTCAACAAAATGTAAGCTCCGCCGCGACAGTTTGCACTGCCGTGACCAGGATTCGAACCTGGGTTACTACGGCCACAACGTAGGGTCCTAACCACTAGACGATCACGGCTACCGGAGCGCTGATTTATTCGACGAAATAAGAAAACACAAGAAGCCTGATTTTTTCTGTGAATGTTATTCTACCCTCGTAAAAAGCACCGTTCAAATAAGTAAGCGCTTGTAGAAAAGGGTATACTAAACTCAGCAGTATTAATACTGTTGTGAAAGAAGTGGAGTACTCTTTCACCGGAGTGGTGGTAACTGTTGATAACGCTTGTAATTGGTTCGCAATTATAGTGCGTTTGTATCGAGACAGCAAACAGGCGAGCAAATGTCATGATACTTGAAGGAAACTGTCAGAAAGTTGAATAAGAAAGTGTGCATGTTTATTCTTCTGTTCAAAATTGTAATTGTACTGATTTTTTATAGTTCAATTAAGTACTAAACTTTGCTCACATTATGATGATTGACATTGAATGAGATGTGAAATTATTGTAATTATTTAATAGTTGCTTAATATTTTATTGCTCTACTTTCTGGCCTTTGGTAGTAACAATTTATCAAAGGGCACAAAGTAGAGATGAAGATTTTTACGTACATCAAATAGCATCAAACGAAAAATAATACTGACATCTCGTCTTGGTGTCCTAATAAGGTCGTTAGCTAGTTCTGATACAAATATTTTTGGTTTGATCCACGATATATCTGCGATTCAAAACATAATAAAAAAATGTACTCCGCCGTAACAGTTTTCACTGCCGTGACCAGGATTCGAACCTGGGTTACTACGGCCACAACGTAGGGTCCTAACCACTAGACGATCACGGCTATCGGAGCTGGTGAGTGGCCACTCGAAAACCATTAAAATCTTTGTCAAATTTGACGAAATAAGAGCACTTTCACAATCTTTCACGGTCCATTGGACACAGTTTAAAATACTTTAGATGTCTCATGCTTTGAAAGGTTACTTTATGAGCTAAAATACTGTAATATCGTAAAATATTTTAGCTAAAATCCAATTCAATTCACAAATTTTTATTTCACTGTGCAAAATATTAAATGTACATGATAAGTAATGGATACAGCGATTATATTTCAGAATAAAACAAATAAAATGAAATAAAATCATAAGAAAAACCAAAAATATGTAAATGCCCTCATGATACAACTACGCACGATGTGCGTCTAGTGCTCCTTATAGTGGCATTTCCCAAAATCCCCACAATATGAGTTGGCAGTCATTGTCGAGCCTTCCCATAATAAGTTGCAGATAGCACTGCTATTGGGCTAAAATGTTACTAATAAAAACAAAATAAACATTTATTGAAATGAAAGTCTATTGTTGAAAAAAAAAAATACAATCCAAACATCATTAGATTGTCAAAATTAGCCTTTATAATAACTATAGTCCGATAACCGGAATGAGGATAAAAAAAAACTCATGACATTTTACAAAATGACTTCTGGTCCCAAACTAAACAAAGTTTGTACCATGGGAACTAGATAAAAACCGTATTGTACTTACGCTAGTATGGATGGTTCTATCCGCCGTTGCAGGGTGTTTCCATTGAAAACAAAATTGTTTGCAGAAAAAACGGAGTGCAGAGAGGTAGTATAAAAGAGTTGACAAGCGCTTCCGATATAGGTAAAAGTTTTCCGTGGGTTGGAGATTCAATCATTCATTTATTCGGCAACAGTTTTTTTACAAATCGTATGTGAATTTGGCTTAAATAAAACATGATTAAACAAATATTTAGATGACAAATCAAATTAAACGAAAAACAATGGTATTCCTTAAAAAACATCAGTAATAATTTCGCACATATATCAAAACCACACACATACAATTCCAATAATAATGTTAAATAAATCAATTAAATTAATGTAAGTATGTATGTTGTATCGTTATGTCGTTCGTGTTCTTATTTACAAAAGTGTAGTATTAAAGTTCTTATGTTATGTTAGGTAATCTGTAGATAAGTGAATATTTTTTTATTGCATATCGTTGAGACTCTTTAGTTTATTTTTTTTTAGTTTATCAAAAAGTTATAGGTAGGTACTTAGTGCTTAATAAACTTAACTGGTGTAAAGTTTATCTTCATCTTTCTGAAGTGGAGTTTCAGTGTTCTTTCTTAAAGTCATAGATGAAAAGGACCACTAAAATTCCACTTCTCTCACTCAAATTCTAATGTTTCACCTAATTAGTAGGGTAGGTAGTTAGTTACTCGCAATATCTGAGTTCTAGTCTAAGGTTACAATGTTGATATTAAAGCACCTTTACTCGTATAATTTTCGCCAAATTACTCAGGCAATTTTCTGTAGAAATCAATTCATTAGAAAAATAATTGCTTCCGACTTTATCAAATTCATCTATAAAAAATCAATGACACTGTCAAACGTCACAGTGTTTTCTAGAGCAAATAATTTCATACTGCGTTCAATATGCGTTCAAAGAAATGGTTGCATATTGCCTGTCGCAAGTTACGTAATCAGGGGAAGTAGTAATAATATTAATGTTTGCCACACATAAACCTGTTCTCGGTAGAGATCGAACCCAGGACCCACAGCAAGGAAGGCAGAGCTATTACCGACTGAGCTGCGACGCCTTTACTAGGTAGGGCAGAGAAAAGATACAATACTTCACTACCTATAGTAATACAGAAGTCAAGTGAATAAAACTGCCGTGTTCCGTTTCCTACAGTTTAGACACGGAATAATTAGTAGTTATTAGACGTCAATCTTTTTCAGTCTTTCAACCTTGCAATAATTTGAGAGCGTGTAAAATGTTGAAAGTTTTTGTGTAGCTCCATTACTTACGGCCTTTTGTGCCTTTTGCTGAAGTTTGATGTTAACCGGATTACAGTACGGCCGGCGGATCTAGACCGGCGTTAAGTTCGTTGGGAACGCTGCGCAGTAGTCACTTTTAGGGTCGAATAGGTGGTTTGTCTCGCCTGTACCTGCGCACAATTTCCGAAAGCGCAACTTCAGACCGGTCTAGATCCGCCGGCCGTAGTGTACCAAACTTTATGATTAGGAAATTAGTATAATGTAGGTAGGAACGTATTATACCGGGTGTTATAAGACAGTTCTCGAAAACTTCGGGGGGTGAATCTTCAGGGGCGTACTCACCCAATATTTTTGCTCACGTATCACAGTAATACTTATAACCTATTAGAATTAGTAGCATAGTACAATTGTAGAGATTAACTCTACATACCTAATAAAAATCGGTCGTCACTCAGCATAATAACTTATGTTGAGTGACGACCGATTTTGTTGTCATAATATTAGATTTCTATTTTTATTTTTATTCTTCTGCTGAACTTATGTACTTATATTCTTTTTATGACACAAAATAAACGTTTTTTATTCTATTCTATTCTAAGAACCACGAGGTACAAAATATACATAGTTACTCATAATGAATATATTTTTATTCCAATACCATACCCGTATACATGTTGTCCCACTGCGAGAATGAACCCGCACTTCTATACTTTTTAGTGCAAACATCCAATGTAGCTGAGGAATCCTCAATAATAATTTTAAAACAAATAAGTAACCGGTAACCCTTTCTAAAATAAATTCCACAGTAGGCCCGATTGCGTTTGTGCATTTTTTCTAAACTAAACCACGGATCATATTATTAGACTAGGGCCTAGTTTCACTAAAGTCTTGCTAACAGAGTGTTACGTAATCGGGCGTCAAAATTAACAAGAATGTTATGGTATTGTTATGTATTTTACGTCCCACGAAACAAAATTGACAAAGGATTACTAAATCAACCGTTATGTGAATGATAATGTCAAGAGACTAAATTAAAACGACGTTCAACGCTGTTTAAATAAAACGCAAGCAGATGTATTTTTGTTTAGCTGGTTTATATGGTGGCCGTCAGATCAGCGATTAGATTTAACAGTCTGTTAATGAAGATAATCCTTGGTTAGGGCATAGTGAAACACAAAACGACCTTGACAGTCCGTTAAATGGCTAACAAGCTGTTAGTTTAACTAACAGAGCATGTTGAAACCGGCCCTAGATATACTAAAATAATATGACATGACAGCACTAAAATAATACTTGCTTTTGTCGTTTCACTTTATGAGAAAGGGATGGCAACTATTTAGTGCTGTCAAATTAAGTTAGTTTAGGGAAATTGAACTAACAGAGTTGGGGAAACATAATAATGCTTAATTTGCAAAACTTTACATTCTCCGGTGTAATTATGAAATATAGAAATTATTCTGTCTGCGTTATATACTCAAGTAGATTAACCGTAATTTTACCTAGAAAGCTTATTAGTAACTTCACGAACACGCACATTTTATCCATGCATAATTCATGCTCATTTGCGAGATGAGCTGATTGGTTACTTAGCAAGGGTGTGGCAAGGGATTAAACGATTTTGGCGAGAGATTTGAATTTATGTAAAGTATTGTAAAGACATCTTTATATTCTATAAATAGGTACTTAATAATGTACACTGCTGTGCAAAGGTCTTCCCCAAAAACGACATATATGTTCTCTCTATATTTACCTGTGTATTTTGACTAAAGTAAGTCCTAACCTTGCAGGCGTCAAACGCACTTGGCAACCAAGTCGTGGCGATCACTTCACTTCAGAATGTCGATGCACAAGACCAGTGTTCAAGTGCCAGACAGAAAACCAGAGCACCAAATGTCGTTGGTCGCTGGAAACTACTAGTGCTAAACATTATATTCCAAGGAAATCTAATCGTAACCTCCATCTTAATCCCAAATGGGCCTCCTAATCTACCAAAACCTATATCCTCTGTAAATGAAGGAAACCCTCGCTCTTCGCATTCGCTTATCGTGACCCACACCTTATTATGCTACGCTAATGGGAGATGTCCCGCCATGAAAACCATTAAAAAGTTTCGACGGAGGAGTTTGTATTTCATAACGAATGAGTTTGCATTTGAATCGAGTTTGTTTACAACAGGCTGCTCATTGGGAACATTCAAACATCGTGCCCGGGATAATGGAAGGGAGATTTGGTTACTTAGAAATAAGAACGTTTAGTTGGGTAAGTTCGTGATACCCTATAGGTAAGTACGAACTAAAACAACAATACTCAACTCCTTCTTGTCTATAAAACTCTAGTAACATTATTTCGCTATAAGTAGGATGTTTGGGTAATAAAATATAAACAATGAAACCAAATCCACTAATAAATCGCTCAGATGAAAGATCTCGTCATCATCCATCTACAACAATAAAACTCTCGTAAGTGTTTCATACACTTTATTGCTTCACGGATATTATTCTCCATAAATTCTCAAACAACCACGTTTATAACGACGAAACGAGCGGCACCCCGAGCGGGGGCCAAGAGGCACTGAGAGACAGGAATCACAGATCGACAGAGCTTAGAAGATAGGCCTTATGGTTACATGTTACGCGCGGAGTCTGGCGCGGTGCAGTGCCAGTTAGGACAGTTCTGTGGCACGTGCCACTGGATACAGCCGAGCACATTACGGACTTCAGTAGAGGAAGCTGGAGGGAGGAGGGCGGGGAGAGGGTGCGGGGCGGGTTAGGCGCGGGTGGAAGGCTCCTAGAGCTGCCTCGTTAGTGGACGAAGGTCTCTCTTCCCTCACGCGGAGCTGCGGTAGTCGCCACGCAACACACGCTGACGTCAGCGAATGCCGATTCAGCACCCAATACGCCACTGCATTAATCGCCGAATGCGCATATCCCAGTAGCAACGAGTAGTGTACGATTATCATCGGCGCGTGCAGTCCAAACGCACTGGATACTACTAGCGCTGCGTGAGGGCACCAGCACATCGCGAATATCGCCGCGATCCCCATTAGAACGTTGCCCAGTCGACGTCGCGAGCGGAGCGTCGACGTCTGCGGCTGAGGACCTAGAAGACTAGGCTGGAGCTTCTTTTTTCTGATATCCCCTACATCAACAGCATCTCTTCGTTCTCTGGGTCCCACGCCCGCAACTATGATTACATGCGTAGGCCGTCTCATCAGTGGCACTGGTAAAGGGAGTTCGCCGTGAGCCGCGCGAGCTGTCAGCGATAGTGCAGTGAGTTTGACGCGCACCGACCAGTGACACCTGGCTACTGCTATCACGGGGAAGCAGTATGTGAAAGCAGCGTGGATTGCTGCCAGTGGTGGGCAGTATAAACATGTAGCCGTTACTGCCGCTGCACCTGAAACAATAGAAGACAAGTCTTAGCATGTGCTTGACGATGAACAAACCAATAGATGATTAGAAGAATGCAACGTACTCAGCAGAAAAGCCATGATCCAGACAATAACGACGGCTATCAATGGCCGCGCACAGAGGGAGGTCCCTCCACGCCGTACCGCCCCACAACGGTCGGCTGCTATTGCCACTAGAGACAACGTGCTTGCTGCTACTGGAAACGACTGAAACAATGAAAAAAAGTGAATGAAAAGCTCAGGAACCCTTTGGATCTGCCTTTGAACTGCTGAAGGAACACAAAAGTACAGACACAGTAATAAAAACTTTTAAATATTTTCTATAGGTTTGGTCACCAGCAGGAATCTCACATGAAACTGTACTTCAGCTAAATTCTCTTTATGCTAAATTTCTGAACCTTGATCTAAGTATAAGAACATGAAAGAGTTTGCTGTATTCTGACCTCAATGTAGTAAGTGACGTGGCATGGCAGATGATGGATCCTGGCTGCGCGGGTAGCGGCGAGCGGCGCGCTGGCAGCACAGACAAGGAAGTCTGCTGCACAAGCGCTAAGCATCTGCGGTGTGCGAAGCCTGGCCGCACCTCCTGATGCTAAAGCTGCCATGAGACTGACGTTTCCTACGAAAAGATGGATACTGTTTTTGGGAATGTCGCAAGCTTATACGCAACATAGGCTAAAGTATTTATATTTTAGAAGCTTAGCAATTGAGTGGGATTGAATTTTTCATTACTTAGTTTGATAAAGATATATCAAAAGAATTTTATTAACACGAAAAATGTCCTTTCAAATACTTATATTAAAAAATAAAATGACTGAATAATAATCAGCTTGGTCTACTACAAGTTGCAAGAGCCTCGAGAATACTGAACGAAACTGAAATTTTAAAACCAGAATTGCACGCGAACACTCGTAGAATCCAATAATTTTTATATTTTTGTGAAAGCATTTGCAATTTTGAGTCGTCTCTTTTGAAGCTAACTTTATAAAAGTCTGCGTTGGGAATCTGAATGAGATGATATCCTTTTTTATGGAAATTCAGGCTTTACAAGCTTCACGTTTGTAATTTCCCAAGACACGGATTTACTCAACGTAGTTTTTATGAAAGGTCAGTTTGAGAAAAAGCTAAGTAGCAAATTATTAGGTACCTACGAGTACTAATATTTTTTCAAATAACAAACCCAAAAAAATCATGACTGGTATCTACGCAAATCTAGAGTCTTTAGTACGAGTAGTTTGCATTTGAAATTGTTTACTCAAAAGAGCTCTACCTAATGCTCAGTAGATACATAGTGTAGTGATCTGATGACACAGTGAAGATGGAAAGCTTACCAACGATGCCGATGACAGCGACGAGCACGTAGAGCGCGATGAGTGTGGCCAGCGCGTGCGTACGCATGTCGTCGCCCGCGTCGGCGTCGCTCGCGTTACCATACATCGCGGCTCATCTTCTGACACTAGAACAACGTAATTCCACTACACCACCGATGTATTGAAACATGTTTATGACAAGTTATGTTTCATGCACATAACACTCACTTGTTTCGATGAATTGAAATTAACAGAAAAGTTATATAAATTATGGCGTGTAACATACGCTTATCAAAAATCATCTTGCCACATCATCAATCCCACGCGTATACATACACCTTTGTGACTATGAGAACTTCTACTTCTGGGTTTATTTATGGCTTTTGCAATTTGTTGTCACAAAAACTCTGGTGTTAATTTGACAGGCGTCACCGCTCAGTCGGTATTAGCTCTACCTTCCGTGATGTGGGTTGAGGGTTCGATCCCCACTGAAAACAAATGTGGCAAACACAAAAATTTTGGGTGTTACATAATATTTAAAAAATATATATTTTTGTATTCTATCAGCAATCTAGTTCACATAGTACAAACTTTGCTTAGTTTGGGACTTGAGCGCGTAGTGCGAAGTGTCCATTTATTTTCCATTTATGTATTTATTTATTATTTGCCGCTATGAATGTAAGTGCATACAAACAACTTGCCAGAATTTAGCAAACTCTGTAACTTAGGAAGTAATGTATTACCAAACTTTGAAGATATGTGACATACTCCGCGCGGTACGTTCCAAAGGCTTTTCAAGAGTTCTAAATGCAGGAACATGCATCAAAATTTGTTTCTCACAACATTTGTAAGTCTGAAATATTCAGAAACACTTGAATTTATCATCAGAGAACGTCTTTTTGTCTTCGTATCATGAACAAAAAATAAAAATATAGCTTCATTTTTTATTTAGGAGTTATAAATAAACATTGTATCCTACGAGGTTAGAATTTTTGAACACGCCTGAAGGCATCGTTAGTAACTTCCCTCACAGAGAAGGAGAAACGTTTTACTTGTTGTGTAAAGAACACGAACATGTCTTCAAAGTTGTTGCTTTCAGTGTAAATTGTGATTGAAATAAATAAGAAATGTCTCAATTTACTGTCGCATTGGGCGTTTGCACACTGGCCGATATACACGATACAAATTAAATCGCGTCAGTGGCTGGAATACGAAGATTGATGTCGGCACATGCTGACACGATGTCAAAGCTAAATATACGACGTTAGCTCTTCACCGATATTGAGCAGGTGTCGTGTCGGTGGCAGCGGCATAAGGTGCATATTATTATTGTTTACCCAATTTAAAGATAATAAGTTTTTTGATTAGAGGGTAGGTGAAAAGTGACCGTTTTTTTCATTTTATAGTAAAGTTAGTATCTTGGTTATTATTAATAATTAATAACTAAGAGATAAGAACTATATTAATAATGGCTATAAATTAAAATAATAGTTAAAAGCACAAGAAAATGAAGCAGTAAATTTTCTTTTAAAGTCTGAGAAAACAAAAACACAACGTAAAGGTATAGATAAAACCGTTTTACATTTCAATCGTCTGTTCAAAGAATAACGATTGAAAATAAGATAAAACGCCGGTGCAATTACTGTGCGCGTCTTGCTGGATGCTAGTAAAATGATCATAAAACGATCCTAATGCCTTGGATACACGATGACGCGAGATAGCAACCTCTGGAAACCATCATTAAACGATATTGAAATTGAAATGAGTTTGCAACCAACAATAACGAGGTTTTAATCAGGCTGTTGAAGAAAAAATAATAAGACGTTCACTTAATAGGGTTTTGGCACCAACTAGAATGAGGGGTCTCATGTTTTAGGGCCTAGATCGTTCCTTTTGCTTCATATCTCATAAGTGTTTGAGGTTGTGCACCTCCAAAATGGACACTCCAAATTCAATATGCAGTCAAAGAAAAGAATTATATTATTAGCATAAGATAATTCAAGCAGCCATTTTGAAGATAATCTTTTTTTAAAGATATTTAAAGTATTCAGTATTCATTTATAAACATGAGTAGAGTACACATGACAATAAGAACTTTTTTGTAAAGATTTGTCTTTCTTTGCTCTAGCTAAATCTAATACCTACTTATCCTCTCGTTCGTACAGCTTTTGTAATAAACCGTTTTGTAATCTAGCTACCCATAAGTGACCATTTTCGTGTGCTCCAGCCATTACTGACGCCGTTCTACAGAACGGTTTGCAATGTCCGTTGTCTAGACGTGGAAATGACTTCCAAGACTTGCACTTTTGTTTTATTTTTCGCCATTTTCAGAGAAAAATGGGATGAGACACTCTGTTGTTTGTAAACACCACTCAAATGCGAGTAAAGGATAGTTTTAGACAATCTTTGGCACAGCTGGCCACTTAGAAGTATAGTATTTGGCTACCACAAATTGCATGGTTTTCAAACATTTAAGTATTCCTAGTCTGGCACACTTTTTTGTAAATACATAGTAATACCCATACATAAAACAAACATCTATGTATGCGACACTAAAATGTTTGTTCCCAGTGGGGATTGACCCAACGACCCACAGCACGGAAGGCAGAGCTAAGTATATCGACTGTGCTGTGACGCCTGTAACACAGGAATACCTATAGCGTAGTGTAATGAATACTTATAGACACAGATCATTTAATACTATCCTATATGTTCGTACATAGGATAACAAAACACAACGAGGCAAATGCGATTAGGGAAAAAACCTATACCATTGAAAAATGCGTTCGAGGCACTCATGTAACAAACCGTGGATTTCACACCTATAGTAGGTAGCTCAAACAAAATGTTCCAGTTCAGAGTTTTATGGCTTTTTTACGTTTTATTTTTGAACTAACAAAAGATGAAGGTTTTGGGAAAGTACAATGGCCCGAGGTTATTGGAAACTACCGCACATTTTTTGCTGAAAATAGATAAATCAAGGTGAAAAATGGTGCGGCGTCTATTTACACTTCATTAAAATGTTCCCTTTAGGATAAATTACTGGAAAAAACCATCTTCGTTTAATAAAAATGATCATTTATCAAGATAAATTCACCTAAAGTCTTATTATTTATTCAGTTAAATAATTAGTCTACGATAAAGTTTTCTTAGATAAAGAATTGTTACTTATCATTTTGTAATAGTAGTCTCATAGGGTTAGCATACTCAGTAACTTCTTTCTTTCCTTATTTTTTTAGTTTTTGCAGACGTAAAACATATTCAAAAATGAGTACTCCGCCGCGACAGTTTGCACTGCCGTGACCAGGATTCGAACCTGGGTTACTACGGCCACAACGTAGGGTCCTAACCACTAGACGATCACGGCTATCGGAGCTGGTGAATACGCTCTTAAAATACTTTGATACACTTCTTTGAATACAAAGGCACCAAGTTCGAAAGTGCCAACGGGTCAGCTTGTCGCAAATAATTTAGTACTGTTTAGTTTTTGTCGGCTTTTCTGAAACTGGATCACTTTCACTGAGCGATTGGGTAGGCGCAGGCATGTTGGCCGAGAGTTGGAACGATTAAAGCCAAAATCAGACCAACCACATACATGTGCCAGGTTAATATCGCCTCTCTAGCAAAGTATTATACCGTCGCTAGTGAATACGTCAAAAATAAATTAGTCACGTGGTTTATCGTCAACAATATCATTAGCAAAAATATTACTTAATATACTGCTATTAATTGTTAATAATATTAGGTGTACCTACCTCATTTTTAGAGTTTTCTTTCTTTTGGGTGGTACCTACTTGATTTACTACAGTAAAAATTGGTTTAAAAGTGGCATAGATAAATAAATCTACTTCTGTCTGTTAACAATTATAATTTCGATATTAAAATGAGCCTATCGATATTCAATTGAAAACCAACAGTAGAAATCAAATAATGAAAGAGTAAATAATGAGAGTAAAATGACTAGAATATTAGCCGCTTCAATTTAAATTGACAATAGACAAATAAAATATCAATTTCCAATACAATGAGAATTGAATCTGCAGATGATAACCTGTAGATTCTGTCAACAGTAAATATTATATCATTTATATGATTAAAAAATTGGAGAAACAGTCTTCAATTTGATACGCCTTTAGGCAAAAAAGAAGAAGTTCTCAATTCGGTTGTATATTTTTCAGTATTAGTTTGGCAGTTATATAAATGTAACTGGAAGATACACGACATTGCGTATTTTGCTTTTATGTGGTGTTTGCGATCAATAGAACAGTCCCAATGAACTGCTTTTTTTTTTTTAAACTTATAAATTATACAATAAACAGCTGAATAAAGTCGAATAAAGGTATGCGACGATTATAACGGTTATTTTATAATTCAAAGCTAGCTGAAAAGAAGGACATTTCATGAAAAAAGTTCCATCATCAACAAAAAGTTTTCCTAACCTTTACACTGCTTTTATGTTACGGCTATTGCCATCCCATTTCACTAAATAGGTAAGGATTAATCACAAATCCCGTCCCTTGAGCCTGGAAGAAGAAAAACGTCCGCCTAAGTAGATGGAATTGTAATTAATAAGCCCGGCATTTCTTTTTGTTTGGACAACATTCTTTTCTTTATCAAAGTTTTTATTAAAATACGCAATGAGCGGAATATACAAGGACACCACAAACGAATATACGTGGTAAGCGTAGTTATTCATTTTTGCAAACTGAGCATACTTTCATAGACTACCCATTGTTGTAGGAATTTTTATAAAGCACTAGCTGATACCCGCGACTTCGTACGAGTGCGAAATTTTCCACCAAAATATCTGTCAACCAGCATACGATGAACCTCATGCCAAAGGCTGCTTTTGGTTTAGAGAGGTCAATCTGTATCTAAGAATCCACGTCTTTGGTTTCAATAAAATATAGCCTATGTTTCAATGCGTAAAAAGGGCTTCCGAATGGTATAAGTTTCATTGAAATTGGTCCAGTAGTTTTTAGGCGTGACCCGCGAGCAAACAAACAGATAAACAGACAAACAGGCAAACTCGATTTTCGGAATCAGAATCGTTTATTTAGTAGATCTGCATAATTAGTTTATCCATATCTTTAATTTAACTTTTTGACTTTTTACAGTTCTTTATTAGTATAGATAGATAAATCCATTAGTATTCGGGTCATCCTTTCTTTCTATCAAAATGATAGCTGAACTACAAACAAATAATACTGTGCATTGTTGTAGGAATTTGTGCAAAGCATTTTCAATTATTCAGACAAAACGTACACATACCAAAGCTCGACTACGTTTTGAAGCTTAAAATGTTCGACTGTGATGTTTATATTATGTTCCTCTTTCAAATCTGCAATGAAAAGCCTTTTCAATTCACACAGTTCTCTCGCTAAAGCTTGTTATACGAGTACTCTTTGGAAAACAACTAAAGCAGCGAGAGATCCGGAAGCGAACGAAGTCGCATACACCACACTAGTCTCCTATATTTCCGGATCCCAGGTTCAGAGAGCGATATCCGCACTGTAACCTCGTTTCATAAATCAAAGAGCGATATGACATGACGATTTACCCTTCATACGGTCTTCTTATTTGTGAGCGAATGAAATATGCAGAGGACTAAATAATAGGAGGATAATATAATAGAAGTACGACTAAGTAGGTACTTGCTTATTTTTGTAGCAAAATAATGTAGGTAAGTATATGAGTTTCATTATGAATGAATGATTTATTTGCGTGAAGAGTGGTACATAGTAGATCTTAAATAAATTATTGATTCTCACACTTCGCCAGAGAGACCGCATGCTGTGTTTACTATATTAGAAATTACACCGAAAATGATTAAATTAAAAAATATGTTTTAAGTTAAGTTAGTGTATATTTCAAGTTGTAAACCAAATAATAAAAAAAAACCCAGCATGCAAAATTAAGGTTACGCTTTATTATGTTAATATAATTTAAATTTAAATATGGTGTAATTACAATAATCAATAAATTAGGTAAATGTCAGATTTGATAATAATTGGTTATAATTATTAAAAAAAATCATTGACTTTATATAAACATTTATCAACTAACCATGTACCTATGTAATTTAGTCAAAATACAAATCCCTCAAAGTATGGAATCTGCTGTATTTAGAAGTATGTAGATAAATACGAGCTTAACGCTTAGTTTGACCTTCACTGGCAAACCAATGTAAAAATTATTTGTACACCTACCTTCTTTAATGTTTTTATCTATTTAATAATTAGTGTGTTTTAGCCCGACTTTTTCCTGAGTGGGATAAAATACATAAATAAGGGGTTAGTGGTTAATTTATTCGAAAGATTACCTAACTTAATTTAGGTATGTCAAACACAGGGTTTCGTCACGAAGGGAAGGCAGGCATGTAATTACATTTACAGAAGCTGAATTGTGGTGAGGCAGATGATTCGTGGCTTGTGGCAAGTGACTTAATATCGTAGCAGATAATTATGGCATGTGTGCTGGTGACAATTTAGCAAGGTCCTACACAAAATCTACTAGTTACGACACTTCACAAGTATATGCTTACATATGTCATATTTTACCAAATATGCTGGATACAATCGGCCTTACCACGTTATCAGATTTATCTTGGATCTAATAAAAACCGCCAAAAACCACGTGTGTTTTGGACTTAGTTCCCTGTCAATAAGTTGTCAGATTTATTGTAACATATAAATCTGACAACTTATTGACAGGGCTTAAGTCCAAAACACACGCGGTTTTTGTTAGATCCAAGATAAATCTGGAAACATAATTTGGGGGTATAAGTTCATAGGTTTATTTTAATGTCTGAAATGAAGTCATTAGAATTTCAATCGTATTACAGTTGACAAAGAGCGCATTACAGGTTGATTAGGTTCATTAACTAATGCAAACAAAGGAGGTATTACGCTCAAAACGTGCGCCACGTGCAGTGATTTAGTGAAAATCTCTACGTAGGTCCTTTACCTGGATACAGTAACGCTAATGAATTGATGATTGGATTTTATGATAAAACTCCTTAATAATCAGAAAGTCCTTAATAATTTATAAGTTTAAAAAAACTGGAAAAACCGATTTCAATTTGATACGCCTTTATCATTAAATGATAATGATGATGGCAGTTCATTGGGACTGTTCTATTGATTGTAAAAATCACAGAAAAGCTAAATACGCAATGTCGTGTCCGTGGATGACGTGTTTTTTCGAGAGTGAAACTAGATGCTAAAGAAAGCTCAGTTTAGTTTAAGTTTTTTTGCACACTAGGAATTGTTAGTGTAAGTCAACTTCTGCATGTTTTCGTGCTAGCTAAACTAAAGACTGTCGCCCAGTCGCACTAGGCGAATATCAAAACTTTTTCTTCTTCAGATAACCTGTTACATCACGCTTTGCGGAATGACGTAAGCTCATATTCCTGTTCCACTCGGTTTCGCTCTGTGGTTCCTACGAGGTTTCTACAATGTTCACAGTTTGAATTTCCTCTTAGCCTGAATGAGGCTTCATTGAGGCATTATCGCCACCGCGACTATTGCACGACTTCCAAATTAATAAGAGTCGTTGGGGTAAGTGCGACTCTACCAGATTCAAGTCGCTTGGAAAACCCGTGTTACCGTGTTAGAACCTTTTGTTTTAGGATAATGTAGGGGTTGGTTTTAAAATAACCGTTCAAAGTAATCATAACTATGTAGGCCTCTAAGTTTATAAATAAAAAAATAAATAAATAAATATTCACGGACACTTAACACGCCTCTAGTCCCAAAATAAGCAAAGCTTGTACTATGGAAACTAAACTGCTGATAGAATACATATAAACATTTTTTTGTAAAAACATACTTATAATACATAGAAACACCCAGACACAGAACAAACATCTATGTTTACAACACAAATGTTTGTTCTCGGTGGGGATCGAACCCACGACCCACAGCACCGTTTATAGTTTACCGGTAGTTTGATACATGTTATAAAAGCAAATGTACTTCATCAAGTCTCTTAATCAATGTACTACATACATAGAAAGTAAAATGGCACGCAGCGAAGCCCTAAATATTGAGGCCCCTCCTAAGTTCTTTCAGTTTACTGTAATTACCAAAACATGGACTTGTTACATTCGTGTATACTTACGTTATCAAGTCTTTCAATAAACTGTAATATAAAGGTAAAATAGCCCACAGCGAAGCGTTTTCAAGTTGACGTCATGTCAGAACTGGCCGAGACAGCTTCATAGTACTCGAGCAATGGAAATATTACAACAGCCACTCCTTGGAAAGAACATGAATACGAATGGGTGGGTAAATGAATGATCCTTTTCAAATCCATTAATATAAATTGAATTTATAATTGAGTATTTGATTTGATTAAATATGATAGCTGTTCCGAGCAAAATATTTGCTTTAATTTTGCGAATTCATTCAATTTAACTTTATCGTAAAACATATGAAACGAAATCTGAATAAAAAACCTCACTCACCTTCATAGATAGATAGAAATCACTATTACATGTACTTATATCACTTACAAATGAAACAACAAAACTATACTGGGATTATACAAGGGAGAGTCTTACGACTAAAAGCAAGATGGCGTATAACCTAATTTATAAGTTCGGGTTTTGTCTTTTGCAACAACACAACAAAAAGCAGTCATTTATCCAACTTTACTGTTGATAAAAGTGAGTTACCAGTGTTACCACTAAAGTGCTATTCTAAATACTACAAACAAAGTAAAACAAACTCTTTAGAACTCTACATTTTAGCTGAACAACTTCCTTTACTATTTTACAAAGAACCAATCAACATGTTTTATGATTTCCGCAGCTTTGTAAACTACCCACAAACCAGTTTGGCAATTATCCAATTCCTGCAATTACTTGCGTTCATGAACGCGTGCCCGGTGAACAAACTAACAAATATGTCTACTTTCTGTGTTTGTGTACCTAGGCTCTTACTAATTGATTATTGCTGATTTGAACACTCTATATTTATTTAGCCTACACTCGGTTTGTTAAATAAACTAAATATAAATGCGCAAACCTAAATTAAAAGAACGCCAGTTGAATTATTTGCAAATTTTTACCCGACAACGCGGAAAAAAAATGTTATAAAATAATCGAATTCTTGGGTAAAATGGGTTCGGTTTTTCAGTTACAATGAAATCCCCAAATAAATACCTAATAATAAACCTCAGAATAATGAAAGCCTTCACATTTGTAAGCTTTACGCAAAATTATGGTTATTAAAAGCAATTTTATTATTCATCATGAAGTTCCATGTTATCTGAAAATGTAGGCTCATATTCTTAAAAAAAAAACCATTACTCAATCATAGCTTTGTGTAAAAATTCTCATTCAAAAACCTATGCTTCAGTCTGGACTAGTAATAGTATTATATAATCTGTGGTCTGGATCAGTGCTTGAGCTGTCAATAGGAATACGGGACGTAGGTACTGTGTTAGTTGATCGAAATAATAACCGATTAGTGAGACGTAAAGAAATATACATTTAATCTTTGCGAATTTTAAATTGATAACCAATCTAAATAAATTTTCTTATTATTTAGTTCTCTCACGTTTCTGAGAAAACAGATTCATACTATATTCTTATTCTTCTTCTCTTTATAATGGCCTCTGTCTGTCATTTCGTCAGATAATTATATAATTGTAATAATATAAGTCAAATCAAGTCATTCGTCAAGTCGGCTGTCGTTTGTTTTGAAAAGAAAATGGTGGATTTTTTCCTCAAAACCTAACACGAATTTTCACATTCAGAAAAACCACTTTACACACATCTATTCCAATGGCTAACACTTTATGTTACGACCTAAGTATTATTCTTTAAAATTCTACCAAAATTAATCAACAATACTCCCAATAACACAAGAAAAACTATTAAAATAAAAGTGCTGTGTCGTTTCAAAAAATGACAAAACTCGTCCTATATTCTTATCCGCACTCCCACAGACGAAGGATCATAATGGACGGAGCCATAGAGACGTTGCCAGCCCGCCCGTCATGTCAACGCATTGCCTTGTGTCCTTTTCTATTACTATGATAATCACGTTGAGTAAAAGAGAAAGCTATAGGAAGTTTGGCAACTCCGCGCTGTCTGTGTACTTCGTGTCCATGTTGTGACCGACTAGTCGGTCACAACATTGCTACCGGTGTACGTAAAAAGGCTAAAATAATTCAGAAATATTGTTATTACAAACGAATATTCATTAGTATAAAGAAATATGTGGTGTTGTGCTGTGTTCTGTCCATCAAGAACAACCCAAGGTGGACTAGAAGACCCAGAATTATCATTTCACACGTAAGTTTTTTTGGCAAAAATATCTTAATTTATGTTTTAAAGTGATATATGTATTTTACATGAAAGATATACGTCCCTGGCATCATATAATTACCAAATAGTCTTAGTTAACTGTGGATTTAAAGCTTTAATTCATGATAAATAAATACATTGTTTTACACCTCCCGGCTAGTGATGTGCCTGCAGCGTCCTTAAGATTTTATCGATATTTACAACCATGTTGATTTATCCTTTGTTTATATTTGACCCTTGTTTGTGTTACCTATAATAAAATCCTATTTACCTACGCCGGCACCCTAAAATGGCAGTTTTTATCATTAATTGACATTTCGCGTCGCGTCAACCGTTTTATGCGTCCCACTGCAGGGTACGGGTTTCCCCCATAGAGAAATATCCTATTTATTAGTTACTAATAAAATATTTTGTTTTAGGTTTCCGAAATGTCCAGAAATAAGGAACCTGTGGATGAAACAGGATCTAAGTCATTGAATACAAAGAGTAAAGAGCTATTATTTAGGTTCTGTAACTTCAAACCCTGTTTCAGTCTTATTTTTAAATTACAGTAATAGCGAGCCATGTGTGGGTAAGTGTGTTTCGAGATTAGTACGAGTATGCGACCATTTTTTATCGATATATTTCGTAATAGTATCTCTTCCCTACTCACGCACACTAATGTAAATTTAGAAACTCATACCAACATAAAACTGACACGCTACCCAAGATTTCACTCCGTCCATTATGATCCTTCGTCTGTGCGCACTCCCCTAATGCTCACTAGCACTAGCGAACTTGACACTGGCAGAATTGTGACAACTAGCCACAAAAGCTACAAACCAAGAAGTTGAAGTTGAAAACAGATTCATATCTCGTGAACGTGTTCAAGGACGAATAATCAAAATCTTCATTTTCTTTTAACTACAGATTTTTTAAGGGGTCGTTCCTTTGACAATTTTTTGTTAACCTCGGTGCGAAGGTCAAAGTGTCTAATGGATTTTCTTCATTAGCTTAAACTATTAGTAGCACAGTTACTGTTGTTTCTTAACTAACAAAGTTTATACAAAGTAGGATTACTAATTCTAAGATAAGACCCTAGATTGAGTCAGATTGAGGGTTACAGTAGATTCCAAACATGGTACTGAACTTAGGCCCAAACTTGCTTTATTAGGTCTACTACTTTTTTTTTCAGAGGCTGCAACAAGTTTACCACTGGCTGGTAGCAATGCTATGCTAGATATCTATGATTGAATTTATATTTCAAACCTTTTTATAAAAAATCTAATTGACATAAAAACTTTGTAGACAACATTTTAAAAGTTGCCACTTGAACGCCTCTAGCGACTTAAAAAAAGAACAAAAATGAGTTCGTTACGAAGTTTTTAAAGAGGGTATTTTAATTTTTATGAAAGATACAAACTTTAGGGATTACAAAAGATTAATGAAGTATTATAGAAAAAAATATACTTTTTTGATTTTGAAAATACAAATGATTTATTTGTATTTAGTTCGGATTAATTAGATATTATTATAACGATAGTGGGCTTCAAATAATTAGGTACCTAGTATACGTAATCTGGGTCTAACAAGTAGGTGTTATAATCCGGTCACCCGATGACGTCACTCATTTCCTAAAGATGGTGACCAAGTTTTATGAAGTAAACGTACGTCACTCGTTCTACCTTTATACTCCACCTACTTCTATACCGAGTTCGTCCATAGCCACACGTTTCAGGGTTTCCACCTAACTTCGTTATGACTTGAACCTATGTGAGTTGTTGTGAGTCGCGCAATTCCCTTCGTTTGTAACCTCTCCACGTTCATACAACGCTTTATAATATTCGGGAAGTTGCTAATGATGTGGGATGATTATCTTTTGCATTGAAATACAAAACTCCTTGAAATTTTCTGCGAAATTTCTCTATAGAGACACATTTTAGATGTTAGTAATTGTTTTAAGTATATTATGCTATCGTTCTTCCGAGATTTAGCTAGTTCAATCAAACTCTTGACTTCTTTTCATGTCAATTCCAAGAATCATAGATGTTTTTGACCTGTCATAAAAACTATGTTGATAGAGCATGACGCGACCAAAACATATTATGAAGAGGCAAAAATCTTATTCCTTGGTTGGTGGACATTTGAGATTAATAATCCGAAATGTATTCACCAATATCTCAAAGAAATTGATATACCTGAGAACACCTATATTACAATGCAAAAAGCTGCTATACTGAATACATGTCGGATTGTCAGAAAATTTCTGCAGGAAGACACAAATGCTCAAACAAATTATGATTCGCACTTGGCCTAGGCCCGTGAGCTTCATTATTACCGAAATATTTATATTTCGAGAAAAAAAACCTTCACAAAATAATAATAACAATATCTTTATTGCAGACACGAGATCCATTACACAAAAACAAAAACAATACACAAATTAAACTAAACAAAAAAATAAAAATAGATCTACTTAATACCTAAAGTAGGTAACCACACCATTAGGTGTCCTATCAACCTACTTAAGATGCAAGTCGCACCCAGCGTCTATAGACGCCCGTCAGCAGAAGCCTGTCCGACAAACTAGCAATGATAGAATTTTTACACTTGCCGACTCTGGACATAAATTTAGCGATGCACCTTAATGAGATGTACAAAATGTTATATAAAATCTTTTATTGTTATATAGTACACACGCTAGCCGACCTTCCTATTTATACGCTCCTCTCCATCCAAACGTTGTCTAAAAGAAATCGCTCCCCAGCGACAAGACCGCGCATTGTACGTAATTGTATCTTATTGTACAATCTGTGTCGCATATTAGTTTGTAAGGTGTACCTACGTACAATAAAGTATCTTCATTTATTCATTCATTCGTTCAAAATTTTCTTACATAGTATCTAGCTACCTAATATTTGAAAGAAGATCTATTTAAGAGGCCAATGATAAAAAGGACGGCGTCGCATTTATTACTCTTGAATAAGTTCAAGTTTTCCGTCTCGTCACCGCTAAAAAAGCAATTTTGCTTCAGCAAAAACAGCCACGAACCTGAATGATGGATTATTTGAGGGAAACTCGTGTTTTACTTTCATGTGTGAAGTTTTTGGGGCTCAGCTGATGTCATACCACAACATTACCAACATTTTATTAAAAGGCATGTAACACACATAATATACTTTTGATTGCTAGAGTCCTTTTCATGACAGAAGTCCCGCGGAAATTTCCGGAACTAAACTTTAAAACTAAATTTTAAATTAGTTGTCAGATGCTGTTAATTTGTTCGGATGCTAGTGCGTTTTTATTTGGTTTCTGTGATCAAAGTCTTGTTTTCAATGCCTAAAGTTGTTAAAAGTGCTGCCCGAGAAATAATACTTAAGGTCGACTACAGCGCCGCGTCTGCGGGACTTCTTTCATGGAAAGGACTCTATATTTATTGTCTTTCACAGTAGCTAATTGCACAGAAAGAGTGTTCTATGTGGATAATGCGGTTTTGTTTAAATCTTTATTTATAAGCAAGCTCGTATGAGTCAGTGGCCAACACTGTTGACGGAGTTTTTAGGCCGCCTCAAGGCCTCCGTCATGGCTTTATTCATTGGTGAGGAAAAAGTACGGTTGTACTACTGTTTAGACGACGCATGCCAATTACCGTACATTATGTTATCCGAGCCATTGTCATCATACATAGTTAATTTATGTACGTAGGTATGTACATACGGCAGTGCAGTTCATTTGGAAGGCTTGTATTCGAGGTTTTATAAGCTGAATTATCGGGTGGTCGTTTCTATACAGTAAGCCAGTTATCGAGGGGCTGGTTTAAACCCTCGGCGTATATGTTTCCATAACACTATATCTATGTCTTCAACGTGTTCCAAAAACCGAATCTTTAAAAAAAAAAAAAAAAAAAATTATAGCACAACAATTTAATTTAGAGTTTGATAAATAAATATCCGAAATAATTCCACAAAATGAAAAGTACAGTCAGTTTATTAAATTTATTACGACAAGCTTTTAGATAATATTAATATTTATGATCTTTAGTGTTCAACTATCAGTACATTATTCATATAGAGTACCTTGGGTAGTAAATATTTTGGCAAATCTCCAAGCATGATGAAAACGAAAATATACTAAAAATAAATGCTCCGCCGCGACAGTTTGCACTGCCGTGACCAGGATTCGAACCTGGGTTACTACGGCCACAACGTAGGGTCCTAACCACTAGACGATCACGGCTATCGGAGCGCTAGTTCAACGCCTGAAATTACAGTTGTGTACAAAAGTGAAAGTACTTCGTTGGCATGTTTTGCGCCGCACCGGTGCAACGTGATGCTGGTACGCTTGAGTGAATTTCGATGAAATCTCTTAACACTTGATTATTGTTATTTTGATATTTAGGGATCATTGAGGAATGAAAGATCTTACTCACCTCAATCAATGTTATCATACAAGTATCCATTTCGGAATAACTCATCCATTCGAACATTAGAGCCAACTTTGTGAAGGGAAGAGATGTATTGAACATTTCAAGATAATGATACTCCACGTATTTAAACATGTCCATCATTCATTCTAACGCCTACAAGGTTTTCCTGGAAAAAATATTAAAATCCTATTGTTAATACAGGCGTCACAGCTCAGCGTGTATTAGTTTTGCTTTTCGAGCTGTGGGTCGTGGGTTTGATCCCCACTAAGTAAGAACAAACTTTTGTGTATGAAAAACATAGTTGTTTGTTTTAGGTCTATGTATTATAAGTACTTATATATGTATTGACAATTTGTATTCTATCAGCAATCTATTTAGTTACCATAGTACAAGCTCTGCTTAGTTTGGGACTTCAGGGGCATTATGTGAAATGTTCAAGGATATATTTATTTATTTTAATATTTTTTTTTTATTATAAGTACAGAATAGATATTCCTACATACTGGCTTATACTATCAGGGGGTTGATTTTACTAACAACCTTGTCAGTCCAAAGTTGTTAGGCCTAGGGTTATAATAAGTGGAATTACTTGAACATCGTACAGAGTTTAGCATTATGAAGATCCAGAGCCCAAGGTAAAGGGGAACGCGCGACCCGGTCGTGGGCTGAGACAACATGTTTAGCCTTATCCGCCATCTTCATTTACATGCTAAAGGAGTCGCCCAGCCTTAACATCTGAAGCATTAAATAGAGAAAATATTTATGAAATATGTTATACGGTACATGGTAACTGAACATTCGGGCTTTATACATCTTAACTTTGTCAAAGTTAAAATTTCATTAATGTTTCTAAAGGCTTAAAATAGCTCTGCATGATTGGCTTAAAGCATAATGTTGCGTTCACACTATGCCGCAGTCAAAGTCAAAGTCAAAGTCAAAAATCTTTTATTCAATAAAATCTCACTGATCACTTTGAATCGTCATTACGTTTTGTATGATTATGTATGATTACATATTTTTTTATTGGATGAGTTGGAGCTAGTTCGTCCCAAGCTTGTTTGTCTTCTAAATAATCAGATATTTTATAGTATGCTTTTAAAAGAAGTCTCTGTTTTATTACGTTTTTGAACTTGCCAATTGACAATTGAGACACATCACTTGGGATTTTGTTAAAGAAGCGTACACATTGCCCTTTGAAAGATTTACTAATTTTTGTGAGCCTAGTGGTGGGAACAGCGAGTTTGTCTTTATTTCTAGTGTTAACATTATGATTATCACTTCACAGTCGGCAGAGACTTGGGCAGGGAAGTGGGCACGAGCATAGTCTGAACACGAACATGCCTCTGTCCCGTCTCCTGGTCCAAGTTCATGCCCTTGCTCCCTAATAGCGCGTGCAGACTATGCCCATGCCGCTGCCGGAATGATTGCCGCGATTAATTCCGGAATGATTGCCACAGCAACATCGCCTTTATTCTCACTAAGGAGCTAGGGCATGAACTTGGGCAGGGAGACGGGACAGCGGCATGTTCGTGTTCACACCACTTCCCTGCCCACTTCCCTGCCCAAGTCCCTGCCCAAGTCCCTGCCCACTTCGGCATAGTGTGATCGCGCTATTATGAGAATAATGCGATGCTGTGGCAGTAAGTCCGCGGCAATGCCAGCAGCGGCATAGGCACAGTGTGAACGCGGTACAATATGCAATTCCCTGTGTAAACGGAAAACAACTAGGATCATTCTGTAGAAAAACCGTGAGTTACGGCTCGGATACAGTAATTAAACAATTTTGTGAAACTGTATTGTAAAATCAGCGGAAAACTAATTGCAATCAATATAAAAAAATGCTGCTTTTCTTTTCTCTACGGATTATTTAAAATTGGATCATCCATACTTTAATACACGCGAGAGCAATGATTCCGGGTCACTTAAAGAATGTTAAAAATCTCGGAAACTAAAAATGATAGGCAATAAATTGTATTTAATAGACAATGTAATACTCCTTAAATGAAGGTATTAAAACTTCTTAGTTATTGTAAAGTTATATCTTAAAAAAATCAAATTTGAAAAAGGGCCACTTTCGAAGATGGAACTACGAAATTACAGCATTTGGTTTTGCTTTTGTTTGTAATCTGTCATTTATGTGGGTATATAAACCATGTTGATAGTGCTCTATATTCATTATTCAAGCTGAAATTATGTCGCTTACGCCTGAAGAATGCACCAGAATACTTACAATGCTGGAAACCGGCCGGAGTCAGCGCGATACAGCCAGGACTGTCGGTGTGTCGCTGTCAACAGTACAAAGAGTTCTCCGACGTTACGAAGAAACTGGTTCTAACCTACGCAGACCAGGAACGGGCAGAACCAGGTGTACCACAGCACGAGAAGACCGATACTTGGTGAACACCATGCTTCGAAATCGCTTTCTCACAGGAACTGAACTCACAAATCAGTTTCGACGCCTCGGAGGAAGTAACCCAAGTGCATGGACAGTAAGACGTCGGCTTGCTGAATCTAACTTAAAACCCCTTAGACCTGCAAACGGCCCTAAACTGGAGCGTGGGCATCGTATTTCAAGACTAAGATATGCCCAGAGCCACGTAAATTGGAGTATTGAAGATTGGTCAAAAGTTATGTTCTCCGACGAATCAAAATTTATGCTCTACAAGCACGATGGAAGACACAGAGTGTATCGAAGACCAGGGGAAAGATTCAAGCAAGCATGCATCGAAGAAAAAGTAGCCTACGGTGGTGGGTCTGTACTTGTGTGGGCCGGAATTTCTTCTGAAAGTCGCACAGAGCTGGTGATCATAGAAAACGGCTCTTTAACTAGCGTAAGATATGTGGAAGAAATCCTCAATGATCATGTTGGTCCATTTATGGTCAATTTAGGTGAGGATGCTATATTTATGCATGACAATGCCCGACCTCATACAGGTAGGATTGTGAATGACTACCTTCAAGAGATGAACATTACTCGTATGGAGTGGCCAGCGCGCAGCCCGGATATCAACCCGATCGAGCATGCTTGGGACGAGCTAGGCAGATGCGTAAAACAACGAAACCCTCCCCCAATCACGCTTCGTGAGCTCAAAATTGCTCTCACAGAGGAATGGGAGAATATTCCCCAAAATCGTATAAGGAACTTGGTGTACAGCATGCCAAACCGCGTAAACGCAGTAATGGAAGCACGAGGAGGCAATACGAAGTATTAAAATTCAAGTCAAATCGTAATAAAGTTCAAAAATTTCATGTTTCCTATTTTTGTTTTAAGGAGAGATCAGCAGTTTTTTTCTTTATGTAATTTTGTGTTAATAAAATGTATGGTGACTCATATTTTTTTACTTTCATTTAAGGAGTATTACATTGTCTATTAAATACAATTTATTGCATTAACCTATCATTTTTAGTTTCCGAGATTTTTAACATTCTTTAAGTGACCCGGAATCATTGCTCTCGAGTGTATTATAAATGCGAAAGTAACTCTGTCTGTCTGTCTCGCTTTCACGCCAAAACTACTGAACCGATTTGAATGAAATTTGATACACAGATAGTCTATAGCCTGAAAAAGGATATAGACTACTTTTTAATGGGAAAACAGGGTTGTAAGCTGCTTAAAGGGGGGGTTGAAAGTTCCTTAACCTTTTTCATGAAAACTTTTTTAATGTCACATTTGAAATAACTGTCAGTTGTTTGACAGTAAGAGTTTGAATGACAGGACGTCTGTCGGATCAGCTAGTAATTTAGAAATATGATAAAACTCGTGAATCAAGTGTTGCCTCTACCATTGTTCTACAAGCTCTAGAGCTGAAACAAAAGAACTACTAGGGAACAATGACAAAAAAATTCCTCGACCTAGCTCCACTAAGAGTAAAATTAAACATTGAGAAATGTTGAGAAAATATCTGAACTGAACTCATAAGTTATTTTATGTAATCTTTTATTCATATTATTTAAATATTTTCTTTTCTTTGGGCGTTCATAGTGAACCAGACATCTTCGTGAGTGGAATAAGTAAATTTGTTTGAATTTTTAGTACATTATGTACTACTTAATCTTAGGCCCGTATTCCGTAGCCTTACCCAAGCACTGATCCGTACTCAAGCATAGATTTTTGTATGAAAATCTCTACTCAAATCTATGTTTGAGTAACGATTTCTGTCTCGGAATACGGGCCTTAATGTAATTTCAAAGTTCAAAATATCGAGAAGACTACGTCACAACCAAACACCAAAACGCATAGATTCTTTGAGCTTTTATTCGATTAGCTTAGAGAGTAGTAGGGAGTGTAGGGCGGTTAAACACCTTATGCAATGCATAAGGTGTTTAACCTTTCATTGGGTACCTACTGGAAAGGTTTGTCGAGCAACAAATTGAACGCTGTGGACGTCAACCTCCGTTAAGTACTAGCATAGTATTATATGATCTGTGGTTGGAGCAAACAAAACTACATCAAAGATATTGGTACATATATCTACGTCGTGTAAAAAAAGTGTTTTTTTTTTAACCTTAACGAATCAAAACTCAATTACGTACCTACGCTGAACAAACCCCGCATTACCAAGCGTACTTCGTGTGAAGTATGTGCCTGAAAATCACGGATAAGACGCGGTACAAGGTTAGGGTAGACGAAGTAAAGAGGAAGTGTGGGAAGTGTGGACTCGACCGCCGCCGCCGCGTCTTAACATCCAAATCTTGATGGAAAATGTCGATGATACTCTTTAAGAGACTCATCGAACCTTTATAGAACGAGAGGCATAAAGATGTTTCAAATTTTACACCTTGTGTTCAAGGCGTTCTGAAATTGTGCCAAGTGTTATAATTTTGAATAAGGACATTTTGTCTTTATAACTACGAGTAAGTGACAGGCTAATAGTGTCGTCTAATTTCAAACACCGCCACATCCAGTTTTTAGAAAAATAAATATTTTTACTCTATGGTATAGCCTGTCTTGACCTGTATATGCCCACTACATCTCTTACTAGCAAACTGCACCAGATCTCTACTAAAATAGCAAATGAAAACGACAATTTTTTTCAAACCCCGCTACATCCACGACGGAACTTTTTCAAATGCCGCCATATCCGTACCGACCAATCAGAGCAGAGAATCATCGCAAAACTGTCATGGCGATAATGGCTAACAGATGACGTCACAGTTTAAAGTTAGTAACAAAAGCAGTTAGATCCAGTACCTTAATTATCAAAAGGCGCCAGATCTTGAACTTAATATCAAAACCTGCCATATCCTATTTTTCGTGACGAAAATTGTCTTATTTTGCTATTTAGATGTATGAATATGTTATAACATATTCATACATCTAAATAGCAAAATATAATATTATAAATATATAATATTATAATATTATATATTTATTTAATATTTAAATGTCATATAATTTTATGCAATTAATTTCATTAAGCTAGCAATAACGACACAAAACTTAACATTTCTGTAAAATTGACCTATATGGATGTGGCGGTGTTTGAAATTAGACGACACAATTATCTAACAAGCCACTTATTAGACTTGGGTTTGGTTTAGAGCGGGGCAACTTTTTTTTATGAGCTATAACTAAGCATTTTGCTACCAGCACACCTGGTGGTAAGTCTAGCTGCAACTTAAGGTGGAGCACGCTTGGCTATAATCCACCTATTCACTCTTTTCTTGAAAATCGTATTATTATTTTCAATCGAATTTGTTATATTTTAGATTAATAAATCAGCCTTCAAACTGTTTCATATCTATGAATAACAGCAACTGGTTTGTATCAGTGTAACATTGTAAACACATTTTGATGCGGTGTACTTGCCTAAAATATACGGTGAAGCGATTGATCTATTTTGAATTGATTTAGTTATAAATAATCAACGATATACGTAGGTAGGTCTAGATTGGCTCAAAAAAAATATGAGGACCTACTCTATGATGACTCTACCGTTCCTGAAAACTTTGGGGGTATATTACCCTCACTATGGAGAACTTTTCCCAAGAAACTAATAGTGTGAGTGCAAAATCATCAAAGCATAAAAAGTGCAATAGGTACATGCCTACTTTGGCCAGTGTATGTTGGTTGCAGAGGGCAGATTTTTTTGTGCTTATTTAGGTAGTACGAATATAGTAGAGACTGATACGATAAACTAAAACATTAATTCTTCATTATTTAGTACGTAGGTACACTATAGGTATGTTTTTATTTACTTGAAAATTCAATCAACAGTAATTATTCCCTAAGATCCTCCTGTAATACATTCACGTTCAAAACTGCTTCCGAGGATATTTCGCAATAAACAAGCGACTAAAATAAAGTGTATTGATACGTGCCGTTGTGCTTTTAGCTAAATTCAAAAGCCGAAACCCAACAACAGCGTTCTTTACTAAAGAATTTATTTCTTTTTATTGTATCTTGTTTTGTTTTATTTGTAACAGAAAATAGACACAGAAATTTCAAATGTTTGCCAAATTTTTTAATTAGTTTAAGTTTCTCCTTGTATTTTATTAACGATTCTACTTATTTATATTTCAGTTTCTACTGAATTAAGGACTTTTGTTTATCCTTTTTGCAAGAAAGTTGTCTATTTTTTCAACTCAAAGAAAAAGAAAAATCATCAGAGTCAAATACGTACAACCATAATACATTTTTTACTTTTTATTTGTGCGAAAAAAGAATTTAGTACATTATTCCTTGTCGTCAGATGTCGTAATGACTAACTGAGGACTGAAGAGAAGTTTTACATGTTATTGAATCAGAAAAGGTTATATAACTCTATTTTGTATTCTATTGTGGTGTGTCTTTCATAAAATTGAATATAAAAGCGAAAAGTAATAAAACGAGATTTACTTTATATTTCCTTATGATATCCAGCTTAGCCAAGTTGCCATAGGTAAGCACGTATTATGAAAAAGCCAGCCACATCACATAAAACAGGATAAAATGCCAGTTTGTCTCGTATTTTACTATCTTTCTGTGCCATATGATGAACATTCCAGTTGTTATGAAGACGACCGACTTGGCATTCATACGTTTTGATTACTGCTTTGTCACAATGTATGACTGCCATCGGGCCTAAGATGCGCACCGCGAGATATTTGTCATGTCGTTCCGTCAAAATGTAAGCATTCTGTACCAGTTTAAGAACTATTGCATTATCTGTGGTAATGTTGTCGAGAAACCGCGCCTTTGAATTTTCAACTTTTGACATTTCTGCATGACTATTATCTCGTCCTTAGAGAGGTACGACGACTAAGAAGTGTCAAAAGTGTACATTATGGCGCGTTTTGTCGACACCATTAGGTACCACAGATAATGCAATAGTTTCTAAACTGGTACAAAATGTTTACATTTTGACAGAACGACATGACAAATATCTCGCAGTGCGCATCTTAGGCCCGCATGTGTATGTTTTATCTAAACTGATGGTAGGTAAGAGTAGTGGGAGACACTAGGTTGTGTGAGCTTGGGTTTTGTACATACTTACTAAATACTAATATCCACGCGATTGTACCGATTGTTCTTTTATGTATTCATAATTAATATATTATTTCCTATTGCTATAGATGAGAGTGAAAATTGATTGCTGTATTGTATAGTTTATACCAAAATTTAGGTTTTTTTTTAAACTTACATCTTTACTTACATTCTACAAAACTAATTTACAAGGAAAAAAATTTTTAGCTAAAAAGTTGCGAAAAGTGAGTCCGCTATGAACTATTATTAATACTTATTCTCTAACATACAATAAGAAAAATATGACTAAAAAATTCCGTTTCTCTGAATAGAAACACCAAAGATGGGCATTTTCACGGTTGTAATGTGATAGTCCTCTTAAAAATCTTTGCAAATCTTTTTCCTCGATAAATTAAATAATGCCAGCGTATCTTTTCCTAAGTAGGTATACTAGAGAATTCTTTCTTCAATTTAAATCATTCTGAATATTTCAGCCACGATTATTTTGCGACGTTGTTAAGTCGTAACAAAGTCAAACTGCTATTTTAATTGTTTTTTTAAACCTGCTGTAAAACGCACCAATCTAAAATAATTTTGACAGTGATAATTACTCGAAATGGAAAGTACCGCTAGGTTTTTACCATGCTTTACACATGCAATCAGTCTGGTACCGGCGAATGTAAGCTATTTAATATAGCTTAGCTGTCAATTTTGAGCATCGAATAATTTTTTTTCGCTTGTTGGAGCTGGCTATTTGTACAGGTTGCTTGGGTACCAAATTAAACACTCTGCTTGAGTAACAAATCGACGCATCCGCCTGGCTCGGCAGCCTCGCGTGAAGTGCGCAACGAACGCGTGTTTCGTACGCCCTCCGTTAGTCAGCCTCACCAGATGGCGCGTATTCTTTTAATGCTATACATTACATCTACCTTTTACAAAAAAGAAAATAAAAATATTAATTTTAACTTCCTTAATTAGTTCAATTAAATCATAGGAGACTATTTTCTTCAGCTATAGGTATTATTTAGTTTAAACATAATTTAATACAATTCAGTTCGCTATCACTGTTATTGTCATTTTCATTGTCATTGCTTGAATCATTTTCATCCGAACAGACCTTCCACTCTCCTGCTACCTTTTTTAAATGAACTACATTTCTTCGCAGTATCTGTCCATTTTCTTCATTTTCTACTACTACATCACTTCCTTTCTTGTTGATGACAGTGTGTGGTGCATCATTAAATGTGCTTGTCAATTTGTTTTCCTTTACCATATTCTTTATATATACTTTTTCCCCGATTCCAATTGTACTCTCTGTAGCTCGCCTTTTTTTATCCGCATAATCTTTTCCTTTCGCTTTCATTTCTGCATCCTTGTCCTTTGTTTCAAGATCAGTATGTGCATACTCGATATCTATTATTGAGGGTAGTTTGTCTCTAAATTGGCGTCTGTAAAAGAGCTCTGCTGGAGGTTTACCTGTGACAGAGTGAGGAGTACTATTGTACATGGTCAAATATTTAAGTAAATCCTCTTGCCAATTGGATTTTTGGCTTTGGCTGATTCGAAGTCTTTTTAATATATCACGATTCTGCCTTTCAACTTCGCCATTTTGCTGGGGCCAATAAGGGATACTATGAAACAATCGAATACCATATTCTTTACAAAAATTTTCAAATTCCATGCTCGTGAACTGTCGGCCATTGTCAGCTGTGATACTTACCGGTATACCTATCCTACAAAAAATTTCTTTGAGTATGTTTACCGTGTGCGTGGTGTCAATGACCTTAGTTATTTTTATTTCTTTGTAGCGACTGAAGTAGTCAACAATGACAAAAAGATAGTGGCCACTAGGCAATGGACCGAGATAATCTATAGCTACGTCTATCCAGGGTTATCAATATCAATAGATGGGTGTTTCTATGTATTATAAGTATGTATTTACAAAAAAAAATGTATGTATGTATTCTATCAGCCATCTAGTTTCCATCGTACAAGCTTTGCTTAGTTTGGGACTAGAAAGCATTGTGTTAAGTGTTATTTATTTATATTTATATTTATTTATTTATTTATTTATTGGATGAATCTTGGATGGATCAAATTGAATCCGCGATACTTTACACTTTTCACACTAGTGTAAAAGACATAGCAGCAGTGTGAATGATAAGAGGCTATGAAAATAAAACAAATAATTTATTGATAAAAAAAAAATAGAAGCAAGCTTTTGCGAGATTGCGAACTACGAAGCTTTTTGAGACTGTTTAGAATCCAGATAAAACCCATTACAGCTGCCAAAAACACGATAGCGAGAACTGCCCTCAAAATAACTACGAACTCTTATTCAATTCTTGTATAATATACAAAAAATACCTCAGCTTAATCAATGAGGAATGACTGAAAACATTTTCATACATCTTACAAAAAAAACAGAGTTTGGAAAATACCTAGGTAATTAGGTATACAGCTAAAAAAGTGAGACATCCGGGCAGACGGAAAGAAAAAACAACACACTAGCCTTTTTTTTAATATTTCTCTCCTCGAATACTTACTGTATGTTAGTATATTGTGCTCTTAGAACAGACGCACTGCGCACTCAACGGCACTTACCAAGTGAAGTATGGTGAGCTTCAGCACAGAGTAACTAGATAAATCATAGAATGTCACTGTTTGTTAGCCTTGTGTTTGGTACCTATAGGTCAAGATTACGGGAGCTGTTTTCCGTCGTGGGTCACTATCACAATAAATCGATTTTTAAATATTACCAAATAATCTAATTAATTATCCTGTTACATGTACCAAACAGTGGCAAGCCCATGCTAATGGAGTCTTGGTAAATACAAAAAGGTAGTCAATGACTACTATACAAGGTGTAACATAAATACCCTATTAGTCCGAAGAGGGTGTAATCAGACCGACCACCTGAGTAAAGGATCAATGTGCAAAGGATCAATACATCGTAATTGAAATTTTCATACAAAAGTACAACTTTTATTATTTTAGAAATTTGCGACAACCCTAAGTGTTTGTTTACTATTTGCGTAAAACCGTACACACGCATGCACACGTAGGTACCATCCCACCGCGTCCCACGCACACGCTAGCTGTGTGTAGGTACATTTTAAGTAAAAGTTACGAGCTCATTTTATGAATAAAAAACTTCGAAATCTCAAAAGTCGTAGAACAAACACTGTTCGCCATGACCTGTAAAATACTCCCCTTTCAGACTTATAGGGTATTTATGTTACACCGTGTATTTTTACTCGTCACTGTACATGGTACAATCTGTCTGTTAGCAATGTTAGCATAAATACGTTGTAAATTAACCAATGTACAATTTTATTGTCGTTGTACGTTGGTTAGTATATCTACAACGTACAATTTCTAGTAAAATATAAATATATAAATATTCACGGACACTTAACACCAAATGTAATGTTGATTCCCTTGCGATTTGAGTCGTGCATTGAAAACCGTCGCGTGTAAACCGACCTAATGAAGAACGTGGTGTGAATCTATACCATGTATTATAGAACTGTAAAAAAGGCAAAAACTAAAATTAAAGATATGGATAAACTAAATATGCAGGTCTACTAAATAAACGATTCTGATTCCGAAAATCGAATTTGTCTGTTTGTTTATTTGCGAATCACGCCTAAACTACTGGACCAATTTTAATGAAACTTATACCATTCAGAAGCCCTTTTTTCGGATTGAAACATAGGCTATATTATTTTATTGAAATTGATGACGTGGATTCTTAGATACAGCTTGACCTCCCTAAACCAAAAGCAGCCTTTGACACGAGGTTCATCGTATGTTGGTTGACAGATATTTTAGTGGAAAGTTTTGCACGCGTACGAAGTCGCGGGTATCAGCTAGTGGGTTTATTAAACACTGAGGTATTTCTTACAAAGTTCACTGACTGAAGCTTCTTTCATATCAGGCGCAGTGTGCACTGTCTTTATAAGTTCCAGATGTTTCGAAGCGCTGAGGATTTACCCTTCCATTTTGTATAGTTTATTTTGTATTAGAATTTTTATTTGCTTATTGTTAGAAAACATTTCTTTGCACTTTATCTTTTTGAAATTTACCTTCAGATTTCTAAGGATGAATACAAAAATAAAACTAAGCCTTTTAGATGAAACGCGTGGGTACAGTTTAGTAGATATAGGTACAGGAAAATGTTTGTAGTCACATATAAACTTGACTGTTCGTGTACAGTCAACATCATATGTTGATGATAAGCCAAAGTTTCAAAACTGTTTCATGTATATCGCAAGGGTTATAGCCAATTTGTACCTTCTAATGTTATGCTAATTTCAAATTTTCTTCCCAATTCGTGCCCTAAGTAGTACTGTTGTGTTATTCTGTGGCACAACGCAGGTCAGTACAGTCGAAATAAAAGGTTTAAAGGAACAGACAGATTAGTAGGTAATTATTTGTCTAGTATCTACCTACATCGTTTTATCATTTTAAATTATTAGTATTAAAGCTATTTTGTTAGTTAAACTACTTACTCATAGTAGTTAGTCTAAGCACTGCTCGCCAGGGATTCTGATGATGATGATGATGATGATGATGATGATGATGATGATGATGATGATGATGATGATGATGATGACGACGACGGCGACGATGACGATGACGATGATGATGATGATGATGATGATCGGATTGGTTTATTCAAACACATCTCCTTACAAAACAATCAACAAATTTAATCGCATTCTGCCATCGACTGCGTACATTTCTTTAAGTTTTTCTGTTTAAATTTGAACCGTATAGACCAAGGTACGAATTGGATATCAATGTATGGGATTTCAAAATTCGTTTTTGTGATTTGCATAACAATAGTAGGTACAAATTGGCTATAACCCATCGCAAAAGGACTTATACTAACATAAAAAAATAATGACTATATTAATAACTTTGAAATCCTGAAAACGTGATCTACTTTTGATGCTGACTGTACCTAGCTAAAATCAAATAACATCACAGAACACTTTTACAATAAACAACAATGAAATATATAATGAAAGCAAAACTTTAGTCGCGTTTCCGCAACATTATGAAACCGCAACCCAAAAGTTTAAGCCGCGCTAAACTACGGAGTTTGAACTTTGGTTGGTGGCTAACAAGGTGTAAAAACCCATCAGTTTGTGCAAAAGTTTAGATATGCTTGACTCAGACCCACCGTGGCTGTTAGACCGGTTTCATTAAAACTGTAGAACAATATAATTTTTAAATAAATTAATCTTGGACATAGCACACAACTCTCTCTAGTCCCAAACTAAACTCTAGCAGTCGCTAAGCGGTGGCCTAATAACCAGATACCATCCATATGACAGGCGTCATGGCTCAGTTGGTAGTAGCTCTGCCTTCCGTGCTGTGGGTCGTGGGTTCGATCCCAACCAAGAACAAACATTTGTGTGTTGCAAACATAGATGTTTGTTCTGTGTCTGGGTGTTTCTATGTATTATAAGTATGTATTTACAAAAAAAAATGTATGTATGTATTCTATCAGCCATCTAGTTCCCATCGTACAAGTTTTGCTTAGTTTGGGACTAGAAGGCGTTGTGTTAAATGTACGTGAATATTTATTTATTTTATTTATATACCAGAGTTGGCCACAAAGAACTTATTTCCGTACTTCTAATAGTGAACCGCATTATACCGCTAGAATTAAATATGCCTTTGATAGGAACCACGACATATATTTACCTACTAGCTCGACAGCGAGCTTGGATGAATAAAGTGGAATTTTTCGCTAGCTTTGAACAAAAAATATTGATTTATCGGGCTTTAAACTATTTTCAGTGATGCGGAAATTAAATTTCGGAAATACCTACCGTAAACAACACGTTACGTGCACTTCTATGTAGCTATGTATACGTAGCTATAACAGTACCTATCATTTTTGGTATACACCGTGTATCTACAATGGCGACATTAAATTGACACACGGGTAGAGCTACTTATTAGTATTCATAAAAAAATAATTAAAGTACAGTCAGCTGCACTAGAATGTGTACAATTCGTAATTGAATTGTACACATTCTAGTGCAGCTGACTGTACTTTAATTATTTTTTTATGAATACTAATAAGTAGCTCTACCCGTGTGTCAATTTAATGTCGCCATTGTAGATACACGGTGTATGTGTGTACATTGGCAGGAACAGAGCTAAGAGAAGTACCTACTACCACAAGATATATTTCTGCCGCCAAGCAGTGACGCTCGCATTGCTCTGTTTCGGTTTGAAGGGTGTGGGTGCCGGTGCAATTACAGGCACGTGAGACTTAACACCTTCATGTCTTATAGTCGTGGGCATAGTGCATCACAGGGATCAGCCCCGAATCTTCAAATTTTTTTTAGGGAGGGCAAATACTGAAAAATGCCGCCCCCGCGAGTATTTTATACACAGCACAGGATAGGATTTAAAATAAAAACATGTATAATAAAAAAAAAATCAAATATATTTCTGCATTTGGGAATTGAAATTACAATTTTACTCTTCGAGCTTTTTGTTCAGCAAATAAATCTATGGCCATAATTTAACTCGTGCGCAGCTCGATTTTCTATAGCTAAGATTGCAAGACTCGATAAGCGTTCCTGGCTCATAGAAGATCGCAAATAATTTGAACACTCGCTCGGAACGACATTTATTATTTAAATAAAATGCAGGATTTTGCATACAGCCATAATATTAGCGGTGAAAGGACTAATAGGTACTTGTACTATTATTTAATCTGTGGTCAAAGTCAATTACCTACCTAAATGATGAGTTGTCAATTCGTCTGTAAAATGTGAATTTTGCCGCCCTTCTAAACTTGCCGCCCGGGGCATGGGCCCACGCTTGCTCCCGAGCGGCAAGTTTAGGGCCCTAGATCCAGGGCTGACAGGGATGTGCTCAATGGATACAATGCCTCGTCATAAGCAGTGGTTACCATTTAACATCAGATGGGATGAAGCGGGTAAGCAGACTAATTGCAATTATAAGTTTTATACCTGCACACTGTTTTACTACTCATAATTTTTTAAAAACACTAACTGATGGAACAAGCTAATTTCCATCAGTTAGTTTTTTAAAAATCTGAGTTGCAAAACAGTGTGCAGGTGTAGAACTTATAATTGCAATTAGTTTGCTTACTCGCTTCATACTTTTAATTCAGCTGAAAGCTTTTCACAAGTTGAGTTATATCTCTTGTTCGTTCCAGGAGATGGATGATAGATGAGCTAACTCAGCAGTGGTTTTCACACTGCTAACGACACGATACCTACACGATATTATCCTACTTCCTACTAATATTATAATTGTGAATGTAAGTTTGTTTGTTACGCCACAGATTATATAATACTATGGTTACGCTTTCACGCGAAAACTACTTAACCGATCATCATGAAACTTTGTACACATATTTTTGGAGGTATTAGAAGTAACATAAGATACTTTTTATCCCGGAAAATTAACGGGATCTAATGGGACGCGAATGAAGTCGTGGGCGGAAGCTAGTAAGTAAATAAATATTCGTGGACATTTTACATAACGCGACCTAAATTAAGCAAAGCTTGTCACATGAAAATTACCTGGATTGGTGATGGAATGGTCAAGCCACAGATAGTATCTATATCTAATAGCAGATATCGGTATCGGCCAGTGTGCAAAGGTCCAACAGGCAGCTCACGGCTCATTTACTATGTCTGTGTGTGTATTCAATAATTTGCAGAAACTCTTGTAAATAAGAAGTTTTGACATTTAATTTTGTACTGGGAGAATCTATGATTATTCTACTATTTGTTAGAAATGGCACAACTGACATAGAACAACTGACAGCTTGAATAAAACCTTTTTATGTTGGTGGGTACACAACCTGGCCGTAAATAATCAAATTAAGAAAACAATATTTTCATTCTTAAGCTACGTGTACAAAGATGAAATTTTTACAAGCGATCCGATTTGGATGAAACTTGGAATATATATTGTCCGTGACCTGGATTAACACATAGACTAGGTACTTTTTATCCCGAAAAATCAACGGGATCCAACGGGACGCGAACGAAGTCGCGGGCAGTACTATTATAATGATCTATGGTACGTGTAAGAACAGTAGATCCGAATAACTTTATCACTTATAGATATTTCCTCTTGGCTCGACCATTCCAGCATTGAAATGGATTCTGGATCACGACAGGGCATCAGTGAATAACTTTATCACTTAGAGATATTTCCTCTTGGCTCGACCATTCCAGCATTGAAATGGATTCTGGATCACGACAGGGCATCAGTGAATTACTTTATCACTTAGAGATATTTCCTCTTGGCTCGACCATTCCAGCATTGAAATGGATTCTGGATCACGACAGGGCATCAGTGAATAACTTTATTTTCTCTGTTCAATATTAGTATGAATTTCTAGAAATCTCAAAGACGCCGTGAATTCTGCTATCAAACGTGAATTGCTTCTAAGACGTGGCGTCATTTTTCTTTTGCAATATTTGCTATGTACTTAGATGAGTTGCATTTTAGAAAGACTACTTATTGTTACACAAGATATTTTGGCTGTTTAATTTAATTATAAGCTTCAAGACATTTCAATTCATGAAAATTGGTTTGTAGATGAAATTTTCTTAGTAAAAAAAAGCAAGTAAGAAAGCAGTTTTCTTAGTAAAAATACATTATTACTCGTAGTGGTATTATGAACCATTTTTAACCATGTTGACGTTGTGTTGGCTTGTCTTCTTTAATATAAATTGCGGTTAGACTTATCTTATTTCGTTTTTGCTATAAAGTTAGCAAAAACAAAATAAGATAAGTCTAACCGCTTTTGAAAAATAATAGTAGAAAACTGTAGACGAAAATGCGATTCAAAATCGAATTACGAGTTTAGTTGACACTCTTTATTTTTCTCAAAGAAATATTGAAGAAAATCTCAGCATATTTTTTATATTTTTCTTTGGATATCGAATATCAGAAATTGGTTTTTATCCCAGTGCTAGACTGACAAACGGCCATTTTATATTGATCTGGTGATATAGGGTCGAACTACACCTACATGCACATAGCCCACATGAGCGAAGACAGCCCTGCTTAGTATAGCCATTTTCAGTTCCAGCCAATGATCTTTTATTCTAAGTTATAAATGGTGTATCTTGCTAAACCTGCGATGAAATCGATGACTGATATTCGTCCTTTATGAGTACTCAACTTACTCTTATCATTACGTAGTGTCAAAACATTTTTCTAAAGGGTTTTATCTGTAATATCACTCACGAGGAGTGGATATTTATAGGAATTATTAAAATTATTGAAATTGTATTATTAATTTAAGGAATAAAGGCTATTTTATTTTATTTTATTTTATTTATCACTCACGAGATATTGGTCTTTGAAATTGATTGCAGCGCGGTGGCCGATGATGTAGTTATAGTAGTATAGAAAACACACGTGAGATGCAAATATTATTTTAATTTTGTAACTAGATGTATTATTTATTTTCTATTGGTTTATGTATTTCCTTATAAGGGCGACTAGGCTGAGAGGAAATTATAGCTGCCGGGCAAACCTACCAGATCTGAGCTTTGGTCTCGAGATTTTAACGCACAACACTGTATTCTTTGATTAGTATATAATATATTTTAACATAGTTCAGTTAGTATTTTAGTAGATTATAACTTTATGTCTGTACACGGACCTACTTCTATAGTCACCTCTCTCTAGCCTCAAAGGTTTGCTGTAAGAAAACTCTTTTTAGGGTTAAGCTCGCCTTTGTACATCTAGTTCTGTCTTTTATGTGTTATTTTAGTGTACAATAAAGAGTTAAAGAACACTGCGGTATGCGACATGCGGTGCCGGACACACAATCGTATGGAAATCTAGAATGGTCTCTTGTTCTGTCGCAGTCTGCGTTAGCGGCGAAGAGCAAACGCGGGACGCTGCGTTTAGCCGTATACCGCAGCCACAGATTATATAATACTCCGCAGCGTTGTGCGTTACGATCGCGAAACCAAAGCTTATTATCATGTCCCAAGCACTGCAGCGTCCCGTTCATGAAGGTTGGGTATAAAGTCGCTACTGACGTTCATCTAGATAAGATGCAAAGACCAGATTATTATTGATTTGAGTGTGTAATAAAAATAATTATTTATATTCTTTGGTTTATTTACTTCCATAGTTGTCGATAAATTTCTTATTGCAAAAATATTTATTAATGTGCTCTCGTTCTACATTGCAGTATAAAACTTTCATGCAAATTCGGCTTTGAACTTGAGCTTTGTGCACACAGAATATACAATAAGTTATACACTATTATAGCAATCTAATAATAATAATGAGTATCATTATGAATGAAATTTTGTATTATAAATAATTAATGTAATTGAGGTCCACGGCAGGCTGGTAAAATGTCAGGGGAAGCTGGAGAGTGTCGGACTGAGGATTAGCAGAACCAAAACAGAACACCTGTTTTGTGACTTCGGTGGTCCATCCAGTTTCTCTAATATTGTCTTAGATAGTGTATCCCTACCAGTCTGCTCCGATTTTCAGTACCTTGGTTCAGTAGTACAGAATGATGGTGAAATTGACAGGGATGTAAAGAATAGAATAAATGCGGGATGGATGAAATGGAGACAGGTCACAGGAACTATTTGTGATCCTAGAATGCCCCTAAAGTTAAAGGGGAAGATCTACAAAACAGTCATAAGACCTGTCGTTTTGTATGGGTCTGAGTGTTGGGCAACGAAAGGGACGGATGAAAGAAGAGTACATGCGGCAGAGATGCGAATGTTGAGATGGATGTGTGGAGTGATTAGAATGGATAAGATCAGGAATGAGTATATCAGAGGAAGTTTGAAAGTGGCACCAGTGAATGAAAAGATGATAAGCAACAGGTTAGCATGGTATGGTCATGTTATGCGGAGAGATGAATGTCATGTAACAAGAAGAGTATTAGATATGAATGTAGATAGGTATAAGAGTAGAGGTAGGCCAAAGAAAAGATGGATGGACTGCGTGAAGAATGACATGGGTAAGAAAGGAGTGACAACTGAGATGACGGCTGATAGAAGAGCATGGAAGAAAAACACATGTTGTGCCGACCCCACATAAAGTGGGAAAAGGGCAAGGAGATGATGATGATGAAATAATGAATGTAATTTTAAATAAGTAGGTAGGTATAGTAGGATAAATGGCTTTTTATACTATTACTTTTACCTACCGATCAACTGTATTTATTTTTCATTTAAATTAATAAGATAGTACAATAAAATAAAATAGTAGGGTGTTGGAACAAATAACCAGGCGCAAGCGTAAAAATAATAGTAGATTATTTAACAAGGGGATAAAGCAGTGTCTTCTGTCGCGGGTGACGATTTAAATCGCGAGCGTAATGAAGGACTCGAGGACTCCCGAGCGTAGCAAGGGGGTTAAAAACTTAAATCACGAGCGAAGCGAGGGATTTAACACGAGTCCTGAGTATAGCGAGGGATTTAAGTTCACCCAAGACTAAGACAGCTTTATCACCGAGGAAAATACTGTGGCATAGAATGTCACTTGTTTGAGCAAGTGGTACGAAAAAACATTTTACTTCACCTACGATGTTGAATATATTGTATTTTCAGACTTTCACGAGAATAGCAGTACTAAAAAAAACCTTTCAGGGGCCTTATTCAATAAATGACATTCCTTACGGTGACGTCATACGGTTACGGCAAGGAATCTCCTAAGTCATACAGAATAATGCCCCTGTCATAGAATGGGTGACTAACTTTCCAAAGTTCTTTACTACCAGTTAGGTAAGTAGCTAATATTCTCTAAGGTAGTTTTCTCTAGGGAAAATGCGGTGGAAACTTTTAATTTTCATTTCCACTTTGTAGTTTTTTCATTATCTGGGATTCTTTTTATAATTCAGAGAAGTCTGTGGGACTGTGACTCCCTAGGAGCCGTTTTCTTAACATCAAAGTTATCTTGGAATATTTGACACTAACTAATATCATTGTTTTTTTTTCAGTGGTAATTTCTACCTACTTATAATTAGAAATCTCATTTTGTGTAAAACTGTATTTTACTTCACTTCTTACTCATTTTTTGTAAAATAAACTAAATTGACAATATTGCGTAATTTTTATTACTGTCAATTTAGTATTTATTTATTATACTCGTTTTACGTTTTCTGAACTACAAATACCGCTGTGATCCAAGATGTTCGAGGAATCGTCTGATAAATTAGGACAGTAGTGCCCTAGGAAATCAAATAGAGCAATCTACTTTTCTGTGCCACAACTAATGTGTCCAGGGAGCATTGAGACTAAACACTTCCAAGGATTGGGGTCACCGCGCTTGTGGCATTTTCATCTGAGCGCTTCCGTTCCCGATTCTGAAGAATCAATCACTTATTTACTGTACTAATGTTTTCCTGTAGGTACTAGATCATAAATAATTATAATCTGTCAGTACGGCTATGCGTTCTATGTGCCTCAGTTACGTAAACATTTCGAGCATGACGATTTAACTTTAGAATTTAGTCTGATCTCTTTGGTTGGTAATGCTTTGAGTGCAATAAAGTTTAGTTTGTAGCTGCTATATAGAGGGAAAATACAGCGGGCAATAAACAAATGAAAGTCGCTAGGTTGTCAGTTTACTCCAATTCTTGATTCAAGTTGAATATTTTGTACGTACATACGTAAACTTTAGTCGATCTACAAGTTGCAAGTTATCTTTTTGTGTTGAAGATGATGTACTTACCAATAAAAATGTTTGAATAGGAGTCGTCTAGGGGTTTGAAGTGCTATTGTGTCACCACTTCTATAAAATCTGGGACACGTCTCAAGCATTACAGTGTTCAATAAGAGATTGGAAATAGTTTTCTACCGTAACGAGTTTGGTAATTACGTTCAAAATTAGTGCAGTTGACTCTTTGACTATTTTTTTTAAAATAAAGTATTGTACAGTTGTTATTTCGCAGAAGCTCGACTATGGTCAATGGTATCTATAATTGAATGCCTCAATCTAAAATGAAGGAGCGAAGGTCAACTGGATACTTCCAAATCTGGGGTTAAATTATGGAAATAAAGGTCACCTCGAAGGCGGCAGAGAGCTTTCGGTAATTTATCAAACGTGCGGTACCCAAACAATCTCAATTCGAGTTGCTAAATAAACTGAGAGGGTAATAATGGTGCTTGAATATTAAATTGTGTATTTTAGACCCGTGACGTCACAAAAAATTACGAAGTTGAAATAACTTTCAAGTGGTTTTTAAGCAAATTACAGTGCACACTTTTAATAACCTCTTCTGTAATTCCAACATACTGCCGTAAAAATAAAACTTAGACGCTAATTTCATGCTACAAAAGTGTAGAAAACTGTAAAGAAACTTGTTATTATCTAAGAAAACTACGGTTTACTATGTTTATGTAATATTTAGAGCCAGTAAAATGAATATGTTGATAAAGTAGAGTATAGGCGACCAAGAAATTGGTTTACCACTTTTGGTGACATCTCCCAGTAACATAATTATTCGCTAAGGAGTTTAAATAAACAGGAATGACAGATTCTGACGTAGCAGTTATTAATCTGTCAAGCGAAAATAGCCCTTGATGTTTTGTACGTGCAAATGATATTCAGCCTTAGAGTGGTAAACCAATTTCTTGGTCGCCTATACATAGGATGGCGAATTGGATAGATTTGCTGCAGTATGACGTATTACATACAGAAGATCTCCAAATGTATCTACGGAACGGATGGGGAGAACCATGTAAATAAACCCATCAGGAGTTTATTATTCAGGAGTTTTTGAACAAAAACTCCAGAAATCCCCTGATCCCCTGATGAATCCCTTTCACAGGAGGAACTTGCTAGGGATTTTTTTATGAAATAGGTAGCAAATGGAATAATTAGAGCAGTCCCTTAATTATTTCAGTTGCTTATTGTATTCGTAATGTTACTGTACCTACTGATTCAAATTTTTCAATAATGACCTGAATATAATGCATTTATGCATTACAAGGTAAACTATCTTACCAAAATTAACTGTAAACATAACACATGCAAGGTCTTTGGAGGTACTGCGTGCTTACAAATCATATTCCAGAAACCTTACTCCGTGTCAATATCTTTCTGAATTTGGGTTAAGAACTTGTCCAACTTCTCATTTTACGACTGTACTATTTATTCATCCTCTGACGTATATAGCTTCCATGTTATAAATATTCGATTAGAGCAGTCAATTTACGATATAGATATCTGAAGCGTCACAAGGGTTACCATTTTTGTAAATTTTAAGCCATCCCGATCTATGCCATCCTAAGCTAAGATAATATTAATTTCCATAAAAAAATTACTAAATCCCTTCTAAATACTTTTATTAAGAGAATTTCTTTTCATGTTTATTGCAATTGCTGAAATTGAAGTCGAACCCAAATAGCCTTTTTTTATACTAATAGATTTTATATTATTCATAGACTCCGCTAAAAAAATATTGTCCCGAGCTTGCTCATTTCATATCTGATGACGTTATTGAACGAAATGGGTGAGTGGGCAATTTAACCAAAAGCTTTTTTCATAAAATACTAACTTAGACCGAATATACGAGTTTAGTCGAAACCAGAAGCGCTCGTGGCGTAGCTTACTTAGCCAATCTTAATCGATAATCTAAGTTAAGCAACGTTCTGTGCGGTCACTATATGGATGGGTGACCGTTAGTGGCATTTACATCTGAGCGCTACCGTGCTTCGGAGGGCACGTTAAACCGTCGGTCCCGGCTCTAGCAGTCGTTAAGGCACGACGGAGGCCTTAAGGCGGCTTAAAAACTCCGTCACCAGAATTGGCCACTAGCTCATACGAGCTTGCTTTGTCGAAACCAGTTAACCAACCTATGTTCAGTCAGGGTACGCTTTACGACACACAAGTCTCATTCATTTAGTTTATTATTATTATGTATTAGTACATACTTTCTGGTTTATCTAATGAAGTTTTTGCTTCTGTAATACTGTAGGTACCTAGTAGTGTCATAAACAAAATTTCTCTGTTCTCTGTTAAATCTCTCGACTGCAAAAGTTACCTACTAACTTATTTTAAAATTATAGAGTATGTATTCTAAAATCTCTCGGCGGCAAAGAGGATGTATGTACCTACCAACGTATTTTAGATTATAGTCTGTCACACCCTTTAGGTAATTGTCTAACAAACATATCATTTCATGTATAGTAACGGCATTCGTGCCCTGAGTAAATATTGGCACGGCACCCTTGCCTTCAATTTCCATCATACTTACTCCGCACAATAGTGGAACTAGGCTGATTTGCACTTAGATCTGAATTTGTTTGCCTTACACTACGAATACCTTAGGTGAGGTAACTGAGTTGTGATGTTAAAAAAAGCATTGTAATATCTACACAATCTGCTGCCTTACTACGGAACTCAATAGCAAAGAATAAAATATGTAATACGTAGTTCCTACGTAAGAAGAAGCAGAACTCCCATTCTACCAAAATGAAAATCTCGTTTTGTCTGAAACGTGATTCAAAAACTTTGACCCCCGTTTCATACATTGTTCGTTTTTCGAAAGCTCGAGTCTAGTTCGAGAGTTTTGCCAGTCTGTTAGGGAAAATGTTAGCAACGTCCACCATTTAATACTAAGTCCTAGTTTAAGTAGATAGAAAATACGATAATAAAGATATTCAAGTTTAAATTAGCTAGGGCTTAGATATAATTATGTATACGTAAAATGCAGAATCGTTTTACTCCATAGAAACATCTCGAACCATTCGCAGAGCCACGGCAGGCAGGCACCCTTCGAGGAAGACACAAAAAAACTGCGGAACTCAATAGTAATGAAGGTAAAAACTTCTTACTTTTTTAATCTTCTTCATATTCTTTTGTTTATGGCCACATATTACTTCCTGTAGAAAATGACAGTTATTATAAACAAGGCCTCACAGTAGTAAATACCTACGAGACATAAATGTAACATTGAGTGCCAAACGCGAGCACTTGACTCACACTCGGGCCGTTCTCCAGACTGTTACGAGAGAACTATAAACGACATCTGCGATGAGCTTCTGGGTGTTTTCATACGACAACGACACGACACACACACGATATTGTCGGAAAGATATCTCTAATTTACTACTAGACCGCAGTTTGACGGTTGTCGTCGTTCTATCAATTTTATGCGTAATATTTTTCTATAAGTTCTTGGTATATCTTTTCAGTTGCCAAGTATTCGCCTGTTTTCTACAAAAAATCCTTGAAGTAAGCACGCCTGAAATGAAAATGTGCCGTTATTGCCAAAGAAGAAAAGTTTCATTATTACCGACTTATCTATTTGTCAAAAGATAAAGTTTGATCTCAGCAATATTACCATCGTTATAAGAGGTCCTTTGTAGTCTTGTACGTAAAGCCCAAGGGGGCAGGCAGAGGCTGCGTGGACCTCTTATGATCTTGAATTCCTGATTAAACTATAATATTGGGCTTTCACAAAGAGGTTGTCTTTGTAATTAAACTTCAAACTTTCAAACAATTCATATTCCGAACAGTTTATTTTTTGAAGTGCTATCTAAAACTGGTTTGATTTCAATCAGTGAGTTTTTTTTTCTGTAGGTAAACAAATGTGTCTTTGTAATTAAAATTCAAATAATTCAAATTCAGAACAGTTTTGTTTTACAAGCAATCAATTTTTTCATACATTTTATGTTGTTTGTCAAAATATCAACATAATTCTCTAGGTATTTTCTTTTATAATGGAAAAAGAGATATTATTATGTAAGTTTAATTTTCTAAAACTAATTGCAAAGCAATAGCGTCATAGATCTTATAATTGGGTCGACAAAACTCAATCAAATAAGAAAAGTTCATTATTGGCACTTCAATTGTCTCAATCGTGGAATTTAATTACATTTCCTTTGTAAAATATAAATTAGAGTGAAATGTAGAGCATGAATCAACTGTCAAGAATTCCGTATCCGTAAACAATTTGTAAAGTAGTGGAATAAAAATGGTGTAGGCCTGTTTTGCTCCAAATGTTTCGCACCACAAGGTAAAAGTAATAACAATTGTTTCATTTCTCATCGGCTGTTGAATGATCCACATTGTTTTTAATATTAAGTACGCACATAACAATACATTATACTAACGAGTATCATCATGATTTATTTTTAGAATATATTATTTAATAAACAAAATCTTATATTAATTTATTTTCTTCTAATCATAGCTCGCACTCTTTACAGACCATCATTATTTTATCCAACAATAAACTCACTTGAATTATTAGAGCCTTGATATTCTAAGATTGCTCAGATTTCATTTTTGTCCGAAATTTTTCAGTACTATAAAAAATCAATCTTACCGATGAGAAAATTTAAATCCGGCTTAATTTAGCCGCAACCCGCTTTTCTGCTCCAAAATCACTTTTTCGGTACCATCTCATTCACCAACGCAAAATATTATCCTCATCTTTCACAACTTTCAAGCAATTGTTTTCTTTTGTTTATTTTTAATTAGAACGTCACATTTTGAAAAGTTTTCCTTCAGTTTTCGACATTGGCCAGAAACACAATCCACGGCGGTATTGCCTTGATTGGGATAAACAGGCTGCGTAAAGTTTATTCTACCAAGATTCCCAAAAAAATATTGTTTACATTAGAGATTTCGCGGGATGTTTCAGACATTCAGGCCGTAGGGAAGGCGTGCTGCCGACACGAGGATCGCGTCTCGACTGAAGCTGAAACTGCTGAAAGGATGCAAAGCTTTTGAGATCAGGGACGATCGTACCTACATGGAAATAACAGAGAAGATAATATTTCAATAACGAAATACTTCTGTTGGTAAATTCTTATGTTATAGCGAGTGTGTGGAATCCCAGAACTTGGTACAACAACGGTTTGGAAAAACCCATTAGAGTTTAATAATTGGTTTTTGGCTATCTGCTATAAAATTAAGCTTAATCGATTTAGCTTATCGACATTATTCTTAAGAAGTGTGGATTTCATCGATAAAACAATAATAAGTGATTTATACATAATTTTAATGAAAAACTTAATCAAAATAATCTATAAAGCTTCAGCGTAAATATTTTCATAATTACTGTTTTCGTGATCATAATTAGTGACATTTTAATTGGGTTTGGGACTCAAATATATGTATAGCTTTAGTTTTCATTAGTACAGGCATGTTTTACACTAGCATTGTGTCGCTACTTTGGTTGTTAACTTTATTTACAACTAATGAAACTCACGTAATTTACCTTTTTACCGTGGCAGAGTATAAAAAGGTTTTGTAAAGTCTAACGATGACTAACAGATTTATGTTTGTAAAATCCATTTTTTTTAATATCCAAACACCGTTTCTACATTAGTTTATATTTTATAGAAATTGTACAGAGTTCTGTAATACCAGAGGTTGCCACAAGCTTGCAATATAGCTATTAGAAAAATATCTCTCGGAACATTTTTGCGCAATACGACGCCACTGTTCCTGTAAAAACATGCTCACTACCTAGACTACGAATTATATTTCCCCCTCGCAAGGCAATGTCGACTTTACCGATAGAGCCATAAAAGTTATTTTTGAGCAGAAAATCTACGATTTACGTGTACTCTGTTGTTTTAGCTTTGGGCAAATTTTGTAAATGTACGATAAAGTTTTCTCTGATCTGAGGCAGGGTTGACAAAGACATTTTTGATAAATATTTTCGTCGACATGATAAAGTAATGAACCGTTTTAAAGCTTGATCTAAAGGCCTTAACCCTGTCTTTAAAGCAAATTCTATTATTTTTTATGAACTTTGTATACTTGGATATAGTAGTCCCTTATTACTCACATGTCATATTAGCGTGTGTTTAAAAAATACTCTGTCTTTGTCAATTCCATAACAACGAAAAGACATGACAACATATTTAGCAGCCATTTTAGTTAGCGCAGCTTTGAAAGACCAATCAAACTGCCTGTTAAAATGACGGACAGAGTCCATAATTGAAGAAGAAGAAGAAGAAGAAGAATGAATATAGCTACCCCTAATCTCATTCGTTCAGTTCAAGACACTTTAAGTTGTGTCGGCACGAACACTCTTTATTTCAGCTACTGATATCTCAATAGGTAATAATACCCATTGTGAACAATACGATACACCGTCGAGTAAATTATTGTAGGTTATACTTTTTTTCTATGAAAACAGCATGATATTTTCATTGCAAATTGATCGGCTACGAGGGTACGATGAGACAATTTTCCGGTTGACGCAACAAACTTCGCGGTCGCAATCCTTCACGCCGGTGCACACCTGACCCATATCCACATTACTGGTTATGGGCCACGTAACGATGTTTCGATACAATAATTGTTGTTATGGTTTCTCTGTTACGTTGGGAGTTTCAGAGGTCTCTACATTTAATTTTGTTTCATTACCATAATTATTATTAGTAAATGAACTCTAGCAATTGACAGCAAACAAGACCTTCTCATGGAAACGTGTGCTTGACTGTACATTTGTTCTGGCCATTACTTAACTTTGCCCAGTAGTGGAACAGTACTGTCCCAAAGGTCTCACCCAGTTTCCTCAATGAATACCAAATATTTTATCTTATCCAAACACGTCACGTACGCCGCGTCATCTGCGCGTAGAAAACGATAACCTTTTCCCAACGAAGCTCCGACGAAACGAATTAAAAAAATGTTTTGGCATTCAACAGGTTGAAGGAAAATTTACATTTCAATTCGGGTGCTAAAAGAGTTTCTTAGGAAACGCGAAACGGGGAAAGTTAGTAATCATCAGGGCAGATTTGAAACATAGTGCTTCATTAACAATTTTCTTTTGATATTTAAAAATACAAAGCCTTTAGAAAAGTGATCTCAGATTGTTATTTTTAATTAAAACATAATTACTAGCGATGAAAAATTTACTAAAAAGCCAACGTTATGTCACGTTTATACGGTCACGTGTCTAGCAATTAGACACAGTCAATCGGTGTTGGAATCAGGAGTTTCCTTACGATGATTTTCTTCACCGTTTCAAAGCACATTTCATATATACCATACCAGCTAACAGTTGTCAGTATCCAATCAGTAACGCAGATTACATGTTTTGCTCTCGCTGCCGATTTGTCATCGAATCTTACGCAAGCCGTTTCGAAAGTGCTCTAATTTTATCGATTCCGTTGAATATTTCTATCAGCTCTCTCACAGCTCCGATAGCCGTGATCGTCTAGTGGTTAGGACCCTACGTTGTGGCCGTAGTAACCCAGGTTCGAATCCTGGTCACGGCAGTGCAAACTGTTACGGCGGAGTATACATTTTTAATGTTTTATGTTGTGATTTATTTATCCTTAGGCTTATTATAATGGTCTCCCACTAATTTAAGACAACATGGTTCGGTCTAGGTTTCACGAATTCAGTGTCCTGAAAATCTATGCAAGGAGGCATGTTCATGTTCAGTTGTAGTCAACCTAGGTACACGTAAAATTTTGATGGCATACACGGTCGTAGTCTTCCAAAAAAGATGTCTAGAATGCAAAATGTAGATTACAACAAAAGTGATTGTGCTATCTAAAAAGGTACTAATAAGGCTATCGGCCGTGCAGTCATAAAGTAGGCGAAAGAAATGGGACTACTGATTGTGCTATCTAAAAAGGTACTAATAAGGCTATCGGCCGTGCAGTCATAAAGTAGGCGGAAGAAATGGGACTACCAGGCTTAAGTCCACGAGGTTATACACGAATGCTCCAGCAACGATCCCATGTAGGTCATAAACAGAGCCTCGTAAAAGTGCATTAGCTGTTATATTGTGTGGTAAACTCGTACCTATATCTTGTTGTACGTATACTGCACACACTCTGTGTTATGAATATTACCAGTATTAAGTTGATAGGACTGCTTAGATTTTGGTTAGTTGATAGTACTAGTATACGATCTGTGGTATTGCTACAAGGTAATTATCTATACTTATACTTATATTATAAAGATGAATGATTTGATTGTTTGTTTGTTTTCATTGAATAGTGCATTAATAAAATAACATTGCAGCTACTTAGTGTAAGAATATTCTTTGCGATGCCAAAGTTTATTTGTAAAACTGCGGTCACCCATCAGATTAGTAGCTTGTCTAAACAAAATTTGCTCTAGTGTGAGAAAAACAGTTAAAATGATCTATATCTATACTATCACTGGTTCAATAACTGTTACGCAAAGTCTGTAACCGCTCATGCGCATCCGCATAGCACTGATACAATCACAAAATTCGTTGCCTCTCTCGCAGCTCCGATAGCCGTGATCGTCTAGTGGTTAGGACCCTACGTTGTGGCCGTAGTAACCCAGGTTCGAATCCTGGTCACGGCAGTGCAAACTGTCGCGGCGGAGCTTACGTTTTTGCTATTATTTCTTTGTAGGTTGACAAAGTAATCGCCAAGGTTTGATGTTATGGAATCACGTGTAATCAACACGATTGAAGAAACATTTTGAACTTTTAACTTTCCCTAACTAATATGAAATTCTTAACATCAAAGAAGGAAATAACAATGGAACCCTAAAAAAAGAAAGTAACCACGTGAGCAACACGTTGTTAGACGTGTCGCACTCAGAGTTGAATGTTAAAAGAAGGTAACTTTTGGCAACGTGAGCAACTGGTTGTTAGGCGTGTCCCACTCAGAGAAGTATGATAACAGATAACGCTAGTCTATCTACAAGTCATTTAATCTCTCTCATTTTAAATACAACCAGCTACAAACGAATAAAATATAAATCGCTCAATATATAGACGATGAACTGTGCATTGTCGTTCTCTTAAAAGAGAACGGCACAATTGTGATCAGATGAAGACTTGAGCAAATTTTTGTGTCATACATTACACTTTTATTGTTGATCACTTTAAATAACTAGAGTATAAAACTTCAGTGCGCCAAATTCACTACTGACAATCACAATACATGTAATTTCACAAGTGCTTTTACACGGTTCGATAAACTATGGTAATTTTGAAAATTACCAGAGTTTATCGAAAACTGTAAAAGCACTTGTTGATTGACATAATCCTGGGGGACAACTTAGTAGGGATTATGACAGTAAACTAACATCAGGGGAATGGTGATGATATACTACTAATATTAATATTATAAACGCGAAAGTTTGTAAGTATGGATGGATGGATGGATGGATGTTTGTTCCTCTTTCACGTAAAAACTAACGATCTGATTTTAATGAAACTTGGAATATATATATTGTCCGTAAACTGGATTAACACATAGGCTACTTTTTATACAGAAAAATTAACGGGATCCAACGGGACGTAAACGAAGTCGCCGGCGGCACCTAGTATATTCCTCGTAAAGAATAAAGTGTATTTTGACTATAAAGTCGGAACTTAAATTGCGTAGTTTTTTGTAAAATGAATGACTATCATTCATTTTACTAAAAACAGTTATTGGGTTTTAAAAACTAAAAACAGTTACTTTTTTTGACAGTTATTGGGCTAAATAATAACGTAAATTTTTGAAGGAATAGTAACTTGAATAAAAGAACCAGGGCACAATAAATCCACCTCAAAGCCACAGACGAACCCGAGTGCAATCTTGTTTAGCTAAAGGAGCTCTTTCTATACGAAATTTAGCTTTATACCTTGGGAAAGAGGAATATAAATATCCAGCCGCGTAGGATGCGGAGTTGTTGACAGGGAGTTTCAACAACTAAGCTGCGACAGGTCTGCGACAGCAGTAAATAGGCTGACAGTCGCCGCGTTACGTAAACCTAACGTATTCAAAGCATATTGCGCGTCAACCCCAGCTCGACTGCCAAAAGTTGTACCGTCACCGCGCAGTGTATCTCGGATACGCTATCAATAAGTTTTATCCCACCAAAGACATTTTTTTTTTTTTTTTTAATATTCACGGACACTTAACACAACGCCTTCTAGTCCCAAACTAAGCAAAGCTTGTACGATGGAAACTAGATGACTGATAGAATAAATATATACATTTTTTTTTTTTTGTAAATACATACTTATAATACATAGAAACACCCAGACACAGAACAAACATCTATGTTTGCCACACAAGTGTTTGTTCTCGGTGGGGATCGAACCCACGACCCACAGCACGGAAGGCAGAGCTACTACCGACTGAGCCACGACATTCGGTTAAAAACTAGTCAAAACGCTACTTATATTAAGTTAACGCTTAAATTATGGCCGTCTCTTAAAAATAAGTAATGTTAAATAGAGGCAGAGCAATTTTAAGTGGTGTTTAAATTTAAGTGACGTTTGAGTATTCGGCCCTAAGATTGTCACACTTATTCGTGACTAGCTGATACCCGCGACTTCGTACGCGTGCGAAAGTTTCCACCAAAATTGAAATTGGTCCAGTAGTTTAGGCGTGATCTGCGAACAAACAAACAGATAAACAGACAAACTCGATTTTCAGAATGAGAATCGTTTATTTAGTAAATCTGTATATTTAGTTTAGCCATATTTTTAATTATAGTTTTTGGCTTTTTTGCAGTTTTATAATAGTATAGATAGATCAAGGCACTGATATCACTGAAAAGTCGTGTTTCAGTCTAAAAACACGACTTTTGACAGGAGGAGAGGCCTATTACCTTCCTATTAAAAACCTGTTATAAGTTACGTAACCTCTTGATTACGTAACTTATAACAGGTTTAGAGAAGGAGAAGTAGTTTCTGAATTTTTTCGCATGTTTTTTATCATTTTGCTCATAATAAATCCCTAAAAAAACGGTTTTCTGTCTCCATCTTTTTTAAATACTTTATTTACAGTTTGGTTTTTGGGTGTTTGTGTAGTACTTTATACGATCGTGTAGCTGTGTAGCGTGTAGACACGTAGCGATCGCTACGAGATCCTAGCAATAGAGCTACGCCGTAGCGCAACAGAGCGTAGCAAAAAGGATAACCATTTTATGTATTTTATGTATTTTTGGCAAGAGAAAATTGAACTTTACCACAGGTTACTTGGAATCAGAATAAACCGATCCTTAGGAACCGAAATTAATTAATAGCTTAAAATATCTAACCTTCCTACACCTGCAAACAATTCAAAACTCATTTAAACATTTCGAAGTGAGTTCTAAGTTCGTCAGTGGTTAGTTCGTGGTTCTTCAACTGAAACAATCCATCTTGGCTTCGTAATAAAACTTAGCTTATTCTAACTTTATCTAAATTGAATGAAGCTTCGTATTTTTTGTCGTTACCCAAGAAAAAGCTTAGCCAGAGGTCAGATAATGAAGACATTTTTGATTTATGGTGTGTCTGATAAGTATCATATCCCCGGTGGCTTTTATTTAGTTCATGGAACGCTAGCACTCGTAACTAAGATGATGCTCTAAATACCATGTAAGCTCAGAATATTGAACCACTGTAATCTGGGCCTTCAGATGGCCATCTCGTAAAAAGTCACGTGACTGTTTAAAAATTTCTTCTAAAATAATAAAAAAAATATATATAATAATCGGAAATTGGTCGCATGACTAAAAACCTATATAAAGCGAGTGCGCGTTGACTCGCCCCCTCTATTGCATTTCTGACTTCAAGGAGTTCACACCTCTCGAATATTGTTGAAATAGGCTGTGACTATGCCCAAATGAGTTTAAATTGTATTGCTAATTACTTATCCTGACTGATGTTCTAGTTATGAAATTCAATTCGTAATAATTAAAACATTTTGAAGTTGTTATAACTTTCTTGATCTTTTTTTTAGTGGTTTTAAATAGAAACCGCTTATTTCAGAAGTGGGATGGGACTCAATTCAATAGTCCTATCCTAGCTCTGGCCTAAAGCGTGAATTAACTTTTGAAGTCTACCGTCAAAAGTTTTCTTGTAGAATCATGGTTAGTGGTGAAACTAAGCCTGATAGGAATAGGTAGGAGTACTAATGATCTTTCTAAGTGTTTAGAAAAGTGTGTACCCTCAACGAGTGCTGCGTCATCGGTGCCGATGGCAACGGATGCACCTATGTGCCATTGTGACTGCCAGCCTGATCATCATGCCTACACGCCGCAGTCACACCCGCGAGTCAACCACTGCTCCCAGCAGTGCCAGTGCCGGTTGCAGAGTCCGCGACCTCGGTATCAGTGCCGGCTTGGGATGCTAGCACAACGTGTGAGCCTCTTAAGAGTGCTGTGTCGTCGTTGGACATCACTGAACGCCTCATTGGAACGTTGAGAGCGTTAAGCAAGGTTAGATCCAACCATTATTGTGTTTCGATCTTTGATAAAGTTGCGTGATATCGATTCATTGTGCAAAAAAAAAAGGTTAAACTAGGGTGTATAATTGAACGCGCTGGAAGGACAGCGAGTGCTTATCCCGGATAGCTAATTGCCTGAAAGGCTTGTAGTTGTTTTACTTTGAACTTGAGTTTAAACCACTGTTGTGTTCAGGCAGAATCGATATTGCAAACTTTTTATGAGGCTATGTGTGCCGACAGTTATGCCACGTAAGGTAGATGATGCAAAGCTCTTATTATGCGCAGTATCATAGTCACAAGATCATAGCAAAGAACGATGGTTGTTACTTTTATGCGTGGAATAATTGGTGCATAGTTACGTGCCTATACATTTATGTGGTGGCGTTGGCCATCTCCAGCGCTTGTGCAATACACAGATAAGGTTCTTTCTAGTGCTAGTACCTAAAGATATATGTGTACTGTGACCTAAATCTAGTCCCTATGTGTGAAGGTAGATCGAAAAACATCGAAAAGTGGCTATGTTTGTTCTGTTAAATCCAGGTCATGACTTTACTGTCTTTTCTGCGAAATAACGATCTACAAAACAAGTTTTCTTTCTTATCAAGAATTGTAGGATGCCTCTACAGATAGTGGCATCGGAACTATGGTTATTCAGTGCCCTTTTAGGGTCTACTTACATACCTACAGACATGTTGATGAACAGTGGACGTGTCTAGCTTTTAATTCTGAATCAGTGCTAAGCATTTAGACATTTTGAAGTACCCAAACATCATATTTTGCGAGGCAATTAGTAACCAAAACATTGTGTGTATGCCTGGGTTACCCTTGACCCCTTGACATTGAGTTAGCGATATTTTCCCGGAGGTCGACATGCTCATTGTCCCTAAAAAAGTAACATGAGTGTGTAGATGCTTACAGGTACAGCCAGATGATCTCTCATCGTGAAGGAGTGCATTTGTTCGTGTGAACAGTGAGCAATGTATGTGTGAACCTCTAGTTCAAGGTATGATCAATAAAATTACGTGTAGTGCTTGTCAACTCATGCGAACCACTTTAGAAATGACTCCTCTTGATGGTGAGGACTGTGCAAAGTTTTTGACTGTAGTTCATTATTTGTACCGTCGCTACAACGGTAACAATTTGATAAATGCACTTTGAGTTGATGAGTAGAACACTTGTTTGTTACAGCCTGTACAGATTTTCATATAAGTCAAAGGTGTGATGAATCGTTCGAGATTTGCCAGACAAAGGTGTCATATGCAAATTGCAGTCGTTATACTTTATTTTTGGTTGAACTCGAGCGAGTTCTGGTAATAAAATAAAAAATAAGAATAATGTGGAAATGTGTTGTGTCAATTTTATTATTTGTACCCACCCGCAGGATTGACTTTTGTTTCCGCTAAGTAAGACCGATGGTTCGGATGCAAATGTCACTAGCAGTCACCCATTCAAATAGTGACTGGGAAGAAAGTTGCTTAATTTTGGTAATCGGTGAAGGTTGGCTTGGCAAGCTACGCCACGAGCATTTCTTCTCCCTTGGTAAAAGTGAGAGTTCTTATGTTCTTAACAGTGTATTTTACAGCTAAATTGAAACTAGCTTACGGACCGCCTGATGGTAAGCGATGTTACCTTGGCATTTGGATGCCTGCATCACCAAAGGTGACACAAGTGCGCTGCCGACCCTTGAAGAATTTGGAACCACCTGGTTTGGAGGTACCTTGTTGTAGTCACTATAGAGAATACCTCGGCATGTTTATTGTTCCACAACCTGAGTGAGTGTTTGTGGGAGGGAAATTCTCTGAGACTGGACGGTGCGTGACCACCTTGGCTCTAGAGTGTGTGGATGAATTCCCTGAGATTGGCGAGTAGCAGACTACTTGCCAGAACGACAGATCGACAGATCGTCGTATTGTGACAATGTGTGAAATTTCAGAGTTTGAAGGAGCCATGGTCATTGGTAATGTGTTGATGTTAGCATTGTTTTTAGCTAAACACGTGTGTGAAGTCTTATTCAGGTTTACTGATGGTTGATGCTGAACTGGTGGTTCATGATCGAGAAATCTTGTCAACTGTTTTTGTTCAAGCTGAACGGTTTTGGTTTAGTGTTCTTTTTGGTGATTATGTTCCTGCCGGTAAACAGTGACAAAGCTATTTGTGATGTAAGTCTTAGGGCTTTGTTGTGTTGACTTGTTCGAGTGTGTCCTTATTCTGGTTTTGTCCGTTTAGCAAGCGGAAGATGGTCGAAAGATGTGTTCTCTATGAGATAGAGTGAGATGAAATCGGTAGTTCTATTTTCTACCACGTCAGTTTTGTTGGTGGAGCTGTTGCTCAGAATATTATTTGTCATTTATCTACTAGTAGTAGGTAGATAGAAAACAACTCTGTTTGTTTTTAGCAGGTTTTTCACGTCAGTTTTGTTGGTGGAGCTGTCGCTCAAAATATTGTTTGTCATTTATCTACTGGTAGTAGGTAGATAGAAAACAACTCTGTTTGTTGTTAGCAAGTTTTAGTTGTGTTAAAATAGACAGTGGAAATTGTCCCGCCGAATAGTGTACGAGTATAGTTAGCGCAGATGTAATGATTTTGGTTGTGTATTTGTTTTGACCATTGAACTATCACGAAAGATTAATTTCAGTGTAAACAATGCAAAAGATTGGTTCTTTTGATGAGTTAATACCGTGGTGTTTATTCGTGGTTACCTGTAGCAAGTTGAGTGAGATATCTTGCATTGCCTTTGACACTAGCTTTTCGAAGTGTTCGACGATCGAGCAGTTCTAGCGGTAGTGTATAGCTGAAAAGGTACTGAGCAAAGTTTTGCTGTTCTGTTTTGTAATTTAAATGAAAAGTCGACATTCGGTTTCGTTTAGTGGAGAAGTTATGAATGTCCTAGTTTTTCTATCAATGGTTTTCTATCAGAGAAAAGTATCTTTGTTGTCTATGTAGCCTATGTCTCCTGCAAATAATGTAAATAGTGCCTGTATTTAGTCGAGGTAAACATTTTCTGTAGTGAGCAGCTTTATAAGTCAATGCGTGAGTGCATTGCACGGCCACAGTTGGCGCAGTTGAATAATGCAATGGATAGATTTGTGTCTCTAGTGTGTGCTTAGACAGAAGCAGTATTTGGTTGTAAAAGTTTTGAATGTCAGGTTAGACCGAGCGAGAATAAGTTCAAAGTTTTTACAGACTACCCTGGTAAACATGAAACAGATGCAATAGTTGGTCTTGTTGGATACTTTCGTTGATAGTACCTCAGAATGTTTAGGTACATGATTGAGTTACCTTGATAGTAGTTCTTACTTGCAGTAACGTAAAGTTTGATGGGTGTCAAATACTTACGAGCCAGTGCTTGTTATCTTTGACCGACTGTTACTAACGGAGTAGTAAACATAAGTTGATGTATAGTTGGCTAGTTATTGCAGTCACAGGTGTGATTGATGTACGTAGATATAGCTGGATAGTTTTAAACTGTGTTGTGGACAGTTATGATTCAGTGTTGGTTTTATGTAGCTATGCTATGCAGCAGGGTTCGTGTGAGCTGTGCTTTTGAGTGGAAGTTGTGCAGTTGGAAGTTTTAAACTGATGGTTCTCCATGCGAAGTTATAGTTTGCGCGTTGCGGTGAACGTCAAACGTACGCACTAAGGCCCCCGGTACAAGGGCTTGTCTCTTGTGATGAAACATCAGTTTCATGATGGCAGATACTAGTACAGTTGATTAGCGATTGGTTCAACTGGTGTTGTAGCTGAGCAATGATTGCTCGATAAAGGCAGATACTGGTACAGTTGATTTGCGATTAGTTCAACTGGTGTTGCAGCTGAGAAATAGTTGCTTGATAAAGGGAGTGAATCCCTGAGTCGCGGTGTCGCGATTCTTGTTTATAAGTCTGGTTTTGTGTTTTTGTGTTTTGCAATTTTGTAACCTACTTTGTTTTGACTCGAATCCTTTCATGCTGGTGTGTAACTTTGTAATTGAATTTCCAGTTAATTGCCGTGACAAGCAAACTTGGCGCCTCTGTCATTTGAACGCCTTGACATGCTAACTGGGTGCCTCTGTCTTGTGGATTCTGTAGACAAGCTAACTTGGCGCCTCTGTCGTTTGAACGCGGTAGACACGCAAACTGGGCGCCTCTGTCTTGTGGATGGATGTAGATGTCGCACGTTGAACGCGAAACACTGTAGTTCAATTCCACTAACAAACTTGTCAGCTAAACGCGGCTGAGCCGTGGCTTTTCATTTGTTTTGGGCTATTTCGATTCAACTTCACGGTAACGTTTCAGCTGAGCTGAAAATCGATCAAGCCGTGGTTGGAACTGAATAGAACTTAACTTGTTGTGAATTGGTGGAACTGAGCTCTTGGTACTATGGTCACTTATCTCTGTGACGATTCAATGTGATCCGTTAGATTTTCCTAAATAGACTCATTTTGATTTTGACATTACAAGTTCAATTGAAAGTTGCTTATTTGAGTTGTACTCTGGCATTTATTTTTCGACACTTTTCTTGATGAAAATTTGAAGAAAAGTCTATGCTCGAGTTTCGATTCAAACTTTAGCAACTTTGAAGCATACAAACCTAAGACATGCTAACACGGTGCCTCTGTCTGTTGTTGAAAGATATACAGGTTCTCTATATATCCTGGTTAGGATAACAGAATGATCTTAACTGTGTGTTTTCTATTTTCAGTTCAAGAAAACACACCCTGGTTGGTTCATCCCAGCTTGTTCTAGGCAACTCTGATGACAGGCGCCTGAATCCGTGGCGCCATTACTGCAGTTCGTGCCTCCAGCTTCGCTGACCTGAGCCTGCCTGCGGAGCATCATCATGACTGCACCATCATCGAAGGGAATATCCTGGAGCTGTACTAGATGAATGTGGTCGAGGTCGACCAGCTGTCAGAATGGCCGAATAATCGGAAATTGGTCGCATGACTAAAAACCTATATAAAGCGAGTGCGCGTTGACTCGCCCCCTCTATTGCATTTCTGACTTCAAGGAGTTCACACCTCTCGAATATTGTTGAAATAGGCTGTGACTATGCCCAAATGAGTTTAAATTGTATTGCTAATTACTTATCCTGACTGATGTTCTAGTTATGAAATTCAATTCGTAATAATTAAAACATTTTGAAGTTGTTATTACACAAGCTTGGGGAGGCCTATGCCCAGCAGTGGGTAAAGTCGGGCTGTGGATGATGATGATGATGAAGTTGTTATAACTTTCTTGATCTTTTTTTTAGTGGTTTTAAATAGAAACCGCTTATTATATAAATATTCACGGACACTTAACACAACGCCTTCTAGTCCCAAACTAAGCAAAGCTTGTACGATGGAAACTAGATGGCTGATAATAGAGTGCTGACGAGGTTAGAGGTGAAACAGTGAAGGACAACTTCGTGAGGAAATCCGCAGCTTCGCACCTATTAGTTTTTACTGTTCAAGCACTGATCCGGACTCATTTTTTTTAACAGCTTAAGATAATTATGATAATTAAGATAGATAATTTATTTATTTCATTAAAAGCACACTCTTATATTACATGTATACAATATAGGTGTCTTAAAGTTAACGGCTTGATATCTATATATTTTAATACAAAACCTACTTTGTGTGAGAACCTCTACTTAAATCAATGCTTAAGTCTGAGTTCTTTATCAGAATACCAGTCTTAAGATCCCGGAGCCAGTATTTACTTTGCTGATATCAAAAGGAGAGATAAACCTGTTGAAATCCCGCCTTCAAAGGTTTATGCGGGCGGAGAGGTGGAGATAGTCATTGTCTGAAGCAAAATTATATTAAATTTTGAATTTACAATTCGTAATTCCTTTCTACCTTAATACCTTGTTTTACTGACAGATAACAAGCAAATTAGCCTCTACACTTGTATCTACTACTTTAGACAATAGTGAAGCAAGACGCAGGTACCAAATAATTAAAGGTACGCTTTGTACATAGTCTCAGCATAGGTACGTTCGTCAGCATCAGAAGTAGGTACCTTTTTCAGAATTCCAAAATTGTGTACTGCTAGCTCTAATTATAGTTTTTGATCTAAATACTATGTTTAGAATAGAGTTTTAACTTCGTTAGAAAAAGAAAATATCCTAGTTTTCAGTTATAATTTTTTATTTCTCTTATTAGCACCCCGACCCCTTCTCTAAATTTATTCAAATCCTCTCCATCCAAAGGTTGCCTGGAAGAGATCGCTATTGAGCGATAAGGCCGCCCATTATACATTTAATGCAACCTGTTTTGTTTATATCATAGGAATATGTTTCGGTGTTATTTATGTACAATAAAGCGTTTTCATTCATTCATTCATTATTTTTAAACTTTGTCTCATCATCACTCAAATTACGGCCCGCTTCCACTCCAAATATTGCTATGCCCTAAGCTTAAGGGCTATTATGCACTACTATTTTAATCCCTAAGACCTTACCATGTAACATAATAATTGCAATAAATGATATGAATATATATCATTTATTGATTTTTTCAAGTGTCATTCCAATCTTCTTCGCCCACTCGTGCCCGTCACCATAGCTATATGTGCACTAGTGGCCAAACATAACCAGAGGCAGCCTAGGAGTACTGTAATTTGTTAATTGCTTGAATGACAAACTGACTGGGATGTTCCGTTTGTAGAAGTAGAAGTTTCTTTAAAATGAAACTCGAATGCAGGTGATAAAATAATACTGCGCTGGTATGAGGGCTCTAGTATATACATCGATATTTGCAGGCTTTGAAGGATAAAGAAATCACGGCAAGTTTCAACATAGGCTGGTTCATAAAACCCGAAGCTTATTTATTGGCTTCATGAATAGGATATTAATTGCCAAGTAACAAAATTAACAAATGCTCATAATCCCCCGATTTCGCTGAGGTGTCGGAAATTACTTCATTACGACGTAAATTATATTTTATCGTGAAAGGGGCTTAACAAGCTTCAGGCAACAGGGTTGGGCCTAGTTCAGTTGTTTCTTATTAAAACGGTGAAGGAAAACATTGTGAGGAAACCCGCGGCTTAGTCAGCTCGTCACAAATTGCAAAAGGCATGCAGCAATAAGTTGAAGAAGTTTTCCTTGAATTCAGTTGACACCGCGTTCAAATCTGACGACAGACACGATTTTTATGAGCCCGTAGTGTCCCACTGCAAGGCAAAGGCCTCGCCACGAAAACACAAGACACGAAAGAAGAAAAAATTAAAAGAAGAAGAAATAATCTAATGGATTCGCTTTTATGAAAAATACACAAGAAATATAACTCCATTTTAGCGAGAACAGCGCCATTATGCGTGCAATTCTGTTGAACAAACACCTACGAACGACCCTGAAACGGTGAGCTCATTGAAATTGTTGGCTGTTTTCATCACTCCAATGAAATTAAGTGGGGGTGGGTAATTCGGAATGCGCAGATGAATAACAACGTAAGTCCTTGTCCATTAAAATAATAAATTTGAGTATTTACTAAAGAAGCTTTATCAAAAGCTTTTAAGTTATTAGTAAAAACTAAAAAAAATATTGATAATAATGGTTAAAACGTCAGATTACCTACATACCTACCGTATATTAGATTACCTACCGTTTATCTAAAGTTATTTAGTTATTTTGCTAGAAATCATAGCAGTTTGCTATTATTAATCGTCAGGCACCCTAAGTTGGCTAAACACAGATCTCGTATGCGTATTTTGATTCAAAGTTAAATACTATACTACTGCTTATAATACTATACTACTGCTTACTATAATAACAATAATATCATAATATATTTCATTTTTTTTCGCTATTGTGAAATTTGTTGCATTAGATTTCAATTATTTTATCTCTTACCCTAGTTTATCGTAGCTTTTTCAACCATTGTATATATTTGTTTCCAAAATACTTTTTACTTTTCATAATGTTTTACCTGCGTTAGCTGTGGTTGCCTTTAGTGGATAAGCACCAGCCATTATATGTTCTGTTTGAGTTTAGTTTTAAGTTATGTGTATTATTCTTTGGCAATCCTAATAAATAAATAAATAAATAAAGTTGTATGAAAGATAAGCAATGCTAAAAGGTGCTAATGTGATAATCTTAGTAGGGGTGGTAGAGGCCATGCTTAAACTTAAACTTAGTAACTTTAACCATGGCCGATTAATGCGCTTATTGCCTGTTTCAGACAAAATCTTTAACGTTTGCTCTAAAAAATCTCCAGGCGTTTAACACAGCTGGCACTTCGTATATTCCTAACAATATAAATTTTAGTGTACGTACTAAGGTTACATATAAGTGATTATGTGGGTTTAGTTTATAAACATACCTTTTGTTTTTCTCAGTATGAGTAAGAATGATTATAACGATGCGTGTGTTTGTTTTTCTTAAATAAATAAGGCAAATTTTCTGGACCATTTACTATGTCTGAATTACTTTATTATCATTATAATGAAATATTCTTGTAATATTATTATGCATAATAATATAAAGATATTGATAGTAGAATTTATTATGGTTACTCAAATAAAGTCGTTGCTTTTGTGTGTAAATTTTTAAATTCTAAACTGTCTTTTCTTTCTTTCTTTTTTTTCTAAATTGATTTTTCGTTTTCTTAGGGCCGTAAGATCAAAAGCAGTTTACACTATGGGTTTCGTTAACTACGATTACATTTGATCGATGGATTAATCTACTGTCATCTCTGTCAGTTTAAGCTACCGATGGTCGATTAACTACCATTGATCTTATGAAATAATCGGAGACTGGAGGTTAAACTCTATTTCGTGGTTTAAACCACTATTGATCTTACGGCCCTTACAGTATCTGAACTAAACTGTGTCCGTAGCCTTTTCCAAACCTCACTTCACATCATAAACTTACTCTTTAGTACCTAGTTCGCGATATGAGACTAGATTTAATATATCTGCTCGTCTTACAATGGAAAAATATTGAATAGAGCACTCAACAGTTCAACTTCGTTCTCAATAGGTACATAGAGATTACTACCTACCCACTAGGTAACTACATACAGCAGGAATCTTACGGATGAAGCTGTTCTTATATTCTGACTAGCCGTCGCCCGCGGCGTTGCTCGCGTTCTAGACCCTTTAGAGTGTGACTTTACAAAATTTTTTTCTTAGCGCACCCCTACACTATATAAGGATACTACCCTCCGAATTTCATACCTCTAGGACTTATGGTTTAGGCTGTGCGTTGATTATAAGTCAGCTTCAAAAGAGTTTTATATATCTAGAAGATTTAGATTTGTCTTACTTGTGGTACATTTTTCTCTTTAGTTGAAAAAATGTAGCATTCTAGCTGAGTGCTTCATAGGTTCTTTCTGATAATAAGAACTTACAGTAGATAATGGGTGAAATAAGCTTCGCTATAAAAATGTTACGAATTTTTATCTTTAGTTTGGTTTACCTCGGTGAAATATTGTGGTGGCATGGCTTTGAACTCAGATTGGTTTCAATATTCTGAAGCATCAAATTATAAAGCTTTAGGTGAATTATTTTCAGTATAAATAAAACCTGTCAAACATTTTTAGATCTACCTACAATAGTTATTCCAATAAAACTAAGTTAATTGCAACGGTGCCGGATGTCTATAACATTTTTCCAGGATAAAATGAACTTATATTAAGTTCATTTTATGATATTTTAGGTACATAATCAAAGTCATAGAATCATACAATAAAATCAGGGGTTGTAAAGCAGTCACTTTGGATGTTTTGAAGGTTCATTTCGAATCGTCCATAAACTAGCTGGATCGCCAGTTTCACACAACTGACCCAAGGAATAATGTCCCTCTCAGCCCTGAAGGATATATCCAATTGTCCCCAATTTGCCATCTTCCCGATTGGACAAAGGGATGGCTGCCACAAAACGGCGAATTTACCCAATAAATGTAACTTTTCTAACTCGCAGATTTTTTGGTTAGAATCGAAACCTTTTGGGAAACGTATATCGACTCCATTATTTTTACAAAGTGATTTTTACTCAGAAGTGCTTTCTATTTTGGAAGTTTATTTAATAGGAAATTTGACACCCTACGACCTCTTAAAAAGATAGTTTCAAGTTTCAAGTTCAAGTTTCAAGTTTATTCAAAAAATGTTTACAAAAGTTTGTACAGTTTTTACAAAAAAAAATCTACAACTAATTTATGCTATCTTATCTATCTTATAATAGTGGGTAAGTATTTAGGTAACACAAAGCTTATATAGAATACCTAAGTGGTGATATACCCAAAAGAGTGACAGAACATCTTGTAAAAAGTATGTACACTAGCTCCCACACTAGGAAAACCTGTGTTGTGGGTAGCTAGTCCTCCTTCGCATTGTGTCAGTTGAGTTCTTCACTATTGTAGGCTTACGCTAAGTAACGGTACAACAGACACGGGTTACCAACAAACAAATAACTAAGATGTTTAGGCCCAGTTTCACCAAAATCTTGCTAACAGAGTGCTACGTAATCGGGCGTCAAAATGTCAAGCGACTAAATTAAAACGACGTTCAACGCTGTTTAAATAAAACGCAAGCAGATGTATTTTTGTTTAGCTGGTTCATATGGTGGCCGTCAGATCAGCGATTAGATTTAACAGTCTGTTAATCAACAAGCTGTTAGTTTAACTAACAGAGCATGGTGAAACCGGCCCTTAACTTCTATTACTTAACCTAATTGAGTCCAGTAGGTAACAAAACATTTAGATACGAATAATAGGTAGTAGGTAATAGGTAGGTACTAGGTAGTCGGCAACATGTTCAGCAACTTTATGTAGTAACTAGTAAATTCAAGATAAATCTGGATCATAATGAGACCGTATGTGGCTGCATTTACATGGGCTTCAGAAACTTATCGTTTGTGCTGATTATGGTAGAAACTCAGGATACCTACTTAGTGCAACGTAATGGCAATGGGTTTGATACCGTATCACATAATAAGGAACACTCAGTTAGGTAAACCCCCGTATCGTAAGCTCTGAAACTGCTTTCGCTGCCCAGCATAATATGAAAGCGATGTGGTTAGGTATATATACGAAAACAAGAAGCTTTTGACGGCAAAAAACGCGCTGAAACGCGCTAATGTCACTATTTAGTCACGGAATACCTATGATTTAGTATGAAAATAGTTTAGAAAACCTGGCAGGTTTTTATGAGACAACGATTGCCCTAAAGTACTTACCACTACTTGGTCATGTGGCAAACATGACGTATCTCGTAGTCAGAACGTTCCGAGAGCCTCGAGAGGCTAAGGATTTTCATTTAATTATTTCAATGCATACAATTAGCGCACTTGGAAAATTATGAGTACATCGGCGTTTGTTCGATATCTCTTGGAACAATAACGTTCACTATTCCTTGCCAAGAGACTTTAGACAGTGTATGGAAATACACATTTGTTCAACAAACAATTTTTGATTTTCTTTATTTTTGTTTTTCTCAACTTTTTCGCCCATTTCGTCGCTCAGCCAGCCGTGTAGCACCTCACTAGCTAGCAAACCTCGTTACATGGTAAGTGCCACAGTGATCTCGGCATTGTATGGTGCATTCGTTTGAGCTAGGGATGGGGTAAAACTCTATTTAGAGATTTGTAAAATAAAATAGTCGTTTCATAGACTTTACCACTTTGTAATAAATAAAAAATACCTCGGTATTATAATTTGCTGGTCTTTTTCAATTCAACAAACTTCCTTCAATTAAAACGAGCTTATCAATTATGTATTTGTTTATCATACTATCTACCTACTTGATATTTTTATCGTTAGTTTTTAAGTGACCTTGATATATTTTATTTTCATCAAACTTTTTTTTCACAATGCAAAGCGCATTAATACCTAGTAAGTTAAAACTTACTTTATAAAGTTCTAACTAGATAGTTTCTAGTGCATACTTTAGTTATACAGTGTCCACGTAGGTTCTCATGGAGAGTTTCTGAGTGAGAATGTTATAACAAGGTATACTTGAAACTATTCACCTCTCCAGCATCTACGTGAGTTGTCGGTCGCCAAATTGTGTTACACTAGAAACAACTTAGTACTTGAGCGGGACATTTGACATCATTTGGAAAGTTAGATGTCCACTAAGCAGGTTCTGTGCTCAATGTTAGTACAATATTTCATAATACATATTTTCATATTTATTTACTTCAACAGGGATATTTCAAAAAACTCTTACTTACGACAGTTTGCATACAAGTTAGTGGTAATCGTTTTTTTTATACTTAACTAGTGAACCGCCCCGTCTTCGCACGGGTGCAATGCAGTGATAATAATGATGTATTATACAAATAAACCTTCCTCTTGAATCACTCTATCTATTAAAAAAAACTGCATCAAAATCCGTTGTGTAGTTTTAAAGATCTAAGCATACATACATACAGACATTAGGACAGACGCGGGAAGCGTCTTTACTTAATACTATGTAGTGAAGTCAAATTATTTCAGCTGCAGCGATATTTTGAAAGTCCAAGTTCAAAATAATATAAGTAACATAATTTAATACGTAATGTAACATAATGTAACACACTTTCATCTCTTTTACCCAACAACGGTGAAGCAAAAAGGAGGATATATGACTTCTTCTCAGGCAGTGTCGAGTTTCGCTTTGTTGTTTGCTTCCATATTCAAAGTCAAATCCCGCTTGTGACAACTATAATACTTCGTAAAATATCACTGCTGTGATCTGCGACACCGCTTGGCTTAGATTACTAATTGCATTGCATGCGCAATGTGTACCTATAACTGTACCCATGTCATAGCTTACACTACTATTTATTTTATATCATATCTCGTGTCTGAATATTATAAATGTACTAGCTGTCGCCCGCGGCTTTGCTCGCGTGCAGGGTTGCAGGGTTGAAATTTTGTGGGCATATTGAGTAGGTCTGAGAATCGGCCAACTTCTATTTTTCATACCCCTTAGTCAGACCTACTCAATATGCCCACAAAATTTCATGAGAATCAGTCAAGCCGTTTCGGAGGAGTAAGGGAACGAAAATTGTGACACGAGAATTTTATATATAAGATCTAAATGTAATGATGTAGATACCGACTACTATTCAATATCATTATTAAGATTTAAGCTTCCCCAACCCCCTCCTCTTCCTAATTACTCTGTAATCTATGGCTCTGTTCTCTCACCTGAATGAATTCGTGATGAATTTGGAGAGCAATCCAGTGCTCTATGTATGCGCATTCGTATTTGTATTATGGATAATATTGTACACACAGAACAAGTGATCCATAATAATAATAAATGTAAGAAAATACAAATAACACACGTACACAAACACAAGTAAAGAAATACTTATAACATAAAAAACAAAAGGTTTAGAGAGTTGAGGTAGTAATGATGATGTGAGGTGTTATAGCAAACTTAATAAATGTAATAAACAAAATATTTCATTTTATATACCTAACATAGAAAACATTGGATTGGAACTTTCAAAAAATCTCTCATAAAAAAATATTCCGCTTATTTTCTACTCTGCAACGAGCTGTAACGAAACTGCCGCTAATGAGAAAATATAGTTGTTTGCTAACTATTTGAACTCGTAAATTCAATTTACATAGTCAACTACTTTTGCTTATGATTTCATTCGCGTAGACTACGTTTTTAGACAAAAATAATTTACGCTCTCGAATTCTGCAAGTAATTTTCCGCTGTTATAATTTTGTGAGTTTAGTAGTATTATAATTAACAAAGATATCAGTGAAAAAAAAGGAAGCATGCTTAAAAATTACTATTAAAAATACAGGGTGAATACCTAGTTTAACAAAATATTGGAATATGGCATTCTGGAATATGGCATTCTGGTAATATGGTTTAATTTTGGTTGTTGATTTTACTCGGATCCAATCAAAGTTTGATTTAACTTGATTGAAAACCAAACGTTGATAATACCTTACCCGTTCGTAAAATTCTAATTTTGTTTCTGGACAAAATCAAAACTTTGATTGAAAGACACCTTTACTCAAAATATCGACCTATTTTGATCGATTTACTATTATTTAGAAAAACGGTTTTCATCTACTTCTTCTTGCATGACAATCAATGGTAAAAAAAGAAGAAAAGCTCCTCATTGAAATAGAACACTAGGGGCTACTCCTGACCACCGCCGTTCCAAATTGGATCCGGATTTTGACAGAGTTCGTGTTATTTTGTACTGAAAAATGACAGGACTTCTGTCAAAATCTATGGATCCGGATTGGAACTGTGCTCGAGAATAACCCACGGAAATCGATGGCTGAAGTTTTTGCAGAAATTCTTGTTTTTTTATTTTCTTCAGTTTTCTGTTTTCAGTTTGCTACCGTTGTCGCAGATGGCACTTAACTCCGGTAACCTAGCTTTATGATGTCTACAATACTCATACAGCTAGATAACCAAAGATAATTAACCAATCTACATCATGTCTTCATCTCTTCATTTCTGTGTTCTAGAAGACTAGCTCTTCTTTGTTCTGTTGTCCATATTGCGTAGACTGACGTAGCGATGTGCAGGCCAAACTGGATTCCCTGAAATGTGAGAATGGCTTTAATTAGAAAAGAAAACATAACAAAGAAGCCAATAACAATGAGACGTTTATGACTGTTGAGAGTTCACTGCAATCATCATTCAATAAAACACTTTATGTTACTGCCTACACCGTAATAAAAAATCCACAAAAAAACATTGAAGTTTTTGCGACCATGGCCAACAAAGAGAAGAACATAAAAAACAAAACGTCATCTTTGAAAAAAGAACTCTCGTACAAAAAGGTTTGAAGAGAATAAGGTTTTACGGCGAGCCCACCGCGGTCGTTCAGGCGCAAATGACTTGTGCAAAGATATTCGTTAGACGGCGACTAACTTCGTGGAACTGTTTATTTAGGTAAATATACCTATTACTATGTGAAATACAATCGCCAGTTTAGTGTGAGCCCTCACGTGCCTCCAGAGGTGAACGACGTGGGTTGTTGTAGAGAGCCTTGACTAATTGGTCAATTTAGTGGACACCATGTGACCATGGCAGCAAGTAAAGGAAACAGCGGCCTAGAAACCGTTGTCTGTCATTGTTGAATTTTCCTTCCTTTACGCAATTTTTCCTTGGATCGGTCAATTGTTGCCGAAGGTATTTAAAGTTTTCCTTGTAGCCACCTCATTTCCTTTGTCGGTTATTTTATTTTACGTTACTCTATAGGTACCTACGTTTTACATGATTCAAAGAAAAAAAGCACTGTATTATACTATTCTAAAGTATTTAGATATCAGTAATGGTTAGTTTAAAAGTGAGAACTTTTAATTTACAGAAATTCCTTGAATTGTGTTTATTTTTTGAGTCAACTGTGATTACCACCGAGTGACGAGAAAACTCGTGGATTGAGGTTTTTGAGGCAACGACCATGGCTGGCCTTGTCTAGTCGTGATTTGTCTCGAATGGGGGATATACATACCTAGTAGCCTAAGATCCCGCTATACAACGACCTTCACCGAGCTGGTTAATGGATGAAAACTATTTTATTATCAACTAGCAGCGCCTCGCGGTTTCACCCGCGTAATTCCCGTTCCCGTGGGAATTCCGGGATAAAATATAGCCTATGTTCATCAGGGATAATGTAGGATTCTAATGGTAAAAGAATTTTTTTAATCGGTCCAGTAGTTTCGGAGCCTATTCAATTCATACAAACAAACAAAAAATCAAACCTTTCCTCTTTATAATATTATAAGTATATAAGTATATAAGTATAGATAGATATAGAAGTATAGATTAAATATGTCAATAAATATATTGCAAATGGGTTGAACCAGGTGGTATAGGGTTGTCTGCGAAAAATCAGTCCTGAATTCTGGTTGTCGAGGTTTATAAAGTGACATTTTTAATTACTCATATTGGACTGAAATTTTCAGAAATTTGCAATATATTTATTGACATATTTAATTGATAATAAAATAGTTTTCATCCATTAACCAGATCGGTGTAGGTCGTGGTATCGCGGGATTCTGTACTATAGACAGTTTCAGTTTTTTTTATTAGCGGTTACTAGGAGTTGTTAATTTGACTGGTTTTCTAAATGCAATGATTTTCATTCTGGCACGCGTGTCATGTACTCCTTAAATTAAAACAGAAGACCAAACTTACAGATTTTGATAAATATTATTACAGTTGAAAACACATTCTTGAAGTTTTCTCAAAGAATTGAAGTTTCAGTAATCTAACGCATTCCCGTATCAAGAAGACTGTGATGGTATCAAATCCAATTCGGTTCTTAAGTTTTTGAATGTAGAATAATCTTATGCAATAGTAACAGGTTTGGGATTACCATGGCACAGTAACCGGGTATCTTGATTCTAAAAACCACCTCGACCGTTTTCTAGGCGTGTCCTGATACCAAGAAGGTTCGCCAGCTAATCGTACGGACATCGCACTGCCAGGACGTAACGCACATCGTCCTTCACTCGTGGTTTGCTTATTAAATACCATTCGTACGAATTGGTTTGCGTGCGAGTGTACTTGGTATTCAGACAACGATTGAATATGTGTTTTTGTCGTTCCTGTGGAATTGTTGGACGTGAGAACGTTAGGCTGATTCACCTATAATGAATTTTATGTTGACTGAGCCACAGCGTAGGCTCAAATCGATTTCACCTTCCTTATCAAAAGAAATATCCTTTTTATATTTTATAGTTGTGTTTTAGTAGCTTAGAACAATTCCAGGACTTTAGCGTTCAGCCAACGTTCAGCAGAGTAGAACCTTTTTTGAACCTGTCATAAATAATTTAAAGCCCCATTTTCACTAGGGGACATGTCGCGGGAACAAATCGCCCGACTTTCACGTAGTTGTCTCCGGCGACTGTCGAGGGACACGAAGGTCGCGCGTGTCGACGCTCGCAGAGCATCGACTAGCAAGCTGCGCGACTCGTATATGTCCCAAGCGACGCCGGGGGACATCGCGCGGGACATGTGATTTTCGTGTCGAGCAACAGAGTCGCAGAACAAATGTCCCCTAGTGAAAACGGGGCTTAAACCTCCTTAGAGATAAAATCGTTTTGTATTGATGAAGGCCTGTACAAGTAACTTTACATGACCGTGAGTTTTCACAAAAGTCCTGTTTATTTGCAGGCATAAATTGTATGACTCAGAAATACCAAACTACTCTTACCAGCTGGAGCCAGTCTGTAGGAAAACCAGAACTAAGGCCAGGTTTAGACTTTATCTAGATTTGGACTAGTCACGACGTGTCGGAGGTCGATCGTGCTTAGATCATTTCAGTGTGAGCCAAACACTAATGCGTCTTAGAAATAAACTTACGATTAAGTAACATGCTCATTCTATTGTAAATGTAGTAATCCTGATTATACAAGATTTCCAAAAAGAATAATGAAGGTAAATGTGGGATGAATGGCGAGAGAACGTAAAGGATTAACGGTTACTTACTAAGAAAACTAATTTCACACTGCGTCTTGTCTATGAACCCAGGAATTTACAATAGAGTCAAAAACTAAGGTATAAGGTGAAAGCCAAAAGCATTTTCGTGTTATCAAGTAACTTTACCTATATATCCAGGAATAGCAGACCAATAGGTACATACGTCTTTCGAAGTTGTTAGAACTAATGCAAAACGCATGCAGTGTTAGGTCCACTGAACGACTAGTAACATCAAACTTGCCTCGTGATAGTCTATCTTTTGATATCATCAGAATCACGCCACAAGATAGACTTTGGAGAACTTCTAACTTTGATCGACTTCTATGCGTATCTAAAAATGTAACCCATAAACAAGACAAGAGTAGATTAGTCTCGTTCAAAAATAACTCTACGCAATAGGTAAAAATATAACCTTCGATCGGCAACAACAAGTTTCGTCATATACAATGTTGTTTACTACGTCATAACAGTAAAAATATGATTTGAATTAATAACACAGAACCTAGGAAAGAGAATTAGGGGCTTTGAGATAGTTCTATACGAGCACAGATACGAGAGACTAGACTGTGCCCATTTGCGGCATCAGTAATTGCTGTGGAAACTCCTCTAATGGCTTATTCAAACTGATCAGACCAGTTCTGCCATCTGGGGCTGTAAGCCCTCATTCACATCGGCTCGTCGTGCGAAAACATCACGACCGTACCAATTTGAAACGTTTGTCGGTCAAATACAGTTGAAATTGCTATTGGAGAGATCTGCAGTTTTGTAAGTCAACAAAATCAGGTAGATTAATAAACTGTACCAGTTGCAGGAGAATCTATTCAAAGAAGGTCATTGAGTTGACTATAAATTCGTCCAAATTCCTTGAATACTCTTTTGGCTCAAAATTTTACCAGTCTGATTGGGTAATAAAAATGAGAGTACCTAGGTACTTTCTCGTCCGCTTGATAACTTGATAAAAACTAATGATAAAGAGAGATACTTTTTTTGCTCGAAGTACCATAATATGATGCTACGTTATATGAGATTAGTTACCAAGCAGCTGGGATACAAAAAGCATTTATGGATTAGCTAAAGGCTGCTTTTACACTGCCGTATGACACCTACAAACACGGTAATGACCACTGCGCAATCACCCAAAGTGGTTACACAGACGATGTGCAAAAGCTTTTACAATTTGAAAAGCAACATGAATTTATAGCAGACATCTAGTAAATTATGTTTTCAGGTATTGACACATTCGCTTAAATACCGTTCCCAGACCATTTATAACTCGTTTCAAAGCGGTATACATTTACATTTTAGTACCTAAAAAAACAGTACCTAATCCAGTCTTATGACGGCCACAGACCTTCAAATAGCAACAAGCATGGCTTGTTCTTTATTTGAAGGTGTATGGCTGCCTTTGGGATTTTGCTAGTAATTTTCTTTGTTAGCTAAGTACAAAGGAGCCTTCACCTAGCCTCCAGGCTGTGAAGACGGTATAATCTGTGTAATCTTTAACTCTATTTTCGCTCCATAACACGTGGGCACAAAGCCCTTATATACGAACAATTTCACTTAAAAGCCTTCCCTTGAGTCCTTTGATGTTAAAATACCGAATTTTCAAGATAACTTTTTAAGGAAATTTGAAAATTCTTTCTCTTTTCATTTAATTAATTAAAACGCCACAAGATAAACTGATTGGTTTTGGAGAACTTGTAACTTTGAACAATTAGTGTACCTTGGCATTGTTTACTTGGGCTTTTCTTACTTCTAGTAAATCTTATCCACTTGAACTTAACAAGCGTTGATTTGACCATGATTTATTTTCCTCTTATGCAGAATACTTAAGAATTATATTCGTGTCATGTGTCGAATTGTTTTGATACAAAAAACTCAATACACTATTAATGAACCAGATCAAAGTATAAGAAAGTTTCCTCTTCAGTGTCGCCCTGAAGGTTTTTCCTCAATTCGTAACAAGCTTTCATGTTATATCACACGTTTTCATCTCAAATTGTGTAAGACAGCATTGTACTGAAAAAATGCTTTGAGAAGTTACCTACAATGGCTGAGATGAGAACACATTTCTTTCCTTATACCCGTGCCGAAATGATTATTGAAATTCTATGATGCCTGCCTGGCTATGCATAAAAATCAAAGCTGGATTATGTAGGCGTAAACCAAGAAGGAAGCACAAGTTTTGTGGCTGTTTAAATTACATAATAAGTATATCAAACAAGAGCTACTCACATCAAATCGACAAGTAACATTAACACCAATATTTAATCATTACATTCAAATAATCATCTAAAATATGAGCACTATGAGCAGTGCTGGCCACCAGAAGTATGAAAATGCGAAAATGCAAATTCAAAGTAATTTAAGTTTTGAAAACTAGGAACAACTGAACAGTCACAGGAAAGATTTTGATGAAACTGTGTAATTAAATTGAAAGTACATAATTATTGGTTAATAAAATAGGTTATTTCAAATAGATTCATAAACGATTTAGTTTTGAGGTAATAAACATTCCGGAGTGAAAACGTCCTCCTTTATTTAAGTTTGTTAAAAATAATAAAAATATAAGTATGGCGTAAACATACCGTGCCTGGGGAACATTAGGGATTAAAGACACGAACTTCTTTTAGTTTAGAGAACTCCTATTGTTTCAAATGTACCTATTGTGTTACCTACTCAATTGTCAAAATTCCACAAACTCTCACAAAATTAAATTGTAATTCAGGTTGTACCTGCTCTGAACCACAATCACGGATACGTTTGATTTATCGAAACGCGATACGAATTTGTATTCCAGCTGTTCCAATTCGTTGTAAGTGGAGTCAGGTGAATTCCTAATAGAATATCACTGTTTGCATTCATTAGGCGAAAGGGCGTGCTGACAGCGAGTTATTAGTTTAAAAGTTGCGTAAAAATAACCAATATTTTTTGATAGAGAGAAGCATTTACTTTTATTCCAAAAAATGTTACTTGTTTTCGTACATCTATGGCCACATCGCTTGACATTATCCGGAGCAGCGAAAGCAGTTTAGAGCTTACGATATAGGGGCAATGTCGGCGCTGACACGAACAATGTTGTTCAAACAGCTGACAATATCGTTATCGGTCAGTGTGCAAATTCCCTTCCGTTGCACATGCAATTAGTTTCCCCATTCATATCTGAATTATTGAATTAATTCATTCACGACGCTAGAAAATATTACTGCGGTAAGAACCGCATTTATACATATTTTTTTCCACGTGATCTTTGAACTGTGGCGATTCGCTACGGACTTACTTTTTCACAGGCAATGCATTTAATTGTTTGTGAAAAGAAAAACGTCTGCCTGGTACCCTACGTTGCATAGTGACCATGCGTTTTGTATTTCTGAGACAATATGTAAAGCACCAGACTCCGACAGCCTATTTTTAAAGTAAAAACTCCCTCACTAGATTTGACCACAACTCGTACGAACTTACTTTTTATCTAAGCACGGCAATTAATATGAATACTACATATTTTTTCACATTTTAAGGCAATTATTTATTGTATACGTAAACCATTCCTTCACACGGGTAAGTAATTTGGTTTGTTTGATCAACATCAGATACGAACATGTAGATTATTCAGAATGACAACTAAATATGGCAAAGTACAGGTGTTACACGTACCGCGGCACTTGTATGGCGACAGAGACGAGTAAGCAGCGGTCCTTAGAACTCATTAATAACTGCGCATGAATGGACACTGATGGATGAGACGAATTAAATATACCAAGACACCCTTTATACAACGAGACAACACAAGATTCAGTGATCATTTATGAATACGCGTGGCATTGAAATTTAAATAAAGAACGTCACGTATTAGCGGAGACTAACGAACTCGGAACAATAAACAACCGAAAAATTAACAGCAAATATCACACAAGCATGCACAGTACAGTGTGCGAAAACTCACAAACAAAGACAAATCGCACACATTCGCGCGTCAAACGAAAAGAAAAATGTGGATTTTGTATTTACCTGTCGGCGGGCAGATGCTCCGTACACAATAAAGCACTTTATCAATAGTTGGGGCACAGAAGGAGCCGTGTAGCCTCACAGGTGGCTGCACAAGACTGAGAACCGGCGGACAATGAGCTACCCTGCCCCCGCGCGGACTTGCCTTACCGGCCACCGAGGGGAAGCACAAAATACATTAAGGGGCCAAGTGTGGAACAGGTGGAGGGTCGGCGGAGTACGCATCACTTACCTGCTCGTCGAAAAGAAAAGATAAAGATACCTGCAATCCGGTTCGGAGCTGGTATTAATTGGTCGGAACCGATGGCTCTGGGGTCGGGCACTGGTTACTTTGTAACGTGATCTTCAGAGTTCGGAGACAGGTTTCGATGTGGGTGATTAATCGTATATAATGACATACCGAACATTTGAAATATTTAACCCTTCCTTATCTTTGTTTTTATCTTTGAGTTTTGATCTTTTTTCATTCTAAGTCTTGCTTATTTTATAAATATACTAGCAGCGCCTCGCGGTTTCACCCGCGTAATTCCCGTTCCCGTGGGAATTCCGGGATAAAATATAGCCTATGTTCATCAGGGATAATGTAGGATTCTAATGGTAAAAGAATTTTTTTAATCGGTCCAGTAGTTTCGGAGCCTATTCAATTCATACAAACAAACAAACAAACAAACAAAAAATCAAACCTTTCCTCTTTATAATATTTGTATAGATGTATAGATGTATAGAAAAATACACTTGTCAAGTAGATACTTAGTCGATGTCTTCTACAGTAAACTTTGATTGTTTATTTATTTACATAGGTATGTGCTAACCGTGTAGCCTGTTATTATGTTATTAAGTACCTAGATTAAATAATGTTAGTATTAAGTTTTCAACAAAGTGTTGTTCGACCAGAAAGTTTTAGAATTACCCTAAAGAGGTACTGATTTGCATGAAACATCTTTGGGTCAGTTTTGACCTAAATTATTTGCCTAATGGCCGTTAGTTCTCATGCTCAAACAATGATCCGCCTACCTCTGGTCCATTTTAACCCTACTTGGCGTTCACGTATCATTACACTGCGTAAACATAGGTATTTTATTTACCATAGAAATTACCAATGACCATTTTACAAGACGGGTAGGTGTAAAAACAGGTGAAAAAAAGTTAAAAATCTAAATTCAAAAAGAATGAGTTTTGTTATTAGTAAAATGAATATTTCTTTTGAAGAAAGTACAAAAAGTTATAATAAACAAGGATCAACAAAAGGTCAGCCCCGACTAAGCACAAGAGTAATAATTAATGATCTCCAAGTGAAACCTGTTGCTCGTCCTCTTTTCGGCCAACTCCGATACAATACCCACTTTCAGAACACAAACCTTTATTCCAAGTTTTAGAAGATAGCCTTTTGTTTCGCACTTTTAAAACCACATTGTAATCTTTTTAAAGTTCAGAGATGGGAATTACACAAACCACAATAGCAGGCTCCATTTTATAAGTAGGTGGGACCGAGCGGCTTATGTCCACTCCAGGTAGTTGTGTTATTCTCAGAAGACAGTAAATTTTATAGCTCCCTCGAGTGTTATTGGTCTCGAAAATGCTATATCATTATTGTGTGCCTTCAGTTTTTAAGCACTTCTTTTGAAATAACCGGGAGCATAGAATGGAAAATAAATTTTAAAGTAAATTACCAATATTTATGAGCTCTTTTACAACAAAATTACTAGAGTTGTAAAGAAAGTAAGCTGTAGTTAAGTATATTAAACTAATATGCAAAAATAACTGCGTTTTTGAACAAATCATACCTACCTTGCAAACAAAAATTGGTGCAATAAAATAAAATACGTATGTACTAAAAATCCTCTTATATAACAATTGATAAGTTTCTGACAGCGAAAAATATGCAATGTTATGTTATATGTTAAAGCTAGTGAGTATTTAGAACCCATTGCATCCTTCAAAGTATTCTTCAAGATAAAATCAGAAGGTTAATTCTAACAGTTTTGAAGTTATCACATAAAACTTTGGCGGTTATAAAAGTAATCACCATGCTGAGGTGCACATACATACATACTAAAAACGTGCAACAAGTGCGATCGTACCACAGATATGTGTATATTCAGAGCCGGCGAGCTCGTGACGCCACTTCTAATGTGCCCTATTATGTCTACAACAGTCACCATTCTTCACGTATAATCAGGACAGTTAAAAATATTTTTTTCTTATCCAGACATATTTTATATTTATCACAACAACAAAACCGTTGAACTTTTTACTTTATAAAACTTGACGGACCTTTTTTGTGTCTGTAAAAAGAGGTCCGTCAACAATATTGACACAAAATAAATATGACAGTCGAACCATAAACTCAAATATGAAACCACAAAAACGCAAATATTCACTCGGATGAACATCAAGTTGGTAAAACCCGACAAAGAGAGGACTGCGCAAAACCATACCGTTTCTAATTTAATTTGGGCGTTCGACATAAAACTAAATGATCGAGAGAAGCACTGAACGCTCCGCCGCCCTCTGAGGTGTTCACACGAGAATTTACGGTCACTGACTATGTAAATTGAGAATGTACCGACTAATTCTTGACGGACACAGATGAAAATACTGTTAGTAGAGAACAATGAGAAGGTAACGTTCTCGCGAATAAACTGAAAACAAAGCCGCAAGCATTAGAAAAGAACCGAACGCTCAACACATTACGGACTTTGCGAAACGCGGTTAACGACAGCAAAAATCATTTAGATGGTATGGAATTGCAAAATGATGGAAATGAATCATCAGTCGGCACACCTACGTACGTAGTACAAGAAACTCATAGACACAAATTACATTTTAGAAAAGACAGTGACTATTACTTTTAACCTTTGCAGCAAAAGCACATGGTAATTTACGCATTCCAGGACATGTGTGTGTACCCAATGAGAAACGCACTTATTTTATATCACTTAAGTTTTTGAATATTTTCAAATTACAATATAAAGCA